>BLBF01000002.1:63187103-63262566 GCA_015471245.1 Laticauda colubrina | reverse complement strand
CTATTCTATTCTATTCTATTCTATTCTATTCTATTCTATTCTATTCTGCTTCTTTTGGCTACTTTTGCTGCTATGTCTTTTCCCCTCCAGGACCCTTTGATTGGGCGAAAAGGATGATCAGGTTCCTTGTACAACTGCTAATATAGCGTGGCACTGGAGCTTCACAAAGACAGTCACTTTATTTCCCAATACTGCTTGCGTGATTCTCCATCATTTGTTTGACTCTCTTGCTTGCCTGTCTAAGTAAGAAAGTCAAACAAATGAGGGAGAAATACACACAAGCAGTAATTGGGAGAGCAAATGGTAGAATAAGGATAGAATGAAGACAAATACAAATAATGGGTGGCATGAATGAGTGATAATCCGGGGATTATTTGCACAGAGAGTAAGAGCTTTTTGGGGAAAAAAAGATGAGAAGAGCATTGCTGCTGTACATGGTCCATGTAGTAAGTGAGAGATTCCTGACAGAAGGAAAAAGAACTTCAATCCACTATGTGGCATCAAGTTCTGACAGATTGCTAAACCCATAGGTTATATGTCAATATTTTCTTTCTCCTTGACTTTCACCTCTTACTGGGAAAGTGATTGGTGGATATTTTCCCAGCAGCAGGAATTTCACCAATTACTGTTCTTTAATTTGCCCTTCAAAATCTGGTCTGAGCAGCCTCACTTATTGGCCAGTTACTGAGACAAATAGGGATTGGTTGTAGGGACAGAGTGAATCATGTTGATATCCTCTGTGTTGCTTGCCTGACTGATGGAAAGTACGTGAAACTGATTATCTGTATATGACACTGCAGTGCTACGTGTTTTTCACTCTTGTCAAATATCCTTAAAATCATCTTTGGGGGAGGATGACCAATCTGTTTTTTAAAAAAAATCTGCTAAATAAGCTTGAACTATTGAGGTAATTGTTTTAAGGGCAAGTTTCCAGAAGCTTTTATAATGTTTTTACCTTGAATCTAAAATCTACTCACTTTTCAAATAATCCATGGCATCCACAAAAAAAAACAACCCCCCCCCACACTAAACGATATTATTGTACTGTTGTAGCTTGTCTTTACCTTAAGATAATCAACTGTTTTTGGAGATTCCAAGGCCCCTAAATGTCTTGTGGCCATAATTGTTGTAACTGATTATATTGACATTTAGTCTTTTTTAGATCTAATGTCATATCTAATCTACTAAAGAACACAAATTACCATCAGGAAAAATTCATTTTGCTGAGTCGAAGTATTTTTCACAATGTTTACTTTGTAGCATTACAAAATTTTCTAGCATTGCAAAATTTTCTGGCATAGTCACACAATTTAGGAGGCAAAGTCTTTTTTTTTGTAAGGTTAAATATGGAAAATCACATTAAGATTAGAGCAGATGACCCAAAATTTTCTAGCTATTCTCATTTTTTACAGATTTTAGGACCTCATCTCACAACTCTTCAACAAATTGGGCTCAGTTACATACCCCCCTGTTTTGCATTCTCTCAAAATGAGATCATGATAAGACAACCACTTTGGTTTGCTATTTAATCTAATTAAAAGCTCTAAAATACTAAAATATTTACAAGTTATTTTATGAAGAAAGGTATTTTTTAAATATGGATGGTAGTATTTTTCACATGGCTTTTTAATTTTAATTAATTTATTTGTTTGATGTATGCGCATTATTATCCCATGGCACAAGCACAGCAATAGAAGGCCGTGTCTGCATTCCTGCGCCTTTTTCATTGCAGAAGTGCTGTTAAAAAGTTTTAAATGCTACATTTTATTTTGTTTTGTTGTAATAAACTTACAAATCTTATAAATCATATGTATCTGATATCAGCCTCTTTTTGATAAACCCATAGATGTTTTATCTTGGTCTCTGGCTCATATACATATATAAGCATAACATTGATTAAACTTCTAGAGCCACCAGCACTTGTAGAATTCTTGGAAGGACTTCTGACTTCTCTGTATTACATCCATTACTAGAATAGGTCATACTGAATCTTTGCTGTTTTTTTAGATGATACTATGAGGACGTGCCTGTTTATTGCATTTTTAAAAATTATTATTTAAAAAATGCATATGGCTACCCAACTCACTCATGGTGACAAGGCAACCTCCCCCATCCCTCCCCCCAACCTTCTCTTAAGCTGGAGAATCCTGAAATATTTAGATCCTTCTCTTCCACTAGGCACTGTAGGAGGAAAGGGAAGAATTAGATATTAGAGCAGGGGTCACCATCC
The DNA here is from genome assembly GCA_015471245.1 of Laticauda colubrina. Lineage (NCBI taxonomy): Eukaryota > Metazoa > Chordata > Lepidosauria > Squamata > Elapidae > Laticauda > Laticauda colubrina. The sequence continues at coordinate 63,260,336 of BLBF01000002.1, read as the reverse complement.
TTTTGGACATCAGGGACCACCAAACTCATAATTCTAAATCCTGTGGATCAGAGACCCTGGGAAAATCCCCAAAAACAGTCTGCAGGAAAATTCCCGACCCCGTTTTCCTACTGATCAATTATTTCCTACTATTCTTTATTTGGAATCGCAGGATACCGTCTCCAGCTCCGTTCTCAGAGGGAGAGAGAGAGAGAGAGAGAGAGACAGACATTTGGCTTCATGCAAGGAAAACAGCGGAAGTCTTTCTTTATCTCCCCCAAACTCCACCAGACATGAGTCTTTGTGAGACTTGTTGTGCTGGCGCAGCCTCTTGGAGCAGGATGACTTGCAGGGTCCCAAAGACTCATTTCTGGCAGAGTTTGGGGCAGAGAAAGAAAGACTTTTGCTGCTTTCCTTGTGTGCAGCCAAAAACAGAAGAAAGAAGCGGAAAGAAGCAGCCTGGTGGCCAGGCCAGGTGCATGGGGTGAGTGGGGCAAGTCCCCTCCCCCCCTTTCTCCCCCTCCATTCACTACCTCATGTTGTTCGCAATGCAAGCGATGCAAGCCTTGTGTTCTCGCTGGCCATGTGGGTGGCACAGCCTTGTGTTCCCACACAGCCTGGATTAATTGCTTTGGGGAGTGCTTTGGAGGTGACATTTCTCTGTGGACCACCAAAATTTTTGCAGACCACCAGTGCTTCCCAGCCCACTGGTTGGTGACCATTACATTAGAGGATTGTACTTAGCCAACTTGTCCTGCCATTTTTTTTTCTCATCTGCAACTTTTATCTTCTCTTGCTCTCCACACAACTGCAATCTCCCCTCCCAGCACAGACACCAAAGTGACACAGCCTCCACTTATAATGGAGCACAGCGGTGATTCAGTTATTCATGTTTTCTTAAAGTTTGGGGGGATGAGAGTGGAGGAAAAAGAGAAAGAAGGATTCATGCTAGGTGTTTTATTAGGCCACTATAAAAATGGGGAGGGCATAGTATTAGCTCTGTGTTATTAGTTTGGCTGAATGTATAAAGGGCAGATCCATTTCAATATATACAAATTATATCAAGGGGTAAGTGTCTGTTAGTGTGTGTGTGTGCTTCTTTTTCCCACAAAAAAGAATTTATTGTGTAGACAATACTGTAACTAGTCAGAAATCTGTCTTAGTGAGCTCTTAAAAATGAATTAGTATATTACTAGAAAGCAGACTGAATGTAAGTGTGCCATTGATAGTTGCAATGCTGTCAGTATTATAAATCAGATTACTGTTAAGAGTGTCTACTTAATATAGGCAAAAATTTCTGTGCTGCGGTATACATATTGATTTTAATTAAATAAGTATACGCTATTCACATCTTATTTCTGTTGTTTGGACTGCTGTTAATTTTATTTCACATAATAAATGGTCAATGGAGAAAAAGAATGACTATCATATTTTTTTAAATTCTCAATTTTTTTTGAATTCTCTATACTTAAGACATAGTCTTATAATTAGAATTAGCAACCTGTTACTTTGGCACAATCCTTTATTTTTTGCTATTGGAAAAGCAGTAGCAATAGTAATAGCACTTAGACTTATAAACCGCTTTACAGTGCTTTACAGCCCTCTCTAAGTGGTTTACAGAATCAGCATATTGCCCCCAATTTGGCTCCTAATTTTACCAATGTCAGAAGGATGGAAGGCTGAGCCAATCTTGAGCTTGGTGAGATTTGAACTGCCAAATTGCTGTGAGCCAACAGTCAGCAGAAGTAGCCTGCAGTACTGCACTCTAACCACTGTGGCTCATCAGTAATGAAATAATTGAGTTGTACTGAAATTGTTTTAAACACGCTGTATTTCTGGGTAACTGTTTTAAGCTGTCAATTATACTGCAACACCTTTCAAGGAACTTCAACCATTGCAGATAGGTTGATGTTACTCAGTTTTTGAAAGAATGGCACGTTGAATTTTAAGATAGTAGAAACTGAATAATAGTTCGGTAACAAAGTAACCTTTTGTAAATGAAGGGCATACCTGCCCATGTTGGGCAGAATCCACAAATTCACTATCTCTGAACATTTAATTTGTAGAGTCCAAAGAAAGCAACACAAATAAGTGGTCATGTGAACAATGCAATGCTGATAGCAGTTGCCTTGGTGAATCAAAACCCATGCAGATGTCTTGATGCAGACTGTTTTCCTTTTTTATAGTTACACTGTACAATATTTAAGCCCCTGTCCCACTGCACTAACGGATGCAAAGAGGATGTAAAACTTTAAAAAAAAGCTTGCCATCCGTTGGAAAACGCTATGCATCCGTTGTGTACTCACTGCATACGTGTTTCATACACTCTATCCCTGGAGCATCCGTCCACTGAGATTTCATCTGCGCAAGAAGTTTTGAGCTGCACAAAACTTTGTGAGCAGATGAACTTTCACTGCATACGATGTACATCCGTGGCATATACGGGCAACAAACGTTCTATGTCCGTTATCATCCGTGAAACGTCCACTGTATCCTCTCTGCATCCTCTGGCCCTCCCCTCAACTCACATCTGCTGCAGCTGAAAACGGAAAGAGGGAGGAAACAAAAGGTACACGGAACATCTACACAGCGTTAGTAGCACGGAAATAGAAAGGATGTAAGCGTATGCATCTTGCAGAAAAGTATTCAAAATGGACAAAACATTTATATCTGGGATGTATCTCGGATATTTAGGATGTCTGCAGTATGTCTAGAGAATGTAGAAGGACACCTAGCGGACAACCGATATTTCCTATAAAAAGGGGGAGTAAATCATCTGGGTCCCAGTATCAGTCCAGCAGCTATGGTGTACAGACCTCTTCACTCTTGGTCTTGGTCTTCCACATCATCAATTGTTCTCCACCATGGATCATGACACAGTCCGTATGGTAGCTGCGATCATTCATCACCAGAACCAAAACCTGTTCAGACTGTTTCACCTTTTATACAGAAGGAGAAGAAGGAGACGTCCAAGAGCTGTGTGGCTCCGAGGATGGATCGTGAGAAGAATGGAGTTTGGACTCTATGACCAGTTGATGGTGGAGCTGAGGAATGAAGACCCTTGTGCATTCCATCACTTCATGAGGATGCCATCAGCCATGTTTGACAAACTTGTAGAGCATCTGAGACCCAGGTTGACCAAGACTAGCACCAACTTCCGTGACAACCTGGACCCTGGACTGAAGGTGGCACTGACTCTGCGCCACCTGGCCTCTGGAACCACATACAGAAACATGCAGTATGCGTGGAGGGTGCCACATAACAGCATCAGCAAAGTGGTCAGAGAAGTGGTGTGTTGTAACTATGTATCATTTATGTGTTTGCAACTGTGTATCATTGCAACTATGTATCGTTCAGGCATTTGCAACATTGTATCATTCATGTGTAATCATTAAGCTTCTGTCTCCTCAGTGACCTTTTGCAGGGCACGTACAGAGACAAGGAGCTAAACATCTGTAGATATAGTTTATTTACATTGTGATTACATTGTCTGGCATGCAGCTTTGTGAAGAAGCTGATCAAATTATAAATCTTGCCATCCTGTCTGACCTGGTATCTTACCTTGTTTGAGCTATTGTAAATCCTGTGTATCCTGTCTGACCTGGGCTTGACCTAGGCTCTGAATAAACAATCACCCCCTTTTGAATGAGCATAATAAAAGAGCATGTGCCAAGACATTCTGGGCGCACTCATCCCGAGGAACTTCGTCTCCTGTCGTTTCTTTCTCCTTTCGCTCCCTATCATGAGACGCCCATCTAATGCAAGATAGCAGATACCGCAGTGGTGCAGGCCATCATTGAAGAATACGTGGAGGAGCTCCTCAAGTGCCCCACCACTGAACAAGGCTGGAGGAAACTTGCAGAAGAGTGGTATCAGAGGTGGAAATTTCCCCACACCGTTGGAGCCATAGATGGGAAGCACGTGGCCTGCAAAGCTCCAGCCAACTCAGGGTCCACTTATTTCAACTACAAGGGGTTCTTCAGTATCATCCTCTTTGCCATGGTTGATGCTGACTACAAGTTCATGTACATCGATGCTTCAGGCAATGGGTCAGCTTCAGATGGCCAGGTATACAACGCCAGTCACCTCAAGGATGGGCTGGAACGCAACCTCATCATGGGTTTTCCAAATCCAGACCCCCTACCCAATGACACACAAGATGTGCCCTACTTCATCATTGGTGATGACGCCTTCTCCCTCAGAACCTACCTTATGAAGCCATACAGTTCAAGATACCTTACCCGTGAAGAGAGGATCTTCATCTACAGGGCAAGACGGGTGGTGGAGAATGCCTTTGGCATCCTGGCCAACAGGTTCCAGATACTTCTCACTTCTTATGCAGCATGAGGCACATACTGTAAGGAGCATCGTGGAAGCTTGCTGAATCCTGCACAATCTCATGCGCACCCGCTACCCAGTGTTGCAAAACAGACTTGTGGACCGTCAACAAGGGAATGGGGACATGGAGCCTGGTGAATGGAGGCAAGGACGAAACCTGATAGACACTGTGGATGTACCAGGACCCAACAGAGCTTCACGTGAAGGGAAGAAGCAGCGCAACCTCCTGAGACACTGGTGCAGCTCCCCAGCTGGAGCAGTGGAGTGGCAAGACAGGATGATAGATGATTAATGGATGCTTCCTTGAGCCTGTCGCAAAACACTGATGAGATTGTGCCATGTATGTTGAGTGGTCCTACAATGAATAGGATATTAATAAAGACCTTTGTTTATTTTGAAATGTGTTGATCAATGAATAAATTGTTATTGATAAAAAAGGTCCATATGTGTGGCAGCTGGGATGGTGGACCATAAAGTCCCACTATGCTTGCACTGGAGGTTTATCTATCCCACAACTATCCTTATCTATCCCACAAGCATGCAAAGGCTTAACCATTTGTTAAAAGTTTTCACCAACACCTCACTAAGGTAAAAAAATGAACCAAGTGTCTTAAGCAAAGATAACCTTTATTAACTTTCTTAGGTCGCCTTTATGACTTTATTAAAAAAGCAAAATGAACCAAGTAAACTGAATTAAGTGTGTTAAGCAAAGATAACCTTTATTAACTTTCTTAGGTAAACTGTATGACTTTATTAAATAAGCAAAATGAACCAAGTAAACTGAATTAAGTGTGTTAAGCAAAGATAACCTTTGTTAACTTTCTTAAGTAAACTGTATGACTTTATTAAATAAGCAAAATGAACCAAGTAAAGTGTCTTAAGCAAAGATAAAGTGAACAAGTAAACAACTCAGTCTCTGGCACTATTCTCAGTCACTCTGAGTCATGTCCATGGTCTCAGCTGTTAAGTGGGCAGGGACTGTGCAGGCAGCTGTGGCTAGAGTGCTGGTCTGAGGCACCATTGGGGTGCTTGGCCCCGAGAGTACAACAGGGGATGGTGTGTTCAGGAAGCTCTCCGAGAGCTGACTTAGTCCCGTGAGGTTGAGAGGCCCTTCATTAAGTACCTGAGATGTGAGGCACAAGACTGATGACAGATTGTCCATTGACGGGCTTGGCTGTGGGGTGGAGGAAGGAGGAGTGTAGTGGGGCTGTCTAGGCTGCAGCTGGGTGAGGTGTGGCGTCTGTGGCGTGCGATGAACCTGGGCCTGGACTGGGAAGGTCTGTTTTTGCTGTGGGAAGTCCTGGTAGTCATAGCCTTGGTAGGTGAGAGGCTGTTGAAAGCCGTGGAAGGGCTGTGACATCACCTGGGGTGGAGGAGCAGACCTGGACTGGGTAGGAGCAGCTTCAGCTGGGCCTTGAGGGTTGTGCAGAAGTGCTGTTATCTTCTCTTTCATCACCTGGTACTGGGCCTCGGGCAGGTCCCTGAGGGTGTGGCTCACATAGGTGATGAAGGTGTGGCGACCCGAGGATCCTCTGTCTAAGTGGACCAGCTAAGAGAGAAGTTCTGTGCTGGTTTTGATTGTGTCCCTGATCTCCAACAGGATACTGTGGTTCTGGCCCTCCAGTCTGCCTCTCTGCCTGCATCCTCTGGAGCTGGGAGTGGGGGTGGGTGTGGATTGGTCTCTGGTGGCTGCTGCTTCTTCCTCCATTTGTAACAGGTGATCCTCCAAGTCCGCCGGCATGGGGAGTGCAGCTGTCGGGGGGGGTCTCTGCCATGGGGCCCTCTGAAGACACCTGCCTGGACAGGCTGCTGGCTTCTGGCTGGAAGAGGACTGGCTGTCTGTGGGCTGTCTGAGGGAGAGGGGTGTCAGAGGGGCTGCTCCTCGGTGGCGGATCTCACCCTCCAGGAAACTGCACTTGGCCATGATGTATATCTCCCGGTCAGTGAGCTTGACAGCGGCCTGCCCGGATTTCTTCAGGTGCAGCTTGCCATACCAGGTGTGCATGTGCTTCCACCATCCCAGGAGTACATCTGCAGTGTACCCCAGGCTCTCTGCCTTGTCTCTCCAAGCTGCCTGCTTCTTCTTGGTGTCCCGATACAGTCTGTGGCCCTTTCTCCAGAGGTACTCGTTCTCCCTCAGCCATTCCAGCACCTCATCCTCATGGTCCTCAGAAACGGTGTACTGTTTCCTCTCTCCCTTCTCCTTCCCTTGCCTCTTCCTCCCTCTGGCAGGGCCTTCAGCAGCAGGGCCTTCAGGGGCTTGAGCAGCAGGGCCTTCAGGGGCTTGAGCAGCAGGGCCTTCAGGGGCTTGAGCAGCAGGGTCTTTAGCAACAGGGCTTTGAGGGCCTTGGGGCTGGTCCACCACAGCAACAGCAGCAGCACCAGCAGCACCAACAGCAGCAGGTTCAGAGTCAGTGCCAGGGGGTGGGATGCTGGTTCTGTCCTTCTTGCCAGGGCTGGAATGAGTAGGCACGGGCTTCCTCTTCTTGCTTGACTGATGAACCATGGTGTTCCTTGAAGATGTATGTGGCAGCACGTCTTTCCTTTGAATGCTGACTGCATGCGTGCTGCATCGTTTTATATCCGCGGAGCTGATGCAATTCATACTCCCCGCATGTGCAGTGAACGCTTTGCATCCGATATACATCTGTGCGGCATCTGCTTTGCTTCCTATAGGCATCTGTGATGCATCCGCGTCATCCGCTACGCATCCGCCCCTTCTGCTATGTGTCCACTTCGAAATTCTCCCCCGGAAGCCCTTTGGAGGTGTCATCCGCTTTCATCTGCTGTCATCTGCTAGGCTTCCTATGAACATCCGTTTAACATCCCCGCTACGTACTACCCCCGTCCGTTCTTTTCAGTTCTGTTTATGCAAATTTTCGCCACTTTTTGGAGCGGATGACAATGAATGGAGCCACCCCCGAAATTTTGCTCATCTGCTGTGTCCTTTATGCATACGTTTTGCGTTCGTCGGCCAGTGGGACCTTGCCTTTAAATGCAGTGTGCTATCTAAATACATTTCAGAGAGTATATCACATAAGCAAGTTTCTCTCATGAGTACATGTGGCTGAATAATATGGATGGTTTGTATCCACCATGCTTGCAGGTCATCAGAATACAGAACACTCCTTTAGAGATTATTTGTGCAGAATATGGTTGATATTATGTTCTTTTCAAAATTCCTTTAATATTTTTATAATAGCCAATAACCATGATTATTCCTAGTTAGGAGAATTATCCCTACTACCAGATGAAAGCGAGAATCTTTGGGGGGAGGAGGGTGCCACAGTTCTGTCACTCTTGTTTAGAACTATCAATCAGCTAAACAAGATTCACTTAAATAGATATTTAAATTCAAACTAAATGTTGATACATAACTTGTATTGCATTTATAACATGATTGGGTCTCAGATCTGAAACCACCTGAACACTCTTTGAAAATAGAAGTCATTGTTCTGTTACAGAACTCTTTGAAGGTTAAATAATCTGTTTCCTCTGCTGTGATTGTTCACTACAGGATTCAAAAGTATGTTTTCTTCCAGCCTAGCATGATTTCCTTCCTTCACTTGTTTGAGGAAATTGCATTAGATCACAGAGGTCACTGCTGGACCCTGAGATAGAGGTTTCCTGTGTGGTCATTTTTTATTTTGAATATACATTCTTAATATCAGGCATAAAGATGGTTCAAGTCAACATGGATACTCAAAATATGCAATTTCACTAATTAAGTAAATGCTTCTTTTTACATGAATCAAATACATACTCTTTCAAATTTTGCAATGTGGTGGTTTATCTGTTTCTATATCAATTGTGATTTTCTTAAAATCACAAATTTAAAAAATATCACAGGTTGTATGGAAGTTGGTCTGGAAGAAGTTTGTCTTAACTGTAAATAAAAACTAATATCTAAATGTTGCAGTTGATTGGCTTGGGGCTAATGATATTGTTTACATATTTGTAATATAATTACATTTTGGTATAAAATTTCCACATGATTTGGTTACATCTCTTCATGTATATATTGAACATAGAACAGGAACATTATTCTGCATTAAAATATGATTATCACACTACTCACTAGAGCATACAAAACATTTGCTAGACCAATACTTGAATACAGCTCATCAGTCTGGAACCCGCATTACGTATCTGATATTAACACAGTTGAGAAAGTCCAGAAATATTTCACAAGAAGTGTTCTCCATTCCTCTACTCATTGCAGAATACCTTACGCCACCAGACTTGAAATTCTAGACCTAGAAAATCTAGAACCTTCACCGCCTTCGGTCCGATCTAAGTATAGTCTATAAAATCATACATTGCAATGTCTTACCTGTTAATGAATACTTCAGCTTCAACCATAACAATACAAGAGTACACAATAGATACAAATTTAAGGTTAATTGCACCAAACTTGATTATAAATATGACTTCAGCAACAGAGTGGTCAATGTCTGGAATACTGTACCTGACTCTGTGGTTTCTTCCCCAAACCCCAAAAACTTTAACCTTAGACTGTCCACTATTGATCTCACCCCTTTTCTAAGAGGTCTGTAGGAGGTGTGCATAAGCACACCAACATGCCTCCCGTCCCTGTCCTATTTTATTTTTCTTATATGTATTCATTTCATGTATTCGTAACAATGTTTATATTTATTCCTATTATCTTGTAAGCAATTGACAAATCAAATAAATAAATAAATAAATCTGACTTGCTTTTTCTGAAGAGGCTGGAACTCAAGTATTATTTTTCTTTCTTGCAAAAGAGATTAGCAGTTCGGTCAAGAAAATGATCTTATTTGAATTCCATCACAGTATGTCTCCCCATTCCTTGATTTGTGTCTCTGAATCTCTGTATTCTTAAAGACTAAAGGAAGCTCCTGTTTGCAGTGAATTTCACTGAATAAAGTTTTATCATGGCTGAAGAAAGGCTACTATCTTTTAAGTCTACCTTGACAAGAAATTGTTTTAGCTATGTAGAGGGTAGGAAAAGAAACACTGAATCTAATCCACAGCATAATATACACAGTGGCTTCCTCCTAGCATGTAATCAAAATACTTTGCTATATTGGGTGTCTGGGAAATTTCTAAAAATCTTTAGCATGATTTTTCTTGTTAATTGCTAAATTGTTGTCTTGCTGTGCTTTCTCCAGCAGCTGTCTGGAGCATTTGTGGGCAATCTCAAATCTTCTCCTTGTTCAGAGAGGAATTACAATGAACCTGCCTACTCTCCAGCTCTTCATTCCATTGCAGTAGTCACCTCCACTTTCCGTAGAACTGTTTTTGGTGACCATTTCTTTTTGGAAAACCATGCCAAATGTAGTTTTTGTGGAATCTTCAAAGACTGTTTCAGATATACTGCAAATGTTGCAGTATAATTTAGAGGTGATCAGATCACTGTCACTGTCATAAGGTTTCTCACTTCAAAAAGCCTGCAGCTTGTACAGTAAACAAATTTAGACTTGAATAGTCATGGATTTCAATTGCTGCCTGACCAGACAAGACTTGCTCCTCCAACAAGGACCCGAACCAACAAGACTTGCTCCTCCAGGGAAAGTGTGACCCTGTCTGGAGCTAACATGGTCTTATGGACTTCTTGGATTCTGAAACTCAAGAGCAATATCTGTGTTGGTTTATGGGTTTCAACCACCTGAGGGATGCCCCATGATTAATAAATGAGGCTTGGCATACATGGGTGCACTTTGATAACGAAAAATTTGATCTATGCCAACATCTAAGACAAGAGCTTGGTCAAGTGCCAAAGTCTGAGACAAGAGGACAGTTAAAAAGAGGTCAGGAGCAGATGTCAGCTCTTTTTAACTTTCAAAAGAAAAAACATCAACTTGACTAATTAATCAATGTCAGAGGCTCTTGCTATATTACAGCATCCTCTGGCCTTCTTGGAAACAGCTCTCTTGCTTTCTGAGCTACATCCTTTTGTGAACTGATCTCTGGCTTTCAATCCTTGGACTGGTTCCTGTGAGCTCCAAAAATCCAAGACTTTCAGAGTAATGAATAAAAGCTATGATGTTTTTTCCTTGTCTTGTCACTGTGGCATATGGCATATGGATTTTAGTGGCCTGGCCTGACTGCCATGGTATGGGTTAGCAGAAGGAGTGAAAATAATGGGGAGAAGAAGCTCCAGTAGGAATTTGGGGCACAGCTGTGCTGTCACAAAGACTGATGAGCTAATTTCACTGCCAGCCAGAACTGTTGTGGGGCAGATGATTGCAAGCAGCATTCCTGTTGGTCAAGCTTTGAAAATAAAGGTAGTCCTCGACTTTCAAACACAATTGAGCCCCAAATTTTAGTGTTAAGTAAGATATTTGTAAAGTGAGTTTGCCCCATTTTATGACCTTCCTTTTTACAGTTGTTAAGTGAATTACTGCAGTTAGTAACCTGGTTGTTAAGTGAATCTGGCTTCCCCATTGACTTTGCTAGTTAGAAGGTTGCAAAAAGGGATCACATGACCTTGGGACATTGAAATGATCATAAGTATGAATCAATTGTCAAGCACCTGAATTTTGATCACATAATCATGGGAATGTTGCAAAGGCTATAAGTGTGAAAAATGGTCCTGAGTCACTTTTTTCAGTGGCATTTTAACTTTGAACTGTTGTAAGTTGAGGACTACCTGTAGGTATTTGTGGAATAAAGCCCTGAGAGAAACTTGCCATTTCAGTTGCTGGGGAGGGTATGCTGAGCAATAAAAGAGTGTGTGTGAGAGGGAAGTGAAATGAAGAGATATGTGATATTATTCTATTATAAAATGCAGCATATTTACAACATATTCCACGATGATTTTGGCCTGTTCAACAAAATGCCATTTTTAATTAAGTTTTTTTGGGGCTACAGTGTGTTTAATTCCTAGGACATTGCTAAACTGTGACTCATATCAGAATCCAATTAGTGGTTGTTTGACAATTTGCTTCCTAAAGCATCCAAATTTCTTTTAATGCCACATCAGTATATAAGTTATTGCTGGCAAAAGACGGGTTTACTTTGCAAAAGAATGCTCTGTGCAGGCAGAAGTTTATTTTGGATGTGGCTAAAGCTAAGCTATTTTGTTTTAACAAAATATTTATTAGTTTTTGTCACTTTTGGCTTCCTTCAATGAGTTAAATGTGAATTTAATGTTGGGGGAATGTGAACTTTGTAAAACTTTGTTGCTGTTAAAGCTTCATAAATAGTTCATTTTCTGCAATCATTTATTCTTATAACTTAATTTTTATTATATTGACATAGAAGTCTGGCTTTGTCTGGTATTACTGTTTATGCCTCTCTCTTCTTTTTGGTTGGAGTTGTATAATTCTTATAATATATGCATATGTACATACACACATACACACATACACACATACAGAGAGAGAGAGAGAGAGAGACTTTTTCCATTGTGGACAAACTAAATTCATGCTAAAAGAATCAAAATACTAGCATATACATCTCCCCGTGGAGAAATTGACATAGAAATTGTCCTCATTTGGCAACTGCCTCAGGCAGCAAGCATTTGCAGTTATGACAGTGATGAAAATAAATAACTTTACCACTGACAAATTTATGACCTTATAGGGCTGTAAGCAAAGGAAAGCGGAAGTAAGATTAAAAGCACACCTGCAGTTTCACTGAGCGACTGCTTTGCTTTATAAATGATTTACCAGTCCTAATTGTAGTAGCGAAACAAGGACTACCTGTGTTATCTTTTAGGACTGAATAATTTGTGGAAATCTGAAGCCTATCACAACTATCTCTGGAGAGATTTCAGCTATTATTTTTAATAGGTTTTAATATTGTGCAGGTATATATTACAAAGAAGCAGCACAATTTGAAGTATATTCCTAGTCCATTGACTTCAATATTCTAGCTTATTTTATTGAGTAAAACATATCAAATATAACTGGATGTACAGGATAATAAAGAATATCATTAACAAATCAGGAAGAACTTCCATTCATAGAAGATTGCTAGAGAAGACATCAACATTTGTAAGGTCCTTTGTCCTATTCATTTCCTCATCCTGTTAAACCATTCAAAGCACAAAGATGATTTGGAAGCACTTTAAAATGAAATCTGAAATAGTCTGAAGTAGAGGAAGTTGTTGTATGTATACAGCATACAACATACAATACAGTATACAACCTTCTTTATACAGCAAAGGTGAAAATAATTACATAGTCCCAAGTTTCCATGGAAAAATAACAATAGCAATATCACTTAGACTTATATACCACTTCATAGTGCTTTACAGTTCTCTGTAAGTGGTTTACAAAGTCAGCATATTGCCCCCAACAATCTGGGTCGTCATTTTACTGACTTCGGAAGGATGGAAGGCTGAGTTGACCCTGAGTTGATGAGGGTAGAATTCCTGGAAGTCGGCAGAATTAGCCTGCAATGCTGCATTCTAACCTTGGTAAATTTATAGAAATGGTAAGGTTATATAAATTGTGTGAAAATAAATGACAAAAGACCTATTTCAGTAGTGGTCCACACTTAATAATCACTTGTTGTGCAACTATTCAAATTTATGACAGCGCTGAACAAAAGGAACTGAAGCAGATCCCATTACAATAAACACAGTGTCCCATTAAGGCAGAACGTAAAAGAAGAAATATATTAATTTTAGAGAAATGATGATACCGGTTTTATAGATAGTGAAATACTTGGTATTAGCAAGAGAAAGAACAACAAAATGTGAAACGCCAAACCACAAGGATCATCTGCCGGTCAATAACTCATATTTGTTAAGCAAGAAGCTTTGTTACAGATAACCTTGCAACAAAACCACAAGCTCCTGCAGAAACTAGAACCTGTGGAAATTCACCTTTGACATAGATTAGTGAGAGAGAAAGGTATTTCGTTACTGTAGCCTAGCAACAGGGGGGCGGTGTTTCAAGTAACCAATGAATGACTGACAAGTTATATTTCTGTGTTTTGCTCCTTCTGAAGAAGTATATATGCATGTGCTGTTCTAAGACATCGTTCAGATGTACTCTGGCTAAAATGCTCTGAACCTTTGCGCAAATAAAACTTATTTTTGGATTCCAAGGTCTAAGTCTGTCATTTCCTGCAACACCATGATCATGTGAACACAATTCTGGCGCTTGGCTCATGACCACAACATTACAGTGGCCTGTGGTCACATGAATACAATTTGTGGTCTACCTGGATTTTGACAAGAAAAGTCTATGGTGAAGCCAGTGGGAGAATAAAACATTAATAGAGTAGAATAGAGTGAAATGGAATGGGATAGAATAGTAACTTTCCTGTCATTTTGAATGTACACTCATCAGCATACTTTAAAATGAAATTTCATTGCATCAAGGTCTCAAAGGGTCACCATCTGCAATATACACTACCTAAACAGGACAAAATAAATAAATACAAAATAATGTATATACCCACATATAGGTTGTGAATGGTGAGCACTTGACATCGTGCTTAACAATAGTGCGGGATTTATTTAACAATGGCAATAGGAAATGCCAGGGCTCTTGTGACTAAGCAGCAAGGTCATATGATATCATGCTTGATAGCTATGTTGCTTATCTATGGAAATTCTGGTTCCAATTTTTGTCATGACTAAATTTTTGTCATATAAAGATTTATAAACCTTTATAAGCATATGAGGCATTATTTTAAAAGTATGGGTTACAGCTTCAGTTTCTGCAAGACAACTTTTAAGAAAATATTATACGAATTAGGTTTTCTTTTTTGGATGACAATGAATATGCTAGGAATATGCTGAAATGTTACATTTGTGTTCTTTGTAAATAGTTCGTTGTTTACTGATATTTCAAAGTTTATATCAGAAGTATAAATAACTTACTATGAAAGTTTCAGCTAGTCCTAACCAGGCATTCAGTGATTCCAGTTATCCTTTTTTTTTTTTAAACAAATTTTATTCAGTTTTTCACATTAAAAACAAAAATCTCTTTTTAGTGGACAACATATTTCCGGGTCATCACCTTTACATACAAATATGATAGCAATTATACATTCATATATGCATACTTAATTCTATTATTACCTTTTCCATTCCAAATTTTCAGTAAGGAGAGAAACAAACACATTAATTCTAGCCTCTTTCATTAATCTCACTCGAAACATCTATTTGTTTCATTTCAATTATTTCAAATATAATTCTTTAATATTTATTTTAAAAATAAAGATAAAAAATATGTGTTTGCCTAATAATAATAATAGATTGCCAATGTCTCTCCTTGCTTTTAATAGTCTATATGATTTATTAATTTAGTTGATTCTTTAGTCTGTCATATTTCCTTTCCATTACACATTCTTTTTATAAATTCTAAATTAATACAAGTTTTAACCCTAAAGAAAAAAAAAGAAGTATAGATTTTCCCCCTTTTACTGCTTTGAGTGTGACACTTCAATGATTAAAATATACCTTTATTCCCTCATCTTGATTCCCAATAAACCATTATTTGTCAGAAGTTACAATAATAATCATTATATCTTTTCATTTGGATTCTGCAGCATATTTTCCCCCTTGTTTTTAATAAGTTATCAACATCTATATTACCCTATTTTCTAAATATTTTTAATTACAGAAATATTCTTATTACCCCTTGTCACCCTACAGAATCCCCTTTTTAATTCATCAACCATTATCTCTGAAAAAACAATTTCTTTTCAACATTTAACTATTTCGCATTTCTTTATTTCATACGCCTGTTTCTTACTGCTTCTCCTCCCCCTCTTTTCCCCATATCTTTTCTCATTCCACTTTATATCCCTCTCTTTTTTAATATCTTCCTTTCCCCTTTTCTGCTGGGTTTTCTGTCTTTCCCGATTTCACAGGTAATTCCCCCTTTTGATTGCCTTCTTAAATTTCAACTTTTTAACCTTCCTTCTTTCCCCACTTCTTTGTAGTGTTCTTTGTATTAGTTGTCTGTTTAAAATGTCTTTTCTTTGAATCGACTCCTCCTCCTCTGAAGCTCTTTCATCTTGTTCTTGAATTGCCATTTCCATTTCTTCTAACTCAGAGCAAAGTGATTCGCCTCTTTCCTGTAGTAATTCTCTCATATTTTTAAGTTCCATTTTTAATTCCCGAAGAGATATCATCATTACACTTGTATTTTATGATCGTTAAAGTCCACACAAAAAAAACACCTTTTACTTTCCTTCTTTCAATCTTCTAAAGTTTTCAATTATTCCAGCCGAGGATCTATACCAAAAACATCAATCAAACCCACAGTCACTCTTTCCTTGCTTTTTTCTTTATTCTGGTTCTGCTTTCACTTTCTAAAATTCTTACTTTGTTTCAATATCTCTTTAATGTTATATCCACACAAGTTCATTCAGAAACAGGATGCTTTCCCTTTTGTTTGAACTCAAGTTTTTGTCAAAATGTGGCACTCTCCATTGTAAAAGTCCTCACCTTTTTCCCCTATATTTTTATTTTGGGTTTTTCGAACCTCAATATTCCAGGACAGTCCAGTCTCCCAATTTGTAAACTTTATTCTTATTATTTTTTGACAATCTTAAGTCCAGCTTTATTTTATGCTTGCTTATTCCCAAAACATTTTAGAATCCAATTTAGTTAAAACTTTAGTTCCGTCTTCTTCCTTTCCCGGTTTGAAGCCCTGCTTAGCTGTCAAAAATATTTTCTTTTTTTTTTTTCCTTGTCCCTTTGTAATTTTGCCGCTCACTTTTCTTTCCTTAAAAATTCCATGTTACCTTAATCCCAGAGTACTTTTGTTTAGTTATATTGCCCAGTTGTCCTGGTTCAGATGTTATCCACCTCTTTCTTCCCTCCTGCACAAATCTTAATCCAGCTGAGTCCTCCTCTTCGGGGTGGCCATTTTAAACTACTGCTGCAGTTGTTTTGGGGGGGAAAAAGACCAAGCCCAGGAGGGGAGATGCGGCTCCCCTCAACCTGCCTTGTGGCTTCCCCTTACTCCACTGCCCCTCCAAGGCACCTTCAGCCCCTAATCGTAATGATTGGGGCTCTCCAACGAAAGAGCATAGCTGCAGACGGTCGCAATCTACGGTCCGTCAGCGAGGAAGCCTGGAGCTTTTTCCAGTTATCCTTTTTTTACTGGCACTTTTTCTTGCTTAAAAAAAAAAAGATATGTATGTTTTATTGTGTTCATATGATGATTCAGTCTGGAAAGAACTGATCTCATCTTCAGATGAATACATTGTTAAATAAATAATATGTTAATTGGCATAATGCCATATGGACACAAAGCAAAACAAATATTTGTTTTGAGATCTTTACATCCAGATTGGCTTCTTATCATAGTAAACTACAATGTCTGACTTGTGTTCAAGATCCTCAAGTTTTCTTTTCAGAACTTTTACAATCTTGGCCAACCTCATCCCTTTGAGAAATTAAGATTTCTAATTTTGAATTTAGAGAGCGATAATACAATGTCATGTTTAACGTAGTGTCATTTGTTAATACGAGGGCTATCCACAAAATAGTTTATGTTTTGCGATACAAAAAAAAAAGTGTAGGAATTTTTTTTTATTATATACACTTGAAAGTGACACTTAAATACTACTTTCAACATATTCACCGAACAAATTGAGGCACTTATCATAGCGGTGAACAAGCTTTGTAATTCCATTGTCATAAAATTCAGCCGCCTGGGATTTCAGCCAGTCAGTCATGCCCGCCTGCAGTTCCGTATTGTCGTCAGAGCGCTGTCTTCCAAGCCAGGTCTTCATCCTCGGAAACAAGTGGTAGTTGCTTGGTGCAAGGTCGGGGCTGTAGGGCAGATGAGGAAAAATCTCCCACTTGAAAGCATTCAGGACTTCTCGAGTGCGATTTGCTGTGTGTGGTTGGGCATTGTCATGCAAAAACAAAATTTTTGAGCTTAACTTTCCTCTACGCTCATTCTGAATTGCTTTTCTTAGTTTTTGCATCATTTCACAATACCTCACAGAGTTTATTGTTGCACCATGTTCCAGAAAATCAATAAGAAGCATACTTTGCCTATCCCAAAAAGCAATCGCCATAATCTTCCTTGCAGAGAACGTTTGCAAACATTTTCTTGGTTTTTTTTGGAGAATTTGTGTGCCCCCACTCCATAGACTACAATTTGGTCTCGCTGTTCACATGTTTGACCCAAGTCTTGTCTCCAGTTATGATTCGATCAAGAAATGAATCTCCATCTTTGTTGTAAGAGAACAGAAATGTCAATGTCAAATGTCTTGTGGTTTTGTGTCAGGATTTTTGGCACCCATCTTGCACAAAATTTGTGGTAGCCTAGTTTTTGCGTAACAATTTCATGCAACAAACTGTGTGAAATTTGTGGAAAACTAAGCGAAAGTTCCGTTACTGTGAAACGGCGGTTTTCATGAATCTTGTCATCGACTTGCGTGACCAGTTCATCAGTCACAATGCTCGGACGTCCACTCCACTGTTCATCATGAACGTTAGTTCATCCATTTTTAAACTTAATGCACCATTGGCGCACTCCACCTTCAGTGATGATGTTGTCCCCATACACTTCACACAGTTACCGAAAAATTTCAATCATTTTATGTTTTTTTGCCAACAAAAACCTTATCACTGATCGCACCTCACAACTCACAGGATTTTCAATTGCAGCACACATTTCAAACGTTTGCTGTGAAATAATGGGCAACAATACGAATCTCCACTAGCATGACTAGATGCAGACTAAGCATTGTACGCCAGACCAAAGATGGCTGTGCTAGCTCCGCCCCTTCTTGTTACAGACAAAAACATAAATCTATTTTATGGATAGCCCTCGTATAAGGCAGAGGTAGTCAACCTTTTTATACCTATCCACTTTTGTATCTCCATTGTATCTCCATTAAAATTTTCTCTAACTGCCCACCAGCTCCACAGTAATGATGATTTATAAAGTAGGGGACAAAACCCTTACCGCCCACCATGAAAGCTGGAACGCCCACTAGTGGGCGGTGGGAACCAGGTTGACTACCACTGATATAAGGTATGTCTTTTTGAAGAGCACTGTGTAAATACTCAATTTAAAACTTGCAAATATCATAGAATGCTACATTAAGAATAATAAGGTCAAACACAAGAAGAATGAGTGCAATATTTTTTTCCAAAACATATGTGTCAAACAAGAAAAGTATTTCTGGCATTGTGATTCAAAGGGCACAGAGACTGTACAATACAGTATTATTTTTAGTGAGTTTTAATTATTAGTTTAGCATATTGCATTCTTTCAGTTTGAAAACCAACCAAGTTAAAAACTTTGCAACTTTCTGCAGTAATTCATTGCATAAAACAAAGTAGATTTCTTTTCATATTTTTAATTTACAGGGTTGGGTTTTTTAATAACTTCATCCTCAAGGAGTTTTGGAATTTCTTCAGAAAATTAGTTTTCAACATTTCACTTTCTGACTCTATTTTAACAATTGCTCAAAGGTCATCATTTAAAATATTTGAGAAATTAGAGATAAAATCACATGAAAAAAAGGACAACCTTGAGATCTCTGTAAGTTAAAGCTGAGAGAGACAAATGGAAAATAAGCATGAAGTTTGTCAAATTTGCAAGCCTGACTCCTTTAGGATGATTACACATTTTTTTGTGGCTAAGAGTAAAATAAATGATCAATCTTAGTCTCTTTATTCCTAATCTGGCACTTTAGCCACTGAACTACAGTGATGAAATCTACAATTCCTTATTTCTGCTTATTCTCATGATGGGAGGATAACTGGATGCCTTATAGTTTCAGTTCTAACATAAGTAGCTAGACTACTTGAAAGGAAATAATGTCTGTGTTATTTTCTGCACAGATTACATAGAACAATGATAGAACCTTTTTGTTGTGGTGTGCTGAGAGTATGCACGTGCGTGTGCTGGCACTTACAATGCAATGCTCCCCACCCCCCTTTCGCATGCACACGCAACACCCCCACTCTGTCCCCTTACCTGCACTGTGCATGCACGTTCCTCCCAGCTGATTTTTGGCCTGTTTGAGGCCGTTTTTGCCCTCCCAGAGACTTGAGGAAAGCCTCTGTAGCCTCGGGAGGCTGAAAAATGGGCCTGTTTTGGCACTTCCGGTATTTCCAGAAGGCCCGTTTTTCAGCCTCCCGAGGCTGCACAGGCTGCATGTGTAGTGCAGGTAAGAGGCAAGGGTGGGGGTGTTGCATGCGCATGCATGGGGGGGGCGAGGTGTATTGCATTGTGAGTGCTGGCACATGCGTATTTTAAGCGCCTGTCACACTGCACCAACGGATGGAAAGAGGATGTAAAATTGAGAAAAACACTTACCATCCGTTGATTAATGCGATGCTTCCGTTCTGTACTCACTGCCTCCGTTTTGCTTCCTCTCTATCCGTCCAGCATCCGTCTATTGACATTTCATCCGCTCAAAAGGTTTTGAGCTGCTCAAAACTTTTGAGCGGAAAATGTATCCAATGCGTCCGTTCTGCATCCGCGAGGCATACGGGGGACATCCGTTCTGCATCCGTTACGCATCCACTATATCCGCCAGGAATCTGCTGCGCATCTGCGCAACTCGCATCCGTTCCAGCGGCAAATGGACACAGGGAGGAAGTGGAACGGACGTGCAACGTTAGTAGCACGGACGGAGAAAGGATGAAAGTGGATGCAGCACGCAAAGAAAGCATTTAAAATGGAAAAAACGTTCGCAGAGGGGACCTATCTCGGATATTAAGGATGTCTAGAGGATGCCTAGAGGATGCAAAGGGACACATAGTGGAAAACCTATATTGCCTATAAAAAGGGGGAGCAACTCACCTGGATCTCACTTTCAGACCAGCAGTCCAGCTGTGCAGACTTCTGCAGCCTTCATCTGCCTCTTGCTCTTCCACAGCATCCAGTCATGTCCACCATGGATCGTAACACAGTCCTTTTGGTAGCCACCATCGTTCTGCAACAGTGCAAAGCCATCTACAGGCTCTGTGAACTCTACTACGGGAAGAAAAGGAGGCGGCCAAGAAGTGTCTGGGTCTGAAGATGGATCGGGAGAAGAGCAGAGTACGGACTGTACAACAAGCTGATGGTGGAGCTCAGGAACGAAGACCCTCGGGCATTCCAGAATTTCATGAGGATGCCTCCAGCCATGTTTGACGAAGTTGTACAGCGCCTGACACCCAGGTTGACCAAGCAGAGCACCAACATCTGGCCCAGCCTGGACCCTGGGCTCAAGGTGGCAATGACTCTGCGCCACCTGGTCTCAGGGACCACCTACAGGAGCATACAGTATGGCTGGAGGGTGCCACACAACATCATCAGCATTGTGGTCAGAGAAGTGGTGCAGGCCATCATCGAAGAATACTTGGAGGAGCTCCTCCAGTGCCCCTCCACTGAAGAAGGATGGAAGAAAGTTGCAGAGCAGTGGTATCAGAGGTGGAACTTCCCCCACACCGTTGGAGCCATAGATGGCAAGCACGTGGCCTGCAAAGCACCAGCCAAGTCGGGGTCCACTTATTTCAACTACAAGGGCTTCTTAAGCATCGTCCTTTTCGCCATGGTCGATGCTGACTACAAGTTCATGTACATCGATGCTTCAGGCAACGGCTCATGTTCAGATGCCCAGGTATACAATGCCAGTGACCTCAAGGAGGGGCTGGAACGCAACCTCATCGTGGGCTTCCAAGATCCAGACCCCCTGCCCAGTGACACACAAGATGTGCCCTACTTCATCATGGGGAATGACGCCTTCTCCCTCAGAACCTACCTCATGAAGCTCTACACCTCCAGATGCCTCACCCGTGAAGAGAGGATCTTCAACTAAAGGCTGTCCAGGGCAAGGCGGGTGGTGGAGAATGCCTTTGGCATCCTGGCCAACAGGTTCCAGGTACTTCTCACCACCATGCAGCATCGCCCAGAGACCGTGAGGAGGATCGTGGAAGCTTGCTGCATCCTGCACAATCTCATGCTCACCCGCTACCCAGTCTTGCAGAACAGGCTCGTGGACCTCCAACAAGGCAATGGGGACAGGGAGCCTGGGGAATGGAGGCAAGGGCAAAACCTGATAGACACTGAGGATGTGCAAGGCCCCAACAGAGCCTCACGTGAAGGGAAGAAGCAGCGCAACCTCCTGAAACACTGGTGCAACTCCCCAGCTGGAGCGGTGGAGTGGCAAGACAGGATGATAGATGATTAATGGATGCTTCCTTCAGCCTGTCTCATCACACGGATGAGATTGAGCCATGTATGTTGGGTGGGCCTACAATGAGCAGGGCATTTAATAAAGAGTTGTGTTTATGTTGACATGTGTGGATGATTGATTACATTGTTATTGATAATGAAGGGCATTGGTGTGGCAGCTGGGAGGGAGACCATACAGTCCCACTATGCTTGCACTGGAGGTTTATCTATCCCACAGCTATCTGAACCCATCCCACAACTATCTTAACCCATCCCAAAGGTATCCCTGCCCATCCCACTGCTATCTTAACCCATCCCACAAGTATGCAAAGGCTTAAACCATTTCTAAAATGAAGCAAGTGTGTGAAGCAAAGATAAACTTTATTAATAACAAGCTGTAAAAGAAAAATGACCCAAGTCAAGTGTCCAAATAAAGTCTACAGGTAGCCACCCAGTCTCTGGCACTCTTATCGGTCACTCGGAGGTGTGCCCAGTCTCAGTGGTGAAGGGTCCAGGTGCTGTGGAGGTGAAGGGTCCAGGTGCTGGTCTGGAGCATCATTGGGGTGCCTGGCCCCGAGAGGACAACAGGTGACGGTGTGTTGAGGAAGCTCTCAGACAGCTGGCTCAGCCCCATGATGTTGAGAGCTCCTTCCTCCATGCCATGGGGTGTCAGCCCCAGTACCGAGGACAGATGTACTGAGGCCGGGCTTGGCTGTGGGGTGGAGGAAGGAGCAGTGTAGTGGGGCTGTCTGGTCTGCAGCTGGGTGAGGACTGGCGTGGGTGGCATCTGTGGCATGGGTGGCATCGGTGGTGTCGGTGGCATCAGTGTCGTGAGTGGCATCGGTGGCATCAGTGGAACCGGTGGCAACGGTGTCATCCGATGACTCTGTGCCTGGACTGGGAAGGGCTGCTGCCTGTCTTGCTGGACCTCCTGGTAGCCGTAGCCCTGGTAGGTGAGGGCCTGTGGAAAGCCTTGGAATGGGAGTGACATCACCTGGGGTGGAGGAGCAGACCTGGACTGGGTGGGAGTAGGTTCCTCTGGGTCTGGAGGGTTGTGAAGCAGCTCGGTGATCCAGTCCTTCACCACCTGGTACTGGGATTCCGCCATGTCCATGAGGGTCTGGTTGACATAGGTGAGGAATGGCTTGCGGTTGAAGGATGAGGAGTCGGTGTGGACCAGCTGAGAGAGGAGATCTATGCTGCTCTGGATGGTGTCCCTGATCTCCAGCAGGACAGTGTGGCTCTGCCCCTCCTGTCTGGCTCTCTGCCTTTCTGTGGAGGTGGAGCTGGGCATGGATGTGGGTAGGGCTGTGGTGGACGTGCCGTCTCCTTTCTCCCACTGCACCAGGGAGTCCTCCACGCGCTCCACCACGGTTAAAACAGTTGTCTGCAGGTTCTCCGCTGTGGGAAGCTCCACAGAAACCTGCCTGGAGACAGGAGCTGACTCTCGGCCAGAAGAGGACTGGCTCTCAGCAAGGTGTTGGAGAGAGAGGGTCGTGAGAGGGGCTGCTGCTGCTCCTCGGTGGTGGATCTCACCCTCCAGGAAGCTGCACCTGGCCATGAACTAGGTCTCTCTGTCCATCAGCTTAACCGTGGCCTGGCCAGATTTCTTGAGTTGCAGCTTCCCGTACCAGGTGTGCATATGTTTCCAGCAGCTGAGGAGCACCTCCGATGTGTAGCCCAGACTCTCCACCTTCTCTCTCCAAGCAGCCTGCTTCCTTTTCGTGTCCCTGTAGAGCCGGTGTCCCTTCCGCCATAGATAGTCATTCTTTCTCAGCCACTCCAGCACCTCATCCTCGTATTCCTCCTCAATGGAGTATTGCCTCCTCTCCCGTTCCCGCATATGCCTCTTCTTCCCTTTGGTAGGACCAAATGGGCCCTCATCAGAGGGACTTTCAGGTTATAGGGGCTGCTCCTCCACACCACCACTAGCAGCAGCACCAGCAGGATCATCATCATCATCAGCAGCAGCAGCAGCAGCACCAGCAGGATCATCATCATCAGCAGCAGCAGCAGCAGCAGCACCAGCACCAGCACCAGCAGGACCAGGATCATTAGCAGCAGAGTAAGCACCAGGAACGCCAGCAGCACCAGGAGCATGAGCAGGACCAGGAGCACGAGCAGGACCAGGAGCACGAGCAGGACCAGCAGGACCAGCAGGACGAGCAAGACCAGGAGCACGAGCTGGACGAGCAGGACGAGCAAGACCAGGAGCACGAGCAGGACCAGCAGGACCAGGAGCAGCTTCAGCAGAGTAAGCACCAGCAGAAGCACCACCTCCAGGAGCAGCATCAGCAGAGTAAGCACGAGCAGAAGCACTACCGCCATAAGCATCATCATCAGCTCCTCCAGAAGCAGAAGCAGCAGAAGCCCCAGCCGCAGAAGAGTGAGCCCGTGCTACAGAAGCCCCAGCAGAAGCAGAGTAAGGGCCAGGGGGCGGGAGGGTGGCCCTATCCCTCTTGCCAGGGCTGGCAGCAGATGGCTGAGGCTTTCTCTTCTTCCCCATGGTTGTGGGGTTGCTGGCTGGCAGGGAGGCTGGCAGGCAGGCTGGCAGGAAGGCAGTCAGCAAGGCTGGCAGGATAGCAGGCAGCAAGGCAGGCAGCAAGGCTGGCAGGCAGGCATGCAGGCAGGGCAGACTAGCAAGGCACTCGATGTGTCTGGATGCAAGTCTTTCCTCTGAATGGTGACCTGCTTGGGAGCTGCTTCCCTTTATATCCGCGGGGCTAACGCAATACATCCCCCCCGCATGCACAGTGAACACTAGGCATCCGCTAGTCTTCTGCTAGGCATCCGCTAGTCTTCCGCTCTGCATCCGCTTCATCCGCTGTGCATCCGCTTCATCCGCTCGGCATCCGCTCGGCATCTGCTCTTTCCGTTCCGCGTCTGCTTTGCTGAGGTCCCCCGGAAGCCCAGCGGATGTGCCATCCGCTCCTATCTGCTTCCATCCGCAAGGCTTCCGTTCCGCATCCGCTTTCCATCCGCTCTGCATCCTCCCCCCGTCCGTTCCTTTCCGTGTTATCCACTCTGTTTATGCAAATTTTTGCCCCTTGTGAGATTGGATAACAACGGATGGAACATTTTTCTCGTCTGCTGTGTCCTTTTTACAAACGTTTTGCATCTGTTGGGCAGTGTGACAGGGCCTTTAGGCACACTGTAACAAAAAGGTTCGCCCTCACTGATATATACCGTATAAGATTTGTAACAAACAGAAATATGTTCAAGACTACAGGTAGTCCTTGGCTTACGACCACAATTGAGCCCCAAGTTTCTGTTGTTAAGTGAGACATTTGTTAAGTGAATCAGAATAATTTCTCCCCATTTTATGACCTTCCTTTTTACAGTTGTTAAGTGAATAACTGAAGTTGATAAGCTAGTAACCTAGTTGTTAAGTGAATCTGGCTTCCCCATTGACTTTGCTTGTGAGAAGGTGGTGAAAGGTGATCACATGACCATGAGACATTGCAACTGTCATAAATATGAACCAGTTGCTAAGCATCTGAATTTTGATCACATGATCATGGGGATGCTGTAAAGGCAGCATTCTAACTTCAGGTTCTTATAATTGGCAGAGCAAATGGTGCATCTTCTTGACATTTGACACATGGTTTAAAGCAAAGATTTGTGAGCCTTGCTGTTTGCTCAAAACTTCTGGATATTGTTCCATCCTCCTTCCATCTTGTTATGCCAAGCACTGGGATGGAAGTGAGAAAAAAGACTGTATTGCTAAAGTTATCCTGGGAGACAAAAAAAATCCATCAGTTTCTTGGGGGAATTCAAACAGTTAGCTTCTTTTATTTGCTTTGTGTGCTGTTGCCCTAAACTTTAAATTTCTCCATAACTGCCAGTTTCAGGGAATTGTATAAAGGTTGTATTCAAATGAAATTAATAAGAACACAGAATGTCTTCTTGGAATATTTTTCTCTTAAAAAATATTGTTTGAATTATTTCAATTCGACCTCAGTGAATTTAGTAAGAGACTTATTTCTATGTAAATGTGTATAGGTTTTAGGCACAGTTGTGTAAATAAAACATTATTTATTTAAATGTATTATTTGTCCAAAATTTTATTCTTTCAAGAGATTGTATCTTAAACTGTACTGTATATGTAATCTAACAAATAGCACAGAATTACTTAAGTGAATATTTGGTGATTCAAAATGTTGATAATTGTGTGTATGTTATCTAACCATGAAATAAAAATTCAATCTCAAGTTGAAAGCATCACCAGAGCTAGTCAGGTTGCACAGTTATTCTATGCAGTTGCCTAGTGAAGGAGAGGTTCGCTGAAGCATTTTTACATACTTCTGAGAAAAATGGCAACTTTGCTTCTAGCAAACAAACTGCTATAAATACTGCAATTTTCTGACACACAAGCTTTGACTATAAAGGCCATATTGTAGAAAATAATTAATTGGATATGACTTGTTCACTTGGTATTCTGAAATAACCAAAGGGCTTTCCTTACCCACACACACATAAAAATTGCTTGGCTGTGTAGCATGTAGTACACAAATATGACATCAGTATATTTAATACATTTATTTCTGACAAAGTTTATATCAAAAACTAAATGTATTAAGTCAAAATTGAAACTTCTAAACATTAAGATAATATAGCAAGTGATTGTTAAGCAAATTCTGAATATATATTTGCCCCATGAAATTGAGGCATGAATATGTGACAATGATTTCCAAAGATATCCAGAGATATTACTAGCATAGTTCATTATTATATAGTACTTTTGCCAGTTTCTGTTTCTGTCCAAGAGGCTAGAAGAGAAAATAATTGCTTCAAATAATACTTACCTTGGTTTTATCTGAATAAATGGAAATAGAGTGTATATTTCTGGACTGCCACATGGTGTGATGGCCACATGTAAAAGCCTGGATAAATAAATAAATATTTGTTGTTGGGAAATATATCAGAATGTTTTACATTTTGTGCTCTGACAGATTATTTCTTTCATGGTAATAGATTATTTTTCCTATAGTCTTTACAACTATTCTGGCCCACATTTTAAGTGGTATGCTACCTTGGACTTTTTGGGTAGGATAAATGCTGAAAGTGTTGTGGTTTGTCATTCTGTTGACTGTACAATTATTTAAAATCTCATATTCCCTGAGGACAGGATATGTCATTCCCCTTTTTTGAATGGGTGGCTTCTTGTGCTTTTCTGAAAAGCAAACTGTCTTTGGGGAACTGATTCTTGAATGAGAGTAGTCAAACTCAATGGAACCAATCCATGTAAATAGCTAAAGCTGTGGCAATGCCAGAATTTTCCAAAACCCCCATGAAATATTTCATATAATTAGTGGATGCTTCTTTGCCAATTTATTTATATCAGCAGAAACAAGCAATATATATATATATAACCTCTTTTTTTAAAACTGAAATGCAATTTTTGTTCATTCCTCCATACACTACCTCCTTGTTAGCTTTTAATATAACATTTGATTGCCTATGGCATCATTTTATCTATGAAACAGAATTATTCAGATTGCAATTAAGTGAATATATTTAAATAAGTTTTATGTCACTTTTCAGACATTGTATTTAATACAGATAATCCAAAAGAATTAAATATGATTTCTTAATATGATTTTACAAATGAATGTCAAGTATAATGAATAATTATAGCAGTGCACTGACTACAGATTAATTGTCATTCAGATCCTTTTTTAATTAATACATTGTTCTGTTTTAACATACAAAAGGCATTTATAATAAAATCTGCAAAATTACAGTACTTCATCCCACACTAGTTTCTGTAGTTGTCAATTTATGTGTGCCACTCTGGCCTTTCCAGTACGCTCTGAACTGTGAAGAGCCAAATAAGCAAATTTATTTTTCTATTCTTCTTCATTCTGGATCTGCTCTTTGATAGAATTTTTGGTTTTTAATTTTTAAATGGGAAAAAATATTTTTAAAATATATTCTGCACTTCTGCATACTATATCCTGCCTATATCACCCTTTTACTGGGTTTGGTTCTAGTTTGATTCTAGTGCAATCATTGTTCAATGATTTGTATAAGGTGCTGTTGGGAAGATGCAGAAAATATTTGACAGGGGACACTTCTTTGAGATCCCTATTAATCTATTATATCTGCAAATCCTGTTTACTTTTCATGCTCACAGGTTCTGCTATCTCCCGTACTGATCATTCACACCCTTTAAGTGTTTTGTGGCATTTCTCAAAGGTTTCTGGGAAAGTGGTATATCCCTAACTACATCATCTTTTTCATGCTTTGATATGCAGCCACCTATTTCTCTCCTCAGAAACAGTGGTCACTGCTTCTCCTATTGCCTGAATGCAATGCTCAAGTAATTAGTATAGCCAGTCTGATATAGTCAAAGAGAATGCTCCATTGATTGATTAATGTATCCTTATCCTACTCAACACCAGGCAGTATAAATCAAAGTCACCACATGCTCATCCTTGAATTTCCAGAAACATTAATCCCGAAGAACAAAGAATGACAGGTGGTGTTACTAAGAATTTTCAGCTGGAGGAAGCTGGGTTTTTTTATGCCAGTTTGCCAACTGTGAAGACAGCCTCAATTTTAGATGTCTCAGGTGACGATACAGCTCTCACTTCTATTTACCCAAGTCAGGATCCTATTTATTTCATTCCTACTTCCCACCCCTGTTATATTTCCTCTTAGAAAGGGACAGCTCCATGGCAATTTTTCATGTGTTCAGTTATAAACTCATTAATTCACAAAATTTAAAAATTAGCACACAAAATTGTGTTGAAACTGATTTATGCTACCTAAGCTGGAGATGCTGAGCTATTTGACATAGTGAATCTCCCAATTCTGTGGTAAACTGCATCTTGATCATATTCAAGTTAACTTGGAAATAAATCAAATACTGAATGTATATTTCTGTTTGTGTAGGACTGCAGCTTGTAAAAATTTGTTACTTTTTTGCTTGCTCGTTTGACTGAACAGACTCCTTTGACCTTTCATTTCCTATTCATAATGCTGACTGATATTTAAATAAAAAACATTGGTACTAACTTTATAAGTCATTATATCAATTCATGTAGACAGTATACTCCTTCCACACATTATATAATCATATTTTATTTGACTTCATGCTGTAAGCTGTTCAAACTTAGACCATTTCTTTCCATAACATGATTGATTTTCATCCTTCTAAAGTAGCAATAAGGCTGCACATATTATTTTGTTATTTAGCATGCTGGTCTGTTTGGGTTTCTACTGTGAGCTTAAAAGTTCTTACTTAGCAACCACAGAGATCAGCAACTCTGTCACTAAGCTCCATGTTTGCGAAGCAAAACAAATAATGTAACTGCAATGGACATATTATGTCATTTCCTTATTTGTTAAATGAACCACTGGGTTGTTAAGCAAGACATCATGTGGTAATGACTTACATTTTACTTCTTCTGTTGTCAGAATCCATTTGGGAAACATGCAAATTGGGATCACATGACCAGGGCCCCACAATAGTAGTAAATATGGGCTGGCTAAGAAGCACCCAAGTGACAATCACATGACTTTGGGATGCTGTTATGGTAGTTAATGTGAGGATAGATTGCAAATATGTTTTTACACCAATCTAAGTTAAAATGGTCACCAAATGAGGCAGTTATAAAGCAAGAACTACCTGTGTATGACATTGCTACAGAGATTCCTAGAATCTGTTCAAGAAGCATATTTATGAATAACACTGTGGCAGTAGTCAAAATAGTTCTTTGTTTTAAAATTTATTTATATATTTGTGTATATATATATATATATATATATTTTTCTTAAGTTTTCGCGGGTACTTACATGTATGCTTTTCAGCTTCCTTCGGGTATTATCCCACGTCATTGTAGTTGTGCTTTTAAAGTTTTAGCAACGGTTCGGCAGCATCTCATCTGCCATCATCGGGCTTCTGTATTGTGTTCGTCTGTAGCTGAATACCATACATATAGATGCCCGTGAAAACTTAAGAAAACATATATATAGATATAGATATAGATAGATATAGATATATAGATATATAGATGGTATCTATATGTCACCTATAGTATTCAGATATATGTGAGATTATTGAACAATGTCATTTGGGATCACTAGTCCTATTGAATATTTAATTTATATACTTGCTTGATTTCCAGTGAAATATGTAGATAAGTGATAAATTGTTTGAATGTATGTTGAATAATGTGAACAATAAGTAGAAGCTAATATTTGCTTTGTGTTCGCAAAATAGTTTCTTAAATCATTTTAATTTGTGTTATATTTTTTTAATATATTTTTATTTGGAAGTTGACATGGGTTATGAACTCCCCACCCCCTTTATCTCTAAATTTCTTTTTCATGAAGATTGGCACAATACATTGTGAAATAATGTATTGTAATATCTATGGTTTTATTGTGTGCTTTTTAATTCAATTTATTTATTTGTCAAATCTATTTGTCCAATTACAATAATATGGTTGCCCATTTCAAACAAATTGATTCTGGGCAGTATATAATAACATCTAGAAATAAAACATATTACAAAACAATTAAAAATAATTAAAATAGTGAATGTAGATTAAAAACAAAACCACAAGTAAGAGAATTTCGCACATAATACAGTTAGATGCTATCTTGTCTACACCAGGCCTTTTATCACGTTAACTTATTTTGAATTGTGTTTTATCTCTTTCAGGGCATACAGGGCGGTTATTAAAATCCTTGTGTTTCATGAGTTTAACATTTCTGGTTGTGCACATCATCTTTCAAATCACAATAGCCAGCCTTGAAGCTGCAAAAACTATACAACCTAATTATAACTGTGAGTATAATTCTTTTTAATCTTCTAATATTTTGCATAGCTTATGTGGGAATCCTACTGAAATATTAATGTGTGAATCAATTTTCAAATGGATAGTTTTACTTTCCCATTTAGTGAAATAGTATTTTGGTTTGTCATAATTTTAAAAATCATGTTTTTAAATTAGTCTCTTTTCCTACTTTGTAAAGTTTTTATATACAATGTCCCCTAACCTAATTTTCAGTGCAAACTTGTGCTAATAAAATATTAATGCAACTTTTCCTTAATGTAATCCTGCTACACATATCCGATATGAGGGATCCTACAAGTCTGGAGGTGTTTTATATAAAAACCAGGCTGACAGTTGTGGCTGCCATCATGATTTATTTTAACCATACTCTACATATATTAATATGTTTTGGACAATGCAAATGTGTTACCAGCCTCTGACTTAGCCAATCTAGTTTTCTTAGTAGAAACTGTTGTAAATGTTGCATTGTGGAAAATTAGTGCAACAGCTCCCAACTAAAATTATACATAACATGAGTTTAATTTCAGTTGTGGCAATAAGACTAAAGTATGGTAGCAATTTCTTGTACCAAATAAAATCTGCAAAATTCTTTTCTGTATATGCAAGTCTCTTCTTAATGTTTAGAGTGAAATATGTATTGATGATGCTGGAAACCTTATACTTTTGTAATACTTTGCTTATTAATCCAGAATTTACAAAGATGACAACCAGAAAGTCAGAGGAGAAAAAATTAGGAGAAGAACAATTTCAGTAAGTGTCTGGCTTACAAAAGGACTAAGTCACAAAATTAATGATGGAGAAAGGGCAAAATGCTGAAACAAGAAATTTCAGATATTTTGTGAATAAAGTATGTTTTAGAAATGAATGGCTTTTGTTGTTGTAGGGTTAAGTAACTTTGAATCACATTTAGGAATTTCATGAATTCAAAATAAACATTGGATGGATCATTATCCATCTAATATAGATTGTGTTACCCAGTTAATCAACAAGTACCATTCACGATGTGAAAATAATTTTGTGTACCATTCACAAAATTATCTTCCTATTGTGATTCTTCCAGTCATAATAATATATTTTAAAAATGATTTTCCAACAGTGGGCAATGTGAGTCTTTAAAATTGGGCCTTTTTATCATTCTTAGATCCCATCTGGTCATCAATTAACAATCTAATTTGAAATAAGAAATAGAAATACTATGCTGTATTTCAAGTCCTAACAATAGGCATACTGCAATTAGAATAATAAATTTCAACCAAGTTACTGCTGAAACCACAACCCCACCTATACATGTAAAACAGCTTTACTTAGTTCATAACCTAAGTGCAACCCTTGCTCATCCAAAGTTTATCCATCCCTGAGCCCTACAGTAACTCATGAAGAACCTATGTAATGCCCAAAACTTGCCAATAGAAGAAAAACTGTTTTAAAATAAAGGAAGAAAGGAGGGGATACTTTTTTTAAAAAAAGATGTTTCTGATTCCTGTCAGTTTTTCATTTCTGTCTTCTCCATTTGGATCCATTTGCAAAGATAAAAACGTTTTAAACTCATTAAAGAATAAAATGTATTCTATTTATAAGCTGCAAAATTCAAACAAGTCAAGGCAACATAGAGGGCAGCATGGTGGCTCAGTGGTTAAGATACTGGGTTTGTTGGCTGGAAAGTTGGTAGCCCAACCTTAAGATCTGAGTGCCATGTGATGAGGTAAGCTCCCATCTTTCCCCAGCTCCTGCCAACTTAGCAATTTGAAAGCATGCAAATTTGAGTGGATAAATAGGTAGATTCCTGTCACCAATCATTCCAGAGAAGCTGATGATAATAATAATCAAATAAGAAAGATAAGAAAAAAACAAAAATCAACATAAAAAATGATTTTATTGTTACATTCAATATGCTTTGTTATATCTGCATATAGGACTTGTTATCTATCACTTCGGAGGACAGAAGAAGTGTTAAGCCTGGGTTCCCCAACCAGGGTTAGGTAGACAAGCTAAACAGAATGTGCAGCGTTAGTCAGATAGGCACACAGATAAATGAGTGAGCTAAGCTTGTATGTTTATTAACATACAGTAAAAATAACAGATACGCTTGTGCTATCAAGAATATATTTTATTCCAGTATAAGTTTATAGCATAGTCAAAAACAGTCCAATATTCAGTTACCATGTAGTCAGTCCATTCAGGGATATTCAGTTAGCAAAGTCCATGTAGAATATCCTATTGTCAGTTCTCATAAATCAGTCCGTTGTTGTCTCTCCCGTTCGAGCAATGCAGTCTTGCTTCCAAGCAGTAATCAGGGATCATCAAAGCCAGAGAGAGAGCGAGCAAGCTGTAGCCTTGCTACTTTTATATGGTTTTCATAACCACACCCACAGTTGCTATTTTACAGTTAAAGCTGCATACACTAACTATGATTTATAGTTAGTATTTCACCTAAAAACAGTTAGGGTGAACAATGTTATCCCTAACAAGAAGGATACGTATTAGGAAAAATGACTTAATGTTAGGAACATGATCTTAATGAATACTCTTTCCTTTACTGAATGTAATGTATTCAAGTAGTTGTTTATTGAGAATGTTTTAATTTAAATTGAAATGTTGCTGGACATTTAGAATAGCCTAAACCAGAGTGGGGAACCATGGCCCTTTTATGACTTGTGGACTTTATGACCATGCTGGCTCAGAAATTCTAGGAATTGAAGTCCACAAGTCATAAAAGGGCCATGGTTCCCCATCCCCTGGCCTAAACGCTCCCTTCTCACTCAACGATTCTAGTTCTCCTGTAATGCTGTTACAGGAGATGAACATGATTTAAATTGCATCTTAAGCCTAAAGCTCCAGAAGCCTAAAGCAGCGGAAGACATATTTTTTCACTCTGGATTTGGGGCATTAGATGTTCACATTTCCTTTGGAATTTATTCAGTTATGATGACATGGTTGCAGAATTTGAATTGATAGGCTTGTCAAAGTGTAATGAATACATTTTTTCAGAATGTTAAATTGAAAAGGGGCACAATGTTCTCTGCAAATTTATATAATTTGAAAGCTGGATAATCAATGTGAAGATTTAAAGAGTTAAGTTAAATGAGACTTTTAAATTATTCAAAATTTGTTAAGCATGAGAATGTTTTATGCAAGTGGCATAACAACCTGTATGTTGTTTCCAGATCTAATCTGTGATAGTGATCAAAAAAAGGGAGACTGAATAAATTTTGACAATAAGTATGTACCCCAAAATTATATTGAAGCGTACTAAAGGCAGACTTGTCATCCTATTGGCATTTTTATTAGTTGATGTAAGGCATTGACATCTTGTTTTTAATTCTGTGAACTGATTTCTGTCTGCGAATGCATAAAGTTTTATGGTTTCTTGAAACTTGTGGCAGTCTTTCTTGGTATACCAATTTTTATATTTAAATTTTAGTTACAGCAACTTTGGCAGCAAATATTATCTTGATTGAAAATCCATTTTGTTTCAAATTAAGTTGCATCATGATATCCCTAAAACAAGCTGTTAAAACTATGTCTGAGGAAACAGACACTTATAAAAATGCTTTTTAAGTATGAGTCAAAGGATCTGTTTAATTTCATGCCAACTATAACTTTATAATAGTTCAGAAGGGAGTATTCACTACAGTTCTGTTTTTGAAATAATAATGGCCTTTTTTCATCAACCATTAATATCAGCCTAGTAGTGTGCAGGGTTTTTTTCTGTTAATTATTGCTCTGTCCATGTTGCTAACATTTTGCCTTCTTTGTCTAGAAAATATTTTACTTTTCATGTGGGTTGAGTTGCATTATTTTATGCCATCTGTACTTGTTTATAAGGTTATTTTATATTATAAAATATCTGTTTTAAAAGAATTTCCATTCATATATAATATAAGCTGTTCAGAAGAACCATATGAGCAGCACTCTGTTTCTTCCATTTTTTTCCTATAGGATACATAATATTTTTTAAAATTACTGAGTTAGGTCTTTACTGCCTTTTTGGAAGCAAGATGAATTTTATAAAAAAATTGCATAAGAAAATAATAGAATTGGAATATGATGATATATGCAACTTGGGAGATTTCAATGCGATAGCGGAGACAAAATTGGATTATAAAATACAGAAAGTTAATAAACAAAATAGAAAGACACTTCTGAAATCCTTCTTCAAGATGATAGAGAAATTAAGCATGCAGGATACTTAGAGAAGGATGAATGCTAAGAATAGACAATATACATTCTATTCCAACAGAAATTTATCATGGTCAAGAACAGATATGATTTGGATGTCAACGGAATTAATCTCTAATATACAAGAACTAAAAATATAGAAACAAGTACTTGGCTGGACTATAACCCAACATGGGTCAAGTGGCAGGGACAAAGGAAAAGATCAAGATGGACTTTGAATAACTCAATGTTGAAGAAAAATAATTTATACAAAATACAGAAAAGGAATTGGCTTTTTCTTTAAAGAAAACTACAAGGAGGAAACTTCATTACAAAATATATGGGATACCATGAAGGCCTACATCAGAGGTTTGATTATAAATTATTCGAGAAGAAGAAATATTAAAAAAAGACAAACACAACAAATACTAGAGGATGACTACAAGAAACTCAAGAAAGAACTACAAAAGCATCCACACAATAAGGATATTAAAAGTCAAATGGAAATAGTTAAACATAAAATGGAGTTGATGGAAAAAGAGGAATTAGCACCAAAAATCAGGAAAACTAAACAGAATTTCTTCAAAAATGCAAATAAACCAGGCAGATAGCTGGCATATAAATTGAAAAAGGAGAGAGAAACGAAAAAGATAATACAATTAATAGATGAGCATGACATGGTTTGTAATGGAAATGAAGAAAAAAATAAAGAAATAGTACAGAAGTATGAGAAATTATATGATCAAGAGAATATTGAAGAAGAAAAAATTAAACAATACTTGCAAAAAGCAGAATTATCCCAAATACCTGAGGACACTAACATAATGCTGGAAGGGAAAATAACAATTATGGAATTAACAGAGGCGATAAACAGACAAAATATTGGAAAGGCTCCGAGCCCAGATTGACTACCAATAGAATTCTGCAAGACTTTACAGGAAAAGAGTTGGATCTTGACTGCCTTTTTGGAAGCCTGAAAGATTAGGGCCAATTCTGTACTGGCAAACATTCAAAAGAGAACTTAGATTGATTGTTATTTTACCTGTTTTGACTCATGAACAAATACCACAGATTCAGGAGTTCCAAACATAAAACTGTGAAAGGATTTCCTATTGCACTCTTCATTTTTTGTGTATCATTAAAAAAAAAAGACTGCACTTTCTAGAATCCTCCTTTTCAAGGTCTACTACAGCTGCTTTCAAACCTGTCATATCATTAGAGACTCCACCCATACCTTTGGAACATGCTGAATTTATGGATAGGTCTGTTGTACAATTCACACATATAATATTTGTCAATAACAAGACAGATGTGGGACCAAGATGTTATAAGGAGAGAGTGATAAAACCTACTGTCTGAAATGGTGCTGGTTGTTATTGAAGAGACAATAAGAACAGCATGTTTTGAAGTACAGCACAGTCTTGAACTCTCCCTAAATGAAAAAAGGAAAAGAAAAAGAAGAAAACCTGAAGGAGTAGTCCCAAGGCAAAAGAAAATTTGCTAAACAATTCTTATAGATAGTCAACTTTGTTGAATGGAGATCTTTTTCTGAATGTGCTGTAGTATATTGTGTATTGGGGTGAGGGCAGGAGGATGTTCTATTTTGAATTAGATCAATGTAATCCTCATTGTTGTCTTTTAAATTTTCCTTGTGTTCCTTAATTGATATATTTTCTGTTTTGAATACTAAAGAATTACATGTCTTACAAAAAAAATCTGTGTTTCTGATGTTACATCTCAAAATAATATAATTGATGCTTAACATTTCATTTCCTCACACATATACATAAAGTTGCATATGCTATAATAGTATTACTTGGATCCAGTTTAATGAATCATGAATTTTTGCAACGTGCATTTACAATGTTTCATGCTTATATACCTCTCTCTCTCTCTCTCTCTCTCTCTCTCTCTCTCTCTCTCTCTCTCTTTCTCTGTGTATGTGTTACCTGTTCACATTTATATTTTAAAAAAGAAAATGTACAAATATCAATATAGCAGGAACTATAGAAGGAAGTTGTGAAAAGGATTTGAGATGTCATTGTATTGTTTTCTACAATGACATATCATATATCTGCAGATATATCTTTGACATTTACCAGATGGTGGAAGAACTAATTTGGTATTTTGGCTTTGTTTTATATATGTGTAAATCTGATTTACTTCCTTACTTAGATATCTTTCAGAGATTAGAGATTTAGCCAATTTTTTTAACGCATGAAAGTTAATGAAAATGTAATGTGGTATCCACTCATCACAATGCTTGTCAGGAAAATAGAATAGGATGCAGGAAGGACTGGGGGCTGTCATTAGACAATGCAGTAACAAATAGGCAGTTTTGTTTTATTTTTTAGATTACAGTATATAGATTTACTACTAGAGCAGAAATTATTATAATATACAGGAGCTTAGTCATTTATGGTGGAATATCAGCCTGGCTAGCTTTTAGAATTATATTATAGTATTGCTGCCACTGTTAGGGAAAGAACTCTGCAGTTAATTCTCTATTTTACTACACTTGTTTCTTTGAGGAAAAATTGTGTGCGTGTGTAAATTTTTGTCTTTCTATCTTACAGATAGTCTTCACTTAACAATTAGCCTGGGATTTTGATAATAAATTATTGTGATTGTTAAGCAGGTTAACCATGTGACTTGACTCAATTTTACAACCATTTTTATGACAGTTTTAAGCTAGTCCATGGCAATTAAGCAAATTACATGGTCATTAAATAAACCACATGGGAAATTAATACAGCATATTCAATGGGTTTTTTCTTGCAGTTTGTCTCTAAAAAATGCCCCCCAAATATTGCAATTTGTGTCATGTGATCATGTATGCTACAACTGGTTGCAGATATGAGCAGGTTGTCTATCTCGAATATAATCTCTTGACAATGGATGTTTGCGTGACAGTCGTAACTTTAAAGACGGGTCATAGGAAGTTTTTCTGAGTCTGTTAACTTCAAATGATTGTTAAGTAAGGACTAGATGTATATAAAAACATTGTGTGTAGAGTGCCTATGCATAGCACAATAGTGCTGCAGCATACTTTCCCATAAACTTGTGACTGGATTTATATCCTATGCCAATTGCCAAATCATA
Organism: Laticauda colubrina; assembly: GCA_015471245.1. Taxonomy (NCBI): domain Eukaryota; kingdom Metazoa; phylum Chordata; class Lepidosauria; order Squamata; family Elapidae; genus Laticauda; species Laticauda colubrina. Next base: position 63,222,865 of record BLBF01000002.1, on the reverse strand, counting down.
ATTTAGTGTGCAGTAGCCTTAATGAGCCTTTGGCTACCATGCTTCCTTCCCATATGGCCAAAGAAGAGTGCACACGTTTTTGCTTTCATTTTATATAAACACACATTGCTTTAATAAGTTCTGGGTCTTTCTTTTATTATCATAACTAACTACAATTTAAAAAATCATAATGCATAAATAATCCTTGACCTGCAACTGTAATTGAGCCCAGAATGATGGTCAGATGTTGTGGTAGTCGTTAAGTAGTTTTGCAAACATTTAGGTTACCCAAACTTTTTAAACTTTCCCATTTTAATTCAAAGATTGGAATCAGATACCACAGCAAATTATTTGCATGCTTAATTTTGGCTTAATAAATAAACATAAGGGATAAACAGATACTTCACAAACAGACAAAATATAGGGTTGCTATTTTGGACATTGGAATGACTTTCCATTTTTTGTAGTCAAATTCTTTTTCTTTTTCTTTCTGAGAGCATAAATTTAAACATATAGTTTGTTTTATTACTAAACAAAAATTTAATAACATTAAACTTTTCCTGAAATAAAATTTTAAATTATGCTGAGGTTTGTCTTTATTGTGTTATGTCTGGCTTCACTACTTTCAGATTAAGCCTGTCCCCACACATATGCAGGAATTTAGGATCAATAAAGAAAGTCAAACATCTTCTGGATCTATACTAGAAGGCTTTTAACAGCTAGACAACTCATGAACTATTGGGTCATGCCTATTAGAGATACAGTATTTCCTTACCAGACTCCTCAGTGTCTTTCAATAATACTTCAAATGTATTGCCTTCACTGGAAAAGTTGGGATACATTCAGAGATGTATCTATCTTAAATAGCCCACGTTGAATTGTATAGCATAATCAAACATCACCACAGGAAATGTTTTATGACATTTTGTATTATGTCATAAACTGTTTTATGATAATTTTAATGTCATAAAATGATTTATAACATTTGCCTTTTTCATTTCCATAGGAAACAAGGGCCCCAGATTTTGGACACATTCTGTAAATTAGCCCATTTGAGATAGCTTGGTTTAGAAATTGTTCCCCTAATGCACTGTTTTGCCCAATTAGGAGTTACAGGAATGAGTTTTAGTAATATATAGATTCTGAAACTAGACATAGACATGGATAGATTAAAAAAAAAAAAGTAGCCTGGAACAAAAGAGGACATCCAGATTTTGGTGGCTTGCTATTATGGCAACTAAAAGCAACAAATATTAAAATTTTTAAAGTATTCTGATTTCTACTTAGCTTAGCTCAAGGTTGGCAAAAAAGATTAATTTAAATGGTGCAACATTCAGGTTTTTTTCCCCTAGAGTTATAAACTGGCATCTTCAAAATATATTTCCAGCAATTGCTGAAAGAACCTATTTATACTGCCCCAATGCTGTTGGTGTTTTTACGTGGCTGTCCTTCCTGTGCTCCCAAAGCAAATCACTGTTGTGACCCACTGCAAACACTGATATTTGTTAAATTGGTTGAATTTTGGTATGAATTCACCACTGCATTGTTCCATCATAACAACTTGTCCTCCTGCCTGTCTTATTTCTGAGCAATATAAGAAAAGTCAGGATTTCTATGCTGTGAAAATAATGAATTTAAGTAGCAGATAACATAGGTTGCCAGCTGTACAGAAAAATGAAAACAATATTTTTTATATTTATTGAAGATTTTTCTTCAAGTAAAAGACAAATCTGAAGAAACAGAAAGAAAGATGGTAGAAAGAAAAAAGTGCAAGAAAAAAGAAAAGGAACAAAAATTATGAAGTATGACTTCTAAACTTCCCTTCAACAAATTGCAACCTCTCCTTCTTGTTATGTTAATTCTTTCGGCTTCTCACTTAATTCACATATTTTTTTAATCTTTGAACCTGTAAATCATTGTATCATTTATTTTATTTTTCTCCTTCTTTCAGTGAAAAGTCCATATAAAGTTTCCAGTATTTCAGAAAAGTTTTTGTTCTTTTTTTCCCTCTGATAAAACAGGTCAACTTTGTCATCTCAGGAAATTCTTCCTCTGTGGGAATTTCATTATTCTTCCATCACTCAGCATATAATAATTTTGGTGCAGGTTAAAAATTTCTTGGCTTTTGTCACAAGTTTTATAAAACTGATAAAATGTTTTAACATTTCTGAAATTGTTTTGAAATAACTTTGTACACTTTTGATAATGTATTTGTTTTCCTATACCACAATAGATAATTTTATAAAGGTTTTTGCTTTAGTTATGACACAATCTGAATTTCATACCAGTTTCCCACACTGTCTCACATGTGTCTGTCTATATATTACATTCAAAATTTAATAGCCCATTTTGTCCTGCCATCTTTAGCTTGTTCTTTGTTTCAAATCTTAACAAAAGTCTCTGTGTTTTTGCTATTATGTATTCACTGTTTGTACATAATTAAATTAACTTCCATTTTGTGTTTTTAAATTCCAATTATTTTTACCCATATTAAACCTTTCTTTTAAATAAGCATATGAAATCCATTGAAAACTATGTCCTTGTGCAGTCAGTTGGTCTCTTGACTTCACTGAAAAATGAAAACTACCAAAAAGAAATTTAATATGTCTTTCTTTTTACAGGTTTGACATGGGAAAAAGCACTAAGGCAGATTGGATTTGAAAGGTAAGCACCAGATTTTTATGTCTTACTAAGAAGGAAATTTAATTTTGCAACTTATATTGATTTTTATTGCCATACTATATATTTTGCTACTTAAGTGATATTGACATGTATGTATAATATATTTAAATTTAACATGTGATGTTACTTGACATTTTAAAGCAAGAAGGAAAGAAAATAAATAAGGAAAACAATGGAGAATCGATGTTACTTCTAAATAGTTCCACATAATTTCTGAAGAATATGTTTTTCAACAGGGGAGCCCATAGAAGCTCAAAATAGTCAAGATAGTATATGTTGCTGCATGATTGAATTACCATCCCTTTTTAACACTTGCTATCTGCAGTTGCTCACTGCTGAATAATTTTTTAAAAACATGTTGGAAGCGATGAGAATTATACAGAGAAAAAATATTAGGAGAGTGATATCTTAAATATAATCAAAAACGTTAGGCTTGATTCTTTAAAAAAAATATATAGCTTTCTCAGAAAATGTTGGATGGTTGAATTTGGCATCATACTAAAACATGATGTAACATAATGGAAGCATGGTTGTCCTCATTCTGGAACAATATATTCTTCATTCTTTGTTTTCCTCCTATACCAGCATGAACATAAAGTAGAACTTGAAATTATGCTTCTTATGGTTTGTTGCACAATCAACCAGATGTTTAGACTGGGTTTGGCATTTTGTCCATCTATTGAGCCCTTCCCAAAAACCTGGGATAGACAGATGTTGATTTTTGATGGTGTTAAATGCATAGTCATAGGATGTAAGCAAGCCCAATTTAGGATTCCTAGTGTATAATGTGAAGCAGGGGTGTCAAATTCATGGCCCATGGGTCAGATGCATCATGCACTGACCTTGCCCCCATCCAGTTTAGTGAAGGGGACAAAAGTCCCGATATGTGATATGATGCCTCTGTTACAACATGAGTTTGACATCTCTGATGTAAAGAATGCAATTTTGTAAGCATGGTATATATTTGAAAATACCTTCAAAAGATCTATGATAGCAGAATTCCTTTTTTATAATCCTAGAGAAGTTGTTGTAATTTATTATAATATAATAGGTAACAAGTATGTTTAATTGAAGAATTCTAGTCCTAATTTAGGTACGAAAGCTGGGTGGCTGAGCCAATCACTCATAGGTGGAGAAAATAGGAGAAGGAAGATTTATTAAATATACAATTTATAAAAAAAATAATGGGTGGGGCATTTTAAAAAAATTTCCATAGCCAAGAAATAATATGAGGTTAGAGGCCAAATGCTGGATTTTTATATTATTATTTGTGTGTGTGTGTGTGTGTGTGTGTGTGTGTGTGTGTGTGTGTGTGTATTAATTCCTATAATATTTTTTTACAAAATAAAATGGAGCACTATATTAGAAGCAAATCCCCTGAATCTTATTTGCAATTAAATATGTAACATTTCAGCTTCAATTTATCTTTTTTTCATATTGAGCTCCTTAAGACTATTTTGATTCTCCTTCAGTTACTTACATATATTACCAAATGTCCTGATCATATGAGGCTATTATTTAAATAGTTATTATTTACACATTTATTTGCTTCATTTAGATGACTCAACTATTTTTCACTTACCATTAAAACAATTGTGTAAATATTGTAAAACTAGGGAGCGTTGCTAGGATTCAACTTAAGAATCAGTCCAAATTCAAAATACAAGGGTGAGACTGTTACGGTCAAGTAAATGGCACAGCAGAACAGAAATAGCTGAATATTAAATATATTGAAACCAGAGCTTTTTTCTTCAATTTGTAAGCAAAGGTCAAATAGAGTAAGAGCATTCTTAAAAAGAAGTAGGTAAACTCAGATATGCATTGCCTATATGTGGAATTTTTTCACATTTAGTGGTGGGATATGTATCCAGAAAGAATTGTGTATATGATGACAATATATTTTGAAAAGACGGAGCAAAAAAAATACTGTAGGAATTATTTTCTGTTTCAGCAGACTTGCAAGATAATCCCCTGCTTAAAGAGAACTTGCAAATGAGAATTCACCCAGATTCCAATAATTTAGATCTTTTTGTAAATGTTTCACAAATGTGTTTAAAAGAAATAATGGAAGGGAAATAAAAATATATTTATAAGTCTCTATATTTACTCTCAACATTGGTTGGTCCTGTTTTACTTCATGCTATTTTTGTTATTGCTATCTTCCATTGATTTACACATGTTTCTGCTTCTACCAATAGCATTATTTCCTGTGCACTTACATATTTAATTTAATATGTATACTTAATACACATTTTTTAAATAAAGGAACCCTTTGTAGCAAGGGCACCAAGGATTAATTGTTTCTAGTATATGTATTTGGATATCTGGAAATAGCTTGATAACATGGGTTCTTGGGCTGAGACACGGAGAAAAAATTTATGCAGTTTGTTCCATTTTTCCAATATGGCACTTCTAATGTAATGATTCTTAAAATTATATTATTATAACATAGAAAGTAGGCCAGCCAAACCCCAGATCATGCACGAAAACTCTTGCTTCTGAGTCAAATCCACTTATCCAGACTAAGAAAAGCTGCAAAATAGAATTTCCAATCAGATAGACCTAGTCCTTTTCATTTCTTTGTATCTTGAAGTATTTTTATGTTTAACCCTATTTTCGTCTCTTACCATAGAAACCATTAAGACATGTAAATGTAGTAACTGAAACAGTGGGGTTGTACAATGAGCCAGAACACAGTTATAACTGATTGGTTGGAGGGTGCTGGCTAGTGCATGAGGCAGTCTACGCTGTGATTGGTTACTATGGCTGAAAAGGGGGAATTTCCTTTTCTCACCCCTTTTACTTTAAAGAACTAAAAACCAGTTCTTTCCATCAATTTCAGTTGGTTTTTTCCATTTTCATATTCTTTGTTAACATCTTCATCTTTATTTGTTTTAAAACTAGCTAACACACTCCAAATTCTTTAATTTTTCCATTTTCCTTTCAAAGGCTCTCCCAAAATTACCGTCAGGTCAACAGCAAATGTCTATAATTTAACCTTCATTCAAGCAATCCTCATGTATTAATTATCACTTGTAAAAATCATTTAAATATGCATTTTAGTACTTATAAAATTAATATTTTTTAATATTTTAATTTGTATTTATTGATGCTGGGATACTGGTTATTATCACTGCTATTATCATAACCTGGATATAGAGTTATTGGTAGCATATTACAATTGGCAGGAACACTCAAATTTCTTTCAGTATTATTATAAATTATTGAGAGGATATGGAATTTTACAAAAACACTTCTATAGCTGTTCTCAAATTAATCATCCACAAATCTTGCCTTCAGAAGTTGTGAGAGCTTCATCACTGGAAGCTTTCAAGAAGAGACTGGACTGCCGTTTGTCAGAAATGGTATAGGGTCTCCTGCTTGGGCTGGGGGCTTGGACTAGAAGACCTACAAGGTCTCTTCCAACTCTGTTAATCTGCTAAATCTGTTAATCTGTTGATTTTACTATCAATTTTAACATTAGAGTCTCTGGTTATTTGGAGGCAATGAATATACCATTGTTATTAAATCTGTATCAGTCTGTTCATTGAGAAATTTGGCTTCAGATTAATTTGGAGAGCTGGAATATACATTTAAAATTCTGTTATTTTTTTCTTAGGCAGAAAATATATTAATCCTATCAGGTTGTTTTAGGATTATGGGCATAATAAAAGGGAATTGGAATCAAATCTGAAAATAAATCATGAATAAGAGGAATGTCAAATAACTTCAGTTTGAAACTGAACCAAAGTTCATTTTTAGTAACTTATTTTTATAGACATATGTGTTTCTTTCAAAACATTGTATATACATTTAGGTTCTATAACCACACATTATACGATACGTAAATTTTAAAGTGAAATTTAAATGAATTTCTTGGGGGAGAGAACTGTTTCTGATGCTAACTCTGCCTTTACAATAATGTCAGATTTCCTGCAGTGAGAGAAATTAAATCTGTGATAATATGCATTGAATGAAGAAAAGTTAAAATTTCTTCAATTATTTCTGTGTACTCCACACAGGTGTATTGGAAGGAAGGATATAAACTCCTACTGTATTGTAGCCAAGAAAACTGTGTGGACATTTTCATGAATTTACCAGGAGTTCAATTTGAGTCAATGGAAACTTTGCCATCTCAGTAAAAAATATTAAGACTATAATTCTTGAATTACAATGGTGTGTGTAAGAGTTGGTTCTCAACTGATATGTCTAGTGCCCTCTTCCAAAGCAATCAATCCATTACAAAAGAGGCACACTTACTATTTATGTTGTTTACATTAAAAGAGTATACAGTAGAAGGAGAGCAAATAAGAAACTCATTCCACCTCCTACCCTTTCATGAGCGTAGGCCATGGCCAGAGAAATTTTTTGCACAACTTCATCTTGTGTACCAATCATGCCCTTTCCTTCATCAGGGACAGCTGTGCATAATCATTTATGCTTTGGTAACCTCCTAATTGGATAGCTGCAATGCATTCAACATTGGACTGCCCTTGAAGAACATCCAGAAGTTGTAGAATGTGGCTGTGCAAGCAGTTATGATTATGCTTCAGGACATCTATGTTATGTTTTGCTTTCTTTACTGAACTGGTTTCTAATAGGTTTCTGGGTACAATTCAAGGTACTGGTTGTCACCTATAAATCCCTTCATGGTATGAGGCCACACTGTTTCACAGACTGCTTTTCTCTGATTGACTCTACCCACCACATTGGTCCAGGTCTCATCAATTAAAGAGTATCACCTGAAGTGACCCAGGAAGCATTTATTTTCTGTGGCAATGCCTGCTCTTTGGAACAGTGTTGCTCTGAAATCAGATACCGGCCTTTTTGAAAGCCCTTTTGTGAGGCAGGGTATCCAGAAGTGATTGAATCCAATAAGTGAAACAATTAGGGGTTAACTGTTTATTCTCAGTGGCCATTTTCATTTTGATTTCCAATGTGTTTTCTTTATTTCATTTTGTTATTGTAATTGATGTTTTTTGTTGTGGAGCGGAGGAATAACCTGAGGTGAACACGGAACTTCAGCTTTTACTTTACTGTAACAATAAAGGGCTGCTGCAGTTGCAGCACTAACAAGGCAGCTAGCTGGCAGACAGCAGCTGATGCCATTTGACAGCTCCCTTTTATAGCCGGCTGTCAAACAGCATCAGCCAATAAGAACGGTCCGTGTTCCCACTGGAAACACGGGCCGGAGTGAAGACTTCAGCTCAGTCTTTTCCAAACACCACAGTCCTTTCCCCCAGAACGGAGCATGCGTAGTCCTTCAGATAACTCGGGTGCTTGCACAGGCAGCCAGATCTTCTAGGTTCTGACAAAGCTGCTGCTGGAAGGAACTTTTCTGCTTGTTGGGCAACTTCTGGTGCCGATGAAGCTGGCATCTCGGCTTCAGGCGTCTCTGGGTGAGGGACAGATGGCTGCTCAGGTAGGCTTGTGTTCCTGTCAGATTCGCGTGCCGGCGGTTTCTCTGTTGCAGGAATGTCTGTCTTGAGGGCCATCTGCAGACGAACTCCAACGCCTTCTAAGTTGATCGATATGGCAGTGCCAGATGCACCCATTTTGCAGTTGGACCCTGTAAGACTTAGGACTGGTTACCACCACAATCTGCACAGGCATCCACAAAGGGTATCCCGCATAATTCCAGGGATACACCTGGTCATTTTCGGTGAACTCCCTTGCCTGGCTATTTGATCCTAGGGGCGTGATTGGGGCATAATATGGATGGAGTCTGTCTAAAGTAGTCCTCAGACATCTACTCATGAGAAGTTCAGCTGGGGACCTATTAGTGGTGGCACAGGGAGTCGTGTGCTGGGTTAGAAGATACTTAGCAAGCCTAGAGTGCCAATCTATGGGCCCAAGCCTTTCCAGGACCTCCTTAGCAGATCTCATTGCTCTTTCTCCTTTCAGAAAAGGAGCTGTAAGTGCGTGCCTGATTCCCAGGTTAGCTAGGAAGACCTCAAACTCACAGGAAGTAAACTGGGGGCCATTATCAGACACAGTAGTGTCAGGGAGGCCATGGGTAGCAAATATCCTTGATAGAGCATTAGTGACGGCTTCTGAAGTTGTGGTGGTCATCGAGATCAGCTCTACCCATTTAGAAAAAGAATCAACCATCACCAGGAATGTACGCCCGTGAAAGGGGCCAGCCAGATCAATATGCACCTGGGACCAAGGGGTCCCAGAATCTTCCCACCTGCCTGGAATGGATGTGGGTAGAGCAGGTCGGGTAACTTGGCATGGCTGACAAGCATTCACCCAACTTGTAATCTGAGCATCCATGCCAGGCCACCATACATAACTGTGAGTTAGGGCTTTCATTCTGACTATGCCGGGATGCCCTTCATGCAGGATCTTTAAAACTGAGGCTTGCAACTTGGAAGGGATAACTACCCTTATTCCCCAAAGTAAACAGCCTTGCAAAGAAGACAGTTCTTGGTGGCGAGTTTTGAAAGGCACGAATTCGGGGGCATAAGGAATTGTAGGCCACCCGCTTCCCACCCAGTCAAGGACTTGGGCAATTACCTTGTCCCTGCCAGAGTGGGCAGCGATATCAAGGGCGGTGATGGGAAGGTTGAGATCGTTGATCAGGAACACAGCATTAGTTGGTGCATGATCCTCCACAGGAACAGGCAGGGGGCAGCGACTAAGAGCATCAGTGTGCCAGAAACTCTTGCCAGCTCAATGAACCAGTGTATAGGAATAGGCAGCAGAAATAAAGTCCACCTGATCATCCTTGGAGACAAAATCTGAGGAGTTTGTCTATCGCCTGACAGAAGGCCTAACAGAGTCTTATGATCCGTAATCAACTCGAAATAGTGTCCATATAGAAACTCATGGAATTTTTTGACATAAGCAACTGCAGCCAAAGCCTCCTTGTCAGTTTAGCTGTAGTTGTGCTCAGCTGGGGAAAAAGTTCTGGAGAAAAAGGCAATGGGTGCCTCAGAACCATTAGGCAGTCTATGACTTAAAACGACACCTATGCCAAAAGGAGAAGCATCTGCTACTAAAACTAAAGGTAAATGCTCATTAAATTGGATCAGAACAGCATCGGATGTGAGCAATGATTTGACTGCATGGAAAGCATGGGCTTCCTTAGGCCCACAGTGGCAGGGGGATTGCTTATCCAAGAGTCTGTGCAGAGGCTCTGCAACGGAAGCTTTATGTGGCAAAAATGAAGTGTAAAAGTTAAGAAGTCCTAGAAAGGCCTGGAGCTCAGTTTTATTAGTTGGTATGGGTGCCTCGTGAATAGCCCTTACTTTGGATTCGATTGGGTGAATACCAGAGGCATCAATTCTGTATCCCAAAAATTCTACCTGTGGTGTAGCAATAGCGCACTTCTCTTTTTTTAGCTTAAGACCATGCTTCCTGAAACGATCGAGGATTCCTCTGACTCTTTGCAGTAATTGAGACTTGTCAGGGGCATATACTAAAATGTCATCAAAATAGGGAATTATACCTTGTAATCCTTGAAAAACTCTTTCCATTGAAGATTGGAAAATCCCTGGGGCCACACTTACGCCAAATAGGAGGTGCCTACATTTAAAAGCACCCCTGTGTGTTACAATAGTTTGTAGTTCAGCGGCTGTGTCATCAACAGGAAACTGTTGATCGGCCTTTGACATGTCTAATTTCGTGAAAATGGTTCCTGGCTCAAAAGAATGTTGTAGGTGCTGAATAACAGGGACTGGATAAGCGCTGATTCGTAAATATTTATTCAATGACGTCTTGTAATCTGCACAGATTCTTATGCTACCATCTTTCTTCAGGGATGTCACTATTGGGGTTTCCCATTTTGCAAAGTCCACAGGCTCTAATACACCCTGTTTAATTAATTTGTCAAGCTCCATGTCTTAATTTGGGGCGGATTGCAAAAGGTACCCTTCGAGGCTTTAAATGGATTGGTACTGCCTGAGGGTCCAAGTTGAAAGATATTGGGGTTCCTAAATAACAGCCCAGCCCCTCGCTGAACACATCAGCATAGTCATTAAACAAGGTGTCCACTTCAGCATTTGTAATAGAATGGATTCTGCTTATATGGAGGCCAAGGGCAGGGAACCAGTCTAACTCCAATAGGCTAGGGAGGACACCATCCACTACCATTAAAGGCAAGTGACCTTTAAAATTTTGAAATTGAACAAAAAACTTGCCTTTTCCGATGACTGAGATGGTTCTGCCTTGGTAGTCACGTAGGGTTAACTGGTAGCTGTGAAGCTTCTTCTTAGCCATTCTGAGAAGTAGTTGTTTCAAGGTGCTCCATGAGATGATGGACAGGGCTAAGCCTGTGTCAACCTTCATCCTACAATGTTTCCCTTCTTTATAAACAAAAACACTGATTTTGTTAGAGCCTTCGTTAGTCAGCTTGGCTTGATAGCAGGCAAAACAGTCTTCAACTTGTTTTTGTTGGGTTGTCAACTTGGGTGGGTTGTCAACTTCAACTTGTTGGGTTGTCTGAGGCTTTTGGGTGAAAGTTTTTCCTGCTTGTCAGATCCTGGCTAAATGACCCTTCCTCTGGCATTTTAGACAAATGGCATTCCTGAACTTGCAGGATGCCCTGAGGTGGTTTCCCCCACAGCTTAGACAAATGGGCTGAAGCCGTGGAGGTAGATTGGGGTTTGGCCTGTTCGCCCTTTGACTGTTTTTTTGCTGCCTGAGGCAATTTATATCATTAGCCTCTTCATAGCCTTCTTCTGTGGAGGCTTCATCATAATGAATGGCTGAGCTGCTCTGGCTAATTGGATTTCCCTGATTTTCTGCTGTGGAAAGTGCTGATAGTTCAGCAGCTTGAGACTCTTCAATTGCTAATTTAAGAGTTAAATCCCCTTTAGCCAATAGACGCCTTTGTAACCTTAAATCCCTGACTCCACAAACTAGTTGGTCTAATAACATGTCTTCCAGATAATCTCTAAACCCACAATGTAGGGCAGCCATATACCCACTAATAGTCTCTCCCTCAGCCTGAATCCATCTCCTAAAAGCATGATGCCTGGCAATTCGGGATGGCTTAGGGGAATAGTGGTTGGAAAGAATTTCCTGCAATTCTTCCCATGGAACAATTTTAATTGAATGTGGAGCCTATAATGCCGTAGCAGTGTCAAACACTGTGGCTCTGCAAAAACTTTAAAAAGTAGGATTTTTTCCTATGGTCGGAAATGTCAGCAAGGTCTATGGAATCTAGGAAACAGTCAAATCGGTTTCTGTAGGATTCCCATGTTTCTGCTGTCAGTCTGAAAGGCGGGAATGCAGGGTTCGAAGTCATCTCGACGCAGCAGTGCTGGATCTTCCGAGGAAAGTTAAAATTCGCGCTCGTGAATAGTGACAGTAAGCTCTCAAAGTGACATACAGCTCGGTAGTGACTTCGGCTCTTTTTAGTAGTGACTTCGCTCAGCGATTCTTTGCCAAATTGCCTCTTATATGTATCCCATCCTCGTCGCCAGTGTTGTGGAGTGGCAGAATAACTTGAGGTGAACATGGAGCGAACTTCAGCTTTTACTTTATTGTATAAAGGGTTGCTGCAGCTTATAAAGGGTTGCCGCAACTGCCGCGCTAACAAGGAAGCCAGCTGGCGGACAACAGCTGATGTCATTTGACAGCTCCCTTTTATAGCCGGCTGTCAAACGGCATCAGCCAATAGGAACGGCCTGTTTTCCCTCTGGAAACATGGACCAGAGTGAAGACTTTAGCTCAGTCTTTTCGAAACGGCACATTTTTATAAATGTATTTATAGAGCACCACTGTGTATAAATCATCATCATCATTATCCTGTATGAAATTCTTCTCTAAAATTGTTTGCTGTTGTGATTGATATTGTTACTTTAATCTTTTTAATATTTCAATCTTCCTTTTAGTAATCCATTCTCTGAAAGACACATTCTTGAGATTAACAACATCACTTTTATATCCTATTTAATGAGTTCTTAATATACCTTTTCAAGCCTAGACTATATAGGTTAATGCTTCAGAATTCATATATATATATATATATATATATATATATATATATATATATATATATATATATTTGTTTTTTAAGTTTTCGCAGGTACTTACATGTATGCTGTTCAGCTTCCTTCAGGTATTATCCCACGTCATTGTAGTTGTGCTTTTAAAGTTGTAGCAACGTTTCGGCAGAATCTCATTTGTATATATATATGACCAACCACTGCCTATCCAATACATACTTCACCTACAACGGACAAAAATACAAACAAATAGACAGAGCACCCATGGGATCCCCCCTCTCACCTATCATTGCAAACCTCTACATGGAACATTTTGAAACACAAGCTCTAGAAAAATATGATCACAAACCCAAACTCTGGCTCAGATACGGAGATGACACCTTCATAATCTGGCCACATGGGAAAGAAAAACTGAACAACTTCCTCACACACCTCAACAGCCTCCACCCCAAAATACAATTCACCATGGAAACAGAAGCCAACAATCAACTTCCCTTCCTAGATGTCTTAGTATACAAGAAATCCAATGGCTCCCTAGGACACACCATCTACCAGAAGAAAACACATACAAACCGCTATCTACACTCACTGTCACACCACCACACAGCACAAATCAATTCTGTAGCTGAGACACTCATCTCCAGAACAAAATGCTTAGCCGACGAACAACACCTAAAAACCAAACTACACACTCTCACTAACGTACTAACAGCCAATGGATTCCAAAGAAAGAAGATTACCCACCTAATCCAAAAAGAAAACCCAACCAAAATCCAAGACAGAGAACACGAGAACGGCAAAGCTCTCCTCGCATATATAAAAGGCACTACAGACAAAATCAGCAAGATCCTCCCAAAACACAACATTAAAACAGCATTCTGCACAAACAGAAAAATGCAGTTGCCCTGTACAAAATGCAGACGGGCCTCTGCCCTCAAGACTTGAAAAAGCTGGTTCCCCCACCTTATACAATGAGAAGAACAACTCGCTCTAGTGTGTCAGCTCTAAGACATGCTCTTGTGAAACCCAAGTCCAGAACACACTCAACTGGCAGGAATTTTGTACACACTGCAGTCAGAGTCTGGAACAGCTTACCAGAAGACATTGTAGGCATGATTAGTGACAGAGGGTCTCAGTCATTCAAGAGTCGCGTCCACAACCACCTTCTGCAGATTGTATAGTATATTATTTATTAGGCCCCACTTTTTTCTTTTTGTCATTATTCTTCTCTTAAGCTGCTGTGAACCCTTGATTAGGCCATGAGGTTATCATGTATAGTGCACAGCATTGTATGCATGATCTTGATACTTAGTGTCACGCCTTGTGGACTATTGTTCACAATAGCATGTATCAAAAAAAAAAAAAAAAGAAACCCTAAAGACAAAATCGAGTTAGAAAACCAAGAAGTATACAAAATCCCCTGCACCGCCTTCTCCACCACATACATCGGACAAACTAACAGAAGAATAAGGGCATATATTGAAGAACAGAAGAACTCAATCAAAAAAGAAGAACCGACCTCTTCCCTGGTCCAACACCTCAAAGCCACAGGACATGAGATTGACTTTAAAAATACCAGAACTATCGCCAAAACCAAACACTTCAACAACAGAATAATCAGAGAAGCCATAGAGATAGAAAAACGCCCACACAGCATGAATAAACGAGATGATACTTCCCACCTACCAGCCATTTGGAAACCCACCCTCATAAACAAATGAGTACCTAACATGAAGAATGCCACCAGACCCAGACCCACGAGGGCCACACAAGATGCTACCACCACGCTTCTACATAGAAAGCAGACTCACACCCACACAGAAGATGAGACATGACCACAGACCAGAAGCCGTACCGTAGCTGCATCACTACCTGCTTCAAACCCCTCTGACCCATACATGAAGCGAACTGATACCCACCATGAAGATGTGGCACAACCATGAACGTGAAGCCAAACAACAGGATCACAGCTCACCAGCTCAAAACCCCCGGGAACTAAGACTAACCTGAGCACAACCAAGCCCCCACTTGAACAGGATACACCCCCAGCCAATCAGAACACAGCCAAACCCCCAACCAATGAGAACACACCTCCACCCAATCAGAACACAGCCAAGAACCCACCCAATCAAGTCACACCCTCACTAGCAGTTAAAAGGAAGAAGCAGCTGCAAGCTCACATTTGCTTCCACAAAAGCAAAATCACTGGCTTGATCCACAAAAACACACTGAGAGATAATGGAGATCTAGAAGATTAATAGACCTATGGAACAGCTGTCCTGCCCTACATAAGAGGTACTACAGACAAAATCAGTAAGGTCACAGGCATCACATAAAGACTGCCTTCAAAACAGACAGAAAAATAGCAGCCATCCTTAGAAACCCCAAAGGTAAAATTGACCTGGAAAACCAAGGCATATATGAAGTTCCCTGTGCATCATGCCCTGCCACATACATTGGACAGACCAATAGAAGAATAAGTACCCACCTGGATGAACACAAAAATGCAGTAAAAAAGCTGGAACCTCACTAGTCCAACACATGAAAGCCACAGGTCACAGCATCAGCTTCAATGGCACCAAAACCCGAGCCACTATAGAAAACCCCAGCCATAGAATTATCAGAGAAGCCATAGAGATTGAAAAAAGACCTGAAAGCATGAATAGAAGAAATGATTCCACCAGACTGTCAATTATTTGGAAGCATGCACTCACAAACAAAAAAATCTCCACACCACAAGCCAGGCAAACACCTGGGCACAAACAGACTCCCCCTGATACCTCCAGCTCAAACACACCCCAACCAGGCACCCAGATGAAACGTAACTTCCTAATAAATGATAGCCGCCCATTTACTCGGAGCCAAGCTGCACTAAAAGCCTCCAATACAGGAACACAATGTTGCCAGCCAATCAAGACAAGCCACAAAACAGACAGAAGATATTAGAAACACCAATCAAGCAGAACACAGCAAATTCCAAGACCAATAAACACAGACCAAAACTCCCAACCAATCAGAATGAAGAAAAAAACCATTCTGGCACAGCAGTAGGCTAGCCCCAAATTTAAAACTGAAACAACTATAAAAGTCTGACTCACAGACGAACACAATACAGAAGCCTGATGATGGCAGATGAGATTCTGCCGAAACTTTGCTACAACTTTAAAAGCACATCTATAATGACATGGGAAAATACCCGAACAAAGCTTAATACCATATAATACCATGTAAGTACCCGTGAAAACTTAAAATATATATATATAAAATGCTTTTTTGTACAAAACTCTATGAATGTACATTTTTCTGAAATATTTGAGGTATCAATTAGTTGTGCATCTAATGTTACATTCATATATAATATAACCATTTTTATAGATTAAAAGTAATTATCTCACCAGGATTTCTATGTTTCTGAAATCATATAATATCCATCTAAAGTTGCTGTGGTTAGCCGGCAGCAATGAGGAAGACATTTCTGAGGAGCCTGTGCTAGGTGTGAGTGAGAGCAGGATGATTCATGGAAGAGCAGCACAGGTGACTCAGGAGTAAGAATACTAATTAATGGCCCCTCCCTCTAGGGAATATAAGCCTGGTTTCAAATGGTTTTTGCCTTTGCAAAAGGCAAAAATGCTTGAAGGATTCAGTGTGTGATTAAAGACTTTGGTTTATTTGAAAACTTCTGCTAAGGTTTTTCTTGTTGGACGAATTAGCTGCAAACCATTTGTTTTCTACAAAGAAGTTTATTTGTGGATTAAAGCCGTGAAAGTTTGAGTTTCTGAGTTTATCTGTGTTTGCTCTCAGGGAATTCAGCTGGGTCAGAACAAAAGTAAACTACTTATGGTAGAAGCATAATATAATACTGGGTTTAACTTAAGCAAAAGGAGATATGGCATATGGTATCAAAAGGCATATGGTATCATATGCTGAATGAAATATGAGTAATAAATGAATCTCTTTCTATTTTAAGGATTTCATCAACTCTTCACTTTTAAGTGTTGAGTCCATAGCCTATGCAATGTACATTTGAATTCAACTTTCCTTTGTAGAAAACTGATTTTGTAGTCTGCTGAAAAGCTTATGTCTAAATGAGTCCAGACTTTAGTATTGTACAATCATAGGATAATTTAAAAAGACATGTGAAGCAACTATGGAGACAGATTGTATTCAGAAGCAACCAGAAAAGATTTCTGCATGAGAAAATATGTAGAGCAAGTGGGATTATAGGAATATAAACATGAAGTTCATCAAAGTTTGTATAAAACACTTTTCAAGGAAAAAATAAAGTCAGTTTCAGCATAGCAGAACAAGGTGCCCAGCTTAAAATTACTTTCTTTTTCTGTTGTTTTGCTAAAGGCTAGGTCACATTGCCCGACGGATGCAAAACGTATGTAAAAGGACACAGCGGATGGCCAAAAATCCGGGGGTGGCTCCATCCGTTCTTATCCGCTCTCAAAAGGGGCAAAAATTTGCATAAACAGAACGGAAAAGAATGGATGGGGGGAGGACGTATCGCGGCTGTAAAACGGATGCTCAACGGAAGCCTAGCAGATGAAAGCGGATGGCACGTCCACAGGGCTTCTGGGGGAGCACAGCAAAGCGGACGCGTAGCGGAAAGAGCAGATGTGTAGCAGATGAACCGGATGCAGAGCGGATGCGTAGCAGATGCAGAGCGGATGCGTAGCAGATGACGCAGATGCATAGCAGATGTGTAGCGGATGCAGAGCGGATGCGTAGCATTAACTGCGCATGCGGGGAGGATGCATTGCGTCAGCCCCACGGATATAAAAGGAGGCAACTCGCACGAGGCCAGCATTCAGAGGAAAGACCTGCTGCCAGACACATCTTCATCAGAGACCATGGGGAAGAAGAGGAAGCCTGTCTGGTGTACTGCCATCTTCTGCCAGCCCTGGCAAGAGGGGTAGATCCACCATCCCACCCCCTGGCGCTGACTCTGCTGCTGCTGCTTCTTCTTCTGCTGCTGCTGCTGCTCCTGCTGCTGCTGGTGTTTCTCCTGCTGCTGGTGCTGGTGCTGCTTCTCCTGCTGTTTCTCCTGCTGCTGCTGTGGTGGACCAGCCCCAAAGTCCTGAAAGCCCTGATGATGAAGGCCCTGCCAGAGGGAGGAAAAGGCAAAGCAAGGAGAAGGGAGAGAGGAAGCAGTACTCCATCACAGAGGAGCATGAGGAGGAGGTGCTGGAGTGGCTGAGGGAGAATGAGTACATGTGGAGGAAGGGACACAGCCTGTATAGAGACACCAAGCGGAAGCAGGCGGCTTGGACACAGAAGGCACAGAGCCTGGGCTACACTGCTGATGTCCTCCTCGGGTGGTGGAAGTATATGCACATCTGGTATGGGAAGCTGCACCTGAAGAAGTCTGGCCAGGCCGTGGTCAAGCTGACGGACCGGGAGAGCTACGTCATGGCTCTTCCTTTTCCAAGTGCAGCTTCCTGGAGGGTGAGGTCTGTCACCGAGGAGCAGCCCCTCTGTCTACCATCACTCTCAGGCAGCCCACAGACAGCCAGTCCTCTTCTGGCCAAGAGACAGCGACCGTGTCCGGGCAGGTGTCCACAGAGTGCCCCGCAACAGAGACGCCCCCGACAGCTGCACACCCTATGCCGGAGGATGTGGAGGATTCTCTCACACACATGGAGCAAGAAGAAGCAGCGACCACCAGGGACCAACCCACCCTCACCCCCAGCTCAACCTCCACAGAAAGCAGGCAGAGAGGCAGACCAGAGGGGTGGAGCCACACTGTCCTGCTGGAGATCAGGGACACGATCAAGACCAGTGCAGATCTCCTCTCTCAGCTGATACACACTGACATACCATCCTCAAACTGCAAGCCCTTCCTCACCTACGTGACCCAGACCCTCATGGACATGCCCGAGCCCCAGTACCAGGTGATGAAGGAGAAGATCACGGCACTGCTGCACCACCCTCCAGGTCCAGCTGAACCTGCTCCCACCCACTCCAGGTCTGCTTCTCCACCCCAGGCGATGTCACAGCCCTTCCAAGGCTTTCAACAGCCCCTCACCTACCAAAGCTACGGCTACCAGGAGTTCCAGCAGCACAGGCAGCCCTTCCCAGTCCAGGCACAGGTACATCGCACGCCACAGGTGCCACCGATGCCACCGATGCCACAGATTCCACTGACGCCACAGACAACATCGATGCCACCGATGTCACAGACGCCACACATGCCACCGACGCCACTGATGCCACCGATGCCACAGATGTTTCCTCGCACGCCACAGACGCCTCACCTCGCCCAGCTACAAACCAGACATCCCCACTACACTCCTTCCTCCACCCCACAGCCAAGACGGCCTCAGAACATCTTTCATCGGTCCTGTGCCTAACATCCCAGGTCCTGGATGAAGGGCCTCTCAACCTCACTGGGCTGAGCCAGCTTTCTGAGAGCTTCCTGAACACACCATCTCCTGTTGTCCTCTCGGGGCCAGGCACCCCAATGGTGCCTCAGACCAGCACTCCAGCCACTGCCACCTCCACAGTCCCTGGACCCTTTACACCTGAGACCATGGACATGCCTCAGAGTGACTGAGAACATTGCCAGAGACTGAGTTGTTACCTGTTGACTTTATCATTGCTTGGGACACTTTTCTTGGTACCTTTTGCTTTTTAAATAAAGTCCTACACTTTACTTAACTGTTATTAATTAAGGTTATCTTTGCTTCACACACTTGGGTCTTTTATTTTACTTAATAAAGTCTTGGTGGAAAGTTTTAGAAAATGGTTAAGCCTTTGCATGCTTGTGGGATGGGCAGGGATACCTGTGGGATGGGTAATAGCTGTGGGATAGATAAGCCTCCAGTGCAAGAATAGTGGGACTGTATGGTCCACCCTCCCAGGTGCCACACCTATGGCCCTTTATTATCAGTAACAATGTAATCATTGATCCATACATTTCAACATAAACAAAACTCTTTATTAATGACCTATTCATTGTAGAGCCACTCAACATACATGGCACAATCTCATCAGTGTGATGAGACAGGCTGAAAAAAGCATCGATTAAGCATCTACCATCCTGTCTTGCCACTCCACTGCTTCAGCTGGGGAGTTGCACCAGTGTTTCAGGAGGTTGCGCTGCTTCTTCCCTTCACATGAAGCTCTGTTGGGGCCTGGTATATCCACAGTATCTATCAGGTTTTGCCCTTGCCTCCATTCACCAGGCTCCATGTCCCCATTGCCTTGTTGATGGTCCACGAGCCTGTTCTGCAACACTGGGTAGCGGGTGCGCATGAGATTGTGCAGGATGCAGCAAGCTTCCACGATGTTCCTCACCATCTCTGGGTGATGCTGCATGGTGGTGAAAAGTACCTGGAACCTGTTGGCCAGGATGCCAAAGGCGTTCTCCACCACCCGCCTTGCCCTGGACAGGCTGTAGTTGAAGATCCTCTCTTCACGGGTGAGATATCTGGAGGTGTAGGGCTTCATGAGGTAGGTTCTGAGGGAGAAGGCGTCATCACCCACGATGAAGTAGGGCACATCTTGTGTGTCGTTGGGTAGGGGGTCTGGATCTGGGAAGCCCATGATGAGGTTGCGTTCCAGCCCCTTCTTGAGGTCACTGGAGTTGTATACCTGGCCATCTGAAGCTGACCCGTTGCCTGAAGCATCGATGTAGATAACTTGTAGTCAGTATCGACCATGGCGAAGAGGATGATACTGAAGAAGCCCTTGTAGTTGAAATAAGTGGACCCTGACTTGACTGGAGCTTTGCAGGCCACGTGCTTCCCATCTATGGCTCCAACGGTGTGTGGGAAGTTCCACCTCTGATACCACTGCTCTGCAACTTTCCTCCAGCCTTCTTCAGTGGTGGGGCACTGGAGGAGCTCCTCGTATTCTTCGATGATGGCCTGCACCACTTCTCTGACCACAATGCTGATGGTGTTGTGTTGCACCCTCCAGGCATACTGCATGTTTCTGTATGTGGTCCCGGAGGCCAGGTGGCGCAGAGTCAGTGCCACCTTCAGCCCAGGGTCCAGGCTGGGACGGAAGTTGGTGCTCTGCTTGGTCAACCTGGGTCGCAGCCCCTCCACAACTTCATCAAACATGGCTGGCGGCATCCTCATGAAGTTCTGGAATGCACGAGTGTCTTCGTTCCTCAACTCCACCATCAGCTTGTCATACAGTCCAAACTCCGCTCTTCTCCCGATCCATCGTCAGACCCAGACACTTCTTGGCTGCCTTTTTTTCCCGTAGAAAAGGTGAAAGAGCCTGAAGAGGGCTTGGTTCTGGTGTTGAATAATGGCGGCCACCAAAAGGAGTGTGCAATGATCCATGGTGGAGATCAATGGATGATATTGAAGAGCAAGAGCAAGGCTGAAGAGGTCTGCACACCAGGGCTGCTGGACTGAAAGTGAGATCCAGGTGATTTCCTCCCCCTTTTTTAGGAAATATCGGTTTTCCACTAGGTGTCCTTCCACACACTCCAGACATCCTCCAGACATCCTAAATATCTGAGATACGTCCCCTATACGAACGTTTTTTCCATTTTAATGCTTTATATCCGAGCTGCATCCGCTTTCATCCTTTCTACGTCCGTGCTACTAGCGCTGTGTGTCCGTTCCGCGTCCGTTTCGCTTCCACCCTGTGTCCGTTTTCCGCTGGAGCGGATTTGCGTTGCGCGGATGCGCAGTGGATGCCTAGCAGATATAGCGGATGCGTAACGGATGACAACGGATGTATAACGGATGTTCCCCGTATGCGTAGCGGATGTAGAACGGACGCGTTGGATACTTCATCTGCTCAAAAAGTTTTGAGGAGCTCAAAATTTTTGAGCGGATGAAATCACAGTAGACGGATGCTGGATGGATAGAGAGTATGAAAAACGTATGCAGTGAGTACACAACGGATGCATTGCGTTTTCCAACGGATGGCAAGCTTTTTTGTCCGTTTAACATCCTCTTTGCATCCATTGGTGCAGTGTGACATGGGCTTAACCCAGATATTAGTAGCCTTAGACAGATGTGAATTCCTGTGTTCCTCTTTCCCTTTTGAAAGCTTATATATGATAGGAAGCTGGTAATACATTTATACATCAACTAAATATATCTTTTCATTAATCTTTTTTTTTTAAATAGTATAAAAATAATGTGAAATAATTTTGCATCATACAAAAAAGTCAAGTTTTATATCAATTTCAAGAACCACTTAAACATTTTTATCTCAACTGTAATTTATCAACTCTAAAAATGTTTATAAACAATAAACATCCTACCATATTTGAGTGTTACAAGTAGGCAGTTATTTACCATATTTATTTGATTGATGAAAAATATAAAATCTTGTCATGCTTCAAAAAATACGATTTGAGTGAACCTGTTTGAAAGTATTACAAAAGGATGATTATTTTTTGCTGTCTCTTAACCCCAAAATTTATTATTCCACTCATCTGAGAATAAATTGCCTCCTCCAAGGTATCACATTGTTTGCCAGTATCAGCATATAAATCATTAATTTTTAAGATTTATGTAATTGCTACCTTCAGTGAACATGTTCAGCAAACTTAACTGTGGCCTACTTTGATTTTATAATAATTTCTTTCCCATTTTTATAAACATTAAATTCTAGAGCTTTTGAACCTTGGACATCCTGCTTCCCCCTTCCTCCTTCTCTCCCTCCCTCCCTCCCTCACTCTCAGAGTCACTCTCACTGGAGTCATGTACTATGTATAAATTATTTTGATAAGATTTTCTCTGATTTTGGAATCATTTCTAGAAATCTCAAACTTATTCTAATCAGCTTATTCAATAATAGTGTGTAGGTGATTTTCCCATCCCAAAGGGCATTTCTTATATTCTAATGAGGTAGCATAGTTTAGGTATTAATGTTTTGTTGATCTTTTGATAGCTTATATTAATGTTCCAAGTTTAATAAGTTGACTTTAATCGCTTCAATATTGTATAGAGAGAGAAAAAGAAAACTCATTTGTAGAAAATTAAATTAAATGGGATTGACTTCAGAACAATTTTATTTGTTCAATGGGAACTGCAATAGTTAAGGTACATATTTTGCATTTTAATTTAATTGGCCTTTGTCTTTTCATACTTTCCAAATATTTCAATAGAAAAAAACCGTCTACAGCTAATAAAAGTAGTGAGAGGATATGCACGAGGATGCCAAGTTTCCAAAGTTATCTTTAAAATCATGTAGAAGTAGAACTGTTTTTATGTAATCAACATAGGAATCTAAGCATTTAATTATTTTCTAAAAATTGCCATGAAATTCCAAAAAATCTTTGATGCAAGTTCTATATGACATCCTATATCTATAATATTTTTTCAGCTGTGAGGTTTTATAATACATAATAAATAGGAATATCTAATCTGCCATAATTTTTATGTGGTTCACTGCATGCAAGCCTCAGACTTTAGTTAGCATATATAAAGGCAAAATATTATATTTGCATTCTTTGAATTCTTTCTAAGATACGCATTAGTCATGTTGGCTGAGAATGATAAGAACTGTACTCTAATGTATCTGGGGGGCATCAGGAGCCATTTTAGCTGAAACAGTTGCCCTCTTAAATGATCTATGCCTTAGCCATACCTGCTGTCTCTCTCATTTGGAAATCTTAGAGAATAATAATGGTGGGGCATTCCTTTGGAATTTAAGCTTTTTTTTGCCCCCTTTGTCTTGAAAATGTTTTTAAGACATTTCCATCAGTAGTTCTGTTTCAATATCTGTTTTCAAATCTCATATGAGAAATAGTGCTTTTTGTTGAGAAAAGAAGAAATGGAAAAAGAAGAAAAATGTTTCTGATATGAGAGTTCACCAAATATTCACCAAAATATTCAATGATTTAATAATTAGATTATTATATATTATTTTATCACCTACCTTTTCCATCTTCATATTTTCTGATCTTTTTCCTGAGCTAATGGTCTTATGCAAATGTTATCCAACAGGGTTTGTTTTTATTTCTGATTTTTTTTTACTATTCCAGCTATTCTATTGACATATTAAAATTAAATAAACACAGAATTATGCACATAGCTAGAGATGGACTACCAAAAATAGGATAGATACTAAGTCTTTTTGGATTTTGCTTGTAGATCAATCAATGCTCAGCATGAGGTCCACATATTTTTTTTATTCTGGGCAATTCATTGAAAACATAATTTGGCTTGTATAGAAAATAAATGAGGCGTAAGAAACAGCATGGAGGGGAGGGTCTACTTTTATATTTGGCCCAAGTTTGGTTTTCATTTGCAGCATTGACCCATAAAAGTTGCATACTTTATGTCAGTAATGAGCCTACTAACTTTGGCATGTTGTTAAATAGCAGCATTCTTCATGATGCTATTTGGAAAGCAAATATTTGACAAATGTGTTATTGATATGTTGGTGAACTCTTTGCCAAACTGCTTTTTCTTCTGTACAGTGTTACTGCCCAAAAAAATAAGATATGTGATCATTAAGGTTTTACATATTCTTCAAGAGACTTGAAATTTTTATGTTTGCTAAAGTCTTTGCCAAGTGGTTTTTATGTTCTGCCTCTTATCCTATGATGATAGCTTTCTACATTTTGCATCAGCTGATGAAATTTTCTATATTGAAATATCAGGAATCTACTATAATTATCTTGCTAGGAAGAAATTATTTTTCTCTTCAGATAATTAACAAGGAATGTTGTGGAGGCAGTTGGTTATCTTACATTCTTTGAGAAGAATAAATAATATACTGTATTTGAAAACAAATTAATAAAGAAAAAATGCAGACATATACTGGAAAATGTAGGTTAGATGCTGAAAATTAGATTTTCCATTCATACCATAAAGTAAAGCAAAAAATATAAACAATCAAATGCTGGCATCAAAAGACATAATATTGTAAAAAGTCTGCTTCATCAGGCCAGAAGCCCAGCAAGAGACATTCAGGAAGCCTGGAAATGTTGTTGTTGTAGCCCACCAGCGGCCAGCAGAGCTGGCGGCAGACTCGGACAGTGAGGAGGTTGGGCAGGAACATGGGCCAGTCCTGGAGTCTGGGAAAGGCTCTGATGAATGCTCTGCATTGGAGGCAGAGATGGGGCCAGGGCCATCCAACAGTTATCAGCTGCCTTTGGAGTCAGAGAGCAATGGGGCAGAAGAAAAGCTGAAGCCTGTTCCTGATATGCGCATGCGTAGACTGTTAGGAGAAGGGAACAGTTAAGGAACAAGGGTTGACTGGAGAGTAAAGGCACATGTGGATGGTGAATGGCCCCTCCCATAGGGAATACATAGTAGAGAAAGGGGAAACAGTTCATTTAATGAGTGTGAAGATTTGTTTATCTCCGTTTGTGACTCACAGACTTCTTGCCAAGTATTTCCTTGTACAGTGTTTCTCTCAGCTGGTCTTTGAAAACTTGCAGATTTGCATACAAACCACAAATCACCATGCAGAGCAGGAAGCAGGTTTCAAGAGTTTTTAATGTCAAACAACAAATTTTTCATCTGACAAGAATGGAATCCCAACTGGTTTAGATTACCACTGGAAACCTCTGCCTTACAGTGTTCTTTAAAGGTATAAACACACCACCTAAACGCTTCTATCTCCTATCCACGCCCTTAATTATTCCCTGAATTACCCATTATTCCCATCATCCAATTTACCTAATAAGTCCACTGTTTCCTTCCCTATCACCTATCCATTGCTCATGATTCCTATCTCCTTGCAAGTAAATAAATAGTTAAACCTCCCTCCCCCCATTGCCTGTTCCTTCATCACAGTTGCTTTTTCAATTCAGCTTTGGCAGAATTGTTAAATTAAGTCCAACAATCCATTAAATACAGACAGGAGTTTCCTTTCAAGTTACGGATGACTGAGGAGCCCCTGGCATGTTATGATTCTACCATACTGCAGCTGTCGCAATTACTTGGGAATATCTATCATCAGCAAGGTTCTGATGATATGGCTCCTGCAAAGGTGCTGACGGGCTCAGATCATCTATCATCCCTGACAGAGCCCAACACTTGCACTTGGAAGCTATTGGCCTGACAATTCTCCAAGCCTGATAAGGTCTATGATTACAATTGACCCTTGAATGACAGTTTGCTGGGACTTTGCTGGATCCTATGCCTGTTTTCGAGTTGCCATAAGCAGGGTAGGGGAAAAAAACCAGAAGTATATTCCACACATATCTTACAAAGATTGTAGCTCGTCTACTGGATCTTCTGCCTTTGAAAATCCTTCATTGGAGAATGTAACTGATGACACCCAGCCCGTGCATGTGCTTTGTTGGAGAATCTGATTGATGACATACCCAGGGGGAAGGGAGGAAACAGGGTCACAGGTGACCATAAATCAAGTGTGTCAGAGTTGGCTTTAACTGCAATAATGCTGACATGTTGCTCCTGATACATCTTTTGGATTCTTTTGAAGCTTGGATTGAGGCTCATGATTTAATTAGGACAATCTCTGGAACACTGACAAATGATAGGAATTCACATTAGCCAAATAAAAAGGGATTTTGTTGGGACAAGGAGTCTTTCGTGGTGTTGTGATGCCTAGGTCAGAACAATAAGCTGTTCTGACTAAAGATGCTTTTTGTAATTGACTGATCATGAATTTTTGTTAGTGCCTATGGTGTTCAAATGATCTGGGGTCCCCCTAGTTCTGGGGTCCCCCATCCCTGGGCTGCAACCAACTCCCAGGCTATGGCCTATTCAGAATTGGGCCAGTTGAGTGCTGGCCAGAGCGTGCATGCACAATTCAACTTGTACAAATGGTGGGCTGGTGGGTACTCGCATAGATGCACAAGCTGGATGCATGCATACCAGCCCAACACTCATGCAAGAGTTGAACGCACACTTGACCTGCCACTCGCAAAGCCCAGTTTCCCTCTCCCTCCCCTAGCCAGACCGCAAAGCTGCAAAGATTGGGGGCCACTGCTCTAGTTATTTTGAGATTGCACCCAGGGTGCCTATTACTATTGGTACTACTTTTATTTTCTTTTGCCACATCATTCTATTTCTATTTGCAGATCTTTGTATTTTGTTAATCTTCATTCTCTTCTATTCTGCTTTTTCCAGATACTGCCACATCCACTATCCAGAATATTTTTGTCTTTTTTATTGATAATTATTAAGTCTGGTGTGTTATGCAGCAAATGCCTATTTGAAATTTAAAATCCCAGAATACTTTAACTTCTTCATTTTCTATGACTTTCTCTGCAAGTTCTTGCTTGCAGCAGATGGTATTTTTTGCAGATCTTCTAATGCACCATTGTTGCTACTTTATTATACCATTGTTTGTAGTCAGTCTGTGCAATCTTTTTGAAGCAGCTAAACAGGTGGTCCAAGAAACAGCTGTTTCTTCAGCTTCCTTACAGAGGTGGTACTTGCTATCTGTCTTATATGACTTTTCATGCATTTGTACTTAAGGCTTGTCATTATTATTATATTAATATTAGTATCAATATATATAGACCTATTGCATATCCATATGCTGATAAGTGAAATGTAAGATAGTCCAACTTAAATTATTAAATTAGTGTCATAATTAATTAAGATCAGTTGATCTCTGTTAGCTTTAAAATAATTATATTTTTAAGGGGTTTTAGAAAGTGAGGTTTGACAAACCTATTATTGATATGGGTTCCACTGTAACTATAAATTTGATTGTTCTCTCCTCAACTGGTACTCCAATTCATGAGTTGACCACTTTTCTACAGTCTGCTTGTGAGGAGCATCTGTCCAGAACCCAGATGGAAATTCTTTCATCCTCTCTTTATCTAGGAATTCTTTGTTGGATCAGGTTTATCACTGATCCATCAATCTTCATCACAGTGCATCTCCATTTCTTCAGTGATGATGTGGTCTGCCATCCCTTCATCCAGAAGTTTAGTCTTCAGCCATACTTATGGTCTTAAAAAAACAATGAAATCCAAGATATAGCTGAAAAATACAAAATATTTTTCCTTCAGTTGTTGTCAAATTAGTTTGAATAATAAAATAAGAACCAATTTTCTTTCTCTTCTTTCACACAGTGTCAAAGGGGCAGATGCTGGCAATGGGATCCGGATTTTTGTTCCTGATATTCTCATGTTTACTGCTAGTCTTGTCACATGGCTTGTGTGCAGAAACATTGTTCAAAAGCCAGAACAAGAAAATTTGGGAGAATACAATGAACAGTTTGAAAATGAAGACATGGTATGTATAATTACTCTTTAATTTTTATTTTTATTTACCTAATGTGCCTGATATTATGGATGGGCTTTGCAATTTTCTTTCACAGCTGAAGGGAAAATGCTTTATTATTAATTTTATATTAATTGTAGTATTACAACTCCCACTTGTGTACTTTCCCATAAGAGTGGGAATAGGTTTTGCTGTGGGTTTCATTTTTTACTATCTCTTTAGCATTTCTCAAAGGAAATTCCCTTAAAAATAGAGCATCCTATCCTATTTAGAAATATAAATCAGAGGCATCTGTTACACAGTTATGAAAAAAATATAATCACAATGCAGTCAACCTATTATTGTGCAAATGGTATAATTATATATTGTATGTAAGTCACATTATAACATTTGATGCAAGTGTATAAACCATGTCAAATGGACCAGATGATTAAATGATTAAAGCATCAGGTTAGAAACCAGGAAACTGAGTTCCGGTCCTGCCTTGGATACAAAGCCAGAAGGGTGACCTGGGGCCATTCATTCTTGTTCTCTCAGCCCCAAGAAGGAAGCCATGGCCCCATTCTCTGTTAACGCTGCTTTTTGCAAGCCATTTGGGAAGCATGCAAATAGTGATCATATGACAGTTGGACACTGTGATGGTCATCAATTTACACTAGTTACGAAGCATTCAAATGGGGATTATGTAACTTCGGGACACTATGACAGTCATAAATGTCAGGACTGCTTGTAAAGCTGTTTTTTAAAAAAATACTATCATAACTTTAGCATGAGAGCATGTCAGTAAGCAAGGACTACTTGTATTTGCAGAATCTCCATGTTTTCAGAATTTCCAAACAATCTGTTAACTTGAAATTTGGTCTTATCATCTATATAAGTCAGTTATAACAGTGCTGTTGAGACAGATGTTCCTGAGACATATCCTATGACATGCAGATCTCTTATACTAGAAACCTTGATATTAGAACCTGGTAAAGGTAGACTATAAAATTATGTAGAGTAGTTTATCCATTGTCTTCATAGAAATTAATACTATAGTCGTACATGTATTTACATAGAAACACAGGATTCAGTTGAATTGTTTCTATAAAGAAATGCATGGCAAAACTATAAAAACATTAACATTTCCCAGATGTATATTCTTTTACTCACATGGGTTTCAGAAGCATTAAAAATACCAATCCAATAATCTGGCACACTTTCAGTTTAAAATGGCCTATTTATATTGTCAGATATTAATGTTTCTTCAATTAAAAAAGTAAATATGTAAATTATGTAGACTTCTTGTAAAAAGCTTTTCCTTATTTTCCTGATGTGTTTATTTGCTTATTCAGTTAAGTTTTATTTCATGCCCCAGATTCTAGGATCCCCAACAAGGGGACAATAGATGAGAAGCAAATTTCATGAGCAAAGCAAGGCCAGAGAGGAGATCTTTTGTGCCTTTTACAATGTACTCATACTATACTTTAAAGTACTTTACCATCACCATCCCTTTTCCCTCCAGGATGCAATTTGCCTTAGAGATGAAGTAGACAGCAGTAATGAAATAACATCTATACAGGGAATAAAGCCTTCATACTTTTCATCCATTTACTTCTGCTATCTGTTACAGAGGAAATGATGAACATGTATAGACATGTTCTTTTCTGAGCACAAAAGTATTCAATTATCTGACTAGTACAGGTGTCTTAATAGAATAACCTTATACAATATTGTAGGAAAAACCAACTCAGATCAAATGCTGAATTATTTTCATTATGGAATTTCCTTATTTCTAAAAAGCTTGTTAAATAATCACAAAGGAGTGTTTTGTTTCAGTTTGCCCTTCAGAAGCTGTTCCACTAGGTAAGGATGTGGAACTGATAAATATTGCATTTTGGTTTGGCATGAATGTATGCCCTACATCCTATGGTTGGCCTTAATTGATTTTGGTTTCTGAAATGAACATGCATTAAAGCCTGCTAATGCAATACTATTTGGGAGGCTCTTCCTTCATTTGTGATTTACAACACTGCTGCTAAATTTGGGGAGGCAGGTGAGAATCTGCAAACAGAGCTGGAGATAGTAGGTGTCTTCAAACGGTTTCATAACATTATAGTCATTTTCTTTCTGTATTATTTCAGAATACAATCTGAGGGGAAGTAAAACACTTGTGTCAGACTTCTCTGGGAGATATTTACAGAGACAAAGATACTTTTTCAGGAAGAAGTTGACAATCACTTCTCTGTATTGGTGTAACCTAAGGGCAATGCCCATCTAATTCTGTAAAAAAAAAAAAAACCCATCAATTGACAATTCTGAATGTTAAAAAAGAACCATTGAACAATGAATGACATTTTCATTATTTATTGCTGACTCGACATGAACTTTCAGCTGTTTTCAAGCATATAGACAACATATCTAAAAGCAGTACAGATCTAAGCTGTCCTGGTGTACCAATGAACAAAATAGCAATAGCAATAGCTGTTAGACTTATATATACTGCTGCACAGTGCTTTACAGCCCTCTCTAAGCAGTTTACAGAGTTAGCATATTGCCCCCAACAATCTGGGTCCTCAAATAACATAAAACCTGCGAAAAACAAAATTGGTCATTCTACTTTATTACATTATTCATTCTAAACAGCTCCATTATGGTTACCTTCCTAAATGTCATCCATATATTTGGGGTAGGTTATTCCATAAAGAGGGAGCATATACTGAAAATAATGTGCTTTGCTCAAAACTCACATGGGAAGAGAGAAACTTCCAAATTCCCAAGATGAGACACTCAGCTTAAATTTCTAATTAATAAGTGCCCATATAACATATTTTCCATGCTTTTCAAATATTTTCAGTTAACCTCCTAGCTATGTAAGAAATTGATGTAACTCTCCAGAATTGGTAAAGTGTTGAAAAATGTCACCACAGAATATATCATTGCCTGAATATCAGTCAATGCTGCACTGCAGAATTCTATCCAGGAGTTGGACTGAAAAGACTTGGTGATCCAAAATCACTCATCAAGCTCTCAAGACTGAGGGTGCTTTTGTATTGGCCCTAGACCAGGGGTGTCAATCTCATGGAGTCATGGTGTCATCATGTGACATATTGGGACTTTTTTCCCCTTCGCTAAACCGGTTGCGGGGGTGACCAGCACGTCATGCAACCAGCCCGCAGGCCAGGAATTTGACAGCCCTGCCCCTAGACCAACATCTCATTAAATTTCATTTATGAAAAAAACCCCACCCATCAATATATTAAATTTTTAGTGAAACAACCTGTCTGGATTTGTACAGAGCTGTGTTCACAGATTTTGTGCATTCTTGTTAGGTAAATAACAAGCTTATACAATAAATTAATTCTTTTAGAAATCAATAGGATTTTTTTTTTAAAATCACCTAATGTCTGAATTATTATAAATAAGAGCTTTTAAAGATTCAGTTCATATTCTTCCTGGAAAGAAATTCATTTAGATTTTTTAAAGCAGAGAATTTGTCTTGCATCCTCACAAAGACATTGCGTAAAAGCTTACCAGTATTGTGACATTAATATAGCATATGATACTCTAATTATTATTTATGTAAGTGTTATTAATTCAGAACAAAATTTTTAAAGCATTTAAGCAATAAAAACAAGAATGGTGAATAATTACAATACACTATAACAAAAGACTGTTATAAGTTCCAGCCATTATTTTGGAATATGTTTGTATATGAACAATTTATAATACCTTACAAATTACAAGAATGGATTTTGATTCTGACTGGGGACCCCCTGTTGGTGTATGTGTCAATAAGATCTACAGTACAGTATTATTTTAGCACAATGGAGCATTTGTGTGTGCGTGTCTCACAGAGGAAACATTTAAAAGCTGGATGTTAATAAATCATACTAAAATGTAACTAATGGACATTCTGGCTCAAAATATAGCAGTAGCAGTCACAGCTGCTGTGGTAGCTGTATACTTCCGGCCTGGACTTTATCTGAATTTGACAGTTTTTAAAAAATGATGTTGAGTGATGTGCTTTGAGTCTTAACCTAAATGAGCCTAGGGGAAAAAAACCCCCAATGCATTTATAAAGCCTTTGGACTTCTGAATAGATGTGGATCAAATTAGATAATTATCACATGCCCCAGTTCTGTATTGTTATTACTCAGCAAATACTTAAAATGTGTTTATTGGATTGAATAAATTTCCACAAAGTTGTTTATTTAAAGCTTTTATAAGCTTTTTATAAGTAAAAACAAAACAAAACCTTTTCCATGACCCAAGTTGCTCAGTGAGATTTCTTTTCAAATAGTCATTTCTTAAAGGGTGCCCAATATCAGCACTTTTAAATTTTTCCCTGACTTGTTTGTTATGTGTTATATAGCATGAACATTGAGAAATTTTGGGGGATCTCGCCAGGTAACTACAAAAGATACAATTCTTCAAATAAGTTGCTCAATATACATTTTGTATCATAATGTGCAATAAAAAAGAATTCAAACAGATGATAAATTGTCAAATGCTGAATGCTTGAATAGAATATAAAATATTCTTTATTGGCCAAGTGTGATTGGACACACAAGGAATTTGTCTCCAGGATGCAAGCTCTCAAGAGTACATACAAACCACATAGTTATAAATCATAAAATATAAATCATAAGAAACAATCATAAATCATATGATTTATGTTCCAATTTTGTAAGATATCAATGGGAGAAGGTAATAGGAAATATGAGAAAGATAATACTAATACAGCCCTACTACGGGGTGTAAATGTCCTTAGGCAATAGGTATAAGACAATGCTGTGGGAATTAGGTGTTCAGCAGAGTGATGGCATGAGGGAAAAAACTGTCTTTGTGTCTAGTTGTTTTGGTATGCAGTGCCATACAGTGGCATCCTGAGGGAAGGAGTTTATGTCCAGGATGTGAGGGGTCTGTAGATATTTTCTCAGCCCTTTTTCTGGCTCATGCAGTATACAGGTCCTCAATGGAAGACAGGCTGGGTTGCAATTGTTTTTTCTGCAGTCCTAACTATCTGTTGATGTCTGTACCTGTCCTGTTTGATTGCTGTGACAAACCAGGCAGTTATAGAAATACAAATGACAAACAAAAAGCCGAATAAACTGGGAAATATTACAAGTGACCTTCGAGACTCTAGAGCATAAGTGGTATGATGGATAAAGGACCAGGTATTGCCTGGAGTAATTCATCACTCCTGAATAAACAGGCAAAGTTCTATTTAAAACGCCATGTGAGTCTGTGTGTGCATGTGTGTGTTTCCCCTCTTTACAAGAGGAACAATAGCTTGAAGGGAAACAGTTTTGGAAGAGAACTGCTTCAGAAAGAAGAGAAAGGGAACAGGAAATAAGCAGTTCCTTTTTACATTTAACAGAGAGCAACAGAACCGGGCCAAATATATGGGTCCCGATAGCACTGAAATAAACCACCTGCAAAATGATGTAGGGGAAGAGAATATTAAAAGTCTGAACCCCTCCCTACCACACTTTCAGGACAATGGTTGTGCTTGGGGTTCCCACTAGTAGATAACATTGAGTTGAAGAAACAACAGCTGGAAATTCACAAAGTATTGCAATAAAAGCAAGCCATGTTCCATTCCATAGGGGCAGCAACAATAAAAGACTGTGTGGACAAAACTAGATTGATAGACTTTGCTCCCATCTGTTGTGGGTGAGCAATATGGATAATGGAAATAACAGTAGAGAAGATTTTATAGGGAAAGTTATTGGATTGAGATGATTAGGGAGAAGAGAATGTCATGGATAGGGGAAAAAGTTAGGAAGTGTTTACAATTATTGGAACAACAGATGATCAAATAATCAAGATTATGGGAATATCCAATTTCAGGATAGAATCAGGAAACATACACAGACAGTAATTGTTTAGGCAATATATAGAAGAAAAAAGTAAGAATAAACTGTTTATCTACAAAGAAATATAGAATAGTTAGCATTAATTTAGGAAACACTTTTAGACTCATAATCAATCTCAATATTTTTGGTGATTTGTATTAAGTAGATTCATTATATATTTTTTCAATTTTCTATTTGAAGAATGAAATTGAGAGAATAGAGGCTGAAGAGGCATTAATATGTGAAGATCTAGATGATGGAGAATGTGAAGAGGAAGAAACCACAAAATTAAAAATACTCCGCAGAATTGCCTCCATAGCTTCCAAAGTGAAGGAAATTATTGGTAACCTGATAATCACAGCTGGAAAAGTTGTTGTTACAATTTTACTTGGTACAACAGGTGGGCTCTCTTCCTTTGCCAAATACCTCAATAATGGTTACAATTATGATTGTCTTTAATACTTTTAGCACACAAATAGACTTTTGATAAATAAATATATAATGACCTCATTTATGTAAAATTTCTTTGTTTTTGCATACATTTATTATCCCTAAAATATGTTATGAAAACTAGTCCTCATCAGGCATCCAGCTAGTATTTTATGTGTTGAGAATGTGTTGAGAATTATTTCAAGCCACTCAAATTGGTCCATAAATAAATTCAACTTTGTGAAATACAAAATATTAAAATGCTATTGTGATTAATAATTTCTATTGCAATGCTTTTAAACATCATGCTTAATCCATATATAATGAGTATAGAACATTTACCTTTCATTAATTTTTATAGGAATGATGTTGCCTTCCCTGACTTCAGCTGTATATTTCTTTTTATTCTTGGGCTTGTGTACATGGTGGTCCTGT
Source organism: Laticauda colubrina (assembly GCA_015471245.1). Lineage (NCBI taxonomy): Eukaryota > Metazoa > Chordata > Lepidosauria > Squamata > Elapidae > Laticauda > Laticauda colubrina. The sequence continues at coordinate 63,188,407 of BLBF01000002.1, read as the reverse complement.
TGTCGAACATTTGATCCTCTGATCTTCAGCTGCCTTTGTGTGTTAATGACAATATTCAGTGGAGGCCATTTAATTGCACTTTATCTGTACCAATTACAATTTTTTCAGGAAATCATTCCACCTGGTGACTATTATGCCCGGTAAGAAGTTTTATCAGAATTCTTTTTTAAAATAAATGGGATTATAGCAAAATAGAACTGTTGGCTATTGGAATAGATGGTAAAAGATAAAGATGGAATATATTCAGAGAAATGTAAAATACATGTCATAATATACAATCAATAATTTTTAAAGAATTTTATTTATTTATTTATTAAATTTATATGCCACCTACGTCACTTCCCATAGTGACTTTGGATACCTTACAATGCCTTCAAAACATAAATATAAAAACATTGCAATTTACAAGAATTAAGTAAAAACTAAAAACCAAGCAACAAGATAATGTGGTTTCAATTCCAGGGTACCTTGTTTGTTGCTTTTGCTATTTGACTCGGTCAACCAAAACTTTCACTTCTTATCTTCCTCCTGCACATTCTTTTCCGGTTGAGTTCTTCTTTGAGGTGGCCATTTCTGACCACCACTGTAACCGCCTTCGGGAAAGGGAGTAATGGCCAGCTGGGGAGGAGAGATGCGGCTCTCCTCAACCCTGCTGGCAGTCTCCCTCCTCTTCTCCACCTCTATTGGGTGGCTTAGCCCCAAAATCAGCTGGCTCGGGGTTCTCCAGCGGCGAGCATGGATCGAAGCCTCGCAGAGACGAGGTTTTGGTCTGTTGCTGAAGAAGCTCAACCCGGAAGAGCAACGAGATGATGTGGGCATAGGCTTTTATCTTTCACTTAACCAACCACTATAGTACATCCCCCATCAGGGCCCTATGCCAAATGGCATAGCCATATTTTAAGACCCTTCCTGAAGGCCAGAAAAATGGAGGCAAATCTCACCTCTGACAACAAAATGTTCTCAGAAGGCAGAGGCCACAACAGAGAAGGCTTTGCTAGACCCTTGCAAGCTGAAGGTTAGGAAGTTGACAAGATAGATGTCTGTTGGAATACAAGATCTCTATCTCCAAGTAAGTCCAGAAAAAGTAGATGGATAACATTTTTGTTTACTTTGCTAAATAAATTTGCATATATAAATTTGCATGTATAATACCCGAAGGAAGCTGAACAGCACACATGTAAATACCCGCGAAAACTTAAAAATAATATATATATATATATATATATATATATATATATATATATATATATATATATATGTGTGTGTGTGTGTGTGTGTGTGTGTGTGTGTGTGTGTGTGTGTGT
>BLBF01000002.1:63016103-63172008 GCA_015471245.1 Laticauda colubrina | reverse complement strand
TATATATATATATATATATATATATATATATATATATATATATGTGTGCTGTTCAGCTTCCTTCGGGTATTATCCCACGTCATTGTAGTGCTGTTAAAGTTGTAGCAACGTTTCAGCAGAATCCCATCTGCCATCATCAGGCTTCTGTGTGGATGTGGGTCTCACAGCTCCTGGTTTCAAAGTCGAGGCTGGTCCATTCTGATTGGCTGGGAGCCTGGGTCTGTGTTCACTGGACTTGGAGTTTGATTGATTGGTGTTTCTGGTTTCTTCTGTCTGTTTTGTGGCTTTGATTGGCTGGCAACACTCTGTTCTTGTGTTGGAGGCTTTCAGTGCAGCTTGGCTTCGTGTGAAAGGACGGCTGTTATTCATTAGCAAGCTAGGTTTCACCTGGGTGCCTGGTGGGGGGGTGTTTGAATTGGAGGCATCAGAGGGAGTCTGTCTGTGCTCAGGTGTTTGTTTTGTGGTGTGGAGATCTTTCTATTTGAGAGTGCAGGTTTCCAAATGATTGACAGTCTGCTGGAATCATTTCTTCTATTCATGCTTTCAGGTCTTTTTTCAATCTCTATGGCTTCTCTGATGATTCTGTGGTTGGGGTTTTCTATAGTGGCTAGGGTTTTATTGCCATTGAAGTTGATGTTGTGACCTGTGGTTTTCCTGTGTTGGACTAGTGAGGAGGTGTGTTCCAGCTTTTTTACTGCATTTTTGTGTTCATCAAGGCAGGTACTTATTCTTCTATTGGTCTGTCCAATGTATGTGGCCGGGCATGATGTACAGGGAATTTCGTATATGCCTTGGTTTTCCAGGTCAATTTTGTCTTTGGAGTTTCTCAGGATGGCTGCTATTTTTTTGTCTGTTTTAAAGGCAGTCTTGATGTGATGCCTGTGTAGTATCTTACTGATTTTATCTGTAGTACCTCTTATGTAGGGCAAGACAGCTGTTCCATAGGTCTGTTGGTCTTCTAGGTCTCTGTTATGTCTTGGTGTGTTTTTGTGGATCAAGTTAGTGATTTTGTTTTTTTTGAAGCCATTGGCTGTCAATACTTCAGTCAGGGTGCATAGTTCAATCTTTATCTGTGTCTTATCTGCCAGGCGTTTGGTTCTGGTAATTAGTGTTTTCGCCACGGAATTTATCTGTGCTGGGTGGTGGTGGGATTGGGCGTTGAGGTAGCGGTTGGTGTGTGTTTTCTTTTGGTATATGGTGTGTCCCAGTGTAGATTAGTAGATTAGTACATCTAGGAATGGTAGTTGTTTGTTTATTTTGTTTATTTGTTTATTATATATGTTTTTTTAAGTTATCGCGGGTACTTACATGAATGCAGTTCAGCTTTCTTCGTGTATTATCCCACGTCATTGTAGTGCTTTTAAAGTTGTAGCAACGTTTGATGATTCCACCAGATTGTCAATCATTTGGAAGCCTGCACTCTCAAATAGAAAGATCTCCACACCACAAGCCAGGCCAACACCTGAGCACAAACAGACTCCCTCTGATACCTCCAGCTCAAACACACCCCCACCAGGCACCCAGATGAAACCTAGCTTCCTAATAGATAATAGCCGTCCTTTCACACGAAGCCAAGCTTCACTGAAAGCCTCCAATACAGGAACAGAGTGTTGCCAGCCAATTAAAGCCACAAAACAGACAGAAGAAACCAGAAACACCAATCAAACAAACTCCAAGTCCAATAAACACAGACCAAGACTCCCAACCAATCAGGATGTAGAAAAAAAACATCCTGGCACAACGATAGGCTAGCCTCAAATTTAAAACCAACGACTGTGAGACCCTGACCCACATACAAACTCAATACAGAAGCCAGATGATGGCAGTTGAGATTCTGCTGAAACGTTGCTACAACTTTAAAAGCACTACAATGACGTGGGATAATACCCGAAGGAAGCTGAACAGCGCGCGCGCACACACACACACACACACACACATATGTGTGTGCTCTTCAGCTTCCTTTGGGTATTATCCCACGTCATTGTAGTTGTGCTTTTAAAGTTGTAGCAACATTTCAGGCTGTGATAGCCTGACCCACATATGAACTCAAAATAGAAACCTGTACATATATATATATACACATATATACATACACATATACATACACTGCTCAAAAAAATAAGGGGGACACTTAAACAACACATTGTAACTCTAAGCCAATCACACTTCTGTGAAATCAAACTGTGCACTTAGGTAGCAACACTGATTGACAATCAATTTCACATGCTGTTGTGCAAATGGAATAGACAACAGGTGGAAAGCAGAGGCAGTTAGCAAGACATCCCCAATAAAGGAGTGATTCTGCAGGTGGTGACCACAGACCACTTCTCAGTTCCTATGCTTTCTGGCTGATGGTTTGGTCATTTTTGAATGCTGGCGGTGCTTTTACTCTAGTAGTAGCATGAGACGGACTCTACAACCCACACAAGTAGCCCAGATAGTGCAGCTCATCCATGATGGCACATCAATGCGAGCTATGGCAAGAAGATTTGCTGTGTCTGTCAGCGTAGTGTCCAGAGCATGGAGGCACTCCCAGGAGACAGGCCAGTACATCAGGAGACGAGGAGGCCATAGGAGGGCAACAATCCAGCATCAGGACCGCTACCTCCACCTTTGTGCAAGAAGGGACAGGAGCACTGTCAGAGCCCTGCAAAATGACCTCCAGCGGACCACAAATGTGCATGTGGCTGCTCAAACGGTTAGAAAGAGACTCCATGAGGGTGGTATGAGGGCCTGACGTCCACAGGTGAGGGTTGTGCATTTGCCAGAGAACACCAAGATTGGCAAATTCATCACTGGCACCCTGTGTTCTTCACAGATGAAAGCAGGTTCACACTGAGTACAGGTGACAGACATGACAGGGTCTGGAGACTCCGTGGAGAACATTCTGCTTCCTGCAACATCCTCCAGCATGACCGGTTTGGCAGTGAGTCAGTAATGGTGCGGGGTGGCAGTTCTTTAGGGGGCCGCACAGCCCTCCATATACTCGCCAGAGGTAACCTGACTGCCTTTAGGTACCAAGATGAGATCCTCAGACCCCTTGTGAGACCATATACTGGTGAGGTTGGCCCTGGGTTCCTCCTAATGCATGATAATGGTAGACCTCATGTGGCTGGAGTGTGTCAGCAGTTCCTTCAAGACGAAGGCATTGATGCTGTGGACTGGCCTGCCCTTTCCCCAGACCTGAATCCAACTGAGCACATCTGGGACTTCATGTCTCACTCTATCCACCATTGCCATGTTGCACCACAGATTGTCCAGGAGTTGAGGGATGCTTTGGTCCAGGTGTGGGAGGAGATCCCTCAGGAAACCATCCGCTACCTCATCGGGAGCAGGCCCAGGCATTGTCGGGAGGTCATACATACTCCCCATCATTGTAGGGAGGCATGTGGAGGCCACACTACTGAGCCTAATTTTGACTTGTTTTAAGGACATTACATCAAAGGTGGATCAGCCTGTAGTGTTTTTTTCCACTTTAATTTTGAATGTAACTCCAAATCCAGACCTCCATGGGTTGCTAAATTTGATTTCCATTGATAGTTTTTGTGTAAGTTGTTGTCAGCACATTCAACTATGTAATGAATAAAGTATTTAATAAGAATATTTCATTCATTCAGATCTAGGATATCTTATTTTTGTGTTTCCTTTATTTTTTTGAGCAGTGTATATTCCAGTGTCCTGTTTCCTTAAAGTAGTCAGATATATATGGAAAACTACAGGTGGGACATTATGGTAATAATGACTTGTATTTGGAACTATTGTGATTTTGGAAGTGATGCAGAAGGCCTAAAGAATGGCCTTGAAGGACAATGCCATTATAGAGGCAATGATCAGATAAGTGTATCTTGTCCATTCTAAGAAACTAACTTGAGAAAATGCTTCAGATTTATCCTCCCTAATTCACACAATGTAAAGCTGGTCTAATAAAAATAACTTTCGGCCTTTATGACATTAGTTTCTTCGTCTGGTCTGGTTTCTAAAGCTGATAGGTATACTAGAACTATTATTATATACCATGTATGAAACACAGAAAAATATTTTATTGTTGTATACCAAATTGCTATTGACATTTTGGACAGTTTGTGAGCAAAATTATTTGAAAATAGAGTTCATCAAATTAAATTGAACATACCTGTGTATAAGTATTCTTTAAGGTGCAATTAATTTGGGTATTAGATATTTGTATGTGTAAGCATTATTTAATCTTCTGAATATCTGAGTGTGTCCTATTTTGTGTTTAATCTATATGGTTGAGAAAGAAAATGAAAGCAGCCCTGAATTTATATCAAGAAAAGTAGTAGAAGTGATTGCTTTCCCATGTTGCCTGTTTTCAAAGGATTTCTCTGATCCTCATTCAACAGGTCCTGCTTGTGACGCTAAATGGTACACCTGTTGATTATCAAAGCATACACCCTTTGCGCCCTATAGAAAATGGACCTGCCAAGACAGATCTGTACTCAAGACCACAATACAAGTGGGATCCCTCGGCTAACGATCTAGGTAGTCATCAAAATGTGAGAATAAATGGTTGTATGGTTTAATTGTTTAGATGTAAATTCATCTACTTTTTTCATTTTACTGAGGGAGGGTAGGGGCCCTCCTATAAATCACCTATATTTTGGCATCCCAATCCATACCTTCCTATGGTGTCTACAATTAACTTGGGGGCTGTTGGGGTGTGTATCTTGCTGGAGAAGTTACTATAATGATAATATGTACTCTTTCCATCTTTAAGTAGATTGGCATAGCAAAAATGTAGTGGACCTTTGTTTAATAGTGATCTAAATATTCTAGAAGGTTAGGTCCTTTGGCTTTCCTGGTGTCCAACAACCTTGCTTAGGCTACACAGATCTGATTATATATCCACAGCCGCTTTGTCATCATTGTGCAAGATATTTGTGGATTATTGCCATATTCTGTCATTTTGTTTATAATTTTTAAATATCAGATTACCTAAATTGCTTTCTGAAGCTATATTACATACACATCATTTGCAATTCATACAGTACTTTTTATTTCCCAGAAAAGAAAAAAGAAGTGGAAGAGGAAGGAGAGGAGGGGGAAGAAGAAGAAGAAGAAGAAAATTCAGAGGAAGAAGAAAGTTCCAAAGTTCATGCAATGGTCTCAGTTTTCCATTTTATAATGAAACAGAGTTATGTCTGTGCTTTGATCGCCATGATGGTAGGTTGTATTGTCTATTGGTTCTTGGTCTATCTTGAAATTGAGACAATGCTGTGTTCCAGAACATATTTTATGATTAGTGATATTGTTTAAATTTGTTCTTTCTGATTTTATCACTGCAAGTCTGCTTGAATCAATGAAAGAGCATCTTCACATTACATTTTGATCTTGAAGCTTCAAATTTATAAAGCACAGGATTGGGGACTGGAGCCTGCGATAATATATTGTATTTTATGTAGTTTACAGTTGTTATTGTAAGTTCTGCTTAGTGTGTAGGTAGTAAATAATGCATTAAAAATTCTCTTCAATTTTTGGAGCATGATCTTGCTGAAACACAGGAGAGACAGACAGAGAGTCCTGATCTAATTTATCTAGTTTATTTCCACTGGATTGTAAAAAATAAGGCAAATTAAACAGAATCATCATTTCCAAATCGTCCACTATATTTTGTTTTGGTCAGAATAAAGATATAAAGTTGAAGAAGGATTCAGATCAACTGGAACAATTCAGAAAATTGGCAGTTTAGGCCAATCAACTAAACTAAGCTCAGTCCTGACAGACTGAAAAAGCTGAACTTGGGTAGCGATCACTCTGGATTCTATTGTACTGTTGCTTCCTCTCTGGTAATATTACACTAATAATTAGAGCATACAAAACATTTGTTAGACCAATACTCGAATGCAGCTCATCAGTCTGGAACCTGATGGAATATCAGTCTGATATTAACACAGTTGAGAAAGTCCAGAAATATTTCACAAGAAGAGTTCTCCACTCCTGTACTCATTGCAGAATACCTTATGCCACTAGGCTTGAAATTCTAGACCTAGAAAACTACGCCATCTTCAGTCCGATCTAAGTTCACTAAACTTAGATATAAAATCATACATTGCAATGTCCTACCTGCCAATGAATACTTCAGCTTCAACCATAACAACACAAGAGCAAACAATAGATACAAACTTAAGGTTAATTGCACCAAACTTGATGATAAATACGACTTCAGCAACTGAGTGGTCAATGTCTGGAATACTCGACCTGACTCTGTGGTTTCTTCCCCAAACCCCAAAAACTTTAACCTTAGACTGTCTATTATTGACCTCACCCCTTTCCTAAGAGGTCTTTTATTGTTTCTTTTATTTTTTTATTTTTCTTATATGTATCCATGTATTCATAACTATGTTTTTACTTATACCTATTATCTTGTAAGCAATTGACAAAAATAAATAAATAAAAATAAAATAAATAAAAACAAAGGGGAAAAAAATACCTGAAATAATGTTACCTAAATAAAGGTCAGAAATGGTTGTCTCTTGTTTCAGATTGCAGGACAAGTTTCAGGAAACATGTTTCCTGAAACATGCCGAATGTAGACCATACTTAGCAATCAGAGTAGCGGAATCAATGACCTACAAATGTGGTTGGCTTCCATTCATTAGAAGTAATTCCATAGAGAGTATGAGTCCATCTGTTTTGAAATCTTTAATTTATATTCCTGCCGGTAGCAAAGTTCTTATTGCCTGAAGTGCCCCTTCCTATTCTGTGATTCTTTTTTTTTTTTTGAAATTTTTTTTATTAATTTTTTAACAAACAAACATATACCAACAAAACACAAAACATAGAAAACATAAAATATCTTTTTGGACGGCAGTTTGATCCCGAGTTACATCTTTTTGTACAGACATAAATTCAAGTTCATGCTTACTTTTATATAGCAATTCCATTTCTTATTTACTATTTTACATTTTCTATATAGCTTCTCCCCTCTTTTCACTCTCTTAATTCTATTATATTTATTTCATCTCAATTTAAATCATTATATTTATATCTTTTGTCTGTCCTGTTTCAGCTGTCTATTATTTTTTCTCATTAACACAAAATTTCTTCTGTAATGACTGATTGGAGTATAATGCCTTGTCATACTTATCCTTCCCCTAGTTTTAAAGCTTAACATAACACATAATTTTCATTCGGATTCTGCGTAATACATTCTAAAAATAAACTCAATATTTTAAAACAGAAAAAAAAGTTTTTTTTTGATATATAATATAATTAAAACAACAATCCATAGCAATTGAAATTATATCATTAAAATTAATATTCATTTAAGTCTTAAACATTTTACACAATCCTTTCTAAATAAATATCATACTTCTATGGGAACACTTATAGATTTTGCTTAGTTACTTTCTTTAATTCAATTCTCTCATATTTAATTTCATTTATTTTATTTAAAAAAAAAAATTCGCTAAGTTACATTAAATATTTTGTCCCATTTTATAATCATATATTATTCCAATTTTCTAACATTATTTCAAATACAGATACAACAACACAATCTTATGTACCTTTGCAGAATCTCTTTTTCAGTTATATGTTTACCCATTATCTCTAAATAAAATCTGTTTCTTTACATCTAGTTTCAAACCTTTGTAGCTTCTCTTCCCTTCTTTCCTCCCTTGTTTCTCCCTATTCTGTGATTCTAAAGTTCAAATACATTGAATGTTGAACTGATGAGATTATACAGTATTTATTTCTTTTTCTTTCCTTCAAGGCCTGGAGTATTACTTACCACAGTTGGTTAACATTTATATTATTGATATGGTCTTGCATACTTTGGATGCTTCGTGACCGAAGGAAATATGCAATGATAAGTTCACCTTTTATGGTGGCTTATGGAAACTTATTATTAACATTTCAATATATATGGAGTTTTGAGATGAATGATAATGAACTTCCTCAAGTTTCTGGATTTCTAGAACGGAAAGCACCTCCTGAATTAGGATCAAAGGTAATAATTGCACACAAACCTGAATTTATATCAGTAGTGAATAATCTCTAGATTTCTCAAAAGTACAACATGATAGCTGTGATTAGTATCTGAAAATGTATACCTAAAATACTTTTCATATTTTATTTTGACTGTAACAAATGTCTTTTGGTATTTAAGGAACAGCTTTAGGAACACAAGTTAGTTGGGTCCATTAATTATTTTTCCTAGATGAAAAAAACTTTCTTCATAGATTCCTAAAATAATTTATAGTTATTGTTGCTATTTCTCCTGCCTTGCGCTAGGTCATTCTAGTCCTTTTATTCTCTGCTGGACACTCCTTAATTAATAATTAAAGTTAAAATGAATAAAATAGATTACAGATGACCCAGATATTCTGTTGGATATGCCTGAAATGAATTTCTATCAAAAGATTAAATATTTAGAATATAACTATCAATTTTATCATTTACACACACATACATACACACACACACACACACACACACACACACACACACACAGTTGTGTTCATAAGTTTACATACCCTGGCAGAATCTATGATTTCTTGGCCACTTGGCAGAGAATATGAATGATAACACAAAAACTTTTCTTTCACTCATGGTTCGTGCATGGATGAAGCCATTTATTATCAATCAACTGTGTTATCAATCAACTGAGAACAGAAACTACTCCAAGAGGGCTTTTGCTTGGAGTGCCAGGAGACTCTGGGGCCTGGATGGGGCTTCAATGGAACCCTGGCAAGACCAAATGGCTTTGAGTACATGGAGCTTCAAGATCTGAGACTTATAACTAATTTAGATCTGTATGGAGTTCCACTATCCAGATACACCCTGTCTATGACTTGGGAGTTCTCGATGAGCAGGTGGCAGTTGCGGCTAGGAGAGCCTTTGCACATTTTTTTGCATATTGTGTGCCATGATGGCCTTTCCTGGATCAGCAGTCCCTGTGCTCAGTCATTTCAGCCCTGATCATCTGGACTACTGCAATGTGCACTCTACATAGGGCTACCCTGGAACCGCATTTGGAAGCTTCAACTGATGCAGAATATAGCAGTGCCAGAAGTTCTTGGGGCCCCTAGGGTGGCCTATGCTATACCACTGCTTCATAAGCTGCACTGCCTGTTGGTTTGCTCCTGGGTGCAATTCAGTGTGTTGATTATTAGCTTTAAAGCATGGCATAACATGGCATGGGTCCAGGTTACTTAAGGAAGCATCTCAACACTGGGATTGGCCCACCCCACCCTAGCAGAGGAGACAAGTTATAAATCCCGTGAATCAAGGAATTGTGTCTGGTGGGATACAGGAGAAAGGCCCTCTCTGCTGTGATTCCTGACCTTTGAAAGATCTTATTCTTCCCCTTCTGACTTCCCTGAAGACCCTGAAGACTTGGCTCTGCCATATGGCTTGGGGCCCCAATGGGGACAATCACAGAGGTGATTGAGGAATTAATAGGCAATCCCCCCTCCCCCCTCTGCATTCTGCTCCCTTTATACTTAGTTTAATTTATAATTAATTAATTTATAAACCAAGCTGCAAGCCAAAGCACAATAAGGAGTACGATAAGCCTCTTTGGTTCTAATGATCATTTAGGCCTTTCCATTGTGTCTGACAACATTTGCCAACTTTTGGCCTTCCAGATACATTAGCACCGGCTAACATGTTTTCAACATTTGTAATCCAGTTTATATTTGGAAAGCAATGTTATGTCACATACTGTGATATATATTCATGTATAGCTGATGAAAAGCCAGGGATACTCTTTGAGGACATTAATAATATTTCTATGACTTAATTGAGGGTTAAGATTGATTGCTGATATGTAGAATAAGTTTGCAGTATCATTCAGTTTATCATCATACTGTGGTTCATGGATATTCAATAATTTGTTCAATAGTGTGTCTCTTCTTTGGGTTTCAATTTCTGCTGACAGATATTTTTTGGACTTACTTTTTGGCTGCTGTTGAGACAACATCTTACTGAGCGGAAGTCTTTGCAATTAAATGAAACTGTTTTGTCAGAGGTCAAAATTGGAGAGGAAGAGAGTGAAGAAAAAGGTGAATACACATTTCAAGTATCATGATATTGATGTCAATAAAGAAGTACACAATTAGCTAGGAAATACTTCTCTTAGGTTTCAACTACTGTATATAAGTACATATTAATCTAGTAGGGAAAATTAAGAATTAACGAAATTAAGAATTAATTTTACTCGGCTTCTGATTTTTTTTCAATCAATTTAAGTTTTGTACAGTGTTAACTTGCCATAAAAAGGTGACATTAAAATTTGTACCCAGATTTTCAAGATGTGACATGAAGAATCTATGTCCTTTCCTTATTTCATCTTTTCTTACTAAATTGTTTATTCGTGCATTTGTATATTGATTTTTATTTTTTTAATTGAATATACTGCATTGTTGACTAATGTGATGTTCCTATGTTTTATCGTATCAGCCAATGTGACCAGTGCAGTTGAACTTTTTATCAATAATTATAACATTGTAAAATAACTTAATGTCATCTATTCTAATGTTACATTTTACATTTACAGATGATGAATCCCAAAAAGAAGAAGAATCCTCCAAAGAAGAAGAGAAAGAGGGAGAAGAAGGGGGGGAATTAGAGGAGAAGGAAGAAGAAGAGGAGGAGGAGGAAGAAGAAGAGGAAGAAGAAGATGATATAATGAAAGTCCTAGGGAACATGGTGATGGCGATGTTTGTTAAGTACTGGATTTATGTCTGCGGAGGAATGTTCTTCTTTGTCAGCTTTGAGGGAAAAATTGTCATGTACAAAATCATCTATATGATGCTCTTCTTGTTTTGCGTAGTCCTCTATCAGGTAAGTAGTAAAAATTCTAGTTTTTAAAGAACATTGCCATTCTACTTTTTCTCTTTTTTATTTTTTATTAAATATAATTTATTAAAAATATGTTTTTACAAAGCATAAGGAGTCATTAGATTAAAAATGATTGAAAGGACAAAATTAATCAATCTTGTAAACATACATAAAACCATAAAAAAAATTGTGAGTCAAGTCAAAATCAAGATAAGTTTTTGACAGGGCAAGACAAAGATGAAAGCAGAAAGAGAATAAGACTACCAACAACAATTAAGTTTAGCTTAATATAGCTTGGAATTTAAATGTATCAAACAACCTTAGAAAAAATTCTCAAATGGTGATAACTGAATTGTGAAAAATGACTGTAAATGATGAACATTATGTGAGACTTAGTTTCTTATTTGCTAGGTCCACTATGACTGGTGGAGACGAATTCTGAAATACTTTTGGATGTCAGTTGTGGTTTACACTATGTTAGTGCTTGTTTTCATTTACACATATCAGTTTAAAGCATTCCCTAACTTGTGGAAAAACATGACAAACATGAATGATGATCAGTAAGTATTAATTATAATTCCATTTTAAAATGCAGTTTATTTGGATGCTGTATTATGAAACACTAATATTATTCTAGATTCCCGATGTTTTATAAGTGATCATACTTAGGAAATACCTTTCTTTTAAGAGAAACAAATATTCAACTTCTTTTTTAAAAATCAGTCCACAAACCTTGTCCTATCTCTTTAACTTTTAACCAGAAACTTTATTTTTTTTCACATACCTCCAATTTTAACTCAGTCCCTTGTGAAGTTTGTTCGATACCGCAGTGGAAGAGATCACCCGGTGGGAACTGGCAGAGTTTCGATCACCCGCCTAGGTGACCGGACCTCGCATCGATTAAGAAGAACCACATGGACACAATGAATCTTCTTGATGAGAGCGCCCAGAGGACTGGTCACGTTCTCTTTTATTGAGTAGTTTTAGAGATAAGGATGTGTATTGGAGTTTATTTGTTCCTGCCAGTTCCTTTTGCCTAATATGGAGTTGTTTATTGCCTTCAGTCTTTTTCAGGTATGATTCATTTTCTGCTACGTGACTATGCACAGGAGTACCTTTAGATACTGCAACATCTCGTCTGTTTTTATTTATTTATGATATTATTCTTACTAATGGCGAGCGGTACGTCCTCCGACCCATCGCTCCCCATGTCCATAAGAGAGATCATATCTTCTTTCATGATATCAGGTTCCTCATAGTCACTATCAGAAAATTGTAACAAGGCTTGTTTTTCCATATTGCATGTAAGGCTATTGATCTTTGTGTGAGTATCTGTGATGACTTCATTCATGCTATATAGTCGATTACGCAAAAAGTTAAGTATTTTTGAAAGCATGCAAGGTCCAATAGTACACAGTAATATTAGCAATAAGAGTGGTCCTATAAGTGCAGAAAGCAATGTAGTTAACCATGGTGATATTTGAAACATGCTTTGGAACCATCCCATCGACTGTTGCCGTTCTATCTCTCTATTCTTCAGTCGTTCCCTTAATTTATTTAAGGAATCTGTGACTACTCCAGATGAATCAGCATAGAAACAACAGTCCTCTCCTAAAGCTGCACATAAGCCTCCTTGTTTTAAAAATAACAGATCAAGGCCTCTTCTATTTTGTAGTGCAACTTCAGCTAGGGAAGTGAGTGATTCCTGCATGGCTGAGATGGAGACTTCTAAGGTTTTTAAGTCTTCATCTGTTTCAGCCGATAGTCTACTTATTTGATTGGTATTATGAATGAGAGCGCCTATGCCTGTGCCAGCTCCTACTGTTCCCAAACCTAGCAAAACCGATAATGTAAGAGCAGTTACAATTTCCCTTTTGGCTCTAAGAAGCATCTCAGGTTCTAGAAGGGAGACAAATTCGGGATCCTTATATAATTCAATTTTTGGTAACAACATTACTTGTATGCAAAAGGCCTTTTGTTGTATAACTACATCTCCGGATACACAGGTGGTAGCACCTGTGGAACATGCCCAAATAGAAGTGTTTCCGGCTACAAAATATTGTCCTTTTAATCGATCATTAATGTTCCCTCCCATAGAAGTGTAGACCTGATTATATCCTTCTCCAATGCCACTTCGTCCCTTTCCTAAGTAGATCTGGCATTTATAGTGAGTAGAACCATTATGACAATACTGGGAATAATTGGAGGGAATGTTACCTAAACAACATCCAACACCTATAACAGAGGTAACAGTAATGGTAGAGTTCTTCCATCTACATTGATGATCGGTGGTTTGGTTTGAAAAAGCCTCTGATGAGGCTACTGCCTCGTAAAAGGGTGGAGTGGAAGATATGCAGAGCCAACAGGGTTGATGAGTAAAATTGGAGGTGGCGTTCAAAAAGGCATATGATGAAGAGATTAAGGAGAGAATTGGATTAGTAGGATTGCTTAACGGTTGTAGAAAGGAAGATTTGATATTTGAATTAGGTCCTATAGGGTTAGTAGATGGTAGGGTCACATGTCTTTGGATATAAAATACATTGCCATAATCATAACCCGAAGGATCATACATCCGTCCCCCCCATTTCATGCCTTGATCCCATAAGGGAGAGTCCTTGCCCTTTGATAGAAAAGTTATAGTGATGTTATTACACCGAGTGTTCCGGGAAGATGTCTCTCCAAAATCGCATTTTTTTCTGGTGGTAGATCTTCCGATGGAGATGTAGGTATCAGGCTTGTGTGGAGTCCATGACATATAGCCGGTCGTTTCACATCCCCAATTTTTACAGAATGTGTCCGCGACGCCCCCACATTGATATTTATCATCTGCTGTCCAGGACAGAAGTAAAAATAGCAATTATATACATGTGAGGGATAGGGTTGGAGCGGCCGGGAAGCAGAATTAATAAAGTCTTTATAAGGAATAACACCATGAAGCATTTCCGCAAAATCAAACTGCAGCTGCGGGAAAAATAGGTCTAAACGAGTCATATTGCAAAGTTGAGTTAATAATTCACCCTGAGAGTCTTTGACCGTCCAGCATATTGATAAGGCGCGGTGTGGGTTGATATTATGTGCCACCAAAAAACCAAACAGGGATAACTGTATCTGGTTGACAATCAGATGCGTCATTGCGTTTGTCGTGGGAAGATGGATGGAAAGGACGAACGCAGCGGGCTGGAATCCACAAAACTTTATCAGGCAATTGGATAGCGGCGTAGCCTCGACCCCATGTTATAAGCTCTGCTGGTCCTTTCCAAGCAGGATCTGGTAGATGCCTGTAATAAACAAGGGGTCTGGAAGTGGGAACAGGAGGTTTTGAAAAATGTCGAGATGCTGGGGTGAGAGGAGGGGTTCCAGTGAGGTTCAGAAAGTTCAACGTATATAGGCATACGTTGAGAATGTTTTGCAGTGCTGGGAGGTTGGGGGGCCTCGGGTGGCCATTTGACCCCATATACCTCTGAAGAGCTAACTTCAGGGTTTGGTTAGCTCTTTCAACGATAGCTTGTCCTTGACTATTAAATGGTATACCAAATTTGTGAACAATGGACCACTTATGGCAAATTCCGCAAAGGCGGTGCTAATATAAGCTGGCCCATTGTCTGTTTTTAGCGTGTGTGGACATCCCAGCACTGTAAAGGTTCGAATACAATGATTAATTACATGTTTGGTGGATTCACCTCTTTGTGGAGTTGCCATAATAAAACCCGAAAAGGTGTCCACCGATACATGCAAATATTTCCAAGGTGCAAATGGGATAAATTGAGTAACATCCATTTGCCAGGTTTCACATGCTTGAATCCCTCTGGGGTTGGTGCCTTGAGCTAAGCCTTTACTCTGCTTACTACAAGTAGGGCATTGTTGAATAAAGGCTGTTGCTTCAGCCATGGTAATTCCAAATTGTTTTACAAGGGCTCTTTTGTTTTGATGGAAATATTCATGGCTCTGAGAAGCTGTGAGTGCAATAGGCATAGGTGTTTTAATGGTAATTGGGCATGCAATACACGCTTCATTGGCTCTTTGATTGCCTTCTGATAGGAACCCAGGTAGGTTTTGGTGACTTCGTATATGGGCTAGAAAGAGGGGGCATTTGCGTTTATTCAGCAGGACCTGTAGATCACTTAGTAAATCATACAGATCATGCGGAGTAGCAGGGGATATATATGCTTCAAAGATATTATTAACCAGCTGAGTAACATATTAGCCATAGTTTGCCATTCAGAAAATAAGATACGGTAATTAGTTGCCATATTTTCCATAAGTGTACGGACATATGGTGACTGAAGACCGTATTTAACTGTGGCAGTTTTAAGTTCCTTCAATATGTCCCATTCCATTGGAACGTAATGAGGAAAGGGAGCGTTAGCCCCCGCCGGAGTGTGTAATACCATAGGAAAACAGGAAAGGTCTTCCGGCGAAACCTTCCCAGTTTGTATTGCCTTTTGAAAGGAATTCATAATAGGAGGTTCTGTCGAATTGGTTTTGTCAGGGGTTTTTAAGGGCTCGTCAAAGGAAGTTAGAGACGGTGTGTTAATCAATTGATAGGGGGGTGGACAATTTAAAGATGTTAGCGAAGGATACAGAGAAGAGGGGTTAGAAGAGGTATTAAGGGGAGCAGAATTTGAAACAGTATCAATTTTGGAAGACGATGTATCTTCAGGAGATTGTTCCGTTTGTGGATTAGTTGAAATTGGAAACATCGTTGTTATGGCAGTCATTAGGGCTTGCCACGTACACAAAATGTCTGGAGGAGCTCTGGGGGGATTACGGAGCCATTTGCCAATACGTGCCCATGTAGAAGACTTGAGAGTGCCTTCTTCAGGATAAGC
Source organism: Laticauda colubrina (assembly GCA_015471245.1). Taxonomy (NCBI): domain Eukaryota; kingdom Metazoa; phylum Chordata; class Lepidosauria; order Squamata; family Elapidae; genus Laticauda; species Laticauda colubrina. The sequence goes on along the minus strand of BLBF01000002.1, from coordinate 63,156,376 downwards.
GGGGCAATTTTTTTGAAGGTAAAGGAGAAAATGAGAAATTTGTCTCTTCGATAGAGGATATATAGTTGTGCCGTTAACCTTTTGCAGGTTGTTAGCTTTCCCGACTATAGAGGAAAGTTCCTCCACATGTTTGGAGAGAACTTTGGATTTTGAGGAGCCCATACTTACGAAGCGCTTGCCTTCCCGGTGCGTAGTATAGGAGTCGGGCGACGTATCCCTGGACAAGAATCACGTCGGGGTCACCAGTTGTGAAGTTTGTTCGATACCGCAGTGGAAGAGATCACCTGGCGGGAACTGGCAGAGTTTCGATCACCCGCCTAGGTGACCGGACCTCGCATCGATTAAGAAGAACCACACGGACACAATGAATCTTCTTGATGAGAGCGCCCAGAGGACTGGTCACGTTCTCTTTTATTGAGTAGTTTTAGAGATAAGGATGTGTATTGGAGTTTATTTATTCCTGCCAGTTCCTTTTGCCTAATATGGAGTTGTTTATTGCCTTCAGTCTTTTTCAGGTATGATTCATTTTCTGCTACGTGACTATGCACGGGAGTACCTTTAGATACTGCAACAGTCCCTTCAGAAATCAAATATGAAACCATTGGGAGGCCAATAATTGAAGAAATTATGTTCATTCTAGAAAGCATTCCAAGCTAAATTAAAGAAATTAATTGTGAATGGTTTGTGCACCACATGCATAGTTTTCAAGTGTCAAAGCTTCTGATTTAGCATGTATTTTTGTTAGTTCAAATACATGGCATGATCTTCATGCTTTTATCAAAATAATAAAAGCAGCATTGTACAGCATTATACACTTAAGCCATAAGATCTACCCTTAAATTTGATGTCACAGTATGAATTCAAAATCAGAAAGGTTTGTGTCATAATAATGTGATACTGCTTCTAAGATTCTCACCCTTAGCTTTCCCTTCAGATGTTGCTAAATTCACACATTAAAAACATCTATTGCATTGCAGTATGACTAATCCTTGGCTTATATGCATTTGTTTAATGATTATTCCAAGTTATGACAGTATTAAAAGGGAGATCGTCCTCAAAGTTATGATTGTCACACACATATCCGTGCCCCACAGTCACATGATCACAAGTTGGGCTCTTGGAAACTGGCTTACATTCAAGATGAGGAGTCAATTTGCTACTTTCTTAGCTGTCTTCTGATAAACAAAGTCAATGGGGGAAGCCATATTCACTTAATGACCAGATGATTCACTTTAAAACTGCCTGATTCACTAAACGACCCTGGTTAAGCTGGTTGTAAATTAAGGTCTAATCATATGATGACTCACTTAGCAATGAAAATTCCAGGCCCTATTATGACTGTAAATCGATGCCTATCTATATGTCTTTGATCAGATTTCATGCTTTTACTTCTGCAGTTTCCATTCTTCCCTATCTCTTGTTCTGTAGTCAAACATGTTGGGTGAAAAAAATTGCCACTATAGTTTTGTGAAAAACAAAGACTTTTCCACTAATTTCTGTTTTGGAACAAGAGATCACAGGATTTCTTTTTTAAAAAGCTGTTTTGTGAAAAAATATTTTTCAGTCAACCTTTGTTCACTTATAAGTGAATTTTGATATAGTCACAAAAGAAAAAGATGAACAAGAAACTTATCAACCTTATAAACTAAAAGACCAGAACTATTTCCAAAGTTTCACAGTGTTGTTGGATTCAGAGAGTTCTGCTGAGGTTGTATTCAGTGAAGGTATCATTCAATATGCAGCCTATCCATTATACTGAACAAGACAGTTGCAGTCTTAGATTGGCAGAATGCACATGCTTATTTTTATGAGCTTGAAGCAATCAGCAACCATTTTTTATTTTTCCTAAGACTTTTAATATGTTATGAATCTAAAAATTTTAGGTCTTTGAATTTAATTTATTTTTATTTATTTATTTTGTCAAATGCTTACAATACAATAGAAATAAGAATAAACATATGTTTAAATACATGAAATAGGAACTGATAATTGGGGACAAAAAGGCAATTCATCTGCTGTCTTTTCAACATTATTTCAGTTATGTTCATTTGTTTCTGTTTTTTGCATGTTATTTTGTCTTCTAATTCTGAATTCATTTTTTCACACTGTAAGCTCCAAGATAAAATCTTGTGCTGTACCAGGTCAACATTGGGTAATGTTCTGCCAAGGAATACAGCTAAATTTAGATTTTTAGGTTAAGGAATAGATAAAGAACATTCACAACTATTTTTAGAAGCATTTCTTGCAAATCTTTTCTGGATCCATCTCTGGATCCCATCGGAATAGCTATTACTATTTTGTTGATTTTTTATAATTCTCAAAACTGCTTACTGTTTGTAAAAATAAAAATGTTTTAACTTTTCTTTGTGCTTTCTGATAAGTCTAAAAGACTGTGGAGGTTATTTACGAGTAATGAAATATAGCTATAATTTGAATTATATTTGAAGCTATAATTTGAAACAAGACAGTGCTATTTACAGGTAAACAAAGCAGAAAACTTTCCTTCATTTTATTGCCCCCAAAGTTTGAATTGTGGGGTTGGTTGGTTGATAAAATTGTCTCTATCACTCTGGATTTTGAAGAAAAAGTAAAATTAGAGAAAGATGGCCTATTCTCTGTGACTGAATAATAAATACCACTTAGAATTCTTGTGATCTATAAACCTTCACTGCAACCACAAAAATGCTATTTTGGTCTGAATTCTTCATATGTGGTTTTCTCAGCAGTAGACAAAATTTAATGAGATTTATTCCCTACAAAATATGTTCAGTGTTGCTGCATTAGTCATAATTTCAGGAGGAACTTGGTTATATATATATTGACCATTAACATTCTTTTAACATAGAATCAAAGAGTTGGGGGGGGTGTCTTCTAGTTATTTTATATCACCCTGGTCAAATGGTTGTTCAATCTATTTTTGAAAACTTTCAATGATTTAACATTTTATTATTTTAGTTAAACATTTTATCTTATTGATAAAATTATTTTATGTTTCAGGCTAAAGGACCTTGGCTTAGAACAGTATTCTACCGCAGAATTATTTACTCGCATTTTTATTCCAACGTCCTTTCTGTTGGTATGCATATTGCACTTGCATTACTTCCATGATCGATTCCTCCAACTCACAGATTTAAAAGCCATAGTCAGCAAACAAGACAGTGCTATTTACAGGTAAACAAAGCAGAAAACTTTCCTTCATTTTATTGCCCCCAAGGTTTGAATTGTGGGGTTGGTTGGTTGATTAAATTGTCTCTATCACTCTGGATTTTGAAGAAAAAGAGTAAAATTAGAGAAAGATGGCCTATTCTCTGTGACTGAACAATAAATACCACTTAGAATTCTTGCGATCTATAAACCTTCACTGCAACCACAAAAATGCTATTTTGGTCTGAATTCTTTATATGTGGTTTTCTCAGCAGTAGACAAAATTTAATGAGATTTATTCCTTACAAAATATATTCAATGTTGCTGCATTAGTCATAATTTGAGGAGGAACTTAGTTATATATATATTGACCATTAACATTATTTTAACATAGAATCAAAGAGTTGGGGGGGTCTTCTAGTTATTTTACATCATCCTGGTCAAATGGTTGTTCAATCTATTTTTGAAAACTTTCAATGATTTAACATTTTATTATTTTAGTTAAACATGTTATCTTAAGTTTTACAGAAATAAAATTTCAAATGCAAATGCAAGAGACAAAAAAATGCAGCTTGTTCCCTACAGTCAAAATAGATCATGTTGGTGCTTATTATGGTTCTCCTACAGAGAAAAAAATGTCATAAGACTCAGATTTGGAAACCTTTGTGAAACTATTCTATCAGGAATAATGATATTGTATCACAAAAGAGTCACTGCTGTATTCTTATCTGATTCTATGTAGGAATGCTCTTTAAGGACAAAAGCCAACTGAGAAAATTTAAAAAATGGCTGCTTTCAGAGAAATGAAACAAGGGCAGAATAATATATTATTTAAATTTCTACCCCAAAAGAATTAAGAACATCTGCATCAAAACTTAACAAAAGATTGATGAGACTATATGTCTTCCCATACCCCAAAATGATGTAATTTATAAGAGACCACTATGTTTTTGGGAATTAAAAGCACAAACAAAAATCTATATTAAAAATGAGCAAATATAGATCAATTAAATTATTTGCATCTACATTCTCCTATGCAGGTGTCTACAAATAGATTGTAAGTTACAATAAATCATAATATAAACTCTACTCCTTTTGTACTTGGAAATGACATTGTGAGGCAAGAACAAAAGGATATACTTCTCAGCATGACATCATGATGAATATATAATTTTGGTGTCAGCGTAGTTAGGAAGAGATAGGTGATATGGTGTGTGTTCATTTATTTTTCTTTTCTTCACAAATGGTATAGGAAATTATTTGATGTTTTGCATTTTGTATTTTGTATTTATCTTTTTAATGTTTAATAAAGTTTTTTTATAAAAATATTTGAAATTTTAAACATTCAAATGTGAAAAAAATCAAAACTGATCACCCAAGGAAATTGCTTTGACGGCTTAACTTTTCAAATGAGTAATTGCTATTTGTTTTCAACTATATTTGTTGAACTGAATTGAGGAAGCTATCTCTTCTGATAAACTTTTCATCTTTAGTGGACAAATGACTGAAAGTATAATTGATAATTCTCTGTAGGGAATATCTATAACTATTGTTAAAAAGATATGGATGATATATAGATATAGATCTATAAATGTAGATACTTATCCCATCTTTTGTATATCTTGGGCAATTTCAGGTAGCAGCCATGCCTAATACTCCTTTATCCTCCTATTTCTCCATAACAACAAATCTCTGGGATAAGTTGGGCGATCAAGTGTTGCTGGCCTAAAGTCAGCTGGCTTCCATACCTAAAATAGGACTAGAACTCACAGTTTCCTAGTTTCTAACCCAACACTGTAACCATCATACCACATTGGCTCTCATATATGTATGGTTATGTATGTACGTATATTATTTCATTTTATCTACTAACTTCCACATTTAATCAATGGGAACAGAAAAACAAGCCAAATAAGAGGGACAACAAGATGGAAGAATTCATATACTTTCCTCCTTCTAGTTTCTGGCAGTGAAAATGAAGTCATGAACAAATAAAAGTTTACATGTTCTTCTTTCTGCAGGAGTTGTGATGTTTTTTCAATATGCATACTTCATCATTGTGGCTTTTTTTCTTGTGTGCTTCCTGAGAAAAATATCTATCTTTAATCCTGTTTAACGGTATTCTTCTCTTTCTCTAATTTTTCTGCTGCCACCTTATGCATTCTCACACTTTCATCTGTTACCAAAGCCATGCCAAAGTCAATGGTCGTGTTTATCTTATAATAAATAGGTGGGTATTTTAATTATTCCTTTTTTTAACCTAAAAATATAATGTTTATTTAGGTGTACATTCAATCTTTAAAATAAAAACAATAAGGCTATTCATGATTCTTAGATAATATAATGGTATTCAAACAACACAGCTTCCCAGTACTACAATTCTTTTGTTAATATAGTAGAATCTTAATAGTCTACTTTTAAAAACTAAGAATATTGGTTCATTTTAAAGCTGAGCAGAATTTAGTAAATGTTTAGCCTCTTTAAATTAATTAGACATAAATACTTCCTCTGGAAACATGCTGGTATTGTCATGCATGTGCACACATTTGTGGTTTTAATTTTTAAATCAACTACATTCTAAGTGTTTGGAGTTCAGGTATTTGGGCTTTAATGTATGTTTATGACATTCCCTTTGCTTTGAAGCTTTTTTTAAAAAAATGACTTGCAATTGATACATTCAGTTTTATTTTATTTTCTACTGGAAGTTAAGCCATTTTATCAAGTAAATAGTAAGTTAGGATATATAAAGAAACAAAGGAAACATGAAGATACTAATATCTTAAAATATTTAAAAAAAATAGATTCCACAGCAGAGATATCTGCAAGCTGTGATAAAAAGAATCAAGATTGTGGCAACAGTGCAAACCCAATGCACAAAGAATAAGAGATAATAAGGGACCTTGGAGGTCTTTTAGTTCAAACCCCTGCTCAAGCAGGAAACCCTATAATATTTCAGACAAATAGTTGTTCAATCTCTTCTTAAAAGCCTCCAATGTTAGAGCAACCACAACTTCTGGAGTCAAGTGATTCTACTGATTAATTATTCTAATACACAAAAAAGCAGAAGTTGATAGTCGCTCTATTGTGACTAGCAATTTAAAGCTTTTGACACTTCTATTCCAGAATAAAGCAATATGAAAGCTATATTATGAATGCCTTATTATTTACCATGTTAGATAACCACAGTGTGATTTTTAATGGTAGATTATGCAAATATCCAAAGGTTAGTCAGTAGAAAAAAGTTGAAGTGAAGTAAATAACCCCATGTATTCTAAAAAGCTACAATTCAGAGCATCTAGAAAGCAACCCAAAAATGTATCCAGGAACAACTGAGGTAGCAGAATGGCTAAATCTATTGCCAAATGATCAGCTATTGGGTTCTTGGTGTTTTCCAAGTTTGGTTATTTTCCTGCAGATGTTTTGTTATCAGGCTAGATAGCATTATTGGTGTATATGAGAGTCAAGCTTGGTCAAGTGTCTTGCCCTACCAAGGAAATTGTTGACATTCTAGACCAAGGGTCTTAGGACTTAAATCTGGCCTGTGGGGCTGGCCTGGAAATAGTAAATGACTGGCCTGCGGTGTCTCTGGCAGTGTGGGCCCCCACACCCCATTTTGGCAGGCAGGGTACTATGGGAAGTGACAGTCCCGTCTCCCCTCTGGCTGGCACGTGGAGAAGAACCACAATGCTGATCTGTCTCTCAAAGAAATCCAGTTTGTCAACCTTGTTCTAGACCAAGACAACTCTTAGGAAAATCCTGGATATTGGGTATTCACACAGATCAGTCATCCACAGACATATAAAGATAAATCTCATCTAATATCATTAGAAGATGCAACCAAATATCATTAAAAGATGTATCATTTAAAAATATCATTAAAAGATGAATAAAATTTTAATATCATTAAAAGATGCAATCAAAAGTCAAGGAAGAAAACAAATAGCTCATAGCATATTCTCCCTGCCCAGCAACACCTAAATAGGCAGAAAACAGCACCAGATAATTACCAAGGAAGAAACAATATGCTAATCAAGCAACCATTAAGGAAGAAACCACACGTCAATCAAGACTGCCAAGGCAAGCCAACATATATAACAACCAGCAAACTCCACTCCTCCATGCACTTTCAATCTTGATCTGGTAATGAAATGTCTTCAGGAAAATAACTAAGTTCAGAAAATACTAAATGCCCACAGTTCAATGTTGAACTATCTATGTGTTAATCTACCTATTCTCTATTATCAGCTATTATTGTAATACTGTTCTGCTCTTTTTAAAGTCTTGATAGCTTTCAGTTTCCATCTGTTGCAGTTGACTGTTCATCAGGGACTAGGCTCAAATATTTATTCCTTGAATAGACTTGATATTCTTCAGTGCCTCCCTATAATTGAACTTTTATCTTTCTGTTTTTTGCTTCTGTATCACAATTTTCTATATCTGCATTTTGAGGGGTTCTGCACAGCATAATATTGATTATGGCTGGCTGGCTGCTGTAACTCTAAAGTTGGCAATGATGACTGTAGCTTCTTACTAATAACTGTTCTGTTTGGGCCTTTACTGAAGCACTCTTATGGCTGACTTATTATGATACCTGTTTATATTCAATGTGATTGAGGCTGTGCATCTTTATAGTAAAGTAAGAATGCATTAAAATTTGGCTGGATTCTAGTGGAAAATATGGCTAAGAAATAGAGCAGTGCAAGAGAAATATTCAGAACTGATTCAGTTCTGATGCATCTTAAATAGCATCTTGATGCATCTTGCTCACACACATTCTTCTTCGCTTGCATCATGTTATTCTAGGATTCAGGAATAGGTGATGGGCAATGTAAACCTAAAGAAAATTGTTTGTAAAATGTTTGTTTTCATAAATTATTTTTATTCTTGTTCAAATGTTGCATATGTTATATTCAAAATATAACAAACCTGGACTAACAAGTTGACTTGTTGACTTGACTTACAACCATTCATTTAGTGATAGTTCAAAGTTACAACAGCACTGAAACAAGTGATGTGACCGTTTTTCACAGTTAATTGTTGCAGCATCCCCAAGGTTACATGATCAAAATTCAGACACTTAGCAACTGGTTCATATTTGCAACCTTCTGATAAGCAAAGGAAATCGGGAAACCAGATTCACTTATCCATAAATTTGGTTTCCCCATTTACTTTGGCTTGTCAGAAAAGGCTCATTGTGGTTGTAAGTTGAGGACTACCTGTACAACAAAACTGCAGTGTGTCAAACTTACCCGAACAATGGAGAACACCTTTAAGAGGACTGTTCAGTTAAGCATACCCCGCTGAATGTTATCTTGGTTTGTAAAAGTTGCCTCTTGGTCATCTGTAGTCTCCTTTTTTCCCCTCTTTTTTTTTTTTACTCTTTGAAGAATTTATTAATGTGCAAAATAAACTTTCTCAGTTACTTTTTCTTATATCAGTTTTTGAAAAAAACAAGGTATATTTTAGTTGCTATTTTCTTCTTCACTTATTGATCAGCAGGATTTTTTAATGTTCCCAAATTCAGACAAAGTATGGTATTTCCTTGCAGTGTTTCCCACTTTCTACTGAATATTTGTTCACTTAGTTCATTATGTGTCTTGATTTATTTTTTGGAGTAATAAAAAACATTTTCCAGTTTATGCATTTAGTGAATTATTTGAACATGTTCATAGATGTTTAAATTGTAAAGAACTTGATTTTTCTAAAGTTTTATTTCTTCCTCTTTACCATGACTCACCAGCATTCAAAAAAATAACTAGTAGATGAGTGTGAGGGATCATGAAACAGATACCTAGGCTGCATCTGTCCAATTATGAAAATTAACTTGGAGATATCTAGTCCATTCTAAAGTAAAATTTGTGGGCTTCACTAACTTCTCTGTGAAATGAAGTAATGTTTTCATTATTGTAGGTGATTAGCAAGCTGTATAAATAGCCTTTCAGATATTTATATATTGGTGGAGTCATCTGAGTAGAAATAAGTTGGACCCTAAAAATTAAAGTCTTTTGTCTGTAACTATAAACAAATGCTTTTATCAATCTAAAAGAAAGATATTTATGGTTAAAGTTCACTTACTTCTCTGAGCCATAAAAGTGGATTAACATGTTTTGAAAACTATAATTCCATTGCAAATTTGGCATTATTCATGTTTCAGTAACTTTTCAGAAATTATTTTCCAAATCTTATTATTTTTATTTTCATTCTGAATTCACGAACAATGATGCAGTAATACTAATAAATCACATTTTAATGGACCAACTGGGGGAATAGGTGTCCATTAAATAAGAAACTATTTTATGGCAGTAGTTATCTGTGTAATTTTTTATAGATTACCAGTACATCATTTCAATCACTAGTTGTTGTCATATCAAATAATCACACAAATTATGTGCATTGTATGTACATTTAATCAATTATATCAGAAATTCATTGTTTCAATATTCCTAAATTAACTTTCACTTACTGTTTTCCTATAGCAACTTATCAGTTAGGAAGACATATTAAGACATTTTTATAGTGACAAAAAAAAATGTAACTTTCAGTTGAACACATGGTTTTAAAAATGAAAAATTGGCAAAGAAAACTAACCTAGACAAGCATATGCGATATAGAGTCTGGAGGTAGAAGTCAGGTAGATAGATGAAGCCTATGGCTCATAGATAAGGATTTTGTTCCTATCATAAAGTAAGACTCCAGGACTGGCCCATGTTCCTCCCCACTGTCATACTCTGCTGCCAGCTCCGCAGGCCACCAATGAGCAACAACATGTTTTTATTAAGTTTAAACATCAGCCACAAGGTGGATTGACTTTATAATTTTTAGGATTTCAAAATTTGGGCTTTGGAAGGAGGATTAGGCTCAGAGTATAAACTGATGTGAAATTCAGTGGTTATTGCTATTTTTTGACTTTGACTCATCCAAGTCAACATTGACAATATGGCTATGATTAAAAATGAGCATCATAATCACTTATTAGAATTAATAATAGCTGTAGTTGTATAAGATATACTGGATTGGTACCAAAGCCTTAGAATAATATATACATGAATATATTTTGGGTTCTATATGTATGAATGATACCTCTCAAAACAAGATATATGCATCATATTTTATTCATTATGGCTATGATTCTTCATACATAGGAAGAAATAACAATGAAATCAATTAATTTATTTCAGTATAATGGGATCATCAAAGTATAACCTTCAGGGACCTTAACAGTATCGATAGCGGGGGAAAAACCCTGACCAAGTTAGTGACTGAGGATCCTTTGTAAATTTTTGTTCTAGTTCATAATTATTTGATTTTTGCTTTTTTAAATAACACCTTGAAATAACTACAACAGATGGCCATTTTTATCACCAAAACATTCATGTAGACTATCCATTCCCTCTGGATATTCATTTAGATAATATTTGAGCCAAGAACCATTGTTATTGGTTTGTTTGTTTATTTGCTAGCCAATAATTGATTGACTCTCAATTTCTCCATTCTTATCAATTACACATAAGCTTCCAGGCTTTAACATTGTTTTCATTGAAAACCATTTTGAGAATTTGGGATGGCCAGCAATTTATCTCTGCATAACTATTAATGTTATCCGGTTATTTGCCTGAGTCTGCATGCGCTGTAATGAAATGGCATATTTATTCCTTTGACGCAGTCCAGTCCTTTCAAGAATTTGAAGCACTTAATTTTCTACTAGACAATGTCTAGTAAATCTTGTAATTGTAGACATGGAATGAAGGCTTTAAGATTAGGCAAACATTTAATGTTAGACAATTTATATTAGTGTTAAATATGAAGTTTCACTCTTCAGTGCCAGTGTTTTACAAAGAGAAACTAGTGCTGCATCCTGAGAGTTTTGCTTATCATAGATAAATAATTCTGAGTTTCATAAAGCCTTGATACTGTACTATCTGTTTTGAAAGGAGATAATGCAAATAATGTAACTTGATAAAATAAAATCAAAATTCTAGAATACATATTTTAATTGTTTCAATTTTTTCATTGATATAAACAATGTACATTGTATCTTGTATATTTATACTTAGCTACATAATTCTTGAAAGCATAACTGGAACAATATGGATAATTCATAGCATGTCATTTATTTACCTCTTCCAAAAGTGTTCATAGAATTTTTGCTTTTCTGTGCTTATCCTCAATTAGAAAAAAATATGCCAATGAATCTAAATAAGAATCAACTCATATTATAAATATATTAGAAATATAAATATATATTTAGGATATGATTTATTTAAACTGGGAGGATTCATACTTTCATATTCATACATAGAAAGAGTAATTAAAATTTCTGAAATTCTGTACTTTTTGGTTTTGCTATAAGCAAATCCATTATGTTTAGACAATATGTTTTTGAAAGCTGCCACAGATGGGTAATGCTAATGAGTCATATAGCATCATGTCTTATCTCTGATCTTCCTCTTCTCGTTTCCTTTTTTCTTTCTGTTTCAATTATTTGAGCAGCATCAAGAAAAAATTACCAATCCATCAAAATGAGTAAGTCCCCATGTGAAGTCATGAAATGCTTGCTTTTACATGTCATTTCATGCTTCTACAACTTAAACTTTGACCATTTTTTCCCCTTTGTGGGGAAACGTCAAGTTTAGGTGACAATATCACTGATTACTGATGTGAATATTCAAAATAACAAATGATTTCTACTGTGGTGCAATCCATGTGGCATTTTTATTTTTTGAACAGTGTGTGACTCATGTATTCATGCATTTCCAGTTTGCTTTAATTTACAAGGTAACTAAATATTAGTGTTTTCAGATTTACAGCTGTTCGGTTTGTTGACATGACCATTTCTGTACCAATAGACTGGTGCATCAAGATGAAAGCTTGCCTGATCTCACAATGATGAATTTGAATGCCAACATTGAACAGGAAGAGGAAAAAATGTTGCAAGATAAAGAAAAAATGCTGCAGGAAGAAAATATAGTGGGAAGAAGAAAAAGTGAAAATGAAGTAGATGATAATGAAAAAAAGGAAGAAGAATTGGATGAAGAAGGTGAAGATGAGGATGAAGATGAGGATGAAGATGAGGATGAATCAGAGATAGGAGGAATATCAGGTAGACTTATGGATGGATGAAAAATTTTATTTTACTATTTGGATGATTAGCATGGAATAAATGTAGACATTTCTGACAGCATTTTGTATCATCAAATTTTCTTTAAAAAGAAATATATATATATACATAAAAATGTAAAAATTATGTTCAGTAATGAAAATACAGGTAATGAAGTGCATATTGGATTGGGATGTATGATATTGGAGTGCAACAATGTGCTAAATGTTACAGAAATTATAAAACGTAATACAATTATATTGTTAATAGTGACTAAATTAAAGAAATTGTTTGCTTATTTGGTGTGTGTGTGTGTGTGTGTGTGTGTGTATGTGTAAGACAGAGAGGAAAAAAGGGAGAAATGTTGCATTGAATAGCTCTTTATTTTTGTGGGGAATAAATGTGTTTGATGACAGAAGTGGCCTGGTTTCAGTGGTATCATGATCACATATGACAAACAAAAATTTAAAAATTTATTTGTTTCTACTAGTCAAAAAATGCAACAATATTTCTCACTATGGCAAAGGTTTTCTGATACCTTGCAATAATGTTTTGTACTGTTAATATTATAGTAGTGTTTTCATTAGTGAATGTAGATTGTTTTATAATTTCTAATGTAAATTATAAGATAGGTTTGTCTCAAAAGTACTTTTCCAAAAGGCAACTGGACTTTCTTGTTTGTTCCCTTGAAAATGTTTCAGCAACTAGATGACTGCAAAATGTATAAATCTTTTCAATCTGCAGTGTATAAAATCAATCTTTCCCCACCATTCACTTGGAACTGAAGACACTTTTTGGATGAAAAACAAAATGATTTCAAGAAAAAAAAACCAAGAAAGTCCAATTGCCTTTTAGAAAAGAACCTTTGGGATAATCATGACCTGAATGATTGAGAACCTCCATAGACATAAGATAGATTTGTTTTATTAGCTTGTATTTTAGGGTTTTTTTTATTTTTAAACTTTTACTTTAAGATAAAGATTGTCTTATGAATTGGATCAGCATAAAAATAAAATTTTAAAAATAAAAAAGCTTAGTTGATCTAATACTTTTTTTTACTTTAAGAAGAAATGTGTCTATGTGTGTATAAAATTTTTATATGTATAGATAAAAAAGTGTATTTCCAGCTGAAAATAGCAGTAGCTGTTTTTTCACAGCAGTGGAAAAGTGTTTCACTGCATCTTATTTGTCTTTTAGATTTAAAGAACAAATGGCATTTGGTAATTGACCGTCTAACTGTACTTTTCTTGAAGTTTCTGGAATGCTTTCATAAGCTTCAAGTTTTTGTATGGTGGCTTTTGGAACTACACATAATCAAAATTGTGTCATCATATATTATATGGGTAACAGTAAAAGAGGCAAGTATATAAAGAATAGTCCACTTTCTCTTGCAGTATCAGTATTACAGTAGAATATAAATCACTTTATCTCCTTGAACGTATGAACCTGAGGTTTTACATCACTCATTTGAGACTAAAGCTTTCTGCTATTATCAAGCTGCTAGCATAAAAGAATACCCTTGAAAAATATGTAACTGAAAATGAGCTCTGTTAGGCTTCCATAGTTAAACAATAAACAGTATTGCTTTTGAGTTTGAATTTGAAAACAAGTGAACTTTTTAAAATTATAATTTATGGATTTTGTTTTTAATTTTGAATCCTTCCTGGCTGTCAAATGTATAAAATATAACCCTTGTCCATTAAAGAAGCCCTTGTAAATAGAATGTAAAAGGTATGAATCGTAAAATTTGTACTATATATTTTTTAAGATTTGGTTGCACATTTAAGTTTTGTTTAATAACTGTCCATTCATTGAACTGTTTTAGTGCACCCCGCATCTTTTTTTCATTTGGTTGAGTTTAAGCCCCTGTCACACTGCACCAACGGATGCAAAGAGGATGTAAAACGGACAAAAAACCTTGCCATCCGTTGGAAAACGCGATGTACTCACTGCCTCCATTTTGCTTCCTCTCTATCCGTCCAGCATCTGTTTATTGACGTTTCATCCGCTCAGAAAGTTTTGAGCTGCTCAAAACTTTTGCGCAGAAAATGTATCCAATTCGTCCGTTCTGCATCCGCTACGCATCTGCTATGCATCCGTTCTGCATCCATTATGCATCCGCTATATCCGCTAGGCATCCGTTACGCATCCGCGCAACTCGCATCCACTCAGACGCAGGGAGGAAGCGGAACAGACGCAGAACGGATGCAGAAAGGATACAGAATGGATGCAGCACGGAAACAAAGCGTTTAAAACGGAAAGAATGTCCACAGAGGGGACCTATCTCGGATATTCAGGATGCCTAGAGGATGCAAAGGGAGACCTATACTGCCTATAAAAAGGGGGAGCAACTCACCTGCATCTCACTTTCAGACCAGCAGCCTAGCTGTGCAGACCTCTGCAGCCTTCATCTGACTCTTCCTCTTCCACAGCATCCAGTCATGTCCACCGTGGATCGTAACACAGTACTTTTGGCAGCCACCATCCTTCTGCAACAGTGCGAAGCCATCTACAGGCTCTGTGAACTCTACTACGGGAAGAAAAGGAGGCGGCCAAGAAGCGTCTGGGTCCGAAGATGGATCACCAGAAGAGCAGAGTACGGACTGTACAACAAGCTGATGGTGGAGCTCAGGAACGAAGACACTCGGGCATTCCAGAACTTCATGAGGATGCCTCCAGCATGTTTGACGAAGTTGTGCAGCGGCTGACACCCAGGTTGACCAAGGCAAACACCAACATCCGGCCCAGCCTGGAACCTGGGCTCAAGGTGGCACTCACTCTGCGCCACCTGGCCTCAGGGACCACCTACAGGAGCATGCAGTATGGCTGGAGGGTGCCACACAACACCATCAGCATTGTGGTCAGAGAAGTGGTGCAGGCCATCATCGAAGAATACCTGCAGGAGCTCCTCCAGTGCCCCTCCACTGATGAACGATGGAAGAAAGTTGCAGAGCAGTGGTATCAGAGGTGGAACATCCCACACACCGTTGAAGCCATAGATGGCAAGCATGTGGCCTGCAAAGAATCACTCAAGTCGGGCTCCACTTATTTCAACTACAAGGGCTTCTTCAGCATCGTCCTCTTTGCCATGGTCGATGCTGACTACAAGTTCATGTACATTGATGCTTCAGGCAACAGCTCATGTTCAGATGCCCAGGTATACAACGCCAGTGACCTCAAGGAGGGGCTGGAAGGCAACCTCATCATGGGCTTCCCAGATCCAGACCCCCTGCCCAATGACATGCAAGATGTGCCCTATTTCATCGTGGGGGATGACGCCTTCTCCCTCAGAACCTACCTCACCCGTGAAGAGATGATCTTCAACTACAGGCTGTCCAGGACAAGGCGGGTGATGGAGAACGCCTTTGGCATCCTCGCCAACAGGTTCCAGGTACTTCTCACCACCATGCAGCATCACCCAGAGACTGTGAGGAGGATCGTGGAAGCTTGCTGAATCCTGCACAATCTCATGCGCACCCGCTACCCAGTCTTGCAGAACAGGCTCGTGGACCTCCAGCAAGGCAATGGGGACATGGAGCCTGGGGAATGGAGGCAAGGGCGAAACCTGATAGATACTGAGGATGTGCAAGGCCCCAACAGAGCCTCACGTGAAGGGAAGAAGCAGCACAACCTCCTGAGATACTGGTGCAACTCCCCAGCTGGAGCAGTGGAGTGGCAGGACAGGATGATAGATGATTAATGGGTGCTTCCTTCAGCCTGTCTTATCACACTGATGAGATTGGGCCATGTATGTTGGGTGGGCCTACAATGAACAGGGAATTTAATAAAGAGTTGTGTTTATGTTCAAATGTGTGGATCAGTGCTTACTAATGAAGGGCCAAAGGTGTGGCACCTGGGAGGGTGGACCATACAGTCCCACTATGCTTGCACTGGAGGTTTATCTATCCCACAGCTATCTTAACCCATCCCAAAGGTATCCCTGCCCACCCCACTGCTATCTAACCCATCCCACAAGCATGCAAAGGCTTAAACCAATTCTAAAAGTTTCCACCAAGACTTTATTAAAAAAAAGAAATGAAGTAAGTGTGTGAATCAAAGACAAACTTTATTGAACAACAAGCTGTAAAACAAAAATGACCCAAGTCAAGTGTCCAAATAAAGTCCACAGGTAGCCAGCTACCCAGTCTCTGGCACTCTTATTGGTCACTCGGAGGTGTGCCCAGTCTCAGGGGTGAAGGGTCCAGGTGCTGTGGAGGTGGGTGGTGCTGGAGTGCTGGTCTGTATTGTCATTGGGGTGCCTGGCCCTGAGAGGACAACAGGACGGTGTGTTGAGAAAGCTCTCAGACAGCTGGCTCAGACCCGCGATGCTGAGAGGTCCTTCCTCCATGCCATGGGGTGTCAGCCCCACTACTGATGAGAGATGTACTGAGGCTGGGCTTGGCTGTGGGGTGGAGGAAGGAGTAGTGTAGTGGGGCTGTCTGGACTGCAGCTGGGTGAGGACTGGCGTGGGTGGCATCGCTGTCGTCGGTGGCATTATTGTTGTGGGTGGCATCGGTGGCATCAATGGAACCAGTGGCAACGGTGTCGTCCGATGACTCTGTGCCTAGACTGGGAAGGGCTGCTGCCTGTGCTACTGGACCTCCTGGTAGCCGTAGCCTTGGTAGGTGAGGGGCTATGGGAAGCCTTGGAATGGGAGAGACATCACCTGGGGTGGAGGAGCAGACCTGGACTGGGTGGGAGCAGGTTCCTCTGGATCTGGAGGGTTGTGAAGCAGCTCGGTGATCCGGTCCTTCACCACCTGGTACTGGGGTTCCTCCATGTTCTTGAGGGTCTGGTTGACATAGGTGAGGAAGGGCTTGCAGTTGGAGGATGAGGAGTCGGTATGGACCAGCTGAGAGAGGAGATCTATACTGGTGCGGATGGTGTCCCTGATCTCCAGCAGGACAGTGTGGCTCTTCCCCTCCTGCTGTCTGGCTCTCTGCCTTTCTGTGGAGGCGGAGCTGGGGGTGGTGGATGCGGCTACGACTGTGGTGGACTCGATGTCTCCTTTCTCCCACCACACCAGGGAGTCCTCCACGCGCTCCACCACGGTTACAACACCTGTCCGTGGGTTCTCCGCCATGGCACGCTCCACAGAAACCTGCCTGGAGACAAGGACTGACTCTCGGCCGGAAGAGGACTGGGTCTCAGCAGGCTGCCGGAGAGAGAGGGTAGACAGAGGGGCTCCTGGTGCTCCTCGGTGGTGGATCTCACCCTCCAGGAAGCTGCACCTGGCCATGACGTAGGTCTCTCTGTCCCTCAGCTTAACCGTGGCCTGGCCAGATTTCTTCAGGTGCAGCTTCCCGTACCAGGTGTGCATGTGCTTCCACCAGCCGAGGAGCACCTCCGAAGTGTAACCCATACTCTCTGCCCTCTCTCTCCAAGCAGCCTGCTTCCTTTTGGTGTCCCTGTACAGCCGGTGTCCCTTCCGCCACAGATAGTCATTCTCTCTCAGCCACTCCAGCACCTCATCCTCGTGTTCCTCCTCGATGAAGTATTGCCTCCTCTCCCATCCCTGTATACGCCTCTTCCTCCCTTTGGCAGGACCAAATGGGCCCTCATCAGAGGAGCTCCCAGGTGGTAGGGGCTGCTCCTCCACACCACCACCAGCAGCAGCAGTACCAGCAGGATCATCATCATCATCATCATCATCACCAGCAGGATCATAATCAGCATCAGCAGCAGCAGCAGCAGCATCAGCAGCAGGATCAGCAGCAGCAGCAGCAGCAGCAGAGTAAGCACCAGGAGCCCCAGCAGCACCAGCACCAGCAGGACCAGGAGCACGAACAGGACCAGGAGCACAAGAAGGACGAGCAGGACGAGCAAGACCAAGAGCACGAGCAGTACGAGCAGTACGAGCAAGTCCAGGAGCACGAGCAGGATGAGCAGGACCAGCAGGACCAGCAGGACCAGGAGCAGCTTCAGCAGAGTATGCAGCAGCAGAAGCACCACCGCCAGGAGCAGCTTCAGCAGAGTTGGCAGCAGCAGAAGCACCACCGCCAGGAGCAGCTTCAGCAGAAGCTCCAGCACCAGAAGAGCAAGCCCGAGCAGCAGAAGCCCCAGCAGAAGCAGAGTCAGGGACAGGGGGCGGGAGGTTGGCCCTGTCCCTCTTGCCAGGGATGGCGGCAGGTTGCTGAGACTTTCGCTTCTTCCCCATGGTTGTGGGGTTGCTGGCTGGCAGGGAGGCTGGCAGGCACCAAGGCTGGCAGGAAGCCTGGCACCAAGGCTGGCAGGAAGCCTGGCAGGAAGCTTGGCAGGAAGGCAGACTGGCTGGCAGGGAGGCTGGAAGGCAGGCTGGTAGCAAGGCTGGCAGGCAGGCAGAGAGCAAGGCTGGCAGGGAGGCTGGCCAGGAGGCTTGGAGGAAGGCTGGCAGGAAGGCTGGCAGTAAGGCTTGCATGCAGGCATGCAGGCAGGGCAGGGAAGGACTCGATGTATCCTACAGCAGGTCTTTCCTCCAAATGCTGGCCATGTGCGAGCTGCTTCCCTTTATATCTGCGTGGCTTACGCAAGGAATCCCCCCCGCATGCACAATTAATGCCAGGCATCCGTTAGGCTTCCGCTGTGCATCCGCTAGGCTTCCGCTCTGCATCCGCTTCGTCCACTGTGCATCCGCTGTATCCGTTCCGCATCCCCTTTGCTGAGGTCCCCCGGAAGCCTTGCAGATGTGCCATCCGCTCCCATCCGCTTCCATCCGCTGGGCTTCCATTCCGCATTCGCTTTCCATCCGCTCTGCGTCCTCCCCACGTCCGTGTTATCCGCTCCGGTTATGCAAATTTTTGCCCCTTTTGAGAGCGGATAACAACGGATGGAACATTTTGCTCGTCCGTTGTGTCCGTTTTGCATCCGTTGGGCAGTGTGACAGGGCCTTTAATTCCAAATGAAACCAAGAAAATTAATCTTTCCATGTTTTTCATTTTTTTTCAGTAATAAATAAATACATGAGATAATAAAGAATTCTCCAATTTGTCATTTAATCTTTTCTGTTTTGTTCTTCTAGGTTTCTCTCATTAACTATGTGTTTGTAATTGCCTGGGCTTTTGCTTTACCATATTCTCAGTTCCGTCCACTGGCATCCGGTGTCTGCACAGTTTGGACCTGTGTAATTATTATCTGTAAAATGTTGTACCAGCTTGAATCTATTAACGTTGCATCATTTTCTATCAGTTGTCCAATGGTATATTTCATTTCATTTTTAAAAATGAATTAATTAAATGTTTTTTTTAACTAAAGGGAGTTATGAATTAGAAAGATGACAAAATGATTCAGAAATTATCCAAGCAGTTTTCCCTAAAATCAGGAAAATATTATGGTAGTATACTTTTGTTTTCTTTTTTCCAACCCTGTTGAGATGTTAGTTACTTTATGTTTTTTAAAAAATAAGTAAATAGCGGATACAGTATTTTTTTTCTAGAAAGGAATCTCTTTTTCCTTTTGGATCTGCCTTAACCAGAATAGGGAGAAATTCTTTGCTGCTTATAAAGTGTCTGAAAGAGAGTTTATAAAGCACTTGAAAGATAATTTATAAAGCATTTATACATTCATAAAGTTAATGAGAAACTATTGAATTATTTAGCCATAGAGGCAATGTTAGCTTTATTATGACATATAATAAGAAATCAGAACTAATGTTGGTTTTGTTATTTTAGCCTAATACTACTGAAAATCAGGAAAACCTGAATGAATCACTTCTCTACAAAAAACCCATTGATCCAACTGAGTGGGTTGGATTAAGAAAGTCCTATCCATTGCTTGTGTACTTGAGGGTAATTATAATCTGTTCTCTATTCAGCATTATCAGTTCTTGCAGTCTTCTAGTAGAATTGGCTCAGTATTATATAACCATTAGGGCTGGTCTCTTTGGAATCTTTCCTCAAAAATTATGAAGGTATAGGATGAAAAAGGAAATTACAATAATGAAGTATAGTTCATTACAGCTCTGATAGCTTTGGTTCATGAAATGAAAAAGTGGTGGTCTATTTTAAGCATTTCCACCCATCCCTTAATTTCAATTCTTATAGAAAAATAACTGCTTTTTAAAATGTATTTGCACAGCTTGTTTAAAGAAATAATATATTTAAAATTAACTGTAATTTCATTTTTTGTTAATAAGCAGTACACCTAATAAACAGTAATTTAATTTAAATTGCAATACACTAATTTTTAGTATTCGTTTATGTGAATAATTTATGTGTCTTTCCAATTGCTAATAAATTATGCAAGATTCTTACAGGGTTTTTAAAAAAATAGGAGCTGCAAATTGGTTCGACATCTTTGTTATATTTTGTTATTTCTGTATTAAAACTAAGCCAGAGTTAGGTTTCTTTCATGAAAATCTCACTACCTCATTGTGTAAACATAATGTTAAGTCACCCTTAGAGCTGCACAGCTTCCACCACAGCTTCTTCCTCATAACCTATCAGAACAAAGTTGATTTGCCTGTCTGATCCATTCCCCTATTGTGGCTTTGGGTATCTTACAGATATTCATATGCTGTAAAATAATCCATATATAACCACAAATGGGATTGGGCATTTTTAGAATAAATGTGTTATCA
Organism: Laticauda colubrina; assembly: GCA_015471245.1. Lineage (NCBI taxonomy): Eukaryota > Metazoa > Chordata > Lepidosauria > Squamata > Elapidae > Laticauda > Laticauda colubrina. The sequence goes on along the minus strand of BLBF01000002.1, from coordinate 63,135,581 downwards.
ATTAGCATTTTGTTCCTCCACTGCTCATCTAGTAAGCACCAAAAAACAAATTTCAGTTGCTGCTTTTCAGTTTTGTGTAGAAAAGTCCTAAGATTGGAATTTTTTTTATAAATGTTAATAAGCAAATGCCTAGATGTAGTGGTTTTATACATTTTAAACCCATTGTCTTCATAATTAATGTAAACATAAGAAAAGTGTTTAACTGTTATGTAACAATGCACATTGAGTGAATATAAATAATTTAGGAGTTTTGCTGTAAGTAGTAGAATCAAGGCTATTCTGGATCTGAAATATTTACAATTTCCTTCTCTTACAGAATAATTTGCTGATGCTGGCAATTCTGGCCTTTGAAGTTACTGTTTACCGACACCAAGAATACTACCGATGTCATAATAACCTCACTGCTCCAGAAACCAAAACTATTTTTCATGATATTACCAGATTACATTTGGATGATGGCATAGTTAATTGCCTTAAGTATTTTATAAACTACTTCTTCTACAAATTTGGTTTGGAGGTAAATTTACACCAGAATGGTTATAGCATTACTGATAGTTCTTATTTGATGACCACAATTGGGACTGACAACTCAGTCACCAAGTGAAAAATCTGGCCAAATAGGTTAAATGTATAATGAAAGATACTCTCAGCCACAATCAACTTAAAGAAAGACCATTTGAAATTTTTCAGTGGATGCTAGTGTTTTTCCTAGGGAGAGAATTTCATAACTGAAGGGGAACATAGAAAATCATTTTTCTTGGGACAGCTTCTCAGTCTTTCTCAGAATGCTTCTAGATGCTGCTTAGCTGTTGTGGGTGGGTATGATACAAAAATGCTGTTTTAACCCCCCTTGAATATGCCACCATTGCAGGAAGTGTAGTCTTTAATAAAGGACTGTTAGCAACAAAAATAAAAAGAAAAGGAAATCATATTTGAGGGTCTTGGAAGAGGCTTAGGATATGTAATCTTCATTTTGCAAACATGTTTATAATAATATATCAAGCTATTGCCAGGGGTGGGATTCTACTGGTTCAGACTGGTTCAGGTGAACCGGATATTAAAGATAAAGTTGGTTCACCGAACCGGTATTTCAACCAACCGGCTGGCCCCACCCCTCCCTGGAGTCTCCACACGACCCATTTTTGATGGAGGTAAGTACAGGGTCTGCACGGAGGCTCTGGAAAGGAAAAAAAAGGCTTTCTGGAAATTTTGCCACTTTCCTGGCCACTTTCACCCTCCGAGAGGCCAAGGGAGGCATCTGGACCCTTGGGAGGGCGAAAAATGACCTTCCTGGAAAAACTAGAAGTCGGAAAATGGTCCTGTTTCTGGCTTCTAGAGGGCCTTCAGAGCCTGGGGAGGCCATTTTTGCCCTCCCAGAGGCACAGGGGAGGCCTCTGGACCCTTGGGAAGGTGAAAACGGCCTCCCCTGGCCTCTGGAGGCACACCAGAAACCAGAAACAGGAAATTTCTGTAGGAAATTTCCACCATGGCCATGTCCACCTAGCAACTGGGCAGCGAACCAGTTGCTGGGATTTTTGAAACCCACCCCTGGATATTGCCAAATATTTAACACTAAAAGATGTGTATCGGTCTTTAGCACATGCCCCTGTGGGACATTCTGATCATTGCATGATTCACCTTGTACCTGTCTACAGACAAAGACTTAAAACCACAAAATCAACAATTAAATCAGTAAGGACTTGAATTGAGGAGGCAAAGCTAAAGCTACAGGCTTGCCTTGATTGCACTGATTGGAATGTTTTTGAAGATACCTCTGCAGACCTAGATGAGCTCACAACTACTGTAACATCCCATGTCAACTTTTGTGAAGACCTATGTGTACTGACTAGGAACCTGCAAATAGTAATAATAAACTTTGGTTCAGTGCTAAACTTAAGCACCTACGTATTCCAAAGAGGAAGCCTACAGAAAAGGTGACAGAATGCTGTACAATCAAGCCGGAAACATATTAACAAGAGAGATCAAAGCAGCAAAAAGAAGCTACTCTGAAAAGTTAAGTAATCAGTTCTCAACAAATGAACCAGCAAACATGGAAAACTCTTAAAAACACTACCGGCTACAGCAAACCTCCTTCCCAGGCAGAAGGGAATCAACAGCCAGCAGATGACCGGAATGTATTTTACTGCAGGTTTGAAAGGAAACTACAGCCACCCATTTCAGACATACCATCAACAGCCAAGCCTCCTACAACTGACCACATCTCAAACACACTAACAACAGCCTAATCTCCCACAACTGACTCCAACCCATTGGGTTCACAACCTCTGGTGCAAAAAGAAGTGCAAGATCTATTTCACAGACAAAAGCCAGGAAAAGCACCAGGGCCAGGCAAGATAACTCCTTCTTGCTTCAAAGTCTATGCTGACCAATTGGCCCCTATCTTCATCCGAATCTTCAATAAATCACTAGAGATATGCTATGTTCCTTCTTGCTTCAAATGCTGTGCTATCATCCCAGTGCCAAAGAAGCCCTCCATCAGGGAACTGAATGACTACAGACCAATTGCTCAAACATCTGTAATTATAAAAACCTTTGAGCAAATAGATCGACAGATGGTGCTATTAATATGGCTCTGCACTACATCTTCCAACACCTTGAATCTCCAAATACCTACGCAAGGGTCCTCTTTGTAGACTTTAGTTCAGCATTCAATGCCATCATTCCAGACATTCTTCTAACTAAACTAAACCAGCTAGCATTACCTGAACACACTTGTAAGTGGATCATAAGCTTCCTAACAGATAGGAAGCAGCAAGTGAAAGCTAGGCAGAATCACATCTGATACCTGTACAATTAGCACAGCCCATCACCAAGGCTGTGTGCTCTCTCCACTTCTCTCTATATACCAATGACTGCATCTCAAATGATCCATCTGTTAAACTACTGAAGTTTGCAGATGATACAACAGTGATTGATCTCATTCGAGACAACGATGAATCTGCATACAGATGGGAGGTTGAACAACTAGCCTTGTGGTGTGACCAAAACAATCTGGAACTGAACACACTCAAAACCATAGAAATGGTCGACTTTAGGAGAAAATCTCCCATACTACCACCTCTTACAATATTAGACAACACAGTATCAACAGTACAGACCTTCAAATTTCTAGGTTCTATAATATCTCAAGACTTAAAATGGACACTAGCATCAAAAACATCATCAAAAAAGCACAACAAAAATGTTCTTTCTGCACCAACTCAGAAACTCAAACTGCCAAGGAGTGCTGATACAGTTCTACAGAGGAATTATTGAGTCTGTCAACTACTCCTATATTACTGTCTGGTTTAGTTCTGCAACCAAACAAGACAGACACAGATTTCAGAGAGTAATTAGGACTGTAGAAAAAACAATCACTACCAACCTGCCTTCCATTGAGGACCTGTATACTGCACGAGCCAAAAAGAGGGCTGTGAAAATATTTACAGACCCCTCATATCCTGGGCTCTTTCAACTCCTAACCTCAAAAAGACCCTATAGAGCACTGCACACCAGAACAACTGGACACAAGAACAGTTTTTTTCCCAAACGCCATCACTCTGCTAAACAAATAATTCCCTCAACACTGTCAAACTATTTACTAAGTCTGCATTACTATTACTGTCACAATTAATCCTCCCATCCTTCCTTTCACCCATCTTCTCCCACTTATGACTGTATAACTGTAACTTTGTTGCTAGTATCCTAACAATTTTTATTGAGTGTTTCCTAGTATGATTTAATTGCTTATTGTACCCTATGACTATTATTAAGTATTGTACGTTATGATTCTTGACTCTTGATGAATGTATCTTCTTTTATGTATACTGAAAAGCATGTGCACTAAGACAAATTCCTTGTGTGTCCAGTCACACTTGGCCAATAAAGAATTCTATTCTACTCCGTTCATTGTTTCCAATATCTCTTTACTTTTCAAATAGAAGTTTTACCCAGTCATTATGGATAAGGTAGTCAGTAATAAGATGGCCTATAAGCAAAATTTTTTAAAAAAAGATTTCTTTCAAACTGATAAAGTCTGATGAAGTTTCCAAAGATGAATAAAAATATTCTATTTATCATGGACTACTCCAATAATATATACATTTTGTACCTTTTCTTTGTTATCACAGAGTTGTTTCCTGTTGTCCGTAAATGTAATTGGTCAACGGATGGATTTCTATGCAATGATCCATGGCTTTGCTTTAATTGCTGTTTTGTATCGGCGGAGAAGAAAAGCTATTGCAGAAATATGGCCCAAGTACTGTTGTTTTCTGTCATGCATTATTACATTCCAGTACTTCATGTGTATTGGCATCCCACCTGCACCTTGTAAGGGTAAGCATTCTTTTTTCCCTCAAACAATTCTTCCAATTTTTTACTTCAATAATTACTGTTTGTTAATACCTGCTGAGAATTAAATAAATACTCTTAATGGCTTGTTGTAAGCATTCTTCTCTGTCATTGCAGATTACCCATGGAGATATCCAAATGCCAACTTCAACTCTAACATCATCAAATGGTTATACTTTCCAGATTTTGTTGTTAAACCAAATCCAGTCTTTCTTGTGTGTAAGTAATTTTCATCCCTTAAACAAACTTACTATTTATTTCATTCCTACAGGATGTTGTAATAAGTTTTTAAAGTATATTTTTGGCCATGCAACAGATATCAAGATGCTCTTGCTAGATTGTAATTTTTAGCTTTACCTATACATAGGTAAGTCTTCAAACCAAACTTCAGTAAAAAATTCTGCTCTTAAAAAAACAGCAGTACTTCCTGTCTCACCATTGCAATAAAGAAGAATAATTATAGCTGTTTAATAACACTTATGTGGAACCTGAATTAAAAGTTAAGACTGGGGAAACAATACACATCCTTTTTATCATGAATAGGCAATGGTGGGATTCAAAAAATTTTACTACCGATTCTGTGGGTGTGACATGGCTTGGGGGCATGGCTTGGTGGACGTGGCAGGGGAAGGATACTGCAAAATCCTATTCCCTCTCCACCCCACTAATCTGCTTTCCAGCTCCATTCTCCTGTACAGGGCAACAAAAGAAGACCCAGCCTATCAGCTGGGACTTGGGAGGGAGAGAATAGATGGGGGTGGGGCCAGTCAGAGGTGGTATTTGCCAGTTCTCTGAATTACTCAAAATTTCCACTACCAGAACTGGTCAGAATCTCCTGAATACCACCTCTGGGAATAGGCAAAGTGATGTCCTCTAGATATTTTCAAGTACAGTTGTCATCATCTCTTATCAATGGTTATATTGAGTGAAAATTGTGTCATGCAGTGATCCTAGCAATTTGGAAGGCATTAGGCAGACCTCTCTAGTTTAATGCTTTTCCTTTTGCTATTGGCTCTGTGTGAAATTGCTTTGCTGCCCAATTCTTGGACTTCTTATTTTAGTTTAAGGTTTTAGATAAGAACATTAATTTTGTATATGCCTATTTTAGATTTTAAAAACAGTTATCACAGAATATAATTCAGTCTCAAGGGGTTAATACAGTACGGATAGTTCTTGACTTACAACAGTTTGTTTACTGAACGTTCAAAGTTACAATGGTATTAAAAAAAGTGACTTATGACCATTTTTCACACTGTTGCAGCATCTCTATGGTCACATGATCAAAATTCAGATGCTTGGCAACTGATTCATATTTATGACAGTAGCATGGACCTGAAGTCTTGTAAACAGCTTTTGCAACCTTCTGACAAGCAAAATTAGGTTCATTTAAAAACCATGGTTCATTTAAAAACCATGTAATTAACTTAACAACTGCAATGATTCAATTAACTGTGATTAGGTGGTAAAATGGGGCAAAACTCACTTAACAATGTGGTTCAAATGTGGTCGTAAGTTGAAGACTATCTGTCGTCAAACAGTCCAAGATTGATATTCCTGCAAATTTTCATGATACAGTAAATTGCTAGACAAAAGTGTAGTCATGTCACTGTACAGTCCAGTATTGAAAACACCAAAAGTTTTGAATAAATAATCAAAATTCAAAAGATAAGGTAGCAAAGGATCATCAGAACCAGGAAAATGTAAAGTGGAAATATTTCTGCTTTGTAGCCTTTTGCCTTCTAAATTTGGTTCAAACCTTGGACTTAACTATAGAAGCCAAGCTGCTGAGGAGTAGCAATCTATTTTTAAGTAAGCCATTCTTCCAGAGAAAATTATTTTATGAACATTGCTGCTCATTTACCTCTTTGCTCTTTGTATACCATAACATGGATGTTCCTAGTCAAATTTGTGGACTAGGATTAGTGTTCACAAGGAGCAATTTGGTTCTGCTTCCATTCTAATACTCAGTTTATACTGAGCCCTTAGTCTTCCTCTTTGTATGAAAAACATGTGAGATGTCCATCACATCTATATGCAATTCAACATCTTCCATTAGATGATTTCATGTTGCTACTATGCGCATCCTTACAAAGGCAGACATTTGAAGATGAGAACAAGGCTGCTGTACGTATCATGGCTGGAGACAATGTAGAAATCTGTATGAACCTTGAAGCAGCTTCATTTAGTCAACACAACCCTGTCCCTGATTTTATTCATTGCCGGTAAGATCTGGTCGCATATCTGCTTATATTACTTCTTCACAGAAATCAGATGTTCTTTGTGAGCTTTGAACTGGTAAGGTTCAGAATTTTATTTCTGCAACTTTACTGCAGTTGTCACTCACACGTTATTTAATGTTGCTATTTTCTAAGATGGGGTAAGATTATCAACATAATTTTATTCTTTACTTGGGACACAAAAATATATAAAATTGCAGGACAATCCAATACAAATTATGTAATATTTAAAATGGATACATAAAAGAATTATATGATGTTACATAATTCCTGATTGTCCTGCAAGTAGAACAAATGCCTGTAACAGAATAATTTCTCCTTTTCTCTTTGGCTCTTCTTTATCTTCAATATCTACTCCAGGGGTTTATAGTAGTTAGGAACACATTTCTGGCAGAGAGAAAGATAGGGAAAGTTTTGTTGCATGATAAATTTATGTAGCATTGATTACATGCTATATTCTTAAGTACACTGGCTTGTCCCAAATGAAAAGAAATTACAAGAGCTCAATTTCCTACAGTCAGAACTGAATTTATCAGTTTGATGATAAATTATTTTACTATAAACATAACTGTTTAGAGCAGTGAAAAAGTTCACCTTCTATACTTTCAAATAATTTTTGCATGGGAAGGAAGGAAGGAAATTGTTGGTCACCTCAAAAAGATAGCATAATCTTTCTATTTTTCTATTACAAATTCTACAATTTACATACCAATGTTTAGATAAATTCTCTTTAATTTACCATAAATAAAATTACGTAAAAATTATGAATGAGACAAATAAAAAAAGTGAGCAGTTGAAAATAATGCTATCAAAACAATAATTATAATAATTATCTATAATTATAAAAATATAAATTAATTTTAAATGTGTTAATTTAGCATAAAGTATGAATGCCCTGAGTCATTTTCCTCTCAAAAGTAAGCAACTTGCACATTGCAATTAAAACAAAACCTCATCAAACATGCAGAGGGAAAGTGAGAAATCTGTCAAATGTTCTGGATTTTAGTCCTTATTTTTTCCTGAACAAACTGATAGCAAGCAATTGCTGTTTCACAAGATTTGAGAAGCCTCATGATGCATAAATTCCAGTGTTATATGTGTGTATTCTTGCCAAATATAACCTCAATTCAACAATTACTTGTTTTTTTAATTCATCAGTAATGGTGGGATGTGTTATAGATTAATTTACCATATTAGGACTTTTCTGCATCACAGAGTTTGAAAAACTCCTGTATGATGGATAATATTTTCTTGTAAACACATAATCATTTCATCATTATGTATTATATGTTTATGTAAATATGCTTATATCACTTTATTGTACATTAAATGTGTATGACCTGAACATAAATTTGATCCCTCTCATTTCTACTTTGTTTTGTAACAGATCTTATCTAGACATGGGTAAAGTGGTTATGTTCAGTTATCTCTTCTGGTTTGTTCTTACTATCATCTTTATAACGGGAACCACTCGGATCAGTATATTTTGTATGGGTTACTTGGTAGCCTGTTTTTATTTTCTACTTTTTGGAGGAGATCTGTTACTGAAGCCAATCAGAAGCATCCTTCGATATTGGGATTGGCTGATTGCTTATAATGTCTTTGTGATTATAATGAAAAATATATTATCGGTAAGTATCTTCCCTTTTTTGAAATAATTATTTAATGGTTCTGAAAATAAATGTATGGTTTTTATTTTACATTTTTTAATAGTGCAGAGTCCTATCACACTAGTTCATCTTTTTCTTGCTTTCTATAAACTCTTGACATAAACTCTTAACAACACATCAAAGTGTTGTGGTTATATATAACATATTTCAATCTTAGCAAGATGTATTCATATTCTGGGATGTGAAATACACACATTGCAAAATTGATTGTATCTGATATGGTCACAAATTGGAATAAAAAAAGGAAAGGGTATTTTGCAGTATTGATACTGAATTATTTGCAAACAATTCTTGTTTTATTGTATTTATGACATTACAATGAAACAGGTCAAATGAGGCATAAGACTATTTTAAAAGTTATGGAATAAAGAACATATTCAATTGAAGAGTTACAAACACCGAAGAAAAGAATAATTCAGTTTCTCTTTTTTATCTCAGTGTAAACAGTTATACGTTGTGGTATTGACAAGCTTTTATTTTATAATAATATTTATTTATTTATCTAGTTAAATATTATAGAAGAAATCACTGCACTGAGCACATACAGTTTAGTAGAAACACTAAAGAAAAGAAAGATTCAATTTCTCTTTTTTGGATCTTTGTGTAAACAGTTATATCTTGTAGTGTTGACAGGCTTATATTATAATTTCTTTTGTCATATAAATCTTATTTATTTCAGATAGGAGCATGCGGCTACATCAAGTCATTGATCAACAATAGTTGTTGGGTGATTCAAGCATTCAGTCTGGCTTGTACAGTTAAAGGTTATGACATCCGTAAGTATATACCTATAAAATTCCTTGCATAATTCTTTTAAAAATTCCATTAAATCTTTCAGATACCCATCATTAAAAAACAATAAGCAGACTTGTTTCTCTGAAATTGAAAATCATTTTGTTATTTTATAATGAAGTATAGAATAATTTGCATTTGAATATAAATAGTTGGTTGAAAAACATTTTTCTCTGAGAATTTAGCACCATTTTTATATGTTTTGTCCAAGACAGGCAGAGGGTTTTTTAATTTTATTTTGAAGTAATAGCATAAACAAAGCACACTAACTAGATGATGTATCTGATAATTTTATCAGTTTGTTTTAATTTGCAGATTATATTTTCTTATTCATATAGACTTTGGACCTAATCACTGAAAATATTATTCTACATTTTTTAAAATTATGTTTGCTTTATTTTTCATGTCTTTCCTATTTAAGAACTGCTGTTATAGATATATCTATCGGTATAGATATATACCGTTATAGTATACTATATATATATAGTATATATATATACCGGTATAGATATATATCTGTATATATACAGGTATATAACCTGCATATAAGTGAGTAATTTAGCATAAAAAGGAGAAATTTACATACATGTAGAGTCACAAATAGATAATTATCCTCTTGCCCACCTGTGTGATGTTTAAATCTTGCAGATATGGATTGAAAGTTCCTAAACATTTTTGTTCTCTTTGGTCAGCTCAGAAAAAATCTTGCAATAGTTTAATGCTTGTCCTTGATGCTTGTTCTTGTCAGCTTTGGATGATCCCGAGTGTAAATTGCCAAGTGGAGAGGCAGGAATAATCTGGGATAGCATTTGCTTTGCTTTTCTATTGCTCCAAAGAAGAGTTTTCATGAGTTACTACTACCTTCATGTGGTTGCTGATATTAAAGCTTCACAGATTCTGGCATCCAGGTAAACACCATCACTCTGCTAAACAAGTAATTCTCTCAACACTGTAAACTATTTACTAAGTCTGCATTATTATTACTTACATTATTAATTTTCTCATCGTTCCTATCACCCATCTCCTCCCACTTATGACTGTATGACTGTAACTTTATTGCTTGTATCCTTACAATTTATATTGATTGTCTCCTGGTATGATTTGATTGCTTATTTGTACCTGATGACTATCATTAAGTGTTGTACTTTATGATTCTTGACAAATGTATCTTTTCTTTTTATGTACACTGAGAGCATATGCACCAAAGTCAAATTCCTTGTGTGTCCAATCACACTTGGCCAAAAAAGAATTCTATCTTTTATCTATCTAAAGTGAAGCATTGTAATTTAATAAATGTATAGATACATGCATACATATGTTTTAATTAAATATTTTATAAACTATAAAAGTGAAATGAAATATATAATTTTTATATATTAATCAAGAAAAGCTCTTATCACAGAAATGAAAATTCGTATATTGATTAGGAAAGTCAACCTTATGAAATATATTTCAGAATGTTTTCATTATTCTCATTGTTTCAGAAAATCTGTTAAATCAATTTCACCTTCAGTTTCCATCTTGGTGACTACAAGTGTGACTGTTATCCTATCTGTTTGTGTTGCATTGTTTTTATTCAGTGTATATGTATTTATTTTTCAGAGGTGCTGAACTCTTCCAGGCCACAATTGTGAAAGCTGTAAAAGCAAGACTTGAGGACGAGAAAAAATCAATGGATCAGCTGAAGAAGCAGTATGCTTTTTTTTTCCTCTTAAAAATTCCTTTTTGGATGTTGGCATATAACACTACAACATTAATCAGAGAAAAAGTACTTAGCCATTACTTTATCGATGTTGCTACAGAAGGCAATGAGCCCATTTGGAATTTTGAGAACATCTCATGATCATTATAGTTCCATCCACCCATCCATCTAAGAAATGGGTATCAAACTCCCCGTGTCATGTTGCCATCATGTGATGTTTCATGTTTTTTCACGGAGCTAGGGCGGGCGTGGCCTGCGCATGATGCATCTGGCCCATGGGCCGCTAGTTTGACATCCCTATCTAAGATATAGCTAATAACAAAATAAGTGAAAGTCAAGTAAGATATGAACCCCAAAACAGGTAAGGAAACATAGTGGTGATTACAATGCTATATACTGTACACATTAACCCAGCTGAAAATCTGTATCTTAGAGTCATACTTTAGAAGACAATCTACAGTCCTGAATGTAAGTTTATATCAGCTCACATACCTATGAGTCCTGAGGTCTGTTGACACTTCCCCCCCCCAAAAAAAAGATGATGGGGAAACACAAGTGGAGATATTACAGTTCTTCTGAAATTTATAATTCAGAAAAATCAGGCATTCCCATCCAAAGTTGTGTACAACATTGTGTAATTTCTTTCTTTGTTAATGTTTATTGTAATATGAGCATAAATGTAATGAGTAATGTCATTTGATAATACATTAAGAATATCATATAATATTTTAAAATCCTTGTCCTCTTTGTGTCCACGCAGATAATGATTTAATTCTGAGAGTGCAAACTCTTTTTTTGACAGGATGGATCATATCAAAGCCAGACAACAGAAGTATAAAAAGGGTAAAGAAAGGGTGCTGAGTATGAATCAAGAAGCCTCAGATGGGCAAGAAATTCAAAAGGTTGCTGAAGAAGAAGATGATGATGATGGTACTATTCCTTCACTATATTCGATGTTGGTATTTATTGTTTGGACATTATTAACATGAATATATATAGAAAAGTACAGTGTCTCATCTGGACATTTGTTGGATGGGCTTCACAATCTGCTCCTCTGTATATATTTACTTGGGAATAAATCCTACTCTCTTCCTATGTTATCCCTCTCTTGCCCTTCCTTCTCACTGCTGTTGAAAAATAACATTTGATTATCTTTAAAAACATGTACTTTTCTCTGAAGAACAGGGGTTGGGATTGGAATGCTAAAGTATAATGTAAAATTGTAGAATATAACAAGTTTTCAGGCTTTTTAAGAGTTGGTATTTAGAGCACAGTTCACATTGGAACTTGAACTGGTTTTCAGTACAATACCTAAACAATTTCAGAATAGCAAAGACATTTTTATCTTACCAGATTTTTCATTTGAAGCAAAAATTGAGTCAAGAAATGTATTTTATGAATTCAAATAAATACTTTGAATATTAGTTGTTTGTTTTAGTTTTTATATCATGAACTTTAATTTGCTGCAACTTAGTTTTAATTTCTATTAAATAACAAGCATTTTTAACAATTCCTTAAATATAGGGAAATTTGAAGTCAAATTCTATTTTGTCTCTATGTCAGAAGTAGCCAGGTTCTACAAATAGAGTAGTTATAATCATAGTAAGCTTTTTGTTTTTTGTTTCTTGAAAGTATTAGAATTGGGTCTGCTCTTGCACAGATTACAAAAAATGAGGAAAAATATAAGACATAATATGTTTTTCACTTTGTAAAATTAATGTTTGGACATATTTCATTTTAGGAGAAGCAGACAAAGAAAAGACCAAGGGCAAAAAAAAGCAGTGGTGGCGACCTTGGGTTGATCATGCTTCCAGTAGGTTTCTCAATCATCTTTAAAGTACATGAATTTAGCCCTTATATCCTTGACCAGAATGGAGGCATTCCCATGACCTGTTTGTTTTATGCATGGTTTTATACTTGTGACTTGGTAGTCATGTGGACCCAAAAGATTTCATAGAGAAAAATTGTGTTTCTTTTAGGCCACCCTATGTTGATGCAAGTTACAGTTAGCTCCTTAAGTAACTATTCACTATGTGGAAGAAAAATACAGTAAATATTTTGCAACTATTCCTTCTGGAGCAAAAATACCTATGCAATTGTTTAATAAATATTCCAGATTTTTCTTTCTGTCAAGTCACAAGTAAACTGTGCCTATGCATATATAAAAATGTGTTTGTGTGTACATATATTTATGTTTCTAAAGGGCGTGATGAAAATTTATAGAGACCTATCCTATTTTCAAATGGTTATTGAAGACCCAGCATTGTTTTACTTTTCAGAAAAATAAATCATTGCAAGTAATGTTTCGAATCTGTAGCTTTTCCAAATGGACCAGGATATGGTCTCTGTTAATCCTCATTATTTTTGCTGCTACAGAAAAATGGTTGAAATTCAGATAATAAGAATGACTCAAAGGCTTTAGGGATCCAAGGTTATCTTTTGCAGTGGATTTTATTCCAGGCAGAAAGTGGCGTGAATATAAATATAAATTAATATACTTACCCTGCTTTCTCTTATAGTCTATTCTGTGAAAGTGACCTGCATCCATACATAAACTTTGTTGGATTATTCCAGCTTCTTTCATTCTTTCTGATTCATTTTACCCTCATTACATGTTTTAGGAAACCACTAGAATCCATATTATTGCAATAATGCATGTACTTGTGATCTGCAACCTGTGGCCAAGCCCTGAAAATGAATGTTATTCACTAGTATTGTATGCCCATTTAAAACAATTATCCTCAAGTCAGAGCAGTAATCCCATATTTGGTGAGCCAAGTTCATTTCTAAATATTTTAATATAATATTTGAAGAGTCCTGTTGTATCTCAACAGAAAGTGTCCGTTATCTTGTGTCTTCTGTGCTGATATAGAATTCTCAGGGCTTTTCTTCTGCATGGCACGGAAAACATATTTTCACACACCTGTGGCTCTCTAGAAGTCTCCAAAACATTTGCAAGAATCAGTCTGTGGAGAAGAAAATAATATTGCTTCACTGATTTACTTACTGTACATCTTCCATTTCAATGATTAATTACAACTGATGTGTGAAGAAATGGTTTGTAAGTAGAGAAGTACGATCGTATTGAAAATTAAATTGCAATTTTCAATTGAATCATATTTCTCTATCACATTAATTAATGCCTGCAAGAGTGCATTATTGCAGTTTAATCATACCATCCTTTTACGGATATATCAACTTACATTAAATGGGTATAGACCCTACAATGTACAGCTGAATTATATAAGGTTTACTTATTATTACTTACTTATATAAGGCTTACTAATGACTTCTGTTAAGGACATTAGGAGACAATAATTTAAAAACAAAATATTTAAAATTATTAAATTTGTGATAATTTATTTGTCAATTCATTAATTAGTAATAAATGGATGAATTATTTTAATAACTATAGTCATAAAAGAACAGAAGTTTAGATAAATGCAGTTTGAGGAAAGAAGCTGATAGCTTTTCAATGTTCACATAAGATGTCATATATATTCATACTGTATAGATGGAACACATTGTTGCCATAGTGTCCCCTGAGCTAGAATAGATCTACTCTTTGTGCAACCATCACTGTACATATTTTACAACCAATGTGATCTTTTACAAGTAGATTTACATGTTTAACAGCCGTATTTATGCAAACAACTACTCATACTTTTAGAAGATACCAACTACATATACATCCTAGATAGATTACATATTGTAATTTACAAAATATATATTGCTATATGACATCAGAATAAATGAGTCTAATATTAACTCCATTATGCAGCTAAGTAAAGTTAATTATAAAATTTGTAAAGTAGTAAAATTCAAATAAGAAAGAGATTAGAGGTTTTCTGTGAAATGACATTAATGCTATGGATTAATTTTGTGTACCGTAGTTCATAAATCAGGGAGATACGATCAAAATCATAATTGTAAACTGTAAAATAAATTGTAAAATAGCAATAACACTTCAATTTATGTATTGCTCATAGTGCTTTACAGCATCCTGTGGGCGGTTTATAATATCAGCATACTTCCCCAATATTCTGGGTCCTTATTTTACCAACCTCGGAAGGATGGAAAGCTGAGTCAAACTTGAGCCAGTCAGGATCAAACTCCTGTGGGCAGAGTTAGTCTGCAATACCGCATTCTAACCACTGCACCGTTATAGTTCCTTCTATGGTACTCAAGCTCTTCCTTCCTTGCTTTAGATAATTATCTGATTATATTTACTTCACTGTTCAATTTTCTAGCTTTTCATTATTCTATATTATTCAGATATTTCCCTAATTTGATTTCCACTTCTCTTTAACCTTCAAGCTAAAGAAAAATTTTCTATAGCCTACTTAGGACACAATTTATCAATTTATCTTTGATCTAGGATACATTATTTAATATATGCTTTAGATAAAATAGAGGATAAGGTATGATTGAATAATTTATTTTTATGGTTCAGAAAGCTATATAATGAGGGTCAAATATAATCTCAAAAGTCATTCTATCTGCATTTCTTATTATAATAATAAATATGTTAAAATATTTTATTTTACTTGCAGACATTGTCTTAATAGGCAAATGTAATGCTGTGACTTTAATTTTATCTCTTGCTTAATTTTTAATATTTAATTTACTTTTTTCCTTTTTTGATCCATTTGGACCTATTAGCTTATTTAATATTTCAAAAAATGAGCTTCTGTTCAAGGATATAAGGCCCAGTTCATTCATATTCTCTTACAACTTGAAGATATGGAGGCACCCGTTTAACAACTTACAACAAAAAGTGTTATCTACAAGAATGTATTTATCATTTTCTTAATATTAAGCTTAAAGACTATAGCAAAAGAGAAAAATGCTTCCAGATGCCAGCAGACTTTTAGCAGCTGTTTTTGTAGCTGTTCTTTGGTGGGGGAAGAGAGCACATATTAATTTCATTTGTTCCTCTGGAATTAGAAAACTCTCAATCTCTCACAAATGAAGAAACAATTTTTGAAAGCTATAAATGTTACAAACTTTCATTAACGTATTTCAACTTTTTTCTCAACTTTTCTTCTGATCATTCTATAAAGTTCCTATTGTTGGGGTTTCTTTTTTGTGATGACAGACATCCCTATGTGACTTTCTTGCATATTCTCCATTTTTGTACATCCTTCCACTGAATTCTATAACCATAAACCTACTTCTTTGAGTCTTTGAATCATGGTTCAGGATAGACCTTATGAGAATTGTTTCCTTACAAGAAATAAAAAAAAATATTTTATTTTGCTTAGTGGTCAGAAGTGGAGATTATTATTTGTTTGAGTCGGACAGTGAAGAAGAGGAGGAAGAGGAAGGAAAGGAAGAGGAAGAGCCTCCCAAAAGATCTGCTTTCCAGGTACTGTTTTTATCTGTATGGTATTCCTACAAACAAAAGTGGCTACCGGATATGCTCAAAATGGTAGCCACAACATTTGTGATCAAATCTATGCCCATATTTTAAAATGTACATTGCTATCTTGACTTTTTGTTCATACCTTGCCTACAATGGCAGTTTGATTGGTCTGAATTGCAATAAAAATGATGATATATATTGATTCTGTTTAATTGATTTTTGTGTACATCATAGTTGTCATAGTTCTGCAATGCAAGAACAGTATTGGAGATGGATTTCCATTGAATTATGCATGTAGCGTGGTTATTTTAAATGTTTTATGTCCTTAAATCTGTTTTCTTAATGTATCAGAGAGAAGTTATTAAAAAACCCTTTCAGTTTCAATTCCTTGAGATTGTTTAGATGCCTTTTGCCTTGGATGAAAAGACTGCAGGTTTGAAGATAAACTTTTGAAAGATTGAATAAATCTCTATTAAAAAAATAAGAGGCTGACAATATATTGAAAATAAATGTATCTAGCTTAAAGAAGTAAGTCAATACTGTTTAAATATAACAAACTCCAGCAATTTGATTATTGATATTCAGATTTAGAACAGATGCCTCTTGACGTCAAAGGGGCAAAAATGTCAAGATGGGTCTACAACCAGAGCTGTCATCTGAAAATTTTGCACATACTCATGGATTATCCTATCTTTATGTTCATAAAGTACGGCAATCTGATATTAAGTGTATTCCATGGGCTAAATTCTTTAAAGATACCATAGAGGTAAATCAGCATGGAAAATTATATCATAGTCTGGATACATGTGATCCTGTCACATCTGCATCCATAATTGTACAGCTGGGCAGAACAGAAGTTTTTTAAATGAAGATCGGGATTGTTTACTTAGGAGCTTGTGGTAAATTAAGCATGCTAAATTCTATAAAGTGTCATATAATTGGACTGAATTTATAGGGCAGATTTACCCTGTATACTTTACATTTTTCCTAACTAAATATTGTAATTTTTCTTTGAATGTTAGTTTGACTTCTTTTTCTAACTATCCCAATCCAGAGACTTTAGGCAGCCAGCAGTAGCAACATGCATGAATTAATCAATTCGGTTAAAACCAATCCATTTTTATTATATCCAAAGCTATACTTTGTGGTGCCTATAATCAGGATGGGACAAAGACACTTGTTTATGAGGATATTTGTTTGAGCGCTCCACAAACAGGGGTATCACAGAGAGGCCTGAATTCTTGTCCATACCTCATTAGTTTTGAAGGGAAGTAAGAGTCTCAACTTATGTAGAAGTCCAGACCAATGAGCAAATTAAATTCAAATCAGATGTTACTCAAAATAACCCATTGAATAAATTAAACTTTTTGATTTGGGTCTGGAGGCCTGCTGGTAATCAAACAGAGGCTATAAAATAGTTGCTATTCTCCATTGTTAGGATTGTCCTTCCAGCTGCAGCTCATACAGAAAGTCAGTACCAGCTTCTCAAGCTATCCTTTATAGCAGGGATTTCCAACCTTGGCAACTCTAAGACTTGTGGACTTCAACTCCCAGAGTCCCTCAGCCAACTTTGCTGGCTGAGGAACTCTGGGAGTTGAAGTCCACAGGTCTTAAAGTTGCCAAAGTTGGAGACCCCTGCTTTATAGGACACATTAATTTTACTTTTTTACAATTGAGTATATTTATTAATTTATATAACATGATAAATACCAATTACAAAAGATGTATTATTCATTTGAAACCTGGCAGTATTTTCTAGTTTTATCAGAGTACTAGTTTAAAGTTTATGAGTTGAAAGTAATTTTTGTGTATTATGGATCCAAAAATTATATAAATATCCTGAGTTTATATTGCTTTATCCTAAGCTGTTCTATACTGGCTTTTCATTATACCCTTCATATTTATTTTGCAGCAAATGAATTAGTTTTTTTTTAATCTGATAAATTACAGAATGGTACAGTATATATATATCTGTCTGTCATGAATTTTCTATCCATTCATAAAGATATTGGAGGCAAAGACAAGGATGTGTAACTATATCTGTGGAATACTAAAGTTTCATTTAGAATCTGCTTTCCTAATCCAGATTACTAATATATAATTGTTATTCGTGTAACTAAATCACTTTTATGCACTGTCTTGTAACTAAATCTAATGCACTGCAAAATTGAATGCTCAGTTAACATTTTTTAACTTAATATCAATCCTACTGCTAATAGAATTGTACAGTGTGTTTCTTAAAATATTAGCCTTTACATTTTCACTAATTTATCTTGCTTTATCCTTCTTTATAGAGAGCTATTGCGAAATTTGCTTCAGCCATTTTAGCCTTGCCAAAGTCAATTATTAAACTGCCCAAAACTATTCTTCAGTATTTAATCAGAGCTGCAAAGGTATTTGATATTACATATCATGTAGAATAAGATCTTGTTCCCATTGTATTCTGGAAGAATATCCCTTTATTGCATTTTTCCTCTTAATATAAGTTTGAGGAGGTTTTGTGACAACTAAGGATTTGACTTAACATTTTCAATTAACCAACTTAATGATGAGATATCTTGATTTAGATATAATGAGAAGAAAGAAAATGCAGAGCCAAATCTTTGGCATAATCTTAGACTTTTTGTCTAAACTGTATTAAGCAGATTCCATCAAACTGCATGCATTTGTAGGTACTAGATAAATGTAGTAGAGTGGAATTTTACTCTGTATGATAATATTTGTCAGAAAGATTGCACAAGAATACAAAACAGAAAGTAAATTTATGGAAATTTTGGGAGTCTATATGTAAGAAAAATTTACATAGAACATCTCTGAATTTGTTCTGTCAAAATTGTTACTATAGAGCAAGGGTGTCCAAGCCTGGCAACTTTAAGACTTATGGATTTCAAGGAAGACAGAACATTGACAGAAACTCCTTCCTTTCTTTTTAATTATATTTTTTCTATGTACATAAGTCACAACTCACATCTTATTTTATTTTTATGAAGTTAAATATTTTTTAAAATACATATATTAATACACACCAAAGTATGTGTTATAAATTAAAACAGAAGTTTTAAATACAACTAGAGTAACATTAGTGATTTATCTAATGATGGCATATTCTACATAAGCATGCTTATCTTGCCAATAAACAATCTTCTGTTTATTTTCTCATCTGCTTTCCTTTGCATGCATCTATATATTTGTGTTGGCTACAGCTAATAAGTGTCATTAGTAATACAGTGTTAACTAGCAAAAGATTTTAATTCTGAAGATTAATCTTTTTAATCAAACAGTTATTACAGAAATATTTTTATTAATCATATGAGTTATGGATTGGACAAATCAATGTGCAATACCTTGGAATAATAACAAGAAAAATGTATTCCTATTTTGAAAGATTTGGCCAATCATTTAAAAATAATTCCAGATATTGCCTAATTGGATCTGGTTTGTACTTGTATTGACACTAAAGTTAAAATTAACTTGAACTGTAGTTTGTATATAAATCATCAGTTTTCTTCAGATTTTTCAACATAATTGTTATAGATTCATACCAAATTCATAAGAATCTACAGTTCTGCTCAAATGTTTTGGTTTATCAAAGTTACAAACATTATTTGAAATATTTAGACTTGAAAAAATCATTTCCTAAATGGTTTATGTTTCCATAATCTTCCAATTCTAAATACATTTTCCAAATCTATATGCTTTTTGTTATCTGCTTAACATTTATTTCCTAGAGAACATAAATAAATTGTTTTTTTCCCTCTAGTTTCTTTATCAGGCTTGGATTACTGATCCTAAAACTGCCTTACGACAGAGGCTCAAAGAGAATAAAAAGAATAAAAAAAGGCAGAAATTATCTGATGATGGTATGCTTCAGAATTATTTTCAGCTATGTGTTAACTATACAAATAGCATTTTCTGATTGTAGAAGAACCATAGTTTGCATTCAGAAAAGCACAGGTAGCTTCCATAGTTTTGCTGAGATCTCTAGTTAGAGATCTCAGGAAATTATGATTTCATGGAAATTACCAAAAGAATGTGGTTCTTCAGTTTAGTCACATGGAGTCTAGGCAGCCAAAAATTATTGAAATAAAGTCCAAGCAAATAAAGAAAGGAAACAGAATAAGAAAATTCAAGATTTATTGCCAGTGCAATTAATTTGTTTGTTTGTTAGTTTTTTGGTACTCATCATGGGCATTATATAGACTAATGCTACTGCTAGATTATTACTGGAGAATAACAACTGGACTGTTAAATGTCTATGGAGAGCCTCAGTCATCCAGGTCAAGGTTGTCCCAAAGATGTTTTTTCAAGAGGCAACTGGATTTTCTTTTTTTTCTTCGTAGGTGTATCACTTCTTATCCAAGAAGCTTTTTCAGCTCTGAAAAATGGGTGAGAGTGGAAGGATTTATATTCCTTGCAGACAGCTGGTCATTTGCATTCTCTTAGAGAATTGTTGAGGCCACTTGGAGGTTTAGTTGTGTCCTCAGAGTCACCTGTGTAGCGCAAATGGGTGTGGACTGTGGAGCCTTCTTGGAACTGCTGAGAAGAGTTGGAGCTGTATTTTCTGCAGGATGTTTGGGATAATGGGATGAATACCCTTCGAAAGGTACAAGAGTATGTATGGATTATGAATGGACACAGATAAACCTCCAATGCAAATGATCAGCTGTCTGCCAGGAATATAAATCCTTCTATTCCCCACCATCCAGTCAGAGTGAACAAGCTTCTTGGATGAGAAGTGAAGCATCTTCAAACAAAAATTAAAAAGTTGCCTTTTGAAAAAGTATATTTGGGGCAACTAGAGTGTTAGTTTTGGTTTGGGAAAAAAGATAGTGTTGGTCAAGCAATCAGTGCAAATTTTAATTCAGCAGTGTGACATCATTAAAGAAGCTTGATATTGTGTTCAATAAATACATTTCATCATGTGTGCAGTTAAAAAAAATAAAAGGTATTTGAAGTCAATAAGTCTAATTTTGCTCACTTCTTTCATTTTGATTTGTCAGTTGAAATAGATATGGAGGGTGCAGAAAGAGATGAACCTGTCAAAAGTAAATCTGATGGCCCTGGTAAGCCAAGAAGCAAGCTAAGTTTTCATTTTAAATAATAGCAGCTGATGATGAAGCCCAATTATCTCTAAAATAAAGATATAATACTGTATATATACTGGTAAATTTGCTGATATTTTTATCTTGAAAGTCACTTAAAATTCTAAATGTTATATAATTCAAGCTGGCAAGTTGTTCAAATACCATTTTCAGCTAAAAGGTATTGCAGTCAAAATCATTTCTCATACCAGTCACTACTTTTTGAAGAGAAAAAATACTGTGAAGAGTGTAAGTAATACATAGTGTAGAATATGTTGATTAACTGCAAAGTGATTTTAAAGTCAAATGCAAAATTTAAGAGACGTCTGGCAATAAACATTTGCATAAAGGCAGATCAAAGTTCCCAGCATCATCTAACAATTATACCAATAGATACTAAAATGAAATAAGTCTTAATCTAAAGTTTTGCTTATCACTAACCCTTGGAAATAGAAATTCCATAAAAAATAGTGTCATGCTGTGCACATCAAATGAAAAGTATATTTTCCTGAGTTTATCCCCAGATAATAGTTCTTGGATCTGTTTTTTTTATAACATTCACAACTGTTTACTGTTTTGAATATCATTTGTAAAGCATGTTTTCTTGTTTTTTTCCCCAGATAATATTTTTAAAAGAATATATAACATTTTGAAGTTTACCTGGGTTCTTTTTCTAGCAACAATAGACAGTTTTACAGCTTGGCTAAATTCAGTTTCAAGAGAGCATATTGATATTTCCACAGTATTAAGAATTGAGAGATGTATGCTAACTAGAGAAATAAAAAAGGTACTACAAGATGTTCGTATATTTTTCATGATGGTGAAAAACATATGTGATCTCACATTTAATTTGATTTATCTGTTGGAGGGCGGTTAGAATCTTGTAAATAGTAACTACATTGTATTTTCTTCTTTTCTGGCATGCTAAAATGAATAGTTTTGGCTTTAGTTTTGTGCTGTTTGTGCTGTCATAGACGATGGAGGAAAGTCTTAGGAGTGACATAGAAAGAAAACAATATTACAGCACACAGTACAAATATTCATGAATGGTGGGTTTTTAATTGACTTTACAACTCTAACTTTGGGTTTATTTATTTCTCTTTTTTAAAAAGTTCTTACAAAACAATTAACAAACCAAGGGAAAGTCTTTTTTTCTATTGCCCTGATTTGTCTCCTAAATGTTAGCCTGCTTAATTTCCTAAAGTGTACATTTTCCTTCTCAGGGAAATGTTCCAACTCGAGAGAGTATCCATATGTATTACCAGAACCATATCATGAAACTTTCTAGGGAATCAGGACTGGATGAAATTTATGAGCCTGGACAGGCTGAGAGGACTGCAAGTTTAGAATCAGCAGCTTCTCGTGACAGTGAATCCAGGTATTCTCTTACAATGAGCACAATAATTCTAAGTATATAGAGGATGATCTTCATAAATATATAAACATCTAGTAATGAAGCTTAGCTTGTAGTTGATGCTAAAGTAGCATAGAATATTATATTATCCTATTTAAAAGATGATAGCCAACATATGATTAATTCTTTGATTTTCTTATATTAAGAATACTTGAAAGCAGCAGTGTTTTTATCCAATGAAGTATTATTTTTGGCGTGACTTTCAATAAATGTAGTACCAAAAAGTTCACATTTTTTAAATATACAATATCCTTGTGTATTAAAAGAACGTGAGAGTCCACAAATTATTCTCAAATAGCAGATCCCTAAACTCAGTGATCTATAGTAAAACTGATTCCCATATTATATCATATTCCCATATCATTTATTTTTGCAACATTACAAAAGATTATTGCTGCAGAGATCTGTTCCATTTGAGAACTGACTCTGACCCTTCTCATTTGGAGGAACTTCTATGTGTTATTCTGTGCGTAAAACTTCAATTTTTAAGGCTGGAGCAGGTAAACAGAGCATGTTCATATGACTCTAGGGTCCTATGATCATATTTTGTGCAAAGTTTTCTTAATTCATTTTAAAGAAATACATTTTTCTTCAAAAATTGTCTCAACTAATATCATGAAAAATGAGTATCTACTATCTATTCAAAAAAAGCTGTGGCTTACACATTATTTATATCTGGTTTGTTTCTTTATTCTCAGATATGTCCATTTCTAAGCTGGAGAAAAATAGAATTAAAACCTCCCAAAATTGTTTTGGCTACACTGGGATAAAGACAATTGTATTTTTTGAAAAGATCAATATTTTGGACTTTAAATAATATAGCACCCTTTTAGTTTTAGTATAAGCTATTTACAATAACTTTAATATATTTGGCTACTGGTATATTTTTTAAAAATATCGATTTGTAGTGCCTGCTTAACTGCAACATTTTTAGCTGCTGATCAAATTTTACTGTTAGAGTAAAGAAGCTAAAAATGATGCATTTTATCCATCTTACTAGAATGCATGGATTCCATTAGCCTTACACCATAAATATGCTTATATCCTAATTTTTCCTGGCTTCACATTTTGTTATTACTGATCTTGTGTGGTTATCAGAATAAGAATAGTCTACTTTGGCACCAAAAAGCTTGTTATCTTCCATTAAATCCTTTTTTGTCTATGTCTCCATTGGTATTTTGCTTGGCCAATCTGCACGTTCACTATTGAGCCACATCAGGATGCCATTGGTATATAACATTGTCTTTGTAATTGTTTGCACTAATAGCTGCTGCACGGAAGCAACTACACTGTTGTTGTCCAGGCAATCTACTCTTGATGATTTAGATGGTCCAGACCCTATTCCTAAAACAAGTGAACGTGCACGACCTAGGCTTCGTAAAACATACAGCATGGATATGTCCTCCTCATCCGCTGACAGTGGCAGTATAGTATCAAGGTGCTTAGTCCTTGCATGCTTTTCACTCAATTATCCCAATCACTATATATTTTGGCAATGTAAAATGATGTTTGCATTTTTAAAAGTAAGACTATTGGCATATTCATTTGAAGCAGTTCTGTCTTGTTTTGCCTGATAGTGATATGTCATATATGTCATTTACATATCTTCACTTTAATCCTTATATTTTTTGCTCTCAGTATTCTTAATTATATGCCTCTTTATAGTTTTACTTTTTAGTTACTGAGAGCTTGGAATGCTGCATTCAGATGCTGATTTATGATTCTGGTGCTCTTCAATTAACATTATTGCTTACAAAAATGTTTAACTATGCCCAAGACACAAGGGATCTTTTTAAAGCAGAGAAGATAGACCATTCATTGTATGATCCCAATTCATTTATGCCTTATAAAACAGATACCATGAACCTGTTCTTCATACGCAGGTAATATATAACAATAAAATTTAAAAATACCTTAAAGTACTTTAAAATAAGAAAATTGCATGGCATACAACATAATTAAACAGTCTTAATGTTGGTTATTGATTAATGAACAGAATCATAATAACTTCTAAAATGCTGAAACAAATCAAAACTTTTTCAACATGAAAACATTTGGGGAATGTAAATATTTCCAAAACTGATGTTGTCAGGTCCACACTGATATAATAGTGAAATCCAATGCAGGAATCAACAACTCAATTTTATTTTTTTAAAAAGAGGAATAAATGTTATTTGTAAAGTGAGAAATTGACAAAAATATTCTTCCTTATTCTTGACAGTGAGGCTACCCAAGTCACTATGCTGTATTCCCGTCAGGGGACGGCAGAAACCATTGAAGAGGTCGAAGGGGAGGACCATGAAGGAGGAGAGGCAGAAACTGAACCCATAGAAGAACATGAAATGGAAGATTACTGTATGGATTCTGAAGGAGTTGCATATATTTCTGATTCAGATATGCCATCCTATTCTGCTATGGATGGCCTTGCTGAACCCCCTCCGTCATATAGCAAAGCTGTGAGCTTGGAACTTTTCCCCTTAGACAGTTCCCAGGATGATTCATCTAGTAGAAACCAAATGTTAGTGAGCCCAGATGAAAATCAGTCTGAAAAACCAGAAGATTCTATTCTTCCTCCTTTGACACATGAACTAACTGCAAGTGAATTACTACTTAACAAGTAGGTATCCATGATTAATTAAGTACGCAAAATAGTTACAATGGTGATGAAAATTCTTTGTGAAAACATTTGGCAGTTGGGGATTTTTGCTGTTTATTTAACCAGCTGAATTCACTTATCTTTTCAAATGTCCTGATTTAACTGGATTTTCTTATATGTAATTGATTTGTACAGTACCAATTTTTGTCTTGATTTGGAAAATAAGCAAGCCAAGTTATAGTTTATAGCTTGATCTGTGAAATTAGTTGCATAGCTCTTGAACAATACTCTGTTATGCAGAAGCATTGTTATTATTTAACAAGAGCTGTGGTGCAGCAGTGGTTAGAATGCAGAATTGCAGGCTAACTCTGGCCACAGCCTGGAGTTCGATCCTGACTAGCTCAAGATTGACTCAGCCTTTTACCTTTCTAAAGTTGGTAAAATGAGGACCCAAATTGTTGGGAGCATGCTGACATTGTAAACCACTATAAATCTAAGTGCTTTTGCTATTACTTATAGATTATTCTCTAGAATAAGATCTCCGCCATAAGTAGGGATTGGACTAGAAAACTTCCAAGTTCCCTTCCAATTCTATTATTCTATATTCTATATCCCAATTTAAAATGCTTGCATATAATTAGCATATAAAATCATGGGATCTAATTTTATTCCCACAGAATGTTTCAAGATGATGAACTAGATGAATCTGAGAAATTCTACGCTGGTCAACCTCGACATTTGCTTCTTATTTATGCTCTATATAATACACTTGTAGCCCGCTCAGAAATGGTGTGTTATTTTGTGATCATTCTTAATCATATGTTCTCTGCCTCCACAATTTCCCTTGTGCTTCCTATCCTCATCTTCCTTTGGGCAATGCTATCTGTTCCAAGGCCTAGCAAACGTTTTTGGATGACAGCTATAATCTATACTGAGGTATGTCATTGGTCAATAGCTGTTGAATAACCCTTTCAATGTTACAAGAACTTTGCCTTCATTTCTGGCTTAGAAAGAAACTGGAAACATCTGCTTTCTGGTTTAAACTAACTTCAATTATTACATTTAAGCCTGAGCAAGCTATAATTTGTTCAAAGTATGGTTTCTTGAAAGAAACCACAATCAATTCATGGCTTTGGATTCTGACTTTTTTTAATAACCAGCAGTGTCACCTAATATAATTCATGGTTATAGGTAATGCAAAGTATGCTTTGGGTAATTATTTTAGAAAGCAGATGTAGTCTTTCTTGTGACCTCAATGAAGGAGGGGAAGAAAGGAGTTACTCAAATTTGAATCATTTTGCTTCTTGATGCACATAATTCATAATATGTAAGGTGCATGAGCTACAATCTATCTGTTCATCTTGTTAAGCCTAATTTCCCCACATTTCTTACACTGTATTAAAGGCTTTTCACCAGACTTTTCACCTAGCCGGTTCATGCAAGCCAGATATTTGTCTTAATAATATCACCCTGTCAGAGATGGGCATTCCTAAGACAGTTGCAGTTACCACATTCTGGTGCCCAGATACTTCTGGATGATTATTTTACTTAAATCAGTTTGTGTCAATAAAATATCATAATGTCAGGGCTCCAACAAATCCACCCCCATTCAAATCAAAAGTCTCTAGCCACCTCTCAGAGAAAAGGAAATTGATTTATTAGAAGTGGCCATGTTGGCATTTAGCTGAATGCAGCCAATACTAAATTACATCATACATTTCCCCCTTGATCCTGGTCTTCCCCTCACTCCCTGGATGTGACTTCTCCAATGGGTCATATCCGTTTCAAGAGTCATCCATCATGCACTCCAATAACTTTCTTACACTCCAACAATTTTGGGCTGCCAGATTGTCTAGGCATTTAAGGAATGCCTTGTTTTCTCCCACTCCCTTTTTCTGGCAGCTAAAAGACCAAAGGAGTGTCTTTTTAGTTGGGCACTAATAAAAATTAAAGCAATAAATAAGGCAAAAACATTAAATCAGTGCTGTTTCAATGCCATACTTAGGCCTGAAACCTGACTGAAGGGAATCCGTATATTTCACTTCTCCAAGAGTCCTCTGCAATTATAGCCTGACCACCTCAATTTTCTTTAAATTGTCCAAAATGGACAATGAGGGCTTCTTGAAAAGGGACAGGCTATCACTTCTGTATATATTGGTGAAACCATTCCATCCTCCACCTCGTGGTGGAGTGGGTAGAATGCAGCTTTGCACAAAAACTCTGCCCACAGCCTGGAGTTCAATCCTGATGGGGCTAGGGGCTTCCAGTTTGAGCTTCTTTGGTGACAGACAGAAATCTGCGATCGTGCACAGTTTTGACCTGTGCTCACCGCTGCAGCGCCCTGAGCTGGTTGGTTTTGGGGCTAAGCCACCCTGTAGAGGTGGTGAAGAGGGGGAAGATTGCCAGCAGGGTTGAGGAGAGTCGCATCTCTCCTCCCCAGCTGGCCTTACTCTCTTTCCCGAAGGCGGTTGCAACGGTGGTCAGAAACGGCCACCTCAAAGAAGAACTTGACCAGAAAAGAATGTGCAGGAGTAAGATAAGAAAAAGAATGTGCAGGAGGAATTTTTGGCTGACTGGGTCGAACTGGAAAAACAAGAATACAAGGTACCCTGGAATTTGAATTATAAAGAATAACATTGTTCCCAAAGAAGACTTTGAAGTGGCAAATGAGAGAGGTAAGGGAAAGGATTTGGTTTTTTTCCTTTTTCCCCCTATATTGACAACAAAGAGATTTAAGCAAGAAACCGGCAAAAATCCACTTTGACATTAACAGGTATTTAAGCTGAAAATAAAATGTCAAAGGGATAATAAAGATTTCTGGATTCTCAAAAGTTTTTAAAAGAAGGAAAAAAACAAAAGGGTGGGATCTGGAAAAAGGGAGACCACCTGGAAGTGAAAGGAATTAACAGTGAAACTTTAACAAGATTCCTAAAATATACATTTTAACTGAAACTTTATAACAAGATAAGAGAACCCCAGGAAGAGAAAGTGGAAAAAAGAAGCAAGAAGAAACAGCTTTGGATTATTTGGATTACTTGGTGATTTTTGGATTTTTGGCTATTGGATTTAAAGGACTAAAATCAATCGGGTGATTGTTTAAATTTTTTTAAAATGGTATCATTCTTGGAAGGATTGAGAATGGAACTTAAAAAATAGAAAGAAGATGCACAAGAAGGAAGAAGTTCTTTTGGCTTCGTATTTCAATTTTTAGAAATGGAGATCCTGAACTATGAGAAACAACAAGAAATGCCTGTAGAACAAGAAGGGCGGGACAAAGAAGAAGCCATCTTCATGACCAAGTATTTCTATGTGGGGAAAAGAAAGGAAAGGGGGGAAAGAGAGTAAAAAATTTAAGATCTGAAAAAACAACTCAAAAAAAGAATAGTTTGAAAAGTAATTACAACATTAGGAAGAAACAGAAAAGAGGATTATAGAAGAGAGAATCAGAATTAGAGAGAGAAGGGGTCAAAAAGGGAACGGAGGAGAAGAGGGAGAAGAGGGAAAGGAAAAGAAATTGTAAAGGACAGAAACAGGCATAGAGAAGCAGGGAATACAAATGAAATAAAGAGAATGAGAATGAAATTAGGAAAGGAGGGCAACATTTTAATTATTATAAATGTGTCATAAAAATTTAAGTAAAGAGGAATATGAAAGAAACATGAAAAAATTATAGAAATATTATAAGTGTTCCTAGAAGTATGATATCCTATTGAAAAGAAATGTACACACACACACACACATAGGCACAGATATTTTATTTGTTTTATTTTATTTGGTTTGACAATTGCTTACAAGATAATAGGTATAAGTATATACATAGTTATGAATACATGGATACATATAAGAAAAATAAAAGAAACAATAGGACAGGGACAGTAGGCATGTTGGTGCGCTTATGCACGCCCCCTACAGACCTCTTCGGGAAGGGGTGAGGTCAATAGTAGAAAATCTAAGGTTAAAGTTTTTGGGGTTGGGGGAAGAAACCACAGAGTGAGGTAGAGTATTCCAGACATTGACCACTCTGTTGCTGAAGTTGTATTTCCTGCAATCAAGTTTGGTGCGATTAACCTTGAGTTTGTATCTATTGTTTGCTCTTGTATTTTTATGGTTGAAGCTGAAGTATTTATTGACAGGAAGGATATTGCAATGTATCATTTTATATACTAAACTTAGATCGGACTGAAGATGGCGTAGTTCTAGGGTTTTCTAGGTCTAGAATTTCAAGTCTGGTGGCATAAGGTATGCAATGAGTAGAGGAGTGGAGAAGTCTTCTTGTGAAATATTTCTGGACTTTCTCAACTGTGTTCATATCGGATACATAATGTGGGTTTCAGACTGATGAGCTGTATTTGAGTATTAGTCTAGCAAATGTTTTGTATGCTCTAGTTTGTAATGTAATATTTTTAAGAGAGACTACTAAATCCTTTGCTATTCTTTGCCATTGCAAAAACTTATGTTATTCTCAGTGCCAATGACTTTAAACCTAGTCTAAAAAAATCAAGAGGAAGTATTCAAAGCCTTACAAAGATTCAGCATAAACAAAAATACTAGCAAAGTTCCACACCTGCACAAGGAAATGGCAAATGCATAGTTTTGTCTTCAGTCCAGCATCCTTTTTCTTCCTAGGGTCATAAAAATGGTAAAAAGTTGTACCAGGCCATTTTCTCAGCTTCCTGTTCTCTTTTCTCTTTTTTTCTTTCCCCTCATCTGAACTTTCTAATCTTGTAGTTTAGTTTAGTTTCGTTTATTGTCATTGTACCTTGTACAGTGAAATCAAACACCATATTCAGTACACATCATGACCATGAAAATAAACACAAACACACATCCTTCACACTCCACACATTGAACCGAAAACCCCCAACACCACACATGTTTTAGAGGTACATATTGGGTTCTCTTTTATTTATATTATTTTATTTTACAGCAGTGCTTCAGAATATGGAAAACTCTTTAATTCCAAACTGAACCAAAGACAGTTTTGAAACTGGAAGTGCAGATGGACAGTGAAAATTTCACTTTATACCATAGAGATCATCCAGTCACACCCATACCTACTCAATATGGCATCCACTGGTGGAATGCCTCCGATAGTTGTCTATCCATTCTTTCTTTGAAACCATTAGCAATGAAAATCCACTGTTGTTTGTGGCATCTTGTTCCACATGTTAGACTGAATTTAACAAGGGTTAGAAAACAATAAAATTGTCAGTCTGTTTTGAGAAATCTGTTAAGAAATCCAATGATGTCAGCAACAATGAAAAAACAAGGCAAGAGATTGCCTGGTAATTCTGAAGCAGGAAATCAAGTTTTCCTTGTGAATTTTTAGGAAGCATGTTGGATTTCAACTTTCTTAAGTATTACAGATCAATTTTAGATCTTGATCCCATTTTTTATTACCCTCACGCATAATAATTGTTAAGAAACTAGATTGTGTTAATTTTTCTGTTTAATATGAAAATGATTAATTTTTCTTTCTCTCTTCACAATAGGTTACAATAGTGATAAAGTATTTTTTCCAGTTTGGATTCTTCCCTTGGAATAAACAACTAGAACTAAAAAAAGATAGACCATATTTTGCTCCTAATATTATTGGTATTGAGAAGAAAGAGGGTTATGTGCACTACGACCTTGTTCAACTACTTGCTTTGTTTTTTCATCGGTCCATTTTAAAGGTATATTTTATATGTTATTTTATTTGGGGGACAAAATAGTAAAACTGTCAGCATGTATACCTTCCAGCATATCTTCCATTCTTTTTGTTTTTAATAAAATAGTGCTCCACTAAACCAAAAGAAAATAATTTACTTCATGCTTGATTCAAAAATGCATGAAGGTACCTAGTTTTTTTTAAATGGAAAGTCGTTGTATGCAACTCAGTTTCATGCTCAATTTATCTCTCAATCTTAGTGCTGAGTCTTTGGAAAGGGTTTATATTCTCCAGTTTTCATAGTTAAGTACTTTGCCTGTCTCAGTTACTAAAGAAATCTCCAAAGATAAGCATTTTACTCTCTCCCAGAGTTGTAAAAAGAAGCTTTATCAGGTAGGGCAAGAAGAATGTGCCCCTCAGTTAAGAAAAATATTTGTACATGTGTCTTTATGTGCATACGGTATGTATATAAATGAGCCTGCAGATAAATGTGAAGACAGCAGATCCTTGAAGCCAGGGAAAAGTCAAACTTCAGTCCCCTGGTAATTTTCTAACTCTTCCCTAAAGGTAATGGCACACCATTTCAACTATAATCATCCCACATATAAGGCTATAAAATCCAGGAAACTATAGAATATAGAATACGTTATTGGCCAAGTGTGATTGGACACACAAGGAATTTGTCTTGGTGTAAATACTCTCAGTATACATAAAGAAAAGGTACATTCATTATGAATCAAGAATCATAATGTACAACACTTAATGATAGTCATAGGGTACAATCAACAATCAAATCATACGAAGAAACAGTCAAGTAGGAGAGGGTGGGTGACAAGGAGTGGTAAGAAGATAAAAAGTAATAGTAGTGTACACTTAGTGTACACTATACAGCATTTCTGAAAATAAAAACTGATTATAGCATGCAAATTATTAAAATGAAATACTTTTTGTATTAATAATGTTATCACAAATTAGATGACAAGACCAAAGCCAAAGCTTTGTATAAAGTGAAACAATATCCAAAACACTCAATATCTAACTCTAACAAAGAATACCAGTAACTCTGAAGATACTTTAATGTTCTTCTTTTTAGTGTCATGGATTATGGGATGAGGAAGATGGAGGAGACAATGGGAATAGTAAAGATGACTCAGATGATGAGTTGGCTGAATCATATAGAAGAGATTCCGCTGACTCTTTGACGTCAGTCAATTTGGCAGCATCTGTTGAATCCATACATGTCCATTTCCCAGAACAGCAAACCGCTATCCGCAGGAAAAGTTCAAGCAGTGGCTCACATTTATCACAGAGATCCAGCTTCTCCTCTCACCGTTCAAAGAGAGGTATGACTGATGATACCAGGACTCTGTTCTGTTTTGTATTTGCCAAAGCTTTTCTTTCAAGAAAGAAAGTAGCAAAGATAATCATTAAATCATAGGCAACAATGACCCTTATATTAAAGAAAGCTAAGCATTGAGAGTTATTGTAATATGTTGACCTATTATTTTCTTTGAAGAACTATTTTATCCTATCAATGCCACAAACCTGACATTATTTTAGGCAAATACGAAAAACCTGTTAGAAGGCAAAATGGATATTTCTTGTAAAAAATATATTTTAGTGGCTTTAATTTATTATGTAGCATTTTTATTTTTCAGGTATTTGTTGTGTTTTAAAATCCATAAGATGTCTGAGTTATATCTTAAAAAGTAATCTAGGAATTTTAACAATCACATTAATGCAGAACTCCCTACCTTAAAATAAGTTTTATCTTCCTGACAATATTTTTAAAGAACATTATGCTATAAAATTATATATATAAATTTACAGTTTACAATTTATATATTTATTTTATATAAATATATAGAAGAGAAACAGATTGGTATGGTTTGTAATTAAAGCACCACATTAGAGTCCAAATGACTGTGAATTCTAGTCCCCTTTTAGGCATGAAAACCTGCAAGTGACTTTGTGTAGGTCTCTAAGCCTAACCTACCTCACAGGGTGGTTGTTGGGATGTAACAAGAAGAGGAAAAAATATTAGGTAAACCTGCCAAATTGAGCTATAAAAAAAAGTCAGTTTGAAATAACTTTAGAACTACTGTCATGCCCCTGGTGGAGACTGACTCTGAGGAAGAGGAGGAACAGCCAACAGGGAGTGGGAGTGTGGCTCCAGAGGTAGTGGAGAAAGCTGGGGAAGGGCAGAGGCCAGCTGAGCAGTCAGAGGAGGATCCAGGCCCATCCCCTATCCATCCTAGGTCGCGCAGGGAGGAGAGGATCAGGGAAAAGTGAGGTCTACTCAAGAGGAGATTACCATGCTATGTATATAAGTTTGCAACTGTGCAGTTAGAATTTGCAGAAGTCAATTTAGTGTTTCACCTGGAAAGAGGTTTATCTTTGCTGGCATTCTTCCCATGGACTTTTCTAGGTTATTTTCCTGGAGTTTATGATTAGTTATCTTGGCTTGCTTCAGAACTCTCATCAGTGCAGTTTGTTTTGGTTTTCTTTTTGCCTCATTATTTACTTTTGTGACTTTAAACTGTGCCTAATAAAACAGTGAAATTTAAGTTGAAGGCCTTATCGAACTTTAACATATGTTTTGGGTTATTTTGAGAGATTACGGGTCATCACAACTACAATATGAAGCCCTGGTGCTATCTGAACTTGGTTGTTATTTGCCTACATGTCATTATCCAATCAAGTCATATCTAATAGCAATAGCACTTAGACTTATATACTGCTTCATAGTGCTTTACAGCATTCTCTGGGTAGTTTACAATGTCAGCATCTTGCCCCCAACAATCTGGCTCCTCATTTTACTGACCTCAGAAAGATGGAAGGCTGATCAAGCTTGAGCCCTATCCGGATCAAATTCCAAACTATGGGCAGTAGTTGCAATACTGCATTCTAACCACTGCTCTACCAGGGTTCATTTTAGAATTAAAAGTTTTCCATTCCGTAATTGCTGGATAATGTGAATGAAAAGTGGATTTTCAAGACAGGAGAATGCATCTGCATGTTTAGGCCTTTTTGGTCTTCACTACAAAGTTACAAGTTGAAACACAATGGCTCAGTGGCTACGACCCTGAGCTTGTCTATCAGAAAGGTCGGCAGTTCGACAGTTTGAATTCCTAGTGCTGCATAACAAAGTGAGCTCCTGTTACTTGTGCCAACCTGGCTCTTCGAAAGCATGTAAAAATGCAAGTAGAAAAATAGGGACCACTTTGGTGGGAAGGTAACAGTGTTCTGTGCGCCTTCGGCATTTAGTCATGCCGGCCACATGACCGTGGAGACATCTTCAGACAGTGCTGACTCTTCGGCTTTGTAACGGAGACAAGCACCGCCCCTTAGAGCCGGAAACATCTAGCATATATGTGTGAGGGAAACCTTTACCATTACCTGACAAGTAAAAATGATCCCAAGCACAGGAGTAATAACCTGAGAGAGATTTTCTGTTTGTTTTGTTTGATAAAAGGAACTCATCTTTTGTTTCTCATTTTTATTCTTGCTTATTCTTATTCATCGTAGTTTAAAGGAATATATTTTTTCAAAGTGTAAAGAATAAGGATATGCAGATCCAGATTTTTTTCCTTTTCTTTTGAGCTTTCCCTTACAAGTACAATAATTCTTTCTCCACCTGTAATTTCAGGAAGTACCAGCACACGCAACAGTAGTCAAAAAGGAAGCAGTGTGTCCAGCATAAAAAGGAAGTCAAGAAAAGAGCTTCTGATGGAAAAACTGAGAGAACAATATATCATTGCAAAGGCATTTACAATTAAAAAGTGAGTAATTACACATATCAGATTTATTGAAATAAATGCTGAATCCAGAAATGTTCAAAATATTCTAAGATTGAGGAAAGAGCCAGAAAGAAATCTGTATCCATTTTATGACACTAATGAACTCAAGCCCATCACTGATTGCTAAGGCAGACCTATATGCTTGATTACCATATAGCAAGAAAAGATTTCAGGAAAATGGGAAACAGATTTTTTCTATTCAGTGTATTAGGAACACATTCCAATACTAAATCACTAAAGCTTCAATTACTGTATTTCCTTCCGTCTTTTTTTCTTTCCTTCCAAACTATTAATATAATGTTATTTTAATGTTATTTTAATGTTTCTAAAAATATGAATAAATCATTTTTGGCATATGTGAAGAATCTATCAGACATCCCATAGGGTGGTCAAGTTTCTAACATTCTGCTTTTATATGTGCTGGAAGAAGTGAAATTTCCTAAAATAAAGGAAGCTAATCTGTTACTTGATAATTTAGAAATCTGAAGATACAACTCCCGTGGCAATTTTAACCCAAAATATTTTGAAAGGAGACCTACTTTTTCCTTGGAGGAATCATTTACATTTAGGATATCAATTGGGATCGGCAATTCCATTGCTAAGTGAAGTAGTTGCTTAGTGGGAAATCGTGCCACTACAACTGTGCTTTCTGGCTTGAAACTAATCAATTTCACACTTTTCTGCTTTTGTTTGGTTCCTACAACTCCAGAGGTGAAATGCTGCCAGTTCACCAAATCTGTTGTAAAAAATGCTACCGGTTCAGCCGAACTGGTATTTCCGACGGTCAGTTGGGTGACGATAAGCTGTGCCGCGCGATTTAGATCAGCTAGAAAGCAGGAAATCATCGGGGCTGATCCCCCTCCTTGCTGTTGTACTTACCTCAGAAGGCTGCAAAATGTTGCTTTTTTCAGCGCCTAGAAGGCTTCCCTGACGCCCATTAGGCCAAAAATGGGGCACGTTTTCTCTTTTGCAAAAGAAAAAAAGACTTTTGAACTCCCCGTCACATGACCACCTATCCATACCCACAGAACCAGTGTTTAAAAATATTAAATCCCACCACTGTACAACTCCTCTATCCTTTGGAATGTCAGGTATAATTAACAACAAGGGAAATAATGTATGTATTTACATTAATTGGAGAAGAGATTACAAGAGAGTAAGCAGGAACACAGTGAGGAATATGCATTGAAAGAATGTGCTACCACATTATATAAACAGCCTGGTAAATTCGCCATTATTTGGCTGCTTACTTTCTTATAATCCCTTCCTCTCCAATCTTTTTGCTTTACAAGTGGAAAAAACCACAGGTCAGACACAGGTCAACACTTACTGACTGTTACGGCAATCATGTGGCTCTGAAGATTGTAAATTATTGTAAACTTTGAACAGTTCCTGAATGAATTGTTGATAGGTAAGGACTATCTGTACATTGATTAAGATCAGATCAAGAGAAAAATATTTAAGCCCACATTTGCATGTTTTTACTGAAATGAATTCTGTTATATAGTTGTTTCTACCATTGAAGACAGGAAGAGATCAAGAGTGAAGACAATCAAGATTTCCATACTGTACTTCAAATAGTATCTATGGGGAAACAATTCTAAGCATGTGCATTTTCCCGCAACATTATTTTGTAACAATGACAGTGACTTTTGTATTATTTCAGGACACTTCAAATATATCTACCCATCAGACAGTTTTTCTACAATCTTATCCACCCGGAATACAGTGCTGTGACAGATGTTTATGTCCTGATGTTCCTAGCTGATACTGTGGATTTCATTATAATTGTCTTTGGATTCTGGGCTTTTGGGGTATGTTAATAAGAATGGATGTGCTTGAGTAAATGTAGTTATTTTTATAACTATTATTTTTTTCAGGATTAACTTTGTTTCTTTTGTTTTCTTTCTATTTTCTTCACAGAAACATTCTGCAGCAGCAGATATTACTTCTTCATTATCAGAGGACCAAGTCCCAGAGGCCTTTTTAGTTATGGTACTAATTCAGTTTGGAACCATGGTAGTAGATCGGGCACTGTACCTGAGAAAGACAGTCATGGGGAAAGTCATCTTTCAGGTTATCCTTGTTTTCGGCATACACTTTTGGATGTTCTTTATCTTGCCCATTGTGACAGACAGGTAAATGCATTGTATTTAAATGATTTCATTGGTTACTTTTATTATTTATTATTTTTTTAAAAGTGGCCTATTCATCTACATAATGATAAAATTCATCTCCTATGAAATGATTGTATTAAACATATCAAAAAGCTAATAGATTATATTTTGAAAAGAAATGAGTTAGCTTTACCACATTTAAATAATATTGAAAGTATTCATTCTATGAAAGGCATATAAAAATGCATTTGTTTTCTTGATGTGTGTTTTGCCTTCTAGGAAATTTAGTCAAAACACAGTTGCCCAGCTTTGGTATTTTGTGAAATGTGTTTATTTTGGATTATCGGCATATCAGATACGTTGTGGCTATCCAACTCGTGTACTTGGCAATTTCCTTACAAAAAGTTATAATTACGTAAATCTGTTTTTATTCCAAGGGTAAGTCTGTGAGCCTGGTATAATATCTATTTTTCTTTACAATTCCATTTTTAAATTTATACTTTCTTACTATTTATAGATTGCATTTCCCCAAAACTGACTCATAACAAAGTCATATTATCATGCCACCTTAATGTTTTCTTTAATTTGGAAATGCTGTATTATTTAGTAATATGAATTAGATCAGTGGTGTCAAGCTCGATTTCATTGAGGGCCGCATCAGGGTTGTGTTTGACCTCTGGGGACCGAGGTGGGCATGGCTGGGTTGGACATGACCAGCTCAACATTACTCATGTCATTGGTGCCTGTGGTGGCCCGAGCGCTCTGCCAGTGAAAACAGCTTGGGATGGCTGCCCGTGGCCCTTGCATGCTTCATTTTCAGCTGCAGTGGTCTCCTACAACCCTTTGCCAGCCCAAAAGGAGTTCAGGAGGGCTATACCAGAGGCACCGCAGGCCAGTCCTTCACAGTTTCCAGGGTGGCCCTGCAGGCCAAATCTAAGCACCCCATGGGCCAGATCCAGCCTCCGGGCCTTGAGTTTGATATCCCTAAATTAGATAGACACCATTAAATTTATGCTTGATCATGAAATCAATTTTAATTCATAAGTGGACCAATTATAACCTTTCTACTTCTACTCAGAAGTAAAAAGGAAACACTTTTTTGGATTTTCTTTCTGAGGGAAGAGCAAATAAGGGCACCATGCTTTCTTGTACATAAGATTTCAGAAAATTATCATAGACAAATGGAACATTTTTGCTAGTCTTCATCCTTGTATATAAATGATGTTAGTACTAAATTGTAGGTCACCCTTTATCTAGATAAAATAGTTCTCAATGTTTAAATAAATCTATCTCCTTTTCTCTGGAGGATAATGTTTTTATTTCAGTAAATTATGGAAATAATGCTTCTAAAAGTGCTAGTACTGATCTAGGGGTTCTCTGGAAGCCACAAAATGGAGGGGGTGGACAGCAAGGAAATCACAGAATGGAAGGCATGGACCGCATTTGACTCATGCAATGAAAACCACAGAATATCCCAAGCTAAAACTGATTTTTCTTCTTTGTAGATTCCGCCTAGTCCCTTTCTTGACTGAATTGAGGGCAGTTATGGACTGGGTTTGGACAGATACCACATTAAGTCTTTCCAGTTGGATCTGTGTTGAAGATATTTATGCTCATATATTCATTTTAAAGTGCTGGCGAGAGTCAGAAAAAGTAAGAAATTCATTTAAGGGATTATTTTTTCTTTACAAACTTATAATCAGGAAAAAGTTCACCTTGTACAGTGTGAAAGAGAAATGTGAGCTTATTTCTCATCTATCTGTATTAGATTAACAGTGTTTCAAACTTCCTAGAATTGATGGGATTGCAATATTAATCTCATTTGTTACTTCCATTCACAGGCACTTGTTTCTGTGTATTTCTGTGTATTTCTATATACCTGTATGCAGATTCAAGAGCATAGGAAAAATGATTCTTTAAAAAAAGAACTGTTAGAGTACATAAACATTTATAATATGCAATAAATATGTAATAAATGTGTAATTGTCCAAAGAAAACTTCAATTTTATTTAGTTCATAAGAAAGCAGCTTATAACTGAAATCAAACCTATTCAGCATAACTTTATAACTTTCTCAGAAATAATTTCTGGATGCACCACTATGGTACCAAGAAAGAGCATTTTAGAACCTTTGTCAGTGAAACATTCCCCTGGAAGACCAGGATAAAGATCACAGCTGAACCTGCTAGGGCTTTGTATGTAGTACTTAGATTTTATTAGGTTTTTTAATTAACAATTTTAATTTTTTTTCCATTAGGAAAGCAGTATATAGTGCAGAAATATGTGATTAGAAGTGCATCTAATAATGTCACAACATGTAGCATTAATTTGAGAAGTTTAATTTTTCTCAGTAACTATCCATTAATACACTTATAATCAGTTATTTGAAGGAAAAATAAGAATTAGATCTTTCGGGTCCTATAATTTTCTATCATTCCTATGGATCTGAAATCTGTAGCTGCTATGAAATAATGCTTTTCATTGAAATGTTGTTTAGACAAGCTATTTATTATAAATTCACATTTTTCTACGCAGCATAGTATGAAAAAAATATTGTTTTTCATACTTTGTTTAATTTACTTTTCAAAGTTTTAAACAAGCTTTTTCATCCACTTCCAAACTTTGCTAACAATGATTATAGACAGCATATGCAATAAAATTACAGAGGTTATGTATATGTTGAGCCCCTGAATTGCAAGACCTTTATAAAAATTCTGATACAAGACTCCTAAGGCAGTTTCTACAAAACAACATTTTGCAATATCAGTGTTATGGGTCTGAGCTCTCTTTGTTAGCTTACCCCAGACTCTAAGTATTACTTGAATTGCAGTGTTGCTGTTATGGCAGATCTTGCATGAAGAATTAAGAAATATAATTTGCTACTTCTAGTTTATGAAATCAGTTACAGCCTACCTGGGAATACAGATTTCATTGTCAATGTCTGTTTGCGAGTCTAAGTTTCATTGAAAAAAAAAAATTAGACCATGTGATTTTAGACAATGACATTTACTGTTGAATTATTTGTTCATGTACAAGATGCTGGACTACGGGGCAGCCCTGTCTCAGTTATAGTCATTTGGATAATACTAATTATTTAAAACATGTGTGGTCTGACAAGAAACTACAGAGTCCCAATAAGATAAGGACACCACCTATGAACACAAAGTTCAAATACATGGAAGATGTAGTTTAAAGAATTAATGGGTTTTATCTCTTTTCAAAAGGAAAAAAAATGCATTTATTTGCTTATTTACTTTTTTTCTCTTTTTGCAGCGATATCCCCAACCAAGGGGCCAGAAGAAAAAGAAAGTTGTGAAGTATGGAATGGGTGGCATGATTATTATCTTGCTGATATGCATAGTGTGGTTCCCGCTGCTCTTCATGTCTCTAATTAAATCTGTTGCAGGTGTCACAAATAGGCCTCTTGATGTATCCATCACAATAACTTTAGGAGGTTACCAGGTACAACCTGTAAAAATGTCATGTGCTATTTTATTTCATATGCTAACATTTATTATAAAATTTCAGCAAAAGAAAGCATTGATGAATATTTACTGAAAGGTATCCATGTCTACAGCAACTTTTATGTTCTTTTCCAGCCTATTTTTACAATGAGTGCCCAGCAAAGTCAACTAAAAAATATGACAAATAAACAGTTTCAAGACTTTAACAATGCATTTAAGAAGGAGACTGTAAGTATTTGTTTAACAGTAAAAATAATATTACTAATGGCAAGCAATTGTGGAAGCATTCGATATTCTTCAAAATACCACTGCGATTATGTTATTTATTTAATATTCCATTTGTACTGACATTCTGAGTGTATGCACGAATGCATCTGTAAATCCAGTTACTCAGTGCTTAATAACCTGTAAAGGAGGAAGCACTAAATTTATATTAATATGTATTTGGATGTGTGTTATACCCCAGCATCTGTGTACTAGTAGAGACAAACCTTTCTGTGTCCTAGTAGAGACAAACATATACAATAGCTTCGTATTTGCAATAGCACATATATGTGAACACACATGCTTCAACTATTACACACAAAGGCATAGCTGCCATGGCCATTTTAAATCAGTCACTTAGTGCTTGTCTGTTTAAATAGCTGCCCTGTTGTAAAATGGGAATGCTGAACTTCTCATCAGTTGAAAAATATTTCATTCATTTTCTGCAAACTAGTTAATCAGTTACATTTATTACGTTTTCATGCTTTTGAGAGAAAAGGAGAAAATAAAAGAAAATTTGGCTTAGTTAGTTGGTTTCATGATTTTCTAGTAGTGGGTTTCCCTCTCAGAATGTGAGTATTGTGCTTTGAAGTGCTCCAACCATTCAGTTAATAACCATGTTTCTGGTTTTTGTCCATTCTGCCATTCTATTAGTATGTCTCCCTGTTTTCTTTGATTCATCCACTACTCATGGCTCTACATCTTTTGTCTCTCCCTCCTTCTTTGAATAATGAAATTTTTGATGGAACAGTTCTACAGACAACAAATAGAGATGATTTCTCTCTTTTATTTTTTTAAAGAGTGCTTTACAGTTTCTAGAAAACTATGCTATAGAAGATATAACAGTTGCTCAGCTAGAAGGCAGCTCAAATTCTTTATGGACCATCAGTCCTCCTAGCAGAAAAAATATGATAAAGGAGCTCAAGGCAGATAATCGTGATTTTTCTTTGGTTGTTTCATGGAGCATTCAAAGGTACATCATTGATAATATATAGGTGTATCACTTTTTTGTCTGGATGTGAAAATGGTTAGAAGTAAAATATGGTAAAGATTATTGATTGGAATAATCTCTTTTATATAAAGAATAGAATAATCATAGGTCTGGACCTCATGTAGCAAAAGTGATAAAGTTCAACATTAAAATAATTAGCACTGAAAGAATATGAAACCCACCAGCTGTGTGAGATAAGGATGATGATGGTGATGCATTTTAGCATTATTTACTTCATATGATAACTGCATACTCCACAAACCTGATATTATGAAAAATGTATAATATTCATTCTATTGTCTATCTGTCAATCTGCCATCTTGTTTAACCACCAATTTAACCTTAGTTTTAGTGCCAGTGAATACTGTTGTAAGATTTTTAGACTCTTATGGATGTCATAATTGTTTTCAAAACACTTAGTATAAAGGTTATTTAAACTAGGGGCCCAGTTTAAATATTTTGTATTCCCAGTAAAAATACACCACCTTGCATCTCTGTTATCTAAGCGTGTAAAAGATATGGAAAGGCAGCCTCCTTAACACAGAATCTTAGTTCCTGGAAACTTATCAGCATCAATTTATCAATTTTCTGACAGTATTGTGGCTGCTCGGAACAAATCTGAAGTTTTATTTTATTTGTGAGAATAGAAGCCACAACAGCCTAGATTAGTCCCATGATAAGTGTCAAATAAATATAATAATAATAATAACAATAACCATTACAAACATTCACAGAATAAGGTTGTTAGTTAAATTAGTATTTCAAAATCTTCTAACTAGTAATTATGTTGAACATAACAATTAAGGGAATACAGTAGTTATATGTTAATATATGTTATAATATATGTTATTGAATGAT
The DNA here is from genome assembly GCA_015471245.1 of Laticauda colubrina. Taxonomy (NCBI): domain Eukaryota; kingdom Metazoa; phylum Chordata; class Lepidosauria; order Squamata; family Elapidae; genus Laticauda; species Laticauda colubrina. The sequence continues at coordinate 63,093,231 of BLBF01000002.1, read as the reverse complement.
TAAATAATGCATTTTTATAAAATATTTATTAAAGAAATATCTCTCTTGGAGCAAAAGCAGAAACAGTATCAGATAAAATATCTCACAATCTACCAGCTGATGCAAGAAAAAAAATTGCAGCAATGATGGAAAATCCAAATCAACATGTAAACCACTTCGTGTAAGTACTTTTTGAAATATTCTAAAATACAAGATTTTATTTCTTATATAGAAAAGTAGAAAAAGATCATGATTGTATTACATTTGTAAATATTTTACATTATATAGGTGCCATAATTTATCTTCCTTCCTTCCTTCCTTCCTTCCTTCCTTCCTTCCTTCCTTCCTTCCTTCCTTCCTTCCTTCCTCCATCAGTAGAAAAAATATATTACTCCACCTTCATGTTGGTATGAAATCCTTATATAATGGTCCCTAAATTGAACTAATTGTTGAATTATAATCTTATGGATAGGAGTCTTCATTTATATAAATGCATGTCAATCATCTGCAAGGGCCTTTAAGAGGAACAAATACCCAGATTCAAACAGGAATATAATACTTCTGGAGCTACATATAAAGAATGGGGAAAAGATTATGTATTGTGGCTATTGTCTTTCCACCATTTTTTGTTAATCATTCAGCATTTTTGAATTGATTATACTAGTATGTGCTACATGTATTCAACAAATACACTCATGTGTAGCCTTGGTTGTTTTTATTGTATAGTACTATCAAGGAAACTATCACAGAAACATGTACAGATAGTCCTCAACTTACAACAGTTTATTTATTGGCCATTTGAAGTTACAACAGCATTGAAAAAAAAGGATTATGACTGTTTTTCATATTTATAACCAATGCAGCATCCCCATAGTCACATGATCAAAATTCAGAAGCATCCCTGGGGTCATATGGTTACCTTTTACGACCTTCTGACAAACAAAGTCAATGGGAAAGCCAGATGCATTTAACAACCATGTTACTAATTTAAGAACTGCAGTAATTCGCTTAACAACCGTAGCAAAAAGATCATAAAATGGGGAAAAATTTAACAACTGACTTGCTTAACAACAGAAACTTTGGACTCAACTGTGGTTGTAGGTCAAGGACTACCTGTATATACAACAAAATCTCTTTCGGCATAGTTTTACTGTATATGTGTCATAGAAAATCATTTAAAGAATTTGAGGATAGGATTGGAATGGAATGGAATGGAATAGTATAGGTGGAAGGGATCTTGGAGGTATTCCACCCCCTGCTTAGACAAGAAACTCTAACATTTCAGACAAATGGTTATCCAATCTCTTCTTTAAATTTACAACTTCTAGAGGCAAGTTATTCTACTGATTAATTGTTCTAACTGCCAGGAAATTTTTCCTTAGTTCTAAGTTGCTTCTCTCCTTGATTAGTTTCCTCCATTGCTTCTTGTCCTGCCTTGTGGTGCTTTAGAGAATAGCTTGACTGCCTCTTCTTGTGACAGCCCCTGAGATATTGGAACACTGCTAATATGTCTCCCCTAGTCCTTCTTTCATTAAACTAGACATACCCAGTTCCAGCAACCATTCTTTATATGTTTTAGCTGAAGATGAATAGTTAACTGTTCTAGAGTTTTTTTTAACAGAAAAATGTTAACCTTCTGATACCAAAATTGAAAATACTTTGATGATGTGCTAACTGTCCTCAAATTTTCACTATATTGAAGAACAATAAATTTAATGAGCATGGAATTTGCCACCTGGGAATTACACATAAATATATATAATTATAATAGCGACCTAATGTAGTGGATCAAATAGAGTTTTGAACCAAAACCAGGGAGACATGTTAAAATCACAAGTTGTTTAATGGTGCTGGAATGACTTTAGCCAATCACTCACTGTATATGATAAGAAAGATCAGTTATGACACAATATTGTAAATAAATTTCTATTAAATATCCTTAAATCATGTTGTTCCTTACCTAGGATGCTTGCTGGAGTATATCCACATTATGTCAAGGCACCTAGTGATAATGTTGCAAAACCTATAAAACAACTCTTGGAAGGTATGAATTTTCAGCATTCTTTCAAGTGATAAAATATTGTTTTGTAATTTATGAATCTCCCATGTTGCAAATTAAGGGTTGGGGATGAGAAACAAAAAAAAAATCAAATGTTTCATTTTGTGGTCTCTTGAAGGCTAACAGAAAGTGCTGATGAAATGTTTTTTCTTGCATCTACAATCTTTTAACGATTTATCTCCTATGGCCTTGATTAAAGGATAATAAGAGGGTTTTCATGACCTTGAGATAGTATTAAAGGCATCCTTCGTGGAACCAGGTTTTCCTTATATTTGGGGGGGGGGGTGTATCCTCTTCCCTCTTGATTTTATCACAACTTGCATTGCAGATAGTCCTTGCTTAATGACCCTAATTGGGACCAAAATTTTCATCACTAAACAAAATTCTCATAAAGTGAATTACCACATGTCTGCATTATTTAGTGGCATTACTCCTGGTTCCCAGTTATGATCACTAAGATAGAACCTCACACTGCTTGGGGGCATATCATGCTGGACTCTGCTTCAATTCCCGCCACCTGCCTAACCCTGCACTTCATCATCACTACCTACCTCTTCCTACTCCTGTCACACCTACCTGACTTTCACTATCTTCTTCCACTGCTGACAAGGTGTGCCTGGCTAAGGCAGCTGCTGGACCTTCATGAGACCTTCATGTGGCCTTGCAAAGCAATGGGGAAGCCTGGTGATGCAGCGTTCCAAAAGTGTCAGCAGCTGCTTCTGCTGGACACACCTCATTGGTAGCATGAAGAAGATGGCAACAGTCAGCAGAGGGCAGAAGAGATAGGCAGTGGCAGCAGGGTAAGGACAGCCAAAAGGCTGGAGGGAGGGAGAAAATAGGCAGATAAAAAAAAATTGAAATGCATGCTGGCAGTCATAAATGCAGGCAGCTTTCCAAGCGCTCAAATTTTATCACATGACCAGGGGTGTTACAAATGGCTGTACATAATTTGGAGGACTGGCTAACAGTACATCATTATAACTTTAAAAGGTCTCTAAGCAAATGGTCATTAAGCAAGAACTACCTACAGATTATAAGGCCTCGTAGATTGAAACAGTTTTGCTTATGCAGTATTGCTTACAACCAAGGAAGTGATTTTGGTCAGCTACAGGCCTGCAGTGGAAGAGGTAGCATGTTAGGATAAGGGAGAAGGATTTCATTTGCTTCCTTTTATTTTCAGACATACTGATACAGGCCTTGATCAGACAATCTGAAGGCTTAAAAGAAGGATGGCTAGTTCTAAGTTTTCAGAAGGTATTCTCTTTTCTAGACGCTAATCTTCAGAGATACAGTATACAGAAGTATATTTTGACATTAAATTAATTCTTCACTGAGAACAGATGCAGTGGCAAACTTATCTCTGACATAAATTATTTTACAATTATGAAACATTTGTATGGTGTGAGGTCATTGATTCCATATTTTTTGTGGGAAATTGAAAAAGTATTTTCTTGCTTCTCTGAGGAGCTCATGGGTGTCCAACCTTTTGACTTTTCCGGGCCACATCAAGTGAAAAAGAATTGTCTTGGGCAGCATATAAAATATGTAATATAATCAATGTATATAAACACAATGTATATAAATATATAAATGTGAAGTTTAAAGTTTATGATCTTGTGGGGCCACATTACTAGCTCTCCAGGGCTGCATGTGGCCCATAGGCCGCAGGTGGACACCTCTGGAATAGCTAATAAAGAGGATGGGTTTTTTTGTTCCTTCTCTTCTTTTTTGTAGGTGGGAAGTTTAAAGATATCACTGTTTCATTATCCAATAATAACAAGTCCGGTGAAATTCATGAATGGTGGGTTTTAAACCAGAAGAACAAATTTTTGGAGTCAAATAAAACTAGTTTGGAACTAATAGTGTTCAGTGACAAAGTCAGTCCTCCCAGTCTTGGATTTTTGGCAGGTTATGGGTAAGCAAATACTTCATGTTAACATTATTATCTAATATAAGACACATCGTTATGTTTCAGAAGCATTACTGTTTATATTTACATTATATTGAAGCAAACTTTCTTCAGATGTGATCATCTGAAGGAGACTGGTTTCATTGCCATTATCTCCGAAGACCATGTCCAAATTTTCAAATTATTATGAATGGCTGAAAAAGATCAAATTCTAAAGACTGTAAGATAACTGAAAACTCTAGATCAGGGGTGTGAAACTCACATCACAGCATTGTCATGTGACATATCAGGACTTTTTTCCCTGTGCTAAACCGGGCGTGGCCAGAGCACGATGCATCCGGCTTATGGGCCAGAAGTTTGACAACCCTGCCCTAGATGATAAAAGATAACCAAAAGAGTCTGTCATAACTATTCTCCATGCACATAATATATTCAGAGGTATACAGCTGTAAAGTAGGTCCTCTTTATTATTTGATTATTTGATTTGTTCCTGCTGTGTGTCAGATCTCATGCTTCCATCCAGAACTGGCACTGTTCAGCAGTTATGGATCCAATTTGGAACATATACTGCAAAGAGCTCCAAGCCAGTTAAAATTGGTCCCTAAACTACAATTCAAACTTCATATTTTTCTACTTTTTTATAGAAACTGCTTCAGTGGTGAAATGCGACCAGTTCGGCCCAGTTCCACTGAACTGGTAGCAAAAAAAAGTGCTGACGATCAGCTGAGGGGGGGGGGAAGAAGAGAAAAGTGCAGGATCAGCCCTCCCACTCACCCCTGTGCTTTTCTGTTCTTTATCCTCTCACCTGATTGGCACAGCAGAGCTTCAGCTTATTTTGGAAAGCTACGCATACATTAGGTGCATGTGCACATACATGCAGGAAGTATGCGATCACCAAACTAGTAGGAAAACTGGAAGAATCCCATCAATAAACTGCTTTCATATCTGATAACATGTTTAGACATGGGTGTCTCTGCTTTCATAAATTTTAAAGTGATCGTTATCAATTCTTATCACATCATTTTTATCCTTATGACCGATTAGAAGATCCTGTAACTGGATGAGAACATTAATGGTAGTTTTAGCATCAATAAAACAGAATCAGAAATGAGACTGAATCCAGATAGTTCCATTTTAATGGAAGAATTTATTGGAGCTGAAAGCTCCCATAGCTAATTTATCCCACCAATTTGCAATTTGGGTTAAATATAGGTGGCAGAGTATAATCCAGCCCACTCTTTTCCACATTAATGAGGTGAAGGCTAGAAGAGCTTGAAAGCAGACAAGGGTTTATAATAAGTATATAAAAGTCAACTGCTCCCTCCCATCGGAAAAACAAACATCATTCAGACCATTGGAGTACTCAAATGGAAAAAAAGAGATGCAAAATTTCAACCAAGGGACTGCTTGAGACTTATCATTGGCAGCTGACAATTTTATGCTCTACGTATAGTCCTTGGCTTACAACCGTAAATGGACCTGGAATCTTGGTCATTGAGTGAAGCAGTCTTTAAGATGTCACATAACCGCTTTGTTTAACAGCTGCAATCACAGCACTCTCAGTTGCAGTTATTAAGCAATCTTGTGGATTATTAAGTAAACAGAGTCCTAGGTAAAGAGTGCAAGATGTCGGGAGGGGTGGGGAAGAGACAAGGTCAAGTGTGAATTGGGAAGTTGCTGTGGACAAGTCCTTCAGCTTTGGGGCTGAAAATCCCTGGCAAAATCCAAGGAGGATTTTCAGCTGCTCAAGGGAGAGACGCTTGCACACAGCCTGCACCAAGCCATCCCATCCATAGCTTACCGCTTTCCTGAAGTATCTCATGCCCCTTATCTAGCCATGCTGCATCTCTGCTTTGTCTGTCTGTCTCCTTTCAAATTATTGCACATTTTTAAATGTTAATGTTTTCTTTCATGTTTTGCAGAATCATGGGTTTATATGCTTCAGTTGTGCTGGTAATAGGAAAATTTGTTCGTGAATTCTTCAGTGGAATCTCCCACTCTATTATGTTTGAAGAGCTTCCCAATGTGGATCGTATCCTAAAGCTGTGTACAGATATCTTTTTAGTGCGGGAGACTGGTGAATTAGAACTAGAGGAAGATTTATATGCTAAGCTAATATTCCTGTACCGTTCACCAGAGACTATGATCAAATGGACTAGAGAAAAAACAAAGTGATCTAATTGGAATTCAAAAAATTTGGATTTTTTTTTGAAAAAAAAAAGAAGCACAACATTCACTTTTATAATTGGGAAGCAATTTTTTGTTCATGGAATTTGCTTGCTTCCTTAGGAAAAAAAGCTTTTTTTCCAGATGCAACTATTATTAATGTCAGAAACACTTTCTTTTCAATTTAATGAACAGCATTATCTGCAACCACATCTAAGTTAATTCTGAGCAGAAAAAAGATATCAAAATAGAATATGAGATCTTTTGTCTGAAAAGAAATTTTGAACTGTGCAATTTGCTATTTGACATCAGTGATTCTCAAGGATCTACCATGATCCCAGTTGCTCATCTAGGAAATCCAAGGCAATTGATCACAGTTGGTGCTGAAGGCAATTTTATTATTTGCATTTCTAGGAAAACAGATCTGTTAAAGACTAAATAGTTGTTCAGTTCTCGAGGGAAAAAGACCGAGTGATATAATTATTAACTGCCTTATTTTATTTGAACAATTAAAGAAGATATTGAAAACATCCGTGACTTTACTCAGGAAAATAAACTGTCAATCTTCAACTAATGGATAATAATGGAGAAATATTGTGATTTTTTGCTGGGGCAATTTTCTCCACCTGAAAAGTAATGAAAAATAAAGAAGACGGTTGAATCATGAGCAGCCTTTGTGGACTAATCTTTTTCTTCAATCACTACAAATTGTGCTTTCCCCTATTTTGACATTTTAATGTAATGATATGACTTGTATTTAGCATTTCCTTCCAGTGTTTCAGGTATATCATAATGTTTACATATTCCACTACCCATTTTTATGTCCAAGATGTCTTTTTAAAATTCCCACAGGCTGTTTAGCAAAAGACACTGTAGCATGAATGTTTAGTGCTGAAAAATAGTTTTCATTTGATGATTTAAAACACACAGTTTCTTAACATAAATTATAATTATAATATGGTAAGAGATTATGCCATCATTTCCAAATAGAATGCCGTTCAAAGGTAATGGAACTGCTATTCCCAGAGCATCATGTTGGGAATTGTAGGCTCAAAACAGCTAGCGGGAGCCAAATTGGGGAAGGATAGGATAACTGTAGTTTTCATTCCATACCAATTTCAAACAAAGTTCTTGTTCCAAAGACCATCTTAAAGTATTTTTCTTATGCTTGTTTACACTGAATAAAATTCTTTGTATAAATTAAATATATCAAAATTGTGAATGTGCCCACTATCATTAAAAATGATCTAAATATTTCCTATTATGATGATGTAGTAAGTCTCAAAGATGTATGAAATTTTGGTAATGGCACAAACAACATGAGAATAAAATTACTTGTGCATTAGTTTGTTAAACTAAATGTAATATGATGGTGATGCTTAGAGTTGATTGCTTCCATGAAAATATTGCTGGTACATTATTGTGAAAAATGGCACATTTTGACACTAGGAAAGGTATACTGAAATAAACCATTTTAGCATACTCCAATAATAAAATACACCATGACTGCCACTCATTCAAACATATTCTAATTTCCAAAGAAACTATAATGAAAATGAACAGAACCAATAATGGATATGTTGACCGTGAAGGAAAAAGAAAGCTTGCATCTATTTTGTGTACCTTGGGTTGGCCTGACAGAAATGTAACCTTTTTACAGGCTTTTATTGTTTTCCAATAAAAAGAAAAGAATTACAATGACTAACCAAATCAGAATAAACAATTTAGGTACCTTAAAGACTATCAAATTTATAGATGAAATATTAACTGATGTTTATCTTGCATCCATGAATTCTCCAGAGAAATCTGACTCATTGACCCTTGTATTTCAGCATCTTTTTAATAATTCTATGCAACCATTTGAGAAAAACTCATTGCATCTCATAAAATAAGATGGATTCCATTTAATATCCATTAAATGGATTTAATATTTATTAATATTTAATAATATTATGGATGGATTCCATAATATCCATCTGTTTAATATCCATTAAACAGGCACTAATTAGAAATTGTTACCATTGTAAGGCGTCATATGCATTTTTTCTTATTTTTTCTACTAAAACAAGGTTTTCCTGTGAATACTAAAACAAAAAAAAACCCTTTGCACCTGGTATCCAATTTCCTCATAGTGACTAGGAAGCCCACATCTTCTAGCTGCAGCAACCTTCTTTCATTTTCCCACCAGTAACTATAACCAGAAGCACAGTGGTTCTGCCCTTGGAAGCTTCACTTAACTGTAGCTGAAATTCTCCATTTAAACTTAAAAATCTTTTGAAATTTTCTCCATTTAAAATTAAACCTTATAACATCCACTAGAAACATGGGCATCCCAATGCAGCTTTTATCAGTGTTTTTTGTCCAGAACTTATTCGTAATGCAACCTACCTTAATTATCACCATCACCATGCTCATTCCCCAAATTCTATTGCTACTTTTTCCTCTGTGTTGCAAGCTTCATTTTGTTGGATGATGACATCTTTAAGAAACATGTTTTAGTTACAAAACATGCCACTGAAATTGTATTGGTGTTGCAATAAGAGTCTACTAATGCAGTCCATAACTTGATTAACTAGATCAACGATAAACATTCTCCAACACTGTTTTGACAATAGCTTTATTTTTTGCAACTAAGACTCATTTTTATGAAAAGACAATATTTAACAGTGAGTCAAAAAACAAGAAACCTGTGTTGCTTATAAAATACTGTCTACTAAAATGTATAAAATCTCCATGCATGCCTTGTTTCAAAGTGATGTATTCTGTAAAAGTGCAGTGTACGCCATAAATCTTTCAGTCCTCCTGCTTCATACAGAGTTAGCAATTTATCCACTACACCATCAAAGTAGATTCAATTCTTATATGGAATCCCACTTGCATGTGTACTGAAGGAATAATGTACTTGTTTTGAATGCATATGTATAAAACACTTTTTTTAAAAAAAAAGTGTGAATCTTTAAAATACATGTTGATGCAATTCACTTAAGAAATGAGCTTTAATCTATTCAAGAACCATAACCTTCAACAGGAAAAATGGATAAAATGGATTCCTCTTGCCACTAATAAACACAGCCTACCCAGCCACAGCTAAAAATTAAAGGCGTGATTCTAATGCAGATTGTTCAGGGTCCAAAATCCTGGTGGGTCTTTAAAAATTGTTGTAATCAATTACGATTATATAGAAAAGGAATTTGTAAAATGGAGGGAAAAATATGGCTTCCCTCTTCTCCAAGACAACAGGAAACTCCAAGCACTGTATTTTTGAACCAGCAAGGAAAAGTAATGGATTTTTTCCTACGTATTGCAGAATATATGTATTGTAATGAATCTTGAAGTTCACATTGTATGAGAAAGAGCACTATACAAGCTAAGCTTTTCATAAAGAGAAATCAATGTGATTGGCCCCTCCAGATTGCAGTATCTTTTCTATAAATATATTTCAAAGCAACAAATGCACTGTTTCAAGAAAGATTACAATTTAGTCTTTGGTTTTGATAATAACAGGAAAATACAGTGGCAATGTGATGCAAAAAATATGCTATTGATATTCTTAATCATTGTAATTATTATTTTAAAAAATCTCTTCTTGATTAAAGTTTCTTTTTAACAATAAAATTTCTCTGCTGCTATTCTTCCACCCTAGATGTTTTCAGTGCAGGAATCGTGCATGTATGATGGCCTTTGGATAATAGTTTTTTTTCCCCGTCAGGGCTAATTTTTGGGGTGTGCATCAAAGATCTGTGTATTTGAAAATAAATATAGTGTTGCCATCAATGTTTTAAGCTCTGGATTAGAATATTTTTAGTTGTTTAGTATGATTTTTATGATGTCCTAGTAATAGAGTCTTCTGGAAACAGCAGAGTTGGGAGCTGATCTGGGCATCTGATTAGAGCAGGGGTGTCAAAATCAAGGCCTGGGGGCTGGATCCGGCCTGTGGGTGCTAAGATCTGGCCCACAGGGCTACCATGAAAACAGCAAAGGACTGGCCCTTGGTGCCTCTCCCAATGAAAACAGGCTTCTAAGCTCCATTTTTTGCTGTAACAACCTCCTGCGACCCTCTGCCAGTGAAAACAGAGTTTGGGAGAGCCGCACGTAAAGTGCTTGGGCCACCACAGGCGCCCTGATATGAGTGATGTTGAGATGGCCATGCCCACTCCAGTCAGGCCCATCCCAGCTTCCTGAGGTCAAACACAACCCTTATGCGGCCCTCAATGAAATAGAGTTTGACACTCCTGGACTAGAGGAAAATATGGTGCTCTGCTATTTGTACCCTCATAATAATACATTTTAGAGGAAAGTGTTGTGGGTGACTATCCCTGGAGGAAGAGAAAATGCTCAGTATTCTTGTCTTGCAACGTAATACCAAGAATACAAAATAATAGCAGCTAAAGAAATTGATTTTTAGCACAAAGGGGGTGAGAACGGGAGAAAAGAAAAAAAAATTACCTCCACAGAGTGGAAGACAACCAAAGAACTGAATGGGATAGTTAAAAGAATGGACAATCACTACATAACAGGTGAGCAATAGCAATAGTATTTAGACCTGTATACTACTTCAGTGCTTTACAACCCTTCTCTAAGCAGTTTACAGAGTAAGCATATTGCCCCCAACAGTCTGGGTCCTCATTTTACCAACCTCAGGAGGATGGAAGGCTGAGTCAACCTTGAACTGGTGAACTGCTGGCAGTCAGCAGTTAGCCTGCAATAATGCATTCTAACTCCTGCACCAATCATGGGTCTTTGTTTATATATTTGTCTATATTTGCAACTAGTTATGTTGGACTCAGATGATGCTGGAACATAACACAGGAGAGGAGGGTGAGTTCTCACTGTAGTGTAGTTTGGGAACTAATACTGAAAGCAGAATTGCCTTTTTCTTTTCCATTCATCCCATACTATGCATAACATAGGTTTTCTGCATTTTTTTTCTCTCTTCATTGTAAATTATCTCACCTCTATGCCTTATAAACTATAAATTTAGCCCGTTTCATACTAGTTACTTATTTCCCTTGACAGAATTTGGTTTTGGTTTTGTTTAACCACAGCCATGAATCTAAAATTTATTTTCTTGTTCTGTAGCTCTGATGTCTTCAGAGTGAAATATTCAGGGTTCCTTTAATTTAGGTTGGCTTTGGTAACCAACCAAAAGTTATTTTCATCATGATTCTGCTTCAGCCTTTAGAAAGGAGGGGCAGGAGAGGGTCTTTTGAGAATCCATGAAGCTCAAATTCCAATACAAATAGGGACTCCACACCCTTTCCGAATTAAAACCATACTGTGTATTTGCTGAAAATAGATGAGAGACCACCCCAGACCATTCAACATGCATAATGTTCTTAGTACAATTCCTTTATAGCAGATGATAACCATAATGCTATGTTACATGGACATCAGGATGAACAACTAATTCCATATTTCTCTCTTGTCATGCCTCACCCTTGAGCTCATCAAGGCTCTGAAATACATATAGTTTTGGTCTATATACTCTGAGGCAAAAATAGCATAAACGAACCTCAGAATTAACTTGTTTGTTCTGTTCTGCAAAGTATGTTTTTTAATTTTCCCATCGCATTTTTTTTAAAAAAGATGCTATCTTAACAACTTCCATATGATACTACCAGCATATTTTTTTCAGGCTGATTCTGCTCATGGTTTTTCCCTTTTACATAGAGAATTTGGTAAAGAGGCTGAAACATGTAAATGCCACACCTACCACAGCCACAATTTAAAACCACAAAGAACTAGTTTGTCCTTTAAATTTTGGATGGTTAAACAGGACAATATTTTTGTATTTCAACTAATTGAAACAATCATAGTTTAAAATAAAATAAATATACTTTATGAAATATATTTAAAATGTTCAAAATGTACATAATTACAGGGGAAATGAAGCCACCTGATTCTCTTGTTTTGTAAATGATGGAGAAGACTACCTATCCATTTGAGTTCTCTATTCTCTGATGTGTTGTTACTTTTAACATTGAAATAAATGTGTGTTTTCTAGGCTTGGTCATACGTGCTTATGGCGCTTTCAAGTTCTGCAGTAGCTGTAAGGTATATTTTTGAGAAAATTTTGAGCACCATTTATGATTGCAATTTGCACTGATGTGAAAGGAGGCAGAACTTGCAGATGGAATTCATGTAAAGCTATCCAAAATTCTTTTTTTTTTTTTTTGTAAGTTTTACAGATTTTTAAAGGCAAACAAAACATAAAAACATCCAACTTTCTTCCATAAGTGTACAAGCAGTGTGTCGGTTGGTTTACAAATTTTTTGTGCATCGATTTCATAGTCTCAATAACAGTTACATTACATAATAACTCATATTATCAATCAAAAATTGAATACCCTAGTATTAATATTAGTCAACCATTTGACTGTGATTTTGTTCATTCATATTTTGCGAGATAACTATACTTTACTCAGTTTATTTTATAATAATTCATATAGTCCTCCCAAATCTATCCTAAATACATTTTATACATATAATAAAAAAAGAAAAGAAATACATCTTTATATATTCATTATTTTCTAAAATTCTACATATTCTATTATTATATTTTGTTATCTAGCCATTGATATAAAAGGTCCCAAATTTTGTAAAATTGTTTATCCTCTTGTTTATTTCAAATGTCAATCTACTCATTTCAGCACATTCCAGTATTTTCTTAATAGTTTCCTCCTGCGATGGTATTTTCTCATTTTTCCAATTTTTAGCAAATAAAATCCTAGCCACTGTTAATACATTTACAATCAAATATTTTAAATCTTTGCTGTATGTATCAGGTAGAATTCCCAATAAAAATATCTCTGGTTTTAAATCTATATGTTTTTTTGTCATTTTTTTCAACCACGTGTCGATTTTAGTCCAGTATTTTTTAGCATCCGCACAAGTCCACCACATATGGTAATATGAGCTAGGTATCTGATGACATTTCCAACATTTTTCGGATTTATTCTTGAACATTCTTGCTGTTCTTGTCAGGGGAAAATGCCACCTGTAAAACATCTTATACAAATTTTCTTTAAATGCTGTTGACATTGTCATTTTATAATTTTGAAACCACGATTTTTGCCATTTCTCTAGATCAATCCCATATCCAAAATTCTTCCCCCAAGCAATCATAGTTAACTTGTTCTTCTTCTAATTTAATTTCTAATAAATATCCATACGATTTTTTTAAATCACCTTTTCATCAGTACCTGTCAAAATCTTATCTAAATAAGTCAATTTATTATAGAAACCTTCTGTTTTGAAGTCTTTTTCATTCCTTGAATGTATTTGCACATAAGAAAACCAATTCATTTTTATACCTTGTTCCTCTAGTTTTTGCATCGATTTAAAGTTCACCCTTTTCATTCAAAATTTCCCCATATCTAACTGTTTGTTCCTTCTTGTATGTTATAGGATAGGAGAATGATTCAGTCGTCGATAACCAGACTGGAATTTTCAAATAGCATTGTCTTTTAATCTTCTCCCAATTTAAACACAGAGACTCCCATATATGATGTCTTCTAAAATAACCCTGTGTTTTAGTTCCCTTATACCATAAAAAAGCATGCCACCCCAGCAACAGATCATGTCCTTCTAATGTCAACAATCTAGTATTTCTTAATGTTCTCCATTCCTTAGCCCATGTCAAGTTTGTAGCTTGGTAGTACAACTCCCAATTAGGCAAACCAAATCCTCCTCTAATTCTAGCATCTTGTAAGAGTTTTAACTTTATTCTCGCTTTCTTACCTTGCCATTTATATTTCAACACGATTTTATTTAAATATTCAAAGTAGTCCTTTCCAAGCCTAATTGGTATTGTTTGAAACAAATATCAAATTCTGAGTAAAATATTCATTTTGATTGTTGAAATTCTCCCTATTAATGACAGTTGTAGGTTCTCCCATTTCTCAAGTCTAATGCTATCTGTTGTTTAATGTAATTGTTCTCTTTTAATGTACTCCATCTTGCTGTCTATCACCAAATACTTAATCTTGTTCATGACTTGAATTTTCAATACATCTGCCAATTCTTTTTGTCTTAATAGCATATTCTTTGCCAAAATCTTTGTCTTACCTTTGTTTATTTTCAAGCCGGCCACCTTTCCATATGCCTCTATCTTTTCCAATAGTTTTGGTGCTGTTTCTAAAGGGTCTTCTAAAATAAAGGCCAAGTCATCCGCAAAAGCTTGCAATTTAAATTCTTCCTTTTTAATTTTCATTCCTTTTATACTCTTTTCATCTCTAATGTTTTTATTTAACACTTCCAAACTTAATACAAATAGCAAAGGTGATAGTGGGCAACCTTGTCTTGTACCTTTTCTTATATTGATGGAGTCTGTCAATTCTCCCTCTATCATTACCTTTGCCGTTTGCTTATAATATATGGCTTGTATTGCTTGAATAAATTTTCTGGCAAAACCCATCTGTTCCAATAATTATAACATGAATCTCCAATTCACATTATCAAATGCTTTTTGTGCATCTAAAAATATCAAAGCCATTTGTTTTTCAGGGTGCTTTAGAAGATGAGCATAAAAGACTTGAAAAAGAGCGACAGAAAACACCACAGAAAAAAGACATTAAGCTAAAATTGGACATAATTAAACACAAAATGGGTCAAATAGAGAAAGAATTCGCACAGAAAATTAGAGGTGCTAAACAGAATTATTTTGAGGATGCAAACAAACCAGGTAGATGGTTAGCATACAAATTGAGAAAGGAGAAAGAATCAAGGAAAATATCGCAGTTAATGGATGATCAAGGTCAAGTTTGCCATGGCAATAAAGAGAAGAAGGAAATTATTTGAGACTTTTATGGGAAATTATATAAGCAAGAGAATATTGATGAGGAAAGAGTCAAACAGTATTTACAGAATGCTAATCTACCTAAGATACCTAAAGAGACTGAAAAAATGTTAGAAAGCAATATAACAATGATGGAGTTAACTGAAGCACTTAAGAAACAAAATAATGGGAAGGCACCAGGCCCAGATGGACTTCCGGCGCAGAATTGTATAAAACACTACAGGAATTGTTGAACCTTCCATTGCTAGAAGTCATGAATGAAGTTATGTCAAAGAAGATACCTAAAACATGGTCAGAAGCCTATATTACACTTATTCCAAAAGAAGAGGCTGATCCATTGCAAATTAAGAATTATAGACCTATTTCTTTACTAAATGCAGATTATAAAATTTTCGCTTCAATATTGGCAGAAAGATTCAAAAAATATTAAAATAATTTTATTCATCCTGACCAAAATGGATTTCTGCCAAAGAGACAAATCGAAGATAATATAAGAGTAATTTTGGACACTTTGGAATATTATGAGGCACACCCCGAACAACAAAAAGCTACCCAAAATTCTTAAAAGGCCTTCTGGAACCAGCGGCTTTTATATATCTTGAATCCTGCACCCCAGAAAACTGTTAAAAGACCGCAGGAAATAACCATTTAATAATAACAACACCAAGCACACAGACTGCTACACGTGACAGCAAACTTTTTGTTTTGTTTTGTGTTGTTTTTGCTTTGTAAAACATTTGTGAAGCTTTCATTATTAGACTGGGCTACTTTTTGTCGTTCCAGTATAGACATTCCTCAGATCTGGGAAGTTTGAGTTCCTTTCTCAAATGCCAATTATATATTCTTAGTACCAGATCAGTAGCAAACATGATTGGACTGAAGTTCATAAATAATTGGTTGAGATTTTTACAGCTTTATAAAACGTACCTATCTACCAGACAAAATCAAGGCTTTATCAGAAAAGTAAAATTGTACCAGAGATTCAAGGAACCAATAAAAACAAGTGCAGTTCTGGTTAAAATTGACTTTGTTCTGCTTTCCAGACATCCCAAGGATAAATTAGCTCTATTTATAGCTCAAAACAAGTGGTGCAGTGGCCTGGAGATGGAAGCTCTTGTCTCATAATCAGGAGGGTCTGAATTTGATCTTAAGTAGAGGCAGATATTTCTCTCTCTGGGAATATATCTGTTGAAAAAAACTTGCATTGGCGACAGGAATGGCATCCGGCCAGTAAACACTCAGCTGCATATAGTTGCCCAGATTCCACCCTGCAAGGGATTATGGGGTTGTTAAAAGAGGATGATGATTTATAGCCAGAAGGTGTACTGGATTTGGGGGTGGAAACTTTCCCGAAGCTAACTCATCAGTGTCAAATCTTAATTTACCCTTGCAACTAAACCTGGTGGCACAGACCAATTTTATAAATCCCAATACCAACAAAACAAGTTGCTTTCAATTATAACTATTAGGAGCTCCACTGGTTTCAACATAAGTAGTTGTTTATCTTTGTAATAATTTGCTGTTGCTTTCAGATCATTTGAATTGGTTTAGATGCTGCTATAAATTATTTGGAAGATCTGTAGAAACCTCCAGGCACTAATAAAACAACTATTCATATGTTGCCATTTGCAGTTAATATTCAGCATTACTCAATCAAGGGAAAACATTTGAATAATGAATTTAAATTGAGCATTCGTTAAATTGCAAAACCAACAAAACCACCAACATGAAAAAAAGGCACAATATTCAGAAAACATTCAAGGTTGACAATTGATTAAGCTGCATGACAGAGCCTGAAGAGGAAAAGAATACCTCATTATCAGCAGAATTTCAAGCTGAAACCACTCAAACATGTAACCAGTGATCCATAATCTCACAAGTAAGGAACGGTGAACAGGGGTACATGAGTAGCCAATATGGCATGAGTGCAGAGGGCTGGGAGAGAGCAGGTGGTTGGGTAGACAATGATGTCAGCAACATGTAACCTTTCCCACTGGCTTTCTGCGGAAACCACCAGAGATTGTGGGGTGCTGCAACAGTTTATCAATGTAAATAGATTGCCAAATATCAGATTGCAATCATATGACCACAGGGTGCTAGGACTCCCAGAATTCTGAAAACCAGACAGCCACAATCTTAAGAGTAATTTCTAGGTACCTTGTTCTCAACAATCATTCAACAGTCAAATAATATAGTTCAATTGTATTAATGGGCCCCTCCTTTAATTTTAATATTTAGTACTCTCTGGTTCCCATTAGTCAACAAAGTCCTCTCTCATCATATACTTATTTTCCAATCAACGAAGCTTTCCATCAGAGAATTTCTTAATTATTTCAAAATCTTTGTATATTATTTTATAAAATTTCAAACCACAGGAAATTGTTTCAAGTCTATCTGGCCCCCTTACCTTTTCCATTCAACATTCTAGGCCTTCTTTTGCTGATTTCCAAAAGTGAATTTTTCTTTTTAATTGTTAAACTTACATGTAACCTTTAATCAAGGATAAATGGAAACTGTCCCAGCATAATAAAACTTATTTGTTAGAAGGTTCTTAACATCAAAAATATCAGTGACAATATTCCTAAGGTGCTTAAGAAAGGCAAACCCAATATCAATTGAAGGGGATGAATGATGGCTTAAGGAAGATGATTTTTCCCTTGGCTCCCAGAGCTCCAAAACCTCCTGGAAGTTTTTATTTTAAGAATTCTTTTATGGAGAGATGTATGGAGAAACTTGGTATCTAAACCAATTTATTCATTCACAAACTTGGTATCTAAACCAGCCAATTCATTCACAACCTTTTTTTTGCCATTGCTATTGACTCTGCTTTTACAGAGCCGTCTTCAGTGTGTGTTGCTTTTCCAAAAGTCCGTTTTGGTGGTAAAATTTGCTACTACTGTATTAGAGCAGGTTTTTATTGTCAACATTTCTTTGGGAAAGATGATAACGGGATTGACTACTCACTAAGTAGTCAAGTACTGCACTATATAAGTACTATATAAGTATTGCACTATATAAATATTTCTATTTAGTATTATTCAAACGTTGATGTTATAGTTTGACTGAGTGGTGAACTGATGATTAGTGTCCCTTATTTTTTGAGAACATATAGAAATGAAGAGTTTTAAGATTTCTCCAGTTTCATTATAAAATTTAATGTGAGAGTTAGCATTAGGGAGAAGTTTTATGATTTACAGTAGTTTGAATTTTAGATAATGGGTTAAGGTTAAATATTCATGTATATACACTGCTCAAAAAAATAAAGGGAACACTGAAACAACACAATGTAACTCCAAGTCAATCACACTTCTGTGAAATCAAACTGTCCACTTAGGTAGCAACATTGATTGACAATCAATTTCACATGCTGTTGTGCCAATGGAATAGACAACAGGTGGAAAGCATAGGCAGTTAGCAAGACATCCCCAATAAAGGAGTGGTTCTGCAGGTAGTGACCACAGACCACTTCTCAGTTCCTATGCTTTCTGGCTGATGGTTTAGTCACTTTTGAATGCTGGCGGTGCTTTCACTCTTGTGGGAGCATGAGACAGACTCTACAACCCACACAAGTGGCTCAGGTAGTTCAGCTCATCCAGGATGGCACATCAATGCGAGCTGTGGCAAGAAGGTTTGCTGTGTCTGTCAGCGTAGTGTCCAGAGCATGGAGGCGCTACCAGGAGACAGGCCAGTACATCAGACGATGTGGAGGAGGCATTAGGAGGGCAACAAACTAGCATCATGACCGCTACCTCTGCCTTTGCGCAAGGAGGGACAGGAGCACTGCCAGAGCCCTGCAAAATGACCTCCAGCGGACCACAAATGTGCATATGGCTGCTCAAACAGTCAGAAAGAGACTCCATAAGGGAGGTATGATGGCCTGACGTCCACAGGTGAGGGTTGTGCTTACAGCCCATGCCATGCAGGACGTTTGGCATTTGCCAGAGAACACCAAGATTGGCAAATTCGCCACTGGCACCCTGTGCTCTTCACAGATGAAAGCAGGTTCATACTGAGCACATGTGACAGATGTGACAGGGTCTGGAGATGCCGTGGAGAACGTTCTGCTGCCTGCAACATCCTCCAGCATGACCGGTTTGGCAGTGAGTCAGTCATGGTGTGGGATGGCATTTCTTTAGGGGGGCACATGTGCTTGCCAGAGGTAGCCTGACTGCCATTAGGTACTGAGGTGAGATACTCAGACCCCTTGTGAGACCATATGCTGGTGCGGTTGGCCCTGTGTTCTCCTAATGCAAGACAATGCTAGACCTCATGTGGCTGGAGTGTGTCAGTAGTTCCTGCAAGACAAAGGCATTGATGCAATGGACTGGCCCGCCCGTTCCCCAGACCTGAATCCAACTGAGCACATCTGGGACATCATGTCTCACTCTATCCACCAATGCCATGTTGCACCACACACTGTCCAGGAGTTGGGGGATGCTTTGGTCAAGCATTTGGTCAAGCATGCTTTGGTGTGGAAGGAGATCCCTTAGGAGACCATCCACCACCTCATCAAGAGCACGCCCAGGCATTGTCGGGAAGTCATACAGCATGTGGAGGCCACACACACTACTGAGCCTCATTTTGACTTGTTTTAAGGACATTACATCAAAGTTGGATCAGCCTGTAGTGTTTTTATCCACTTTAATTTTGAGTGTAACTCTAAATCCAGACCTCCATGGGTTGCTAAATTTGATTTCCATTGATAATTTTTGTGTGATTTTGTTGTCAGCACATTCAACTATGTAATGAACAAAGTATTTAATAAGAATATTTGATTCATTCAGATCTAGGATGTCTTATTTTTGTGTTCCCTTTATTTTTTTGAGCAGTGTACTTTACTGTTGTGACTGAGTTAGTGTTTGGATTTATTAAGATTTGTAGTAAAAAAAAGTTGGGGAACCATCTCACGCTCTGGAATAATTTGAGGTTTATGTTATGATTTTAATTTATTGCTCTAATGCTTATTGGAATGAAGATGAGATTCAGATTGCTGTTAGGAATCCGTAAAGCCAGGAAGGCTTGATGTCTTTTTAAACATTTACAGGGTTAGCTTTTTATTTTACAGTTGACTGTCTTGGTTTCGTATTACTTTATGCTTATGCATTGCTTATGTAGTCCATGTGGACCTGGCCATGTGGGCCTCTGTTGTCCATACGGGCCTGACCATGGAAGAGCTATAGAGGTAATTTGATTCTTGCAACTCATTTTTTACAACAATGTCTCCAGTCTGGCATTCCTGCTGTTTTACATTACTGTACTGCATTTTTCCTTTTACTTTCTGTTCCTTATAGTTCACTTACTACAGTTGCTTCATTGATTGAAGTAGTTTATATATTGATCAAATAAATAAAATATTATTTGTAAAATATTGACACGTATATCAGGTGATTGTGTTGCTTATTTCTGTTCCTTGAAAATGACTGAAATATGGTTAAGTGAAATTCCCAGAACACAATTGCTATTAAGTCATATCAACAATCAATATGATTGAACACTGTAATTGTATTTTAATGGCTCATGACTGACTTCACTTTACAGCAATCAGATCACTCTTAAGTCTTCAAAAGGGAGGCTTGTCTCATCTTCCGCTACTCATTTACTGTAATTTAGTTGTGGGGTTTTTTCATATTACAAGGAGGTTACCTTTCGCTATTAATACCAGCAGCAGGTCTTACCATAATCTATTTGCTATGTCAGATAAAAACTCATATACTACCTCCTGAAGGTATGAAAATCCCAATATTTAGGGACTAAAATGGGGCTGAGCAATAGTCACAGCACCACCTTGTGGCAATAGTGGAAAGAAAAAGCTAAAATTGCTGGATTGCTGTACAAACATCAAATGAGGAATATTACTTTCTTCTGCCAAATATATTATCCTTTTTAGCTATTAAACATTGTAAACTATTTTCAAAGGCACAAATCATAAAACAGAGACCACTTCAAATGGTCTACAATTACTGTAATCATCAACCTGAAATTGCCTTCCATTATTCTGAGCTGCACCCCTACGCACAATTAAGCTGCTATGAGATCAGTATATATGTAATTAAGAACCCCAGTGCTCATTTTCTGAGATTGAGTTTATTGCTTCTACAGGATGATCCTTACTGTAATAACATTCACAAATCAACCATTACAGTTTACTACTTTTATTTTGTACAGGTGAACTACAGAGTTTCTTAGGCTCGAGCAGCAGGGCAGTTGTGACAACTTTCATACTCTTTTGCATTTACAGATAAGCTGGGCACAATTAAGTACAAGGTTCACATGGCAAAAAATTCATTTTATACAGCATCTGGCAATACAAACAAGTCACTCAGAAGAATTACTTTTATGTAACATTGGATTACATTTTAACATACTCATGCAAACCAATTGTTGCAATGTTGCTCACTAAAAACTGGCAATTATTTCCAAAACGGTCTTCCCTGCTACATTTTTGATTCATTTTTGATGAATTAAAAGAAGTGTGTATAATGCCTTGGAAAACAAAGCACCAATTATTTGAAAAGCGCAGATAATTTGCATTACACAAGGGAAACAGCAAATCCATTACTTTTTAATCTGCTAATATAGAAAAATAGATTAAATATTCAAAGCTAGACATTGAATGTATTAAATAGATCCACTGTCACAAATTCCAATCTTGAAAGCATAATTAAATCTAGAATTAGTTTTATTTCCATTGCCAGTCATTCCATGTTCTATGTCGAATTTTCAATATATCAGAGTTTTTAATTTCGCTCTATATTCAATATTCTTATGCTCTATTTCTTGAAAACTCTGATTCCTGGGTTCAGAAAATTAAAAGCCAACATCTTTTCTGAATGAACACAGAGAAACATTTGACTGTTATTTTTCCTTTGCCATGTAATACACAATTGTGAACAGTTATTACAGCTAGACACAATCTAGTTGGTATTTGCCTAAATTCCCTTAAATAGAACTGTTGAATTTAGTGGAAGGCAGCAGGAACTAATGTATACATTATGAAAATTCAAATTATTTTAAATTATTCCAGAAAAATCTCATTATACAAAGACTGAAAATGCAAGCTCTACAATAACAAAGAATATTCAAAAAATAAAGCATATAAATTTCATAGTTCCGGTTCACTGGGATTTCAAATAGAATACTATATAATCTGTTTTAGCTGAATTTCTTTCTTTTTTAAATTTATCTACAAAGTACATAAAGTACCTTATTTGTTCATTGCATGTTACATTCAACTAGGAGAATTTTCTAACCCATGACAGCCGTACTTAGAAAGAAACCAATGGTTATCACAATGCCTGTCTCTAATAACCTGTGCTTTCTTAGCAAAGAAACTCCAATGAACTCCTGTTCAAATCAGACAAACACATCATTAAGTATTATATTCACAGAAGCAAAAGGAAATATTTTAGATGTTTTGAAATAATTTAATGGTATTATTCAAAAAAACAGAAAAGAGTATGACTATACTGAGCCACGAAACAGATTCCCAATTTTCAGGTGTCTAGAGAAAAAAATCCAATATAAGCATTTCCTTCCAATCTGCCTCCCTTTTTTTGAAAGGCTAACTGTACTCAAGTACACATTAAAACCAACACACTGTAAAGAATTATGGTTAATGATTGCAATCCAGAAATAATTCAAGGTGCCTAGGCATGCTTTGTATACAACTATCCCAAAGCCAGGATTATTTTCTTTCCAATTTCATGATTGCAATGATGTCATTTTAATTGCCCTTGGAATTTGTTCACTGGGCAAAGAGCTAATTTGAGGAGAGAGTTAGAATTAGCACAATCCACCTGCATATTCATCATCTTCCTCATTTCCACGAGAAGCTGAAA
This sequence comes from Laticauda colubrina, assembly GCA_015471245.1. Taxonomy (NCBI): domain Eukaryota; kingdom Metazoa; phylum Chordata; class Lepidosauria; order Squamata; family Elapidae; genus Laticauda; species Laticauda colubrina. The sequence continues at coordinate 63,070,483 of BLBF01000002.1, read as the reverse complement.
CAGCTGGTCCACTTCCTTTACTCTGCGGTGCAACTGGAGATTTCTTCTTCATACCTCCTCCTGGGACACCAAGCGAAAGGCCAAGCTTTGCATACTGGCAAAGATTTAAAAAATAATAAGATGCCTGCATTTTAAAAGCACATCCCAATTATTTATCAAAGCACTAGATAACCTTGCTGTAGTAAGCTCTATATAGTATGAGGAGGACCTGTGAAGAAAAAAATATTCTAGGAAAATAGCTAGAAAATACCAATTTATTTTAACAGTAGAACACCCAATGATTAAATACCACATTGTACAAATAAACTACCTTAAGAAAAACAGTCTGCAAGCTAATATGCATCTCACTGCTACATGAAAACAAAACATTTATTACTAAAAACATAAAATGAAGCAGCCAAGAAAGCAAAGCTATCGAACACTTATGCTCAGGAGAGATTGATCTCTGCAACAAATACATTACAGCAATTATTATTTTCCATACAGGAAAATGTCTCCAAAAATAGATAAATCCAGAATAAGACATTGGAAGAACACAAGAAAATAAATGGTTTCTTCTAATGCTGTTTTTACATGCTCTGTGCCATTCATTTAAAGTGCTGATTACGGCAGTAGTTTAGGTATCATAATATGACAAAAGTATGTCAAGAGAATGCAGTAACTTACAAATATTCAATTTTAAATACTGGATATATGATAGCAATTTATCAATGATACGCATTGCTCATCAGTGATCCAACTGATGTATATCATCTGTATTTTTCAATTTAAAAAAATCCACTTGTTTTAGTAAGTACTCTGTTCAGTAAATAAAAGCAGCAACTTACATCGTTGTCCATATACTTAAAGAGTGGAGAATTGCAAACATCTGATACTTGGTCCTGATCTTGTTGATCATATCCTTCTAGGAGCTGCTCCAGGGCTGCATAGTCTTCACTTTCTGTGAAGCCTGGTATGCTGAAGCAATTAAGCATTTATTTGAGTCTATTTAAAAAATTGAGAAAACTTATATGCAAATAAGAAAAGCACAGATTTTTAAAATTATATATTCTGGGTGATGGCCAGCATGCCTTTTGGTCTGTGGAATACCTTCTTTAAAGTGTATTTCATTACTGTTCCAATGCACAACGGGCTTTTTAGCATAAATTACCAATTATATTTAGCACCAATCTTACTTTCTCTGCTGGATTTTATCACCAACTTAATTATTCCAAGCAACAATTACAATACAGTTTGTTATGCTAGTGTTGTAGCATAACCATTATACACTATCCAGATATAATTTAATTGCCAGTTGGCTTCCTAAGCGCTTCAAAGAAATACATGTTAATAAATCAAATTGTACATTTTAATTTCTATGGCAGAAAACAATGTTAATAAGTTAGAGAGATACCTAAATGGCAATATATAAGGGAAACCTGTAATTCTCAAAACTTAATAATGAAGTGTATATGGGTGCCTTCTCAAACACAAATTAAATTAAAACTCAGTCAATGTATTAAACAATTTACCTGTAGCTTTCCCTGACACATTTTTCTGCAGCAACGTAGTCATTTCTATGAAGATGTACTAAGACCTGGGCAATAGTTTTCTTAAAAAACAAAACAAAAACAAAAATGAGTATTTATAAAGAAAAGCAGTATTTTTCACACTTAAACCAACCTATACCAAAAAAATAATTTCTATTGAAAGGAAGGGACATAGTGCTGTAGCAAAACAACAAGTTTTCTTCTACAAACAGAGATTCTATTAAAATATTGCAAGTTCCTTGGTAGAGAGGCTTTATAGGGTTAAGGATAATCACCCCTAAAAAAAATAAATTTGGGATGTGAAGACTACAAAAGAATGTAAATATATGATATACTTTGATTTTTTGTCAGTTCATTTTGTCAGTTCTCTGTTAAAACTGTTCTGAATAAAGGCTAGGAGTTTTGCATCGACTGATCAGTAGTGTTTGTAGAAAGTGTTTGTGAATGAAATCACTTTTGAATTTTAGGCACTTAATGATCTCTTTCACTGAATGCAGCTAAAAGTACTATTTTCATATGGCACACAACTGAGATTAAATCTGAGGTCAAAAGAATCCCCCAAAATGAATGATTAAATATTAACTTTTCATGTAACAATGAGAAATCCAGAAATTTCTCAGATAAATTTCTCAGAGAAGGGTGTTTTAAAAATGCATGTTTTAAGGGGATTGGTAAATCTATGTGGTATTAATGATCCCATGTAATTTTCATAGTGACAAAAACTGAACAATTTGTCTACCATGAAAATAGACAGAATATTGTTTTCTATCCTCAGGCTACTGAGTCAAAGAAGTGGAAAGACTGAGGTGCAAGCTCAGCCCTTGCTGGTATTAATGGTAACCAAAACATTTGTGGATCAGTTTGTATTAATGTATTATCTGCACACATTTTCTGTTTTTAGTTATTGCAACAGAAGGACAGCTAATGTCAAAAGCTCAGACAACAGAATTTCCACAAAATCTAGGAAACCAAAATATTTCATAGCAACTGAAACCTAATCATGACTGAAGAATGCCAAAGCATATTAAGAAAGAGTGGCATTGATATCTTTTCAGCACAGTGGGAGAAAATTCATTCCAGTGATCAAATTACACTAAATAAATACAAAAGATCTAGATTTTATAAAGGCAACTCCGTGCAACTCTTTCAAAATCAATGGAAAGAATCAAAATAATGGTATACAATTAGAAGTGAAACCCCCAAGTTAAAATAATTCAAAAGATAAAACACAATCCCCCCTTCCCTGCAAAAACACAAGAAATATGTAGCTGTATACTTTGTAACATGTTGGATAGTTTTCAATATCTTTATAAATACTCTTTTCTTTTTGAATAGATTGTGCCGCCTCATCTAGTCTGCAAAACAAAAATGAACAAGAAAGGTTTATTTAAAACTAAAGGAATCAGAAGGTCAAGATTATCCAATTTCCCAAATAAATGTATTATTTCAATGGAAAAAAAAAATAAGAATATGCTCCTTGTGTAAGCATATAAAAACTGAGCCCATATTAAAACTGCAGTTAGTTATCAGGACAAACTCCTGCAGAAATGAACATTCAGGCCTTACTTATATATACAAAGATGATATATTGTATCAAGATATGTTAAGAATGCCTCTTTGTTTACATAAACAGAAAGCTTTTAAGAAAAAAATTGTAGTCATGATAATTCTAATTAACAACCAAAAGCAAAAGGTCTTCTCAAAACCAGATAAATTGGTTGAGCTATTTTTTTTAATTTTAATTTAATTTTTAAAATTCATAAAATATGAATTATGATGCACAGTGGAACAGCTGATACTTGACTAATATGGCATAACCCAGAGGTCCCCAACCCCCAGTCCATGAACCGGCACTGGGCCATAGCATGCCAGAAACTGGGCCATACAAACAAGTAATGCCCCATCCATGGGATGAAAGCAGCATGCAAAACTATGCCCCCTCTGGTCCACGGAAAAACCTCTCTCCACGGAACCGTTTACCAAAAGGTTGATGGCCACTGTCATAACCCCATAATAGTTGTGTTATTACAAGAAATTTGTCAAATAAGCTAGAACTGTTTTTTTTCTGATTTTGAAAATAGAATATTTATGATGCATACCTACGGCCTCTAACTAAAAGCCTTGAAGCCTTTCCATACATTTCAACTGCTTGCCGTAAACGTTCTTCATTCTGAGTAAAAAAACAATCACAAAAGCATAGGCATAAGCGAAGTTTAAGTGCTTTATTTTCATGAAAGTTTTCTGAATTATTTAAGCTAACTCAGATTGAAATACATACCATTTCCCAAATACATTTCTCTCGAATTAAACAAAGTTTAATCAGGTTATTAATTAAATACAATTTTATGAACTAGATGATATAAGCTATTACCCCATCATGCTAATATGTGATACTACATGTGCTCCACACTTCCTCGTCCTTATATGGCTAAATTATTTTTCAATTTATCAAAAAGGCTTCTTTTAAAAATATCTCAGACATACCATCATTTGTCAGTGTAAAGAAATCATGAAACAAAGCCACTAATGTCAAACCTTTTCAGCTCAATATGTCAAAAATTCAGAAAATGACTCTGCTGGCCTGTCACACACAATCAGGGGGAAAAAAATATATGTTTCTCCCCTAACATCTAGGGCAATTTGAACAGTGATACTCAGTGGCAGTGCTAAAGCTGGACCTGATGTCTAGGCCCGGTCCTTGATTTTAGCCCTAGTGCCATAACTGCCACTCAATACATGCAAACCTTGGCAAATGGTATGATTGCCTTCATGGCCCAGTGTTCCCCAGGCTCTGCCACGTGCCTCTTTCAGGCAGTGTTCTCTTTCTGTTGACAAGGCCCTGTGACCTAATCTAGGCTATTCTGAGTTGCATGAGGCCTTTGTTCTTGAAGAATGCTCTTCAGAGAATGCGCTTCCACAAACTTTGCAGCTTCTAAAACTGCGCAAAAGCACAACCCATTATCATGTGATTTTTTTAGAGGCTCCAGAAGTCATGTGAGAACACAGCCTAATTTCTTGAGGCAATGCAAAGCACACCTTATTATCATGTGGCTTCCACAGCATTCAAAAATTTCACAAGAACAGGTCATGCTTTCGAGAACAGTTGTTAATGGGTGTTGGCATATCATCCAAAATGTCATGGTATGTCACCTTTGTCATGCATGTCATAGATTTGCCATCACTGAGCTAGACAGTATTAAAATACCCAAATCTTTTTTACCCCTTCCTAGCTGCAAAAACATCAATGGGGAACTATATCAAATTGAAGCTTGCTTATTTACAACAAGGGATAGTTGAATGCAACGTGCTTAGAAGACAACATAGTGTTAAATCTGTTGATGAGGTGGAGAAAAATAGTTAGTGGCCAGATTCCACTGACCTAGCCAGTTTAGATTTTTGCCATTCCTCCCTGCAGCTAACTTGCACTATACATAAAACAAATGATTTTCAAATGGAAATGGGAAAAGTCATACAAAGATGGCTTCTACCACATCAGTTTGTCTACTAATTCATAGCAGTAACTGGCAAGAAAATCATAATATATACAATACATGCTTTGAAAACACCCTAGCTCTTAATATTCACCTTTTGGTAAATAATTAAATTTGCAACAGTGGACCGACAGATCACTTTTGGCATTTTTAGTTAAAAATATTTTATTTTACCGTTTCAGAGGACTTACTTCAAATACTGAAGCCGTTTGCTGATATAGCTGTATAGCTTTGTCTGGATTTATGTTTTCTATTACCCTAAAATAAAAGATTCACCATTATTTACTCAATTACTCAAAGAAATCTGCCTTGTTTTTCAGATAAGAAACTAATAGCTTGAGATTTCAGACTTACTTCCCAGCCCGATCGAGTGCAATAGCAGCTGTGTCAGGGGTTCCATTCTCTAGGTACATCATGCTGGCTTTCTGAATCAGTTCCACTGCATCATGATGTTTTTGCATCTCCTGAAGATGAAAGAAAAAGAGCCAGGAAGCAGAACTTCCTATTTCTCAGGAAGTATAAAATAAGTTGCTTTCAACCTTTTAATCTAATAAAAAGTATTGTTCATTTTAAAACATCACATATTTTGCTCACTCTCTCTCGAGTAACAGTGAGCAATTTCTGATAGATAGAAATAGTCAACAGGCTTAAAAATTCAGTGTCTGTAGAGAACAGCTTTATATATGTGTTTCATTTATTTCTTGTGGACAAACAATATTGTTACATTTTATTGCACTGTGTTTTTTATATTGGATTGTTAACTGCTCAGAAACAATTAATTGGGATAGTACAATTTCAATGTGATTGAAAAAAAACTTTGAAGGCTATTTTTTTTTAATCTATGATTGATCTGTGAAGGCTTTCCAAATGCCACAGATATCAAGTGATGCATATGTAAGTGAGCAAAAAAAGCTGAAAACTGTTCTTTTGCTCTAATAATGAATTGTTCTGAGAAAATTCCCATCATTTTACAATAACATGCATGAACTACAGTGTGCATTATTGACAGTATGTGACAAAGCTCAGGTTATGAATTCATTTTCTAGATGGGAGGAAGGCAGGAAGGAAGGAAGGAAAGGTTCCAAATATCTGATCAGACAACACAGGTTATGTCTAAAAAAAAATGTGAGTTAACAATTCTACCCTATTTCTCCAACAATATGGCCTCCCCTAATAGGAAGTCCAAGCATGTTTTATAGGCATGAAAAGCCCCTCCCCCCAAATTAAGGCCTATATTAAAACATGCAAAATGGGGGGGAATGGTGGGAGGGGCTTGCCGTTAGGAAGTACTTTTGTTGCACACCCAGATATGGTGCTGCCTGCACTGATCCCGATACAAAGTGCCCCACCAATGCCGAGGTCAACATCCAAGCCATCACTACCCACCCACCCGAAAATGCAAGGGGGGGGGGCGATTAAGTCACCCCCGAAAAGACAGCCTAGCCATTTTTTCGGGGCTTAAAAAAAAATAAGACCCGGCCTTATTATATGAGAAAAACAGTATAAAGAAGTGTACATTTAAATGGAATTCAAAGAGAACTTGTAAGTCTACACAGAACTATGAATCACGGATCCCCAAACTGGTTTATCCACTGTAATATGAATATTGCACAAGTCATTATAATATTTAGTTTTAACTAAAGGAGTTTAAAAAAAAAAATTCCTGTCATACCTTTAGCATCATTCCTGCTTGTTCATAAGCCCTGAAAAGAGAAATTAAAAGTATAACCAAGCAAATTAAATAAACATTTCATGGTAATATAGGATGGTTTCGATATATTTATGTACTCTAATCTATTGTTTTATTATTGGTATTGTTTAACTGCTGATTTGGGGCCATCTAGAGTTTAACAGATAACAGATAATCAGAGTTGGAAGGGACCTTTTATAGGTCATCTAGTCCAACCTCCCGCCCAAGCAGGAATTTGATAGAAGATGGACAGCTATATAAATGTTTTTTAAAATAAAAACAATTAACTTCTGGAAAAGGAGATCTGAGACCTGCAGCCTTCTGCCTATGTGTTCAGCCGAGTCTACCTACAACTGGTTTCTCAGTCAAGGAGAAATGGTAACATATATCAAAAGCAGATTCATTTTCTAAATGCCACTCCTAATCTCAATAGAAAATCAGCAGACTTGAAAAGACCATTTTTTTCTACAAAAGGAGGGAGAGCTACAGAAAGTGTTTGAACATATTATAGTTATATATTTCTCACTTCCAAAATTCCCAACTTTCTCGCAATATTTGATGATACTTGCATGCATATACATACATACATACATACACAAACACACACACACACACATACACATTACAATGGACAATCAACTTGTTGGTATCAATTGTATTTCACATATACTGTTTGAATATACTGTTTGAATATTTGAATATCACATATACTGTTTGAATATTTGACAAATATTCATACGTACTTTGCAGCATGGAAGAAGCTGGATTTATGTTATTTCAAGTCAAGGATAAATATATATGCATGTACTATACATATAAAATCTTTTTGGATAATTCCAATTTAGGTTAAACATCAATTAAATATTCTCTTTCAAACAGAAGCCTGATGAAAAGAAATCCAATAAAGCATAGAATGTATCAGAAAGCCCTCATGCCTGCTTCAGAATCAACGTATTATTTTTCTTTAGTACTTTAGCTTTCAATACTATAACTATGATTTCCTAACCTCGGAGATTTCAAAGTTTGGTCAAATCCAAAATTGTGCAAAAGGACTTCACACTGAAACATATTTTCCTCTTCTTCCCCTTTTTCCCATAATATCCCAAGTTTCTCCAATTTATTCTTGAAGACTTCTCAACATTCCAGAACATATTTGGAAGCAGAAAGACTGCAGGGGAAAGGGGACGTTTCTTATCACTGCAAAGCAAGTTTTTAAAATATGTAGGCTTTTCTTAAAACACTCTACAATCCTCCTAGTCATATTTTAAGCAGCTCTTGCATGAATGGCTTAGCAATGAGGCCAATGAAGGAATTCTCTAAAATCTTCCTCACAGATTTGATATAAAAGAAATGTATTTGCTATTGTAATGTCAGTTTGTTACTCAAAATTACTTTTCCATAAAAATAAAAATCTCAATGAATATACATTAATGGGTCACTGGGAGGTCTGGAAACATTATAAAGTTAATTAACAGGCATATCCTATAACTGTTATTTAATTACATAATCACAAAATTGGATCTGGATATACATAGGTACAATAACATTTTCCTATTAAAGGGAATAGTCTTCTATTAATTTTCTGTTAAAACATCCTTAAATACGACAAGATACAATTATATGTTTGGAGTAGGCATACATTCATATAAACCCAACATGAAGTCCAATTACTTAAGGGACAAACAACAAATAATGAAAAGATACGCTTTATTATTTTCATGGGATAGGGCTTCTTTAAAATAAGCTTCTTTTGCTTGTTCGAATTGTTTGGCATTTTTAAAAGCAACAGCTTGAAAAAATAATAAAAAAGAACATTATTATTGCTTTGGAGAAAAAACTTTAGCAATTTTTAAAAGACATAATTTATTGTTTTAAAACTGTTCTTATCCAGTATTTTAGCCAAAGTTTAGGGGCGCCAATGTGGCACTTGTATGTGTGCTTTTCCTGCTGCTGCCCCAGCTGAATACATTTTTTAGATATTCAAAGTAAAGCCTTAACTATAAGCACAATCTTCATCTTTAATAGGAGAGTATTCTTCTATCCCTAAAACATTCATAGAAAATAAAAATCACAGATTCCCATAGCCCTGTGCTGTAAATAAATAAATTTAAATAAAGTTTGCCTACTTGCTCTAAAAAAGATAATTGTCTAAAGAGTTTTTTGATAATATGTATTTTTATTAGCTACATCGATAACGAAAAGCCATTTTTTGATCTTTCAAATGTGCCAATTGTTCCAAATGAGCTGATGACTCCTGATCTATAGGTTCTTAGGGAAGTTCACCAATCCAACATTTGTCTCCTATTTCTTTTCATAAACTAAGCTAAAAATCAAAGTTTATGTAGTCTTCTTGATATAATCCTAGTATGTGCTATTGAATACAATAGGAATTAATCCCAGATTAAAAAGGGAAAGGGGATATCCAAAATACAACAGGACATATACTTGATGCAAGCAAGAAATAAGCCAACATTCAAATTTTTAGTTACTAGACACGGGTCGATAAGGTAAATTCTCAAAAGGGCAGCAAACTGCAATTATTAAAAAAAATAGACTACTTGTAAATGCCATCCAACTGTACAGGATAAAATTAATACAATTTGTTAGTAAGCCAAAGCATATTATTTTTATCAATAGCCCATGTGTGGAATAAGTATGATACAGTACTTGAATTAGGATTCAGCAATAAATTATATTCATAAAAATGGGTCTGGGAAAATCATTTTTATTGCATACACCACAATGATTATGAAATGTTTATTTTTTACCTTTTCATTAAACATTTTTGGCAAAGAAAAGGGAAAAATTATACATACATACATACATATATTTATATCCAAGAAAATTGATATTTCATTGTATAATTTGAAAAAAAATTTCCAAATTTAATTAAATTCAATGTCAGTTTTACTTTTGAAATGTGAAGCCATTCTGGACATCAACTCCTATTCCTAGGACTGTATTAACCTGAATTAACCATTCATTAATCTGCAGAAGAAATTAAGATTTAAAAACAACCCCCTTATTTTACAAGACATACCTGCCTTGGAATATTCTGTAGCTGCACTGTCATAGTCCGGTTTCCATTTTAATAATCCAGTTTTCAAGCTGAAAATCAAAATGTGAAGCCATTAATAATATTGTTTATAATGGAGAGGATGGAGATAGCTTTCATGCCATCTTTCATACCACTAATTTCGGTTCATTATAGCAAAACTCTGGTGCCAGTATGAGGTTCACCTTTTTAATGGACAAGCTACAAAAATATATATAGTCAAGTCTGATTATATGCTAATGTTTCGGAGGCCATATCTTATCACCATGCTCAGATATGGCTTCTCTTTCAACCCCTATCTCTGTCTGTCATAATTTAAAGGATCTCAGCCAAAGAAGGCCAGGACCAGATGAAGCGCTAATGATAATTGTTTCAGGAAGCAGATGTCTTTGAAGAAAAAGAGAGATAGGCAACCTTAATATGACATCAATAATACTCATTTACAGAAGATTTTTGACACATTATGCAAATACGGAGCTCTCTGGAGAAGGCTCTGATGCTGCAAAAGGAAAAAGAAAAAAGAAGAGTATGACCAGCAGCAAGATGTTGGAAGACCTGAAGGTTCAGACTAGAGGCAGACCACCCTGGCTAAAAGCCATTTATATAGTCCCCTAAGAATCAACACCAATTGGAAGGAACATAATCAAAACCAATCTGTAGAGCTTCAAACTCAAGAGACTATCAGCCCATGAAAAACAGTAGGACCATTGAGCAGTCTGCTTAATAAATGTAAAACCTATGCGGTTTTGTACTACATGTAGTGCTCAACTTACAACAGTTCACTTAGTGACCTTTGAAGTTACAACGGCACGAAAGTGACTTATGACCATTTTTCACAATCATGACCATTGCAGCATCCCCATGGCAAGTGATTTACATTCAGATGCTTGACAACTGGTTCACAACTGTGACGGTTGCAGTATCCGGGGGTCATGTGATTCTCCTTTTGTGACTTTCTGACAAGCAAAGTCAATGGAAATGCCAGATTCACTTAACAACGGCGTTACTAATTTAACCATCGCAGTGTTTCGCTGTGACACATTTTTGGGAATCAGAAGAGAACTGGGTGGCACCTTGGAGGTCTTCTAGTCCAGCCCCCCTTGCTCAAGCAGGAAATTCTATATTTCAAGAAAAGTCTAGGAGCTTTAACACGTGTCTCACTTAACAACACAAATATTGGGCTCGGTTGAGGTCTTAAGTCAAGGACTAATTGAACATAAGTAAGATCAGAGGTTCCCAATCAGGAGCTGTTTGCTTCTTTTCTGAAGTGGAAAGGGGACCTTATTGACACAAAACGCCCAATTCCAGGCTGCACGGCCTGAAGATGAACCTCCACTCCTTGGTGCATCTTTTCAACAGGAGGATCTACAAACCCATCTCGTGATACCACCCCTCCCCTTCCCGTCCCCAGGCTGCAGATGTTGACCCAGCGAGGTTTTCTCTTGAAAGCAGCCGCCCCGGGACCCTCTTTGGGAATGACCCCCCTGGAAATGGTCGTGGCGAAAGGAAGGAAGGAAGGAAGGAAGGAAGGAAGGAAGGAAGGAAGGAAGAGAGGCGGAAGATCCCACTCATCGTCCTGCCCAGCCGCAGAGGAGGAGGGGCCCCGCCTTCCCGCTCTGCCTCCCGCCGGCCCGGCCCGCCCGTTCCTGCAGCTCCGCTCACTATTTCTCCGCTTTGGCGATGTGCTCCAAGCCCTCGTTGATCTTCTGGGCAGCCATATCAGCCAAGCCGGAATCGCGGCGATTCAAAGCGTCGACGTCAGCGGGAGAAGGAAAGCCGCTTCGGCCAAACAGTGCAAAAGGCGAAGTCGGGCTTCAAAAGATTGCGCCTGCGCAAAGCGAGAAGAGTTTCCTTTTCTTAGGCTGTTGGGCCCATAGTTTTTATACCTGGAAGCGATCCGTTTAAACGGGGTTCCCCGGAGAAGGAAGAGGGCAATGGATGGACAGCGTAACAATCTCGCGGCTCATAAATAAATCGTAATATTGTCTTCCTCAGATGAAAAGCGTTTACATTCTTTTTGCAGAATGGTAACCCTCAAAAAATCTTAGAATTTCCACAGGGAATAGAATAGAATAGAGTAGAATAGAATTAGGAATAGAATAGAATACAATAGAATACAATAGAATACAATAGAATACAATAGAATACAATAGAATTCTTTATTGGCCAAGTGTGGTTGGACACACAAGGAATTTGTCTTGGTGCAAATGCTCTCAGTGAACATAAAAGAAAAAATACATTTGTCAAGAGTCAAGAATCATAAGGCACAACAATTCATAATAGTCATAGGATACAATAAGCAATCAAATAGTACTAGGAAACAGTCGATAACACATTCCAGCAGAATGAGCTAATGTGATGGTGGAGGTGCTATAGACCTAAGGTGCTATGTCAAGTATCAGCAAACTAATAGACCTTGCTCAGACCTGCCTTTTGCTGAACTGGCATACAACAATGCAGTGCACAGTAGCACGGGGTTTACCCCCTTCAAAATGGTCAATGGAGTAGACTTTGTTCCCATGCCAGAATACCCCCAGGAACCTGCCTCTTCTGTTAAGAATGGGTTGACTCCTTACAGACTGCATGGGGGAATGTTAAGCAAGCACGAACTAAGGCAGAAGAAGCTTAAGCCCATGTCACACTGAACCAACGGATGCAAAGAGGATGTGAAACGGACAAAAAACCTTGCCATCCGTTCGAAAACGTGATGTACTCACTGCCTCCGTTTTGCTTCCTCTCTATCCGTCCAGCATCCGTTTATTGACGTTTCATCCACTCCGAAAGTTTTGGGCTGCACAAAACTTTTGCGCGGAAAATGTATCCAGTTCGTCCGTTCTGCATCCGCTACGCATCCACTATGCATCCGCTAGGCATCCGCTATATCCGCTAGGCATCCGCTACGCATCCGCGCAACTCCATCCGCCCGGACACAGGGAGGAAGCGGAACGGACGCAGAACGGATGCAGAACGGATGCCTAGCGGATGCAGAACGGAAACAAAGCGTTTAAAGCGGAAAAAACATTCGCAGAGGGGACCTATCCTTTCTCGGATATTAAGGATGTCTACAGGATGCCTACAGGATGTCTAGCGGAAAACCTATATTGCCTATAAAAAGGGGGAGCAACTCGTCTGCATCTCACTTTCAGAACAGCAGCCCAGCAGTGCAGACCTCTGCAGCCTTCATCTGCCTCTTCCTCTTCCACAGCATCCAGTCATGTCCACCGTGGATTGTAACAAAGTTCTTTCGGCAGCCACCATCGTTCTGCAACAGTGCGAAGCCGTCTGCAGGCTCTGTGAACTCTACTGCGAGAAGAAAAGGAGCCACCCAAAAAGAGTCTGGATCCAAAGATGGTTTGCCAGAAGAGCAGAGGACGGACTGTACAACAAGCTGATGGTGGAGGTCAGGAACGAAGACTCTTGTGCATTCCAGAACTTCAAGAGGATGCCTCCAGCCATGTTTGACGAAGTTGTGCAGCGCCTGACACCCAGGTTGACCAAGGCAAACACCAGCTTCCTGCCCAGCCTGGAACCTGGGCTCAAGGTGGCACTCACTCTGCGCCACCTGGCCTCAGGGACTTCCTACAGGAGCATGCAGTACGGCTGGAGGGTGCCATCCAACACCATCAGCATTGTGGTCAGAGAAGTAGTGCAGGCCATCATCGAAGAATACCTGCAGAAGCTCCTCCAGTGCCCCTCCACTGAAGAAGGATGGAAGAAAGTTGCAGAGCAGTGGTATCAGAAGTGGAACTTCCCACACACCGTTGGAGCCATAGGTTGCAAGCACGTGCAAAGCGCCAGCCAAATGGGGGTCCACTTATTTCAACTCCAAGGGCTTCTTCAGCATCATCCTCTTTGCCATGGTCGATGCTGACTACAAGTTCATGTACATCGATGCTTCAGGCAACGGCTCATCTTCAGATGCCCAGGTATACAACGCCAGTCACCTCAAGGAGGAGCTGGAAGGCAACCTCATTGTGGGTTTCCCAGATCCAGACCCCCTGCCCAACGACACGCAAATGTGCCCTACTTCATCGTGGGGGATGACGCCTTCTCCCTCACTACCTACCTCATGAAGCCCGACAGTTCCAGACTCCTCCCCCACGAAGAGAGGATCTTCAACTACAGGCTGTCCAGGACAAGGCGGGTGGTGGAGAATGCCTTTGGCATCCTGGCCAACAGGTTCCAGGTACTTCTCACCACCATGCAGCATTGCCCAGAGACCGTGAGGAGGATCATGGAAGCTTGCTGCATCCTGCACAATCTCATGCGCACCCGCTACCCAGTCTTGCAGAACAGGCTTGTGGACCTCCAGCAAGGCAATGGGGACATGGAGCCTGGGGAATGGAGGCAAGGGCGAAACCTGATCAACATTGAGGATGTGCAAGGCCCCAACAGAGCCTCACATGAAGCGAAGAAGCAGCGCAACCTCCTGAACCACTGGTGCAACTCCCCAGCTGGAGCAGTGGAGTGGCAAGACAGGATGGTAGATGCTTAATGGATGCTTCCTTCAGCCTGTCTCATCACACTGATGAGATTGTGCCATGTTTGGTTGGCCTACAATGAACAGGGCGTTTAATAAAGAGTTGTGTTTATGTTGACATGCATGGATAATTATTACATTATTATTGATAATAAAGGGCCATAGGTGTGGCACCTGGGAGGGTGGACCATACAGTCCCACTATGCTTGCACTGGAGGTTTATCTATCCCACTGCTATCCCAACCCATCCCAAAGCTATCCTTACCCATCCCACAAGCATGCAAAGGCTTAAACCATTTCTAAAAGTTTCCAGCAAGAGTTTATAAAAAAAAGAAATGAAGCAAGTATGTGAATCATAAATAGACTTTATTAACAACAAGCTATAAAATAGAAATGAGTCTCTGGCACTCCTCTTGGTCGCTCAGTCTCAGGGGTGAAGGGTCCATATGCTGTGCAGGTGGCCGGTGCTGGAGTGCTTGTCATCAGCTCCTCCAGAAGCAGAAGCAGCAGAAGCCCCAGCCCCAGAAGAGTGAGCCCGTGCTGCAGAAGCCCCAGCAGAACCAGAGTGAGGGCCAGGGGGCGGGATGGTAGCCCTGTCCCACTTGCCAGGGCTGGCAGCAGATGGCTGAGGCTTCCGCATGATTGTGGGGTTGCTGGCTGGCAGGGAGGCTGGCAGGCACCAAGGCTGGCAGCAAGGCTGGCAGGCAGGCAGGCACCAAGGCTGGCAGGCAGGCTGGCAGGCAGGCTGGCAGGCAGGCAGGCACCAAGGCTGGCAGAAAGGCTGGCACCAAGGCAGGCACCGAGGCTGGCAGGGAGGCTGGCACCAAGGCTGGCAGGAAGGCTGGCAGGCAGGCACCAAGGCTGGCAGGCAGACATGAACCAAGGCTGGCAGGCAGACATGAACCAAGGCTGGCAGCAAGGCAGGCAGCAAGGCTGGCAGGCAGACCTGCTGGCAGCAAGACTGGCAGGGAGGCTGGCAGCAAGGCTTGCAGGCAGACATGCAGGCAGGGCTGGCAAGGCAGCCAATCCATCCGGCAGCAGGTCTTTCCTCTAAATGGCGACCTGCTTCCGAGCTGCTTCAGTTATATCCGCAGGGCTGACGCAATGCATCCCCCCCGCATGCGCAATTAACGCCAGGCATCCGCTAGGCTTCCGCTGTGCATCCGCTGTGCATCCGCTGTGCATCTGCTTCATCCGTTCGGCGTCGGTTCTGCATCCGCTGTATCCGTTCCGCGTCCGTTTTGCTGAGGCCCCCTGGAAGCCCTGCGGTTGTGCCATCCGCTCCCATCTGCTTCCATCCGCTAGGCTTCTGTTCCGCATCCACTTTGCATCCGCCCTGCGTCCTACCCGCGTCCGTGTTATCCGCTCCGGTTATGCAAATTTTTGCCCCTTTTGAGAGCGGATAACAATGGATGGAACATTTTGCTCATCCGCTGTGTCCTTTTTGCATCCATTGGCCAGTGTGACATGGGCCAGTGTGACATGAGCAGGTTGATAAGAAATGGGAACTTCACAGACCCTTCCAGGTGGGAGAGAAGGACTTAAAGCTAAAGCTGCCATGCAAAAAATTGGTCATCAATCTGGTAACTGGAGCTGAAGTTTCCCCACCTTTTGGGAAGAATACATCTAGTTTTCCACAATACTCTTTTAAAACCAGTTGTCGGTTCTGAGCTGAGACCAATAGCCCACGTGACACCAAAGTCCATACTGGTGGAAG
Organism: Laticauda colubrina; assembly: GCA_015471245.1. NCBI lineage: Eukaryota > Metazoa > Chordata > Lepidosauria > Squamata > Elapidae > Laticauda > Laticauda colubrina. Next base: position 63,054,521 of record BLBF01000002.1, on the reverse strand, counting down.
GGGAGACCCCCTATGAAGTAAAGTGGATCCTGGATTCTAGGCTTTACAAAGGAAAGTTACAATACTTAATGCTATGGAAGGGGTACCCTTTTTCAGAGGCCACCTGGGCTAAGAGCACTAATGTGAGAGCAGACTGGTTAGTAAAGAAATTCCATGATAAGGACTCTCAAAAACCCAGAATGTCAGGGGATGGGGGAGAGGAAGCTGAAAGGGAGTTTGAGCTCTGTCTGTGAACTATATTTCTTAGTTCACTTCGAAGTGAGGGGAACCAACTGTCAACTCTAAAAACAATTCTAACTGAAGCCATAATTTTCTCTGTTTTGTTTCTCCATAAGCCACACTTATGGAGGGGGACTTACGGAATGTAGAATCTTTTCCTCCAGATTGCCAGACATAACAATGTTAAGATTTGTGAGAACTAAGGCTAACCTAATGTGCCCTAGCAACAGCAGGAGGGACCACTAAGAAATTCATCACCTGTTTAGTTGGCTAACATGAACTATGCCAAAGCACAGGTATTATTCAGAGTTGGCATTACATTTGAACATGCTGATATGATGTACCCAATAAACAGGATCTTTGAGAAAGCAACAGTTTCAGAGCCTTGAACTAGTTGGGAGCATTACTTGGAACCATGACACAATTGATATAATCCACCCATCTCAGTAAATTGCTCTGGGTGGTAAATAGTGTTAAAAAAGTAAAAATGTATATAAAATTAAAATAGACCCCAAAAACCCACAACTGTCATGAACATAATCAGCAGACAGGCCTCTCACACATTCAGGACTCACGCCTGAACACAGAATGAAATGAAATGAAATGAGGGTTGGGGCCAGCCTGGAGGGAGAATGTTCCAGAAAATGGATGACAGAAAAAGCTTGTCTTCTGGGCTCAGAGCGACTCATATCTCAAAAGAAAATTCATATGTCTCAAAACATATGTCTGCAATTCCTTTTTTCCTCTTCTGTAAAGAAATATTCTGGAACCAAGCAGATCACATTGCTGCCTGCAGAATATTACAAGTGAACTAATTACAAAAAAAAAAAAAAAACCAGCTCTAAGCAAAGCTGGTTGTATGTTGCATCAAATATTCCAGTCAATATTTCTATCAAAATACAAGGTAGCAGAGAGTAATGGTCCCCAACCTTTCCAGCTCTGTGGCCCAGCAAGGGGGGGGGGGGAGAGGAGATGGTTTTGCACACTTGCCCACCACTTGTCCAGCCCAGTTCTCAATGGGCCACAGCCCAGTACTGGGCCTGGACATTGGAGACCCCTGGCATAGAGACTTAGAGACTTTCTTAAAGAGTCATAACGCCATAAAATCTGCAACAGGGATTACTGAATGATATCTTGCTTACTTATCAAAACACTTTTGTGTTCTTACTAAAACTACCTGTTATTACATCTCTGTAATATTAAAGCCCACTGTAAACAGAGTTTAATAATCTTGTCTGCTTGCTTTTGGGTTTATCCTACTATATGCAGCTTGTTTAAGAAAATTAAGTGCACTGGAGGTACAGTGAGTTTTGCTGCCAAGATATTTAAAACTTTTGGATTGCTGCTGCCTTGATATGGGAGACCTTTGTCCCTGGGCATAATTTCTCACTTTGCAAACAACAAGCAAATGAAAGGAATATCAAAACATTTCGATGATACATGTAGCTTTAATATAGAACCCTCCACACTTTTCTGCAGAATGCTTTGGAAATGCTTAAAACCACTGTGTCGATTTCCTTTCATTAAGATTTTGTATTGTTTGAGCCAAAAGAACAGGACAGAGCCCATTAATTCTGCTCAGAATTACACTGTCCTGTATAAACAATATTTGGATCAGAAAGGATTTTTCTTTCTTTCTCCAAAGTCTAATCCCCTAGAGACATGCAACATGATATCAACCATTAATATCAATGTTATTTGGAGCTGGATGTGAAAAGAAATCTGATAATGCCCATAATAGATCAATTGAACAATTCTTAATAAAGCAGTCAAAATGGCATATGCTATTAAGAATGTAACAAAGTAAGATAATTGAAACTACAATTAATTTTTTAAGAGGAAAATATTAAAATATCATCTTCTGTTTTGCAGAGAATTCTAGTAAATGTAATTGATCTGGAATTGTACTCACCTTGATAGTAACAGAAATGGTAATGGGAGTTCCTGGTAGGATCCCCTTTGCAGGTAAAATTTAAAAGGGGAATGATGACATAAGAATGATCCACCATAGGAATTAGAGCAAATGGGGCTGTGCAAGCATAAGGGAAGCCAACTCAGCCAACAGAAAGTATCCCAAAATCACATCTACAGGAGCATAGAGGCTTGAATTGTCAGAAGTCATCTGGTTGAGTTAATATTGGCTATTGATGGTGCAAGTTTGTGCCAGTGTTAAAGAAGAGTTTCTTGTTTTATAAGGATATACAATTGAAATGTGAGAAACATGAACAAAAGAAAACTTGAAATTGTCAAAAAAGGAAACAAGAAATTAACTGGATATTTTAGCAGTGAATTTGGTTAAGGCCCTGACACACTGCCCAACGGATGCAAAACGGACACAACGGACAAGCAAAATGTTCCATCCGTTGTTATCCGCTCTCAAAAGGGGCAAAAATTTACATAACCGGAGCGGATAACATGGATGGGGGGAGGACGCAGGGCGGATGGAAAATGGATGCAGAGCGGAAGCCTAGCGAATGGAAGCGGATGGGAGCAGATGGCACATCCGCTAGGCTTCCAGGGGGCCGCAGCAAAGCGGATGCGGAACGGATACAGCAGATGCAGAGCGGATGCACAGTGGATGAAGTGGATGCAGAGTGGAAGACTAGCGGATGCACAGCAGAAGCCGAACGGATGCCGAGCGTTAATTGCGCATGTGGGGAGGATGCATTGCGTCAGCCCCGCAGATATAAGGGAAGCAGCTCAGAAGCAGGTCACCATTCAGAGGAAAGACCTGCTGCCAGACGGATTGACAGCCTTGCCTGCCCTGCCTGCATGCCTTGCTGCCAGCCTTGCTGCAAGCCTTGCTGTCTGCCTGCCTGCCAGCCTTGCTGCCAGCCTCCCTGCAAGCCTTGCTGTCTGCCTGCCTGCCAGCCTTGCTGCCAGCCAACCTTGCTGCCTGCCTTCCTGCCAGCCTTGGTTCATGTCTGTCTGCCAGCCTTGGTGCCTGCCTGCCTGCCTGCCAGCCTGCCAGCCTTGGTGCCTGCTTCCCTGCCAGCCTTCCTGCCAGCCTTGGTGCCTGCCTGCCTGCCAGCCTGCCAGCCTGCCTGCCAGCCTTGGTGCCTGCCTGCCTGCCAGCCTGCCTGCCTGCCTGCTAGCCTTGGTGCCTGCCTCCCTGCCAGCCTTCCTGCCAGCCTTGGTTCCTGCCAGCCTCCCTGCCAGCCAGCAACCCCACAACCATGCGGAAGCACAGCAAGCCTTAGCCATCTGCTGCCAGCCCTTGCAAGAGGGACAGGGCTACCATCCTGCCCCCTGGCCCTCACTCTGGTTCTGCTGGGGCTTCTGCAGCACGGGCTCGCTCTTCTGGGGCTGGGGCTTCTGCTGCTTCTGCTTTTGGAGGAGCTGATGACAAGCACTCCAGCACCAGCCACCTCCACAGCACCTGGACCCTTCACCCATGAGACTGAGCAACCAAGAGGAGTGCCAGAGACTCATTTTTGTCTTATAGCTTGTTGTTAATAAAGTCTATTTTTGATTCACACACTTGCTTCATTTCTTTTCTTTAATAAAGTCTTGCTGGAAACTGTTAGAAATGGTTTAAGCCTTTGCATGCTTGTGGGATGGGTTGAGATAGCAGTGGGATGGGCAGGGATACCTTTGGAATGGGTAATAGCTGTGGGATAGATAAACCTCCAGTGCAAGCATAGTGGGACGGGATGGTCCACCCTCCCAGGTGCCACACCTATGGCCCTTTATTATCAATAATAATATAATAATCATCCACACATGTCAACACAAACACAACACTTTATTAAATGCCCTGATCATTGTAGGGCCACTCAACATACATGGCACAATCTCATCAGTGTGATAAAACAGGCTGAAGGAAGCACCCATTAATCATCTATCATCCTGTCTTGCCACTCCACTGCTCCAACTGGGGAGTTGCACCAGTGTCTCAGGAGGTTGCTGCTTCTTCCCTTCACGTGAGGCTCTGTTGGGGCCTTGCACATCCTCAGTGTCTATCAGGTTTCGCCCTTGCCTCCATTCCCCAGGCTCCATGTCCCCATTGCCTTGCTGGAGGTCCATGAGCCTGTTCTGCAAGACTGGGTAGTGGGTGCGCATGAGATTGTGCAGGATGCAGCAAGCTTTCACGATGTTCCTCACGGTAGGTGGGCAATTCTGCATGGTGATGAGAAGTACCTGGAACCTGTTGGCCAGGATGCCAAAGGCGTTCTCCACCAACCGCCTTTCCCTGGACAGCCTGTAGTTGAAGATCCTCTCTTCACGGGTGAGGTATTTGGAACTGTCGGGCCTCATGAGGTAGGTTGTGAGGGAGAAGGCGTCATCCCCCACGATGAAGTAGGGCACATCTTGTGTTTCATTGGGCAGGGGGTCTGGATCTGGGAAGCCCACCATGAGGTTGCATTCCAGCCCACCCTTGAGGTCACTTGCGTTGTATACCGGGGCATCTGAAGATGACCCGTTGCCTGAAGCATCGATGTACATGAACTTGTAGTCAGCATCGATCATGGCGAAGAGGATGATGCTGAAGAAGCCCTTGTAGTTGAAATAAGTGGACCCCGACTTGGTTGGCGCTTTGCAGGCCACGTGCTTGCCATCTATGGCTCCAACGGTGTGTGGGAAGTTCCACCTCTGATACCACTGCTCTGCAACTTTCTTCCTTCTTCAGTGGAGGGGCACTGGAGGAGCTCCTCCTTCTTTTCTTCGATGATGGCCTGCACCACTTCTCTGACCACAATGCTGATTGTGTTGGGTGGCACCCTCCAGCCGTACTGCATGCTCCTGTAGGTGGTCCCTGAGGCCAGGTGGCGCAGAGTGAGTGCCATCTTGAGCCCAGGTTCCAGGCTGGGCCGGAAGTTGGTGCTCTGCTTGGTCAACCTGGGTGTCAGGCGCTGCACAACTTCGTCAAACATGGCTGGAAGCATCCTCATGAAGTTCTGGAATGCCCGAGTGTCTTCGTTCCGGAACTCCACCATCAGCTTGTTGTACAGTCCTTCCTCTGCTCTTCTGGTGAACCATCTTCGTACCCAGATGCTTCTTGGCCGCCTCCTTTTCTTCCCGTAGTAGAGTTCACAGAGCCTGTAGATGGCTTCGCACTGTTGCAGGAGGATGGTGGTTGCCAAAAGGACTTTGTTACGATCCACGGTGGACATGACTGGATGCTGTGGAAGAGGTAGAGGCAGATGAAGGCTGCAGATGTCTGCAGCAGGGCTGCTGGTCTGAAAGTGAGATCCAGGTGAGTTGCTCCCCCTTTTTATAGGCAGTATAGGTGTCCCTTTGCATCATCTAGGCATCCTCTAGGCATCCTGTAGACATCCTTAATATCCGAGATAGGTCCCCTCTGCGAACGTTTTTTCCATTTTAAACGCTTTGTTTCCGTGCTGCATCCATTCTGCATCCGTTCTGCGTCCGTTCCAGTTCCTCCCTGCGTCCGAGCGGATGCGAGTTGCGTGGATGCGCGGATGCGGAACGGATGCCTCGTGGATATAGCGGATGCGTAACGGATGCAGAACGGATGCGTCGCAGATGCGTAGCGGATGCAGAACGGACGAATTGGATACATTTTCCATGCAAAAGTTTTGAGCAGCTCAAAACTTTCTGAGCGGATGAAACATCAATAAACGGATGCTGGACGGATAGAGAGGAAGCAAAACGGAGGCAGTGAGTACATCGCGTTAACCAACGGATGGCAAGCTTTTTTGTCCATTTTACATCCTCTTTGCATCCGTTGGTGCAGTGTGACAGGGGCTTTACACTGTTATAAAACATTTTAAATCAGAATAAGATATAAGTATGTACTACCTGAAACCAGGTACTAGGTCCCTTTTAAAGGGCTTCATCATAATTTTGAATAATAACTAAGCAACCTTTCATAGGTCAAGGACAACTTGTGTGTGATTAATGGCAGGACCAAAAAGTATGAATATTTGACAGCACCTGGATTCAAACAAGAAGCTGAAATGCAAACAGTCCGAGATATGCCAATTATACCATTTCATTAGACAAGGTTAGAAATTCTTAGCAAAGCTCAATGTGAAAGAAAAAAAAAATAGAAAATCCTGATTAAATATTAGGAAGTGGAAAGTAATATCAATTTGCATGTTTTATGACTTTACAGTAAAAGTCAATTACTAGGTCAACTAGTAAGGTCAGTTGCACAAAAATAAGATAGTAGATAGTTTATTCTTCTTGGACTCAAGTATAGTGAAGAATGGGCAAACAATTGGAGAAGTAAGGTGATTAATTCGAGGGAGAAAGGCAATGGTAAAATTAAGCAAGATCATGAAGGATAAGAATATTGATATGACAATAATGATCAAAACAATTAAAACAACAGCTTTTCTCATGGTAAAGTCTGTCTGTGGTAGGTCAAGATGATTCAAAGATGTTCTGGGAGATATAATAAGAAACAAGGCATCTATATTATAGAAGGGCAGATTTCAACTCAGGAATAGTTTCCTAAAGGCAAAAACTATTCACCAATGGAATATACTGCCTCAAAAAGTAGTGGATTTTTCTTTGCTTAGATGTGTAATCAGAGGCTGAATAGCAGTCTATTGAGGATGCTGTAGAGTATGTGATGTATTGTGACTTTTTTTCACCTTCATTAAACCAGGTGTAGGCATGGCCATACGTGATGCATCTGGCCCGCGGACTGCAAGTTTGGCAGCTGTTCTGTAGACCATTATATGATTGAATGCATAAGCAAATATTCTATAATTTGTAGGATATGAACCACAGAATTAGAAAGAAATAGGAAGCCTGTTTTTAAAAAATATATGGATAATGTGAACATTTTGATAAGAAGCAGAAGCAGACAAAGTACATTTGTGTAGAAAAAGTCTACTATTTTCCCCTTGCTTTCCTACACTACTGTCGCCAAAGATCCAATTATCTTTATTTCTGTTGTGGGTTCTCTAGGGATAATTAAATGCAAAAAACATACAAGAAACCCTTGGTGAAGAAGATAATTGTCTCTTCATAGCCTTCATGTTTTGGTAATTTTCTAAAACAACAGCTCTAGAACAGAAATGTCAAACTTGCGGTGTCACGTTGTCATCACGTGGCATATCATGACTTTCCCTTTGATAAAATGGGGGTGGTGGTGGTCAGCAAATGATGCATCCGGCCCATGGGCTGCAACTTTGACACCCCTGTTCTAGAAGAACATTCCTTATGAATAAACAAAATGTCTGGATGCTGCTCTTGGATATAAAAACGCATGCATAGTTGTAATAGAATTTCTTTAAGCATTTGGAGATCAAATACATTAACTAATAATAATGAAATCAAGTTCTCTAGCTGAAGTATTGGAGAATATTACACAGATTGTTCATGATATGAGTTAATGAAAACCTGTCTTATAGCATATTTCTTGTCCATTTGTGATTTTTCTTTTCTTTAACTTAACAGTACTACAAGTTACTATATTCTACACAACTCAGAATAATTAGTGTTGATAAAGTCCAGTTTCATCAACAGAAGAGAAAGAGATAGAGAGTTGCAGATTTTCTGAATGAGTTGTGTGAAAGCAGAACAGAAAAAGGATGTGTGTCATCACTGAAAATGCCTCCTATGATAATTTCTTTCTGATATTAATGAAAGTTTCTCAACATTGTATATGCTTGATTATATGCCATGGGCAACAATTTATATATGAAGATCAGCCCACATGTCCAAAAAAGCTCCAAACCCTAAAGAGTATGCATTTGCTTTTCATTTGGTGGTTAGAAAAAATGCTTATATTTATGCTTCAGGTTATACACACAGATGAAAATGCCTTTGTTCTGTTATATTTAAGAAAAGCAAGACACGGGATATATTCCTGATACTATCTGTTAGTCCTTTTCCCACCCATATTTCCTGACGTATGACTTAGCATAATTGTTTTCTCCAGGTGCTAAAATTCTACAATGAGTGAAAGTTTTCTGAATGGCATTTTGTTTTTTCATTATGAGCGCTGACCCAAGCCTCTCCTCTGGTGTGGTTTTTATTTATTTAACATATGGCAAACACGTGGACTTATAGTGGTTCAAATGTTAATGTCCAGTCTACCCAGCCATTCAAGGACAGGGTGGTCTATGTTGAAAAAAAATCAGATATTGGGCCTGATGTCTGAAGTCTGGTGTGGTATGTCAACAATACACACAGGGGTGGTATAAGTCTTGTCAAGTGTGGGAGGAAAGAGTTTTGCTTCAATCCTGGAAATGTACCCTATGCTTCTGTTACGTAAACTTCTTTATTCTCAACAGAATAATTGTAGATATAAATTATTCTATGCCTCACTAGTCTAGTTATTGGGTCTACGAAGGGCAGAAAAAAGGTCCCTAAACTACATCTTTTTCAACAATAATGTTTAAGCCATTGTTTTCCTTCAACTCTTCTTCCCTGCTGTCTTTATAATGGAGCTTAACTAATCTCTGCAGGTTCTCCCAAAAGGTCATAGAATCACGGAATGGAAGGATTGCTAGTAACCCTGAAGATCATTAATCTAATCTGCTAGCCAGCTGAGGAATCAACTACTACAGCATTTCTGACACTCATCCATCCATTTTGAAGATAGGGATAATATTTGCATTTCTCCAGTTCTCTTCACGACAAAAGGTTCTGAGATTACATCTGAGGTTCTTGGCTGCAACTGAATTGATCCTGGAGTTCCAAATGAATTCACAGTAGCTGGATTCTCCTTAACTCTCTTTCTTGCCTCAGGATGCAGCTTCCTCCTTGTTCTAGTTCAACTCTCCAACTATGTTCTAGTTCCCTTTTGGAAGAAGTCTGGACCAACGTAGGTGAGCTTTATCTTTGCCCATCTTCTACTGCCATTCTGATATTTTCTTCAAGCAAAAGTCTATCTCTTCCTTTTTCTTTCTACTGACATAACCAGAAAAGACCCTTTGATATTCAAAGTTCCATTTGAAATTTGGTCTTTGTAACTTTTATTTTTTTCAGTTATAAGTTCTTGTCAATATGGTTCTTTAATGATTGTGCCCATTTTCCATTTCCCACATTTGTTCCTTTTAACTGTGAACTTTGTAAAAAAAAATCCTACACCACCATAAAATGGAACATGCTTTGAAAGCTGTAATGAGAATTCAACCTGAAATGTTTTTTTTATTGAACTTCACCAGCCCATACATTTCTTCAGAACACACTGCACTAACAATGTGCCTGATAACTCCTGCAAGGATTTTATATGTTTTTTTTTATTGGAAAAGATATTCAATCCCCTTTGTGGATGATGATGATGATGATAATGATGTTACCCATTCATTCATGTCCAACTCTTAGTGATTCCATGGGCCAGATCCTGTCCATATCTTCCAATCTTGCATTACTAGTTCTTCTATGCTCTGACTAGTGTCATCCTTGATGGTGTCCAGCAGGGTTCTTTGCCAGCTTGGGTTTCCTTTTATAGATAACTCTTCCCAGAATAATTGCTTTCTCCAGTAGATTCCCCGTTCATGACATGGCCAAAAGAAGTGAGGCTCAGTTTTGTAATTTTGTCTTCTAGTTTTCTGATTTCTGATGTTATACATTCCACTATATACTTGTTAGTTATTAAACTATGGGAATATGCTTTGATATCTAGAATTTCTTATCTAAAAATAAATTTGATGTACAATTCAATCTTATTTAGAAACTATTTCTGAAATACAACTTTATACATTGAACTACATCACATCCCAAATTTGGGTTCTAGAATTTGTATTTGAATTTGATATCTACATATTACTTAATAGTATTCTTTCAGTGCTTCTTTTTTCCTTTTGTTGATTTCAATTGTGCTAATTAAATATACAATAAGGACATATTTGGGTTAGAAATTGTATGTAGAATGCCTTATAGTATTCTAAATTGTTAATGTTGTATTAAAATAAAGTAGATCTGTGGGTTATTTTGATCTGTGGGTTATTTCAGATTTTTTAGCTATATTTCTTAATTATCAGTTCCCATATTTTATTACTTATATTGATTCTTTTTTCATCCTTAACTTATTTTCTGCATTCCTTAAATGCATATTGGTATTATTTTTTTCTTATTTTTTGAAATCATAATCTTATTGCATAAAATTTAAACTTTTAAACTGAAATAAAAACTTCTGTATGTATCCAGAATGGTTTTCTAAGCTGCCTGTCATTTTTTTCTTTTCCCTGAAATAGAGTGTAATTGTTCTTCCAAAATCTTATTTTTGAGAAGTTCCTGTCAGAGACTGTAAGGAAGTTGAGAACAGAAGGAATGTTAAACATAGATAACTAAGAGATAAGGGAGGAGCATGTTAGTGGCTTATTTCATAAAGCCCCTGTCACATTGCACCAACGGATGGAAAGAGGATGTAAAACGGAGAAAAACACTTGCCATCCGTTGGTTAACGCGATGCTTCTGTTCTGTACTCACTGCCTCCGTTTTGCTTCCTCTCTATCCGTCCAGCATCCGTCTATTGACATTTCATCCGCTCAGAAGGTTTTGAGCTGCTCAAAACTTTTGAGCGGAAAATGTATTCAATGCATCCGTTCTGCATCCTCTAGGCATATGGGGGACATCCGTTCTGCATCCATTACGCATCTGCTGTATCCGCTGCACATGTGCTCAACTCAAATCTGTTCCAGCAGTAAACGGATGCAGGGAGGAAGCGGAACGGACGCTCAGCATTAATAGCACGGACAGAGAAAGGATGAAAGCGGATGCAAATCGCATCTGCATCATCCGCTACGCATACGTTCCGCTTCCTCCCTGCGTCCGTTTACTGCTGGAATGGATTTTAGTTGCGCGCATGCGCAGCGGATGCAGCAGATGTGTAATGGATGCAGAATGGGCTGCTGCGATGGCTTCGGCTACGGTTATGTTGGGTTTATTTAGCAGCTTGCTCTGTGCATTTGAGTCTCTTAAACCCAACACTACTCGGTCCCGCATTGCTTCGTCTAAATTTAGGAACTCGCACTCTCCCCCTATTTGTCAGAGGGCTGCTACAAAGTCAGTGATGGTCTCACCTTCCCTCTGGTCTCTTCGGTAAAATTCGTGCAGCTTGATAAGATTTGATACCATTGGAGCATAGTGAGCCTTAAGCATTCTTTGGAATTCTGGCCACGTCAATTGTTTCACATCTCGGGGCTTCGCTAAAGCCTTGGCCATCTTGAAGACTGTGGGCCCGCAGTGTGTCAAGAATACAGCCCTCTTACGCTGATCTGAGATCTCTTCCATCTCATTGCTTTCCAAATACATCTGGAAACGGTCTACATAGGATTCCCAATCCTCTTCGTTGGGATTGAAAGGTGCGGGCAGCGTGTTGTTTCCAGCCCTTGTTTTTTGTCTGGATTTATTTGTCGCCGCATGCTCGGTCTCGCGTTTAGGATGATCCCATCCTCGTCGCCAGTGTTCCATCCAGAAAAACGTGAGGTAGACCGGGTTCCAACAACAAATTCTTTATTTGTTAACACAGTGAAGAAACGGAACATTGGCTCAAGCCACGACAGCCCTTTTACATGTTTCTGTCTGCCGGCTTGTAGCCAATGACAATCATTTGATTTTTTGCCGCCCTTGGGCAGGTTCGTGGATTGGTTCCTATGGAACCAATCCCCTTTTAGGTTTTGTTAACCAATTGGAATGAAGTATTTGGAGTCTACTATTATTTATACAGAACACTAACCAATTATTTTTTTCTGATAATATCCCTTTATTAAGTATCTCATCATATAATGATGAGATACATACTAAGTTTTGGCATCAAAAGACCTATAAATGTTTTACACTATGTGATTGGAAATTCACCCAATACTGGTGTTTTCCAACTTGCCATATTAAAATTATTTGTTTGATGTTTGCCCTGCAAATATTATTTGCATTTCCAGCTTTAATTCTGAACAATTCTCTGGTTTGAAGAGAAAAGTGGAAAGCTGCCCATTCTGTAATAAATAAGCCTAAAATCCACTTCAGTTATTTTTGTATCAAAATAGTGAAGATAAGACTTGATTGGTAGCCAAGGAATCATATAGTTTACTTTTCCTCATATCTAGTTGTTTATTAGCTTATAATATAAAATACAAAAATAAAAAGCAAATAGTAAGAAACAAAAGGGCGGGAAAGGGGAAAAGAGAAGCATAGAAAAGAAGGGGAGAAAAGTCACAAGTCAATGGAATCACGTAGTTTACTTTTTAAAGTACAGTGTGACATTACCAATGGCTATAAAATGTATCTGCATCCTCTTGATTTTATTTTCTTGTCTTCATAGAAGAAGGGGTGAGATACTGGGGGTTTGCAGGGGTTCAGGAGAACTCCTAGCTAAGATTCTGTGCAGTTTGGAGAACCCCCAAATCGCACTCCTCGATAGCCCCACACATCCCTCCCCTCCCCCCAGGAGTCCCCACACGGCCCATTTGGATGCAGGTAAGTGCAGGGTGTGCACGGAGACTCAGGGAAGGTGAACAGTGGGCCTCCTATAAGTTTGGGAAGGCCAGAAATGCACCTGTTTCCAGCTTCCAGAGAGCCTTCAGAACCTGGGGAGACCATTTTCACACTCGTGGAGACTTGAGGAAAGCCTCCGGAGTCTGGGGAAGGCAAAAACAACCCCTCTGCCATGGTGCAGGAGGCCGGCTAAGCCATGCCCACTATAGCCATGCCCATCCAGCAACTGGGCAGAGAACCCTTTGCTAAAATTTTTGAAGCCCACCCCTGTATGGAAGTAATTAATATATAAGCTATTTTACTATATGAGTAGGAAATCAGATAAATAAAAATCTGATCCTTGCATATAAAAGCCACTATTTTAAAACCAATAGATATAAAGAACATAAATGTATCTACCTATGCAGATAGCTATGACATTATGTAATACTTTTTATGTATCTCACCATAGGCACATATTAGGTCACAATTTTTATATAGTAAAAATATGTAAAAAATATTGCAAACATCTCAGTACAGTGTGGAACTAATAAAAAAATAACTCTTATAAGCATAATTTTCCTGCATTGTTGATATAATAGCAGAGTGTTTTATCTATATGGTTCATGCTATATTTTATATTATCTCCAATGCTGTGACTAGTCCATGATTAAAATGAAGTCTGAGGATTTCTGATTATCTGGCAGAGGAGGTGTTTCCTTGCTGGACAAATGCCAGGAAAAAGGAGTTTAGGCAAAAGACAGTTTTCTATCAGGTAATCAGAACATAAAGCGTGGGAGGTAAGCAATGACAAGATATACTTGGCAAGGAATGTTGCAGAGAAACCTCACAGAACTCATTTTCAAGTCTGGACAACTTGTTTTTCTATCTGCTACAATCAGTTACATTGTGCATGTGTTTTTCAGGACAGGAAAAGATGGCATCTTTTCCCCTCTCCTCTCCTCTCCTCTCTTTTTTTCCAATAGTCTTAGATATCAGCTGATGATTGTATTGGCCCCAAAAGTATAAGGGAAAAAGTTAACAAAAAAGAATGCCCAACACTGAATGGAAATTATTGAAGGACTTAAATGATGGTAAGATAATAGAAGGCTAGTAGAAAAGGTGAAATGTAATGTCCTTGAACATGCAATACCTGAAGAGGTGGTGTTCAGCAGATTCTGACAGGTTCTGGAGAACCAGTAGCAGAAATTTTGAGTAGTTTGGAGAATCGGCAAATACCACCTCTGACTGGCCCTGTCCCCATCTATTCTTTGCCTCCTGAGTCCCAGCTGATTGGCTGGGTCTTCTTTGGTTGCCCTGCACAGGAAAATAGAACTGGAAAGCAAGTTAGTGGGATGGGGAGGGAATGGAGATTTTGCAGTATCCTTCTCCTGCCATACCCACCAAGCAACAGCCACCAAGCAACAGCCACCAAGCAACACCCACAACGCAACGCCCTCAAAACCGATAGTAAAATTTTTTGAATCCCAGCACTGCATACCTGGTGCTCAATCCTTTCTAATTTTAGGAACAGGTCAGATATTCCAATTCCATGAACTATCCAGCAATAATCTACTTAAGTTTCACATCAGTACTCTCCTGTTAAATATATCTTTGCCTAAAGCTCATTTGGAAGACACATATCTATTTTGAGCAATTATCACAATTCTGCATATTACAAAACAGAGGAAAAGGTAAAAATTTCAGAGTGAACCCAAGGGTTCAAAAAATAATTGTTTTGTGGATTGACTCAAGAAGGCATTTGAATGTGGTGCTTTTCATGTTATCATGTGTTCTGGGATTTTGATTACCACACTCTGGGGCACAGCTTGGCAATTTGAAGATATAGGGACTTCAACTGCCAGAATTCCCCATGCTGTCTCTTGGAGCTGAAGTTTACGCATCTTCAAGTTGCCACAATTGAAAAAATCAGGATCTGACAAGCAGTGAATTTGGGGTTTTGGAAGTGTCGCAGCTATGCATCAAATTATGCTCAGATTGTACTTATTTGCAAGCAAAGTAAAATATCACAACACATTAAACATTTGTAATGAATTCCTTCCCAAGCAAATTAACCCTGGAACATCAGCCACAGATATGGAATCAAGGTTCTCCTTTTGTTTACTTCTTTTATCATAGCATAATTCAGTTTGCATCCTTTATAATATTAATATTTTAAAAAATATTGTCATGTGAAATACTTTACCAAACAACCCCTATAATTAGCTTTCCAACCTACATAGATCATGACATCAGTGGTGGCTTGGTTAATGACCCCAGATTCCCAGATGATACAGAAGGAATTGACAGTAAGTAGTTTTGGCATCTCTAAAACCACTTATTTGGCTGAGCTTGGTTTAGATTTCACCCAAGGAGTTATGCTCAGTTTTTTTTTTATTTTACAAATGAAACTCTTTGAACTAGTTGGCAACTGCGAGCATAGCACATGCAGATTAAGCAAGATGTCTTCATTTCTTTGAACTTGCAGTACCTGAATAAAATGCTGAACTCTACTTAGAAACAGATGTGTTGGAATCAACGATGCCATAAGAATTATTTGAGTTCTAATTTTATTGACCAGAAATATAATTTTGGAATAATGATGAAAATTCTTTATGACTGTAGGTTAAGTGTCTGTGTGTCTGTCTGTGTGTTTTTGTGTGTGCGTGCAACATAATAACACAAACGCACAAAAGACATCCTCTCCTCCAATAAGTTCTCCTGTTGTTTTAATAAAAAAATTGTTTGGACTAGGACACAGAAGATAAACCTGCTCTGCAACAATCAATCAATCATCATGCATTGCATTAATTGATGTCGCTAGGACTCAATAAAATATATGCTTAGTTTCTTTTAATTTGCAAGAGCTTTGGGATTCATGAGAATCAGATATTGCTCAGACACACAAAATAATGTGAACAATTTTTCTCTTTTCTACCTATTTATCTTGAGCACAGGGCAGAACCAAAGTTTGTCAATTGAACTGCCTTGCATTTGTATCTGTTAAAAGTTGCTATTTTTGGCAATAAAAGTTTCTGAAATGGTAGAATCCAAAAATATGGAACAGCTTTTAATCATGCCTTGACAGAATCTAGAATTGTTCTACATGGTTTTGTTTGCTGTATTTAAACACTTTGCTTCTACAGTATGAACAAGTTACATCCTTAAGGTTGACAAGGCAATTCTTCCACATACACATGTACATAATGGCTATGCAAAACAATTTTTGCTGCAATTCTGATGCAAAACATATTGACATATATCCACTACAATTATTAGTACCATTTGCACTGATGCCTTTTTATTAACACAGTTGCAAAATCAGATTGCTTTTCTAAAAATTAATTTTTCAAAATGGTCAGATTTTTTAGTGATAAAATCAATGTTCTCTTTTGCCATCACAAAATAAAAGCATGATTAAGGCATCAGTAAAGGAGGGAGAGTCTTGTGCTCACTCTGATTTTTTTTTTTAGGCTGCTTGGCAAGTTTATGAGGGCTCAAAGAGACAATAACATCAAACTAATATCCTCCTACAGGATATTGGAAAGGCAAACAATTCTGTAAGTTTAAAAATAGGATTAGATCTGTAAGAGGGAACAGGAATAGTATCTATAGCTACAGCAGGCTGAATGAAAAAGCTAAGAGCTAGTGATCCTTTTTGCTTTAGGGCATGAAGCTAGCTCTGGTTAGCTTCAGAAAAGAATTTCTTCCTACCATGGTGTTATATTTTCCAACTGAACAGGTGCATCAAATCTGATTTAGAATCTCCATTAGAGATCACAACTAAACCTTTAGAAGTAAGAAAAGTTCATATAGCGATCTGTTTTCTACTAGCAAGTTAATTGTTGTGATAAATCGGATGCAATATATCACTGAAGATGAAAATAATTAGTAAAAACAGGAAGGAATAAAGATTGGAAGAACACATGGCATGGAATTTCACTGGCTAATAAATCAGATGCCATGATATTATATTCCAGGGAATAGAAATAAGACTATTGGTTACTTGTTTGCTTGCTTCTGATATGCTATTTTTCCTCTAGGAGCTAAATACAGCATTCACACTGCCATTTTTCTTCATTTTTTCTGGATGCAATATTTTGGGATAAGCTGGACTAAGTACTGTACATTTATACAGCTAAAATGGACTTGTATCTCCTGAGTCCTAATCCAACCTCCAGAACTGAATGACACTTAACTCAATTTGTATAGTGAAGGATATGTAGCTACAAAACATTGAAATACATCTCAGTCCTAGGCCAACCAAGCAACGCTGTCACAATCTTATTCCAGCATTTGGAGGCTATAGAATGGGTGGAGCAACCTCAAAGTCATTGAGTAGCTGTGGGTCTTTGGCCTTCTATTTGGCAGCATCTGTTGTCTGTAACTGTTCTCCCTCCCCCCTTACATGCACACATTGAGCATATTCAAAATAGCTCTGAAAACCTGATTTCCTCCCCCTCCCCCAAGGCCTTGAGTTAGAGTAAATGGCAAGTCTTTTGTGTTTAACCTTTAATGGTTCTTTTTCTTAGGGTGTTTGATCTATTGGTTGCTTTAACTGTATTATATTTTTTTTAACCTTACGTCTTCCAGAGTTGCAGAGTTGATCAAACTTATAACTTTCTAAAATAGTTTTTTTTTTAAATAAAATATAATACATTACTTTTCTATAACATTTGGTATAAGTAGGCTTATCATACATTATTTTGATACAACAGTCATATAGGTCATTACTGTTATTTCCATGTTCCAGAACTGAAGCTAAGGTTTATAGAATCTTAGCCAACATTGATGATTATCTTAATATGGGACATAGCACTAGCAATATTTTGGAAGTGCAGACAAGGGTGTGAATGTTTTTATTGAGGCAAGACAATTTAAGAAGGGTTAGGAAAAAAATCAAACTTTTCTTCACTTCAATTTAAATTCTGTTTTTTTTTTTAATTCAATTAATCAAATACAGATTCAGTTAAATATTGCAATATTAAAGTAGTAAATTAAAATCACAACTAAATTAGAAAAACTGAAAGACACTTGAAAAAAATATCAGAAGAACAGAGGAAAAAAAGTCAAATGCAGGTTTTAAGAGGGAGAGAGAAATAGTTATTTGAAATGAATCTTCTCTTGGACTGTGAACAAGTCATCACTTTTCTTCCTTTTGTTTCAGCTGCTCAGCACATTGCATTTTATTCTATGCTGCCTGGGCTTTGTATCTCAAGAGGTGATGAATAAGAAAAATAAATTGACACAATGCTCGGAGAAGGTTTTCCTTTCTCAAAGGTTCCACTTGAGGGCAGAGTTTCACTTTCTTGAAAGACACGCTCAGGCTCAGAATCCTGTGCCACTGTCAAAGTTTGTTTCACCATCCCAATATCTCGGGTATAGAAAAATGACTGCTCAGTACATGTAAATAAAAGTGAAACTGGTCAACATGATGAAAACTCATTTGATGAATTGAGATAAATTTCTTCCAATGGGAGAATACAGTAAACTACTTGTTTCTAGTGCAGGGGTCTCCAACCTTGGCCACTTTAAGCCTGGTGGACTTCAACTCCCAGAATCCCCCTGGCTGAGGAATTCTGGAAGTTGAAGTCTGCCAGGTGTAAAGTAGCCAAGGTTGGAGACCCCTGCTCTAGTGGATGCTATTCATGACAATCCTTCTTAAATTTCAGAATTACCAAACTTATCTGAAGACATATTGGTGTTATAAAATCAGCGTAGGACAATGTTAGAAGACTTCTTCTCAGCAAGCAACATTTGTATGGAACAGTTTTATCTCAATATTAATCAAAAGAGATAGCACAAAAGGCTTATTATGGGAGTCTGGATGTACCAATTCTTAGCACTCTTCCAGTTTTGCAGTTCTACAAAGTCAATGCTTGTCAAAGAAAATATAATATGCATGAAACATACCTTCACACCAACAGAACATTTTCCTTTGGTAAGCAAAAATGAAGAACACTGCGCTGCTATCTATGGGATTTTTAAAAGGCTTTCAGAATTAGTGGCATTTTCCGATACCTTCCTATAATTGTACACACTAAAATCCATCTAAAACTACTGAGATGAAACTGACATTTTAGCAGGTTTTACATAATTCATCAACTTTTACAGAAAACTGGAAACATTTTAGTGAGGTGTGAGAAAAAAATGTTTTGAATAAATGAGAACAAACTGGGAGTAACCATTAAAAAATTATTAGGCTTATCTTTATGTCCTGCAGCATAAAGATGCTTTTCTATTTCCTCATGCTATCACCCTTACTTCAACCACAGCCAATTGCCATGGAAGCCTACAGCTACTTTTAGTGATTTATACAATAAATAAAAGATTTCTGCATTAGGTGTGATTTTTAACATATTAGATTCTGTAACCAGAAAGGAGAGCTTCAATGGAGAACTTTAGTACAGTTTTTCCTAAATCTCATGATTATGACTAAGCTGGAACAGTACAAATTTGAAAGAAAAAATAAGGACAACATCTTCCTTGCTACCTAAGCTTTCTGTAGGGAAGTAATTCTACATGTGAATTATAATCAGTAATGTAATGTTACTTCTAAAATCTAAAAAGGTAGAGACCCTAATTTTTCATAATGTTTGGGTAAATTTTTCCACCTGTTTCACTTTAGTAATGTAAAATAAAGATCATAAGTGTTCTTTTGCATTTGAAAATAGTGCAGCTGCTTGGGTGGATGGATCTCTTCAGGTAAAATAAACTGCTCTTGAGTGAATCTCACCCCCCCAGTTCTGTGTAGGATTCCAATTGAAAGCATCCCCAACACAGGGCTGTCCGGCCTGTGTGCTTGAATATATCCAGACCTGTGGAGGGAAGTCTCTTACCTCCAAGTGATTTAGAGTGACCATATGTGGCCTGCAAGCCCCCAGATGACCACTGCTTGACAACAAAGACATAATTCTGTTCTCTTTGCTTCCATTCATTTCAGATAAGGTAGCCCTGCAACTGTGTTTTTTATACTTTTAAACATGTAGTTCAACTCCCAGAATTCGGAATTTTATTTCTGTCTCCTAGCTATTTTGCTTGTGTCATCTGCAGACTTGATAAGCATTCGCTTCTCTTCATCCAAGTCACAAATAAAAAGAACACAGGGCCAATTTGGACCTTGCAAATATCCTCTCAGGGCCCCTAATGTCTGTCAATGCTGCTAATGAGGGTTAAATTAGAATAAATACTTTATAATATAACAGGGCATACTTTAGAAGTGGCTATTTTGCTGTTTAAATCTTTCTTCAGATCTTAACATGGGCCTCTGAGAGCAGGATTTTGTTTATGGGAAAGAACTACTACTTTAAAGAACGGTAGGCTTAAAAGATTTAATATTAATTCCCTTTTATCTGCAAACAACAGATGGTGTTAATCTATGTACATAAAAGCACTACATTATACAAGGCTGCAGTCCTAAACACGCTTTCCTATAAGTAACTGTAATGATCACACCCAGTTTCATGAAATGATTGAGCTATAAACTAAACTTATATTAGGAAACCATAGAAATAATAGGCATTCTGCAAAAAGAACAGAAAGAATAAGAATATGAGTAAATTTAATTCAGCTTATTCATTCATAAATAAATTGGTAGACTTAGTTACTGCTAGATTTGTTTTAGTAAATAAACATAAGTTTTAGCAGGGAAGTATGCTGTTGGGAAAAAGCAAAAAACTGTATTAAAATCACAGTCACAGAAAAATATAGGCCAACACTTAAAACAAAAAAAGACATTCTTCCAGAATCTTGTCTTGAATCTGCTTGTAATCATACGTCTGCAACTAGATAATTTTAAAGACATAATTGATTACTCTAAAAAATCCACATTTTCATAAGTATTAGCCAATATTTTTCAAAGCTGAATTAATTAGACAATTAATTAAAAATACTTTTGCTATTTTTCTTTCAGCTAGAAAGAAATAATTCTTTGCTTCATCTCAGATGATAAAATCTGTCTAGAATATTTATAGATTTTACATTTATTCATGCTAGATTATTAGGAATGTACTCTTAGTATTCCTATCACTTATAAACTTGTGCAATAATTATGTCATATTTCTTTAAGAATGTCAAGAAGCAACATGTTCCTACCTGCTAGGCAGATTTTATCTTCTGACAAACAAAAATGCCTGTTCCCACTCCAGAGAAAAGTTTTAGAAGACAAAGAAAGGAGTAGAAAGAGGATTCAAGCCATATTTTTATCGGACAAAAACAGCAATGGCTAAAGTGGCAAGGCTGCTTAAACCAGAGACAGCTATTCTGTAAATATGGAGCAGGTGCATTCCAATCCTGAAATTTTTCCAAGCTGGGAAAAGAATAGATACAGGAAATGGAAAAAGACAGAGAAAAAGGCTTAAGATTTTAACCTTCAGGCTGACATATGAAAGCATGATTTCTGAATTCTGCTACACACCATTTTCTTCATATATGTGATTATAATTTCTTTTTTTCTCTGTGTTAAAGTAACATATTAAGTATGACTGTTAGCTGGTTCCCGAATGAAGAATCAGGTTTCTGAAAGAAAACAGAGATCATCCCTCCTCACCTGATGTCTGAGAAAAATCAAGAACCAGAAGTAGCAGAGGCACCACAATTAACTGCAGTATAATGATTAGAGCATTTATTATATGGTAGCTGAAAATCACTTTAAGGGTGAAAAAAGATACAAACCCATCCTTTTGTTTTAAGCAGGCCAATAGGGTATATAATAAATATATAAAAGATGCTTCTTTTCTCTCCATTCAGCACATAATGTATTTGCCTTGTCTATAACCTGTTTATAAATTATTAACAGTTAAGACAATATAAAACTCAGTGTCAATCTATCAATTTCATGCTAGCAGGATCTACAGAAACACATTTTAGTTTTAAATTTTTCAGTCGACTTTGAAAGTGACTTTTTCCAACTAGAAATAAAATAATGTAGTGGGTAGGAAACAAGACAGAATGGAACATTTTAATTCCATTTGGCCAGAGAAAATGTAGCAGAGGTGAAGCAAAAGCTGCTTTGGAGTGAAGAATTTCCACTATGGTTAAAGGCAATGGATTATTGTGCATCCAATTCTTTTACTAATATTTCAAGTAGCTCACTAGAAAGTACATAGCATTCTTTAAACATAAATTAAAGAACTGTGATAATATGCTCTGTCCAGCTTCTATCTTCTTCCAGTTATACTTTAGAAGGACTTCTGATTAAAAGCAATAACACCCAGTCAGCCTGAGTGTTTGAAATGATCTTTCTTCTTGAATCATCTTGACATTACAAACAAGTCAACTACGGCCCCCTCTCCACCCACTCTGCTCTTTTTAACTTTCATCACAACAGGAGTCGATGTTCTGCTCAGTGCAATGATTTCGAGCAGTGTAAACACAGCAGAGTAAACAATGAAACAATACTGAAGTAAGAGCCAGACAAGTGATTATGCATCCGCAGATGAGATTGCAAAACCATCTGGGAATTATAAAAATTAAAAGATCAGCCAGAGTTTTCCTTTCTGCCAGTTTTCATTCATGTCTTGAGAATGAAATGATTACCATTGTTAAAGTCAGCAATAACTTGCAAGTCACAAACTCTCACCTTTAAGACTTCCCAAAACTGAGAATACTCTTTGTCAGGTTGGGCTTACTTAGTAGTTTCTTTCGCTGTTGAAAAACCTAAGAAAGCAGTGAAAGTATTTATGCTCCTGACAGAGCAGTCCTAAAGGAACTGGAAGAAGCAAAAAGCACAGGATCCCCAACAGGCTGGCCAGATCATAATGGCTAAAGCTTGATTTACCCCCAACTGTGCATAGGCATTGATGCATACTTAGGCTGGGAAGAAGTTGATGAATAAGCACAGGTTGCAGACAAGCCAATGAAGTCACTTTCCAAATTTCAACTGTGCATTGTGTGGTGATGCACATTTTGCATGCTGATCGGTTGATCCGACTTCCTGTTGGCAGTTTGGCAGAAGACAAGGCACATTGATGTTTGAGCACCCCCTAGCCAGAACGTTAGCATTTGCAGAAGTATAAATGCAACTCAGCTATGCAAGAATGACAGATATTTAAATGAAGCTTAAGGCAGAAGTGTGTATCTGCAAGGATTTGTTCTCTTCTGGATTCTCCAGGCCAAAAGATCTTTCTTATAATCTGATGGGAAAAGACCTTAAGATCCTACTCCTACTATTTAGTCTACTCTGCTCAGATTTTAAGATGACTATTCAAGTGCTGAATATGACGATTTCTAAGAATATATTATGCTTGCCTAGATGTAAGCCCATTGTATCACGGGACAAGGCAAATACAAACAAAGAAACAAAACTAAGATGTGGGGGAAAGGGAAATAAAGGGAGGGAAATGGGATTGCTGTTTTCAAAGAGAGTGCATGTATGTCAACATAATAACAAAATTTAATAACAAAATTTGCTAAGGGGCGTATATAAATCACTCTTACTTGTTACTGTCACAACAACATAACTCAAACCCACTAGTTCAAAAAAAAAAAGGAGAAGAAGCAGAGATGTGAGGGATCACAACAGTTTTGTGTCTTTCCCTTGTGTCTTTTCTTCTGTGCCAAATAATTGTACAGTAATCTCCACCTTGGTGTGTGTGTGTGTGTGTGTGTGTGTGTGTGTGTGTGTGTGTGTGTGTTATTGGGCTTCACTGAAAACAGTTTGGAAGAGGAACATCTCCTTATTTCATCTCTCAGTTTAAGGGCCTGTCACATTGGCCGACGGATGCAAAACGTTTGTAAAAAGGACAGAGCGAACGAGAAAATGTTCCATCCGTTGTTATCTGCACTCAAAAGTGCCCCGAATTTGCATAACCAGAGCGGACAACAATGGAAAGTAACGGACAGGGAGAGGACGTAGCCAGGATGGAAAGTGGATGCTCCACGGAAGCCTAGCGGATGGAAGCGGATGGGAGCAGATGGCACATCTGCAGGGCTTCCGGGGGAGCACAGCGAAACGGACGCGTAGCGGAAAGAGCGGAAGCCGAGTGGAAGCCTAGCGGATGCACAGTGTTCACTGCGCATGCGGGGAGGATGCATTGCGTCAGCCCCATGGATATAAAGCGAAGCAGCTCGCAAGCAGGTCACCATTCAGAGGAAAGACCTGCTGCCAGACACAGCTCTCCAGCCAGCCAGCCAGCCAGCCAGCCAGCCAGCAAGCAAGCCAACAACCCAACAACCATGGGGAAGAAGAGAAAGCCTCAGCCATCTGCTGCCAGCCCTGGCAAGAGGGACAGGGCCACCATCCCACCCCCTGGCCCTGACTCTGCTTCTGCTGGGGTTTCTGCTGCTCGGGCTAGCTCTTCTGGTGCTGGAGCTTCTGCTGGCGCTGCTTCTGGTGGTGGTGCTTCTGCTGATGCTGCTTCTGGTGGCACTGCTCCTGGTGCTGGTGCTTCTGCTGGTGCTTACTCTGCTAGCGCTGCTCCTGGTCCTGCTGGTGCTCCTGGTGCTCCTGGTCCTGCTGGTGCTGCTGGTCCTGCTGGTGCTGCTGGCGCTGCTGGTGCTTACTCTGTTGCTGCTGATCCTGGTCCTGCTGGTGCTGCTGGTGCTTACTCTGCTGGTGCTGCTGCTGGTGCTGCTGGTGCTGCTGGTGCTGTTGGTCCTGCTTTTGCTGCTACAGTTGTTGTTGTTGCTGCTGCTGCTGCTGGTGGTGTGGAGGAGCAGCCCCTACAACCTCGAAGCCCCTCTGATGAGGGCCCATATGGCCCTGCCAAAGGGAGGAAGAGGCAGATGTGTGAACGGGAGAGGAGGCAATACACAATTGAAGAGGAACATGAGGAGGAGGTGCTGGAGTGGCTGAGGGAGAATGAATATCTTTGGCGGAAGGGACACAGGCTCTATTGAGACACGAAGAGAAAGCAGGCTGCTTGGAGAGAGAAGGCGGAGAGCCTGGGCTACACTTCGGAGGTGCTCCTTGGCTGGTGGAAGCACATGAACACCTGGTACGGGAAGGTGCACCTCAAGAAATTTGGCCAGGCCGCAGTCAAGCTGACGGACAGAGAGACCTACGTGATGGCCAAGTGCAGGTTCTTGG
The DNA here is from genome assembly GCA_015471245.1 of Laticauda colubrina. Classification (NCBI taxonomy): domain Eukaryota; kingdom Metazoa; phylum Chordata; class Lepidosauria; order Squamata; family Elapidae; genus Laticauda; species Laticauda colubrina. The sequence continues at coordinate 63,029,935 of BLBF01000002.1, read as the reverse complement.
AGGGTGAGATCCGCCACCGAGGAGCAACCCCTCTGTCTACCCTCACTCTCAGGCAGCCTGCTGAAAGCCAGTCCTATTCTGGCAAAGAGTCAGCTCCTGTGTCCAGGCAGGTGTCTGTGGAGCGTGCCACAATGGAGACCCCCCGACAGCTGTACTACCCATGGCGGAGCACGTGGAGGACCCCCTGACGCAGTGGCAGCAAGGAGAGGGCACTTCCACCACAGCCCAACCCGCATCCACCCCCAGCTCCACCTCCACCGAAAGGCAGAGAGGTGCAGAGCCACACTGTCCTGCTGGAGATCAGGGACACCATCAGGAGCAGCGTAGATCTCTTCTCTCAGCTGGTACACACTGACGTCCCATCCTCCAACCGCAAGCCCTTCCTCACCTACGTCAACCAGACCCTCATGAACTTGTCGGAAGCACAGTACCAGGTGGTGAAGGACAGGATCACCGATCTTCTTCACAACCCTCCAGACCCAGCTGAACCTGCTCCCACCCAGTTCAGGCCTGCTCCTCCACCCCAGGTGATGTCACTGCCCTTACAAGGCTTTCCAGAGGCCCTCACCTACCAAGGCTACGGCTACCAGGAGGTCCAGCAGCACAGGCAGCCCTTCCCAGTCCAGGCACAGGTACATCAGACGCAACCGTTGCCACTGATGCCACCGATGCCACCCACGCCACAGTTGCCAGCCACGCCACCGATGCCAGCCACACCACAGATGCTACCCATGCCACACATGCCACCGACGCCTCACCTCGCTCAGCTGCAGACCAGACAGCCCCACTACACTGCTCCTTCCTCCACCCCACAGCCAAGCCCGGCCTCAGAACATCTGTCATCGGTTTTGGGGCTGACACCCCATGTCATGGAGAAAGGGGCTCTCAACATCACGGGACTGAGCCAGCTGTCTGAGAGCTTCCTCCACACACCATCCCCTGTTGTCCTCTCGGGGCCAGGCACCCCAATGGTGCCTCAGACCAGCAATCCAGCAGCAGCCACCTCCACAACACCTGGACCCATCACCCCTGAGACTGGGCACACCTCAGAGTGACCAAGAAGAGTGCCAGAGACTGGGTGGCTACCTGTTGACTTTAATTTTGCTTTGGACACTTGACTTGGGTCATTTTTCTTTTACAGCTTGTTATTAATAAAGATTATCTTTGCTTCACACACTTGCTTCATTTATTTTTGTAAATAAAGTCTTGGTGGAAACTTTTAGAAATGGTTTAAGCCTTTGCATGCTAGTGGGATGGGCAGGGATACCTTTGGGATGAAAAATAGCTGTGGGATGGGAAGGGATACCTTTGGGATGGGTAATAGCTGTGGGATAGATAAACCTCCAGTGCAAGCATGGTGGGACTGTATGGTCCACCCTCCCAGGTGCCACACCTTTGGCCCTTCGTTATCAATAACAATGTAAGCATTGATCCACACATTTGAACATAAACACAACTCTTTATTAAATGCACTGTTCATTGTAGGCCCGCACAACATACATGGCCCAATCTCATCAGTGTGATGCGAAAGGCTGAAGGAAGCATCCATTAATCATCTATCATCCTGTGTTGCCACTCCACTGCTCCAGCTGGGGAGTTGCACCAGTGTCTCAGGTGGTTGCGCTGCTTCTTCCCTTCATGTGAGGCTCTGTTGGGGCCTTGCACATCCAGAGTGTCTATCAGGTTTCGCCCTTGCCTCCATTCCCCAGGCTCCATGTCCCCATTGCCTTGTTGGAGGTCCACGGGTGCGCATGAGATTGTGCAGGATGCAGCAAGCTTCCACGATCCTCCTCATGGTCTCTGGGCGATGCTGCATGGTGGTGAGAAGTACCTGGAACCTGTTGGCCAAGATGCCAAAGGCGTTCTCCACCACCTGCCTTGCCATAGACAGCCTGTAGTTGAAGATCCTCTCTTCACGGGTGAGGAGTCTGGAACTGTAGGGCTTCATGAGGTAGGTTCTGAGGGAGAAGGCGTCATCCCCCATGATGAAGTAGGGCACATCTTGCGTGTCATTCGGCAGGGGGTCTGGATCTGGGAAGCCCATGATGAGGTTGCATTCCAGCCCCTCCTTGAGGTGACTGGCATTGTATACCTGGGCATCTGAAGATGAGCCGTTGCCTGAAGCATCGAGGTATATGAACTTGTAGTCAGCATTGACCATGGTGAAGAGGATGATGCTGAAGAAGCCCTTGGAGTTGAAATAAGTGGACCCTGACTTGGCTGGAGCTTTGCAGGCCACGTGCTTGCCATCTATGGCTCCAACAGTGTGGGAGAAGTTCCACTTCTGATACCACTGCTCTGCAACTTTCTTCCATCCTTCTTCAGTGGAGGGGCACTGGAGGAGCTCCTCCAGGTATTCTTCAATGATGGCCTGCACCACTTCTTTGACCACAATGCTGATGGTGTTGTGTGGCACACTCCAGCCGTACTGCATGCTCCTGTAGGAGGTCCCTGAGGCCAGGTGGCGCAGAGTCAGTGCCACCTTGAGCCCAGGGTCCAGTCTGGGCCAGAAGTTGGTGTTTGCCTTGGTCAACCTGGATCTCAGCCGCTCCACAACTTCGTCAAACATGGCTGGCGGCATCCTCATGAAGTTCTGGAATGCACGAGTGTCTTCGTTCCTCAGCTCCACCATCAGCTTGTTGTACAGTCCGTACTCTGCTCTCCTCCCAATCCATCTTCGGACCAAGACGCTTCTTGGCCGCCTCCTTTTCTTCACGTAAAACAGGTGAAAGAGCCTGCAGATGGCTTCGCACTGTTGCAGAACGATGGTGGCTACCAAAAGGAGTGTGTTACAATCCATGGTGGAGATGACTGGATGCTGTGGAAGAGCAAGAGCAAGATGAAGGCTGAAGAGGTCTGCACAGCAGGGCTGCTGGACTGAAAGTGAGATCCAGGTGAGTTCCTCCCCCTTTTTATAGAAAATATCATTTTTTCGCTCGGTGTCCTTTTGCATCCTCTAGGCATCCTACAGACATCCTAAATATCTGAGATACGTTCCCTCTGTGAACGTTTTTTCTGTTTTAATGCCTTGTATGCAAGCTGAATCCGCTTTCATCCTTTCTCCATACATGCTACTTATGCTGTGCATCCGTTCCGCGTCCATTTCGCTTCCTCCCTGTGTCCATTTTCTGCTGGAGCGGATGCGAGTTGTGCAGATGCGCAGCGGATGCCTAGCGGATATAGCAGATGCGTAACGGATGACAATGGATGTAGAACAGATGTTCCCCATATGCGTTGCGGATGCAGAACGGACGCATTGGATACATTTTCCGCTCAAAAAGTTTTGAGCAGCTCAAAACTTTTTGAGCGGATGGAACCTCAGACGATAGATGCTGGACGGATAGAGAGGATGAAAAACGGAGGCAGTGAGTACAGAACGGAAGCATCGCGTTAACCAATGGATGGCAAGTGTTTCTCTCCGTTTTACATCCTCTTTCCATCCGTTGGTGCAGTGTGACATGGGCTTTACCTCTTTGGTACAGTGAACATATGTCCTTTATTACAAAGGAGAGCTTTTTATTTCGGAAAGCTGTCCTTTAGACTGATTTTTTTTTAAAAAAATCATTTTTATCTTTTATTTTGGTCATTGAACTTTTATCATACAAATGGTACCACTTAATGCCAAGTCTTTCACATTCATGTGAAAAAAACCAAATTGCCTTTTAAAAATAAATTTACACAGACTATTTGATTTTATCTATTTTTATTACATTTTGGAACAACTTCTCTTTCTTTTATTCCTGAATTTTCCTTTGTAAAACAAACTTATAAACACAGACAATTAAATGCTTTTACCATTGTGAATCTTTTTCAGATTTGCCCCCTTTTCAAATTTGTCCTTTATTTTTTCCAAGAAAATATTGTCACTGTATCCTTTGGAGTCACATTAGACTTTACTGAATTCAAACCTCATTATCCTTGCTGACTATTTGTTAATGCTAATTTTAAAATGTCTCAGCACTGAGATATACGTGGCACAAAAATTAAACAGGGTGGGCCTTGAGTACTTTGGTAGGGATTAGCAGGGAATGTAAGCTGGCTGGGAAGTGAGGAAAAAATTCAGAAGAAAGCAAATGCAAATTACATCTGTGTTGCTGCCACAAAAAATACACTGGTATATGTGATGTCATCAGAAAAATTGAGTTCTGCTGGAAGGACATTTTCTCTTTTCAATTAAAAAAAATCAAATAATAACATACAAACCAGAAAGAACTGAAAGAAAACAATTAACATTCTTATTTGGGCAACTTGAAAGTCTTTCTGAAGAGGAAGGCCTTAATCCTTTCCTACAAGTGGAGAGTTGGGACTAAATGCCTCTCCTTAGGAAGTGCATCCCATATTTTGGAGTAATGCAGAAGATACTTTCCCACAAGCTGACAAAAAAACCAGGAGTCTTTAAAAGAATTTATCTTAAAATGTCATTATTCAAAACACTTAGTGCCTTAGAGCAGGGGTCTCCAACCTTGGCAACTTTAAGCCAAACGGACATCAACTTCCAGAATTCCCAGAATTGTAAGGGTTGATGTCTGCTTGGCTTAAAGTTGCCAAGGTTGGAGGCCCCTGCCTTAGAGGGGCATTTAAGATAGTGAGTGTAGGCCATTTAAGTTTTAAGATTAAAAACAGTACTTGAAACTATGCTTACAAAATATGGGTTTAAATACCTAGATCACGCAGCTGGCAGAGGGTTATGTTAAGTAGCCATGTTCTCTTGACATAAACAAAAGAACAACTTTTCCCAATAGCTGAGTTCTCTTAGCTCACAGATGGAAGGGTGCAATTTCCAAAATCTGAGATAAGTATGTAAAGGTCTGGAGAGGAAAAACTGATGGAGAGCCTTGACTTTTATCACACTTTGCTTGAGTCTCCAATCTATACTCACAGGCTGGATTAGTAGTCTATATGGAAATGCTCAGGCGGTGTGTGTGTTTGTGTGTGGGGGGGAGGGGGGGAGGGGGCAGAGAGAGAGACAGAGAGAGATGAAGGTAGGAAATTTGCAAGGATGTCCATCACAATTGCCAGGAAAAGAAACTACTGCTTGGACTTCAAAGGCAGCTACTATAGCATCAGCAAAATTTTTCCATTTGATTGGTATAGTTGAGTAGCCAGGATATCTGATGAGGTAGAGACATTCTACAGGAAGAGAGGGGCCCTTGTCACTAACAGCAACACATAACAATTGGGTGATATAGTCAGTGTTTACATGTTAACAGGAAAATATGATTGATAGGTGTATTCCAGGAACTGAACAGCTATTCTGTTTTTTATGTCCCATTACTGGAAAAAACATGATGAATCAGAAGAAAACTAATTAAACTTCTTTTCAGACACATGTAAGATGCTCAACTGCACCATGAATTACTATCCCCAGGAAAATCTTATCATGGTAGTTTAGCAGAACTTTGAAACTAGTAACTTTCCCAGATGTAAACAAAACTACAATGAAACCTTGATTTAATAGCTCATGAGTGCAGTGGACAAAATATCAGTTTAGACAATCTCTCAAAATAATACATTGCAATGAAATTGCATTTAAACCTGCATTATTATTTTATATTTATTTGTGTCAATGTTTATCATGAGCAAAATGGCATTTCATAAATTTTGTAAATTACTGTAAATGATGAAATTTGCATTGTTGGCTTACCATTTGCATCCTGATGAATAATGTACTTCTGGATTTAAGGAAAATTTGGTAGTAATGGATATAACTTCCCTTTAGGTTCCTAATAGCTGAACGATGCTTAGAAATATTTTTCTAAAAGTGATTAGAAAAGAAAGTATGCAAACCTAGTATCCTTTTAAAGGCACCATCTGCTGTTTGAGCAAGATATCTTTACCTTTCCTCCCAGAGCTCTAAACCCACTGCAGATGCTGTTTTGTAGTCTCCTCACAAAGAGCAGCTATCGGGAGCACTTGTGAGCTATCTCAAGTCCTTTCTTTCTCTGGCCAGCTCTTCAGTCTGCCATGATTATGTTTGGTCCACCATTTCTTCAATCTGTCATTTCTTATCAAAGAGATGCTGGTAATTTAAGACTACCATAATCTCTTCGATAATGGTTAAAGCATTGTTGAAGACTGTGGCCAACTGGAAAGAACTTCAGATTCAGATAAAGCAAAGAAAAATATACTTCTCAGTATAAAAATAGAATGAATAGAGAAATATTATTTTTTCCTTGCAAATAAATCCAATATGCCAACTAAAAACATATTTATAGAGCAGACTTTTAACAATAAGATATTTGCCAAGAGAATTTGTATGAAAACAATGTAAAGAATTGAGTTTAATAGAGTGGTAGATCAATAAACAATAGAGTTTTTGCCCACAACATGAGTAGACTTAAGTTGAGAAGGGGATATGGAGCCACACACTTGAAACTTCTGTTAGAAGACTTGTAAATTGTTTAATTACATGTGCAATTGTTTATTCACATAATACAAATATTTTTAAACTATTATATCAAATGACTGAAGTTTTTAAACCATATTTTTTAATGGGGAAAGCAAGAGGAACACATATGTAGAACAGATTTATAGAAAGAACTCTATCTGACATGCAGTTCACTTTTGAAATGATTAGATGGATTAATATTTTTAATTCAAGACATAAAACCATAAAAGCAATAAAACAAATGTCAAAATAAAATCCCCATGATTTCACTGTTTTCAGTTTTACACTGACTCTCATTGACTGGTTCACTCACTTAATGGACAATAAATAATGGAGAAAAACTTAGAAAAACTAAACTATTTTGGCATAGAAGAAACAAAAACTCCCTCCCTCTTTCTCTCCGTTCTCCACCACCTTCATTAAAGCCCATGTCACACTGCCCAACGGATGCAAAAAGGACACAACAGACGAGCAAAATGTTCCATCCGTTGTTATCCGCTCTCAGAAGGGGCAAAAATTTGCATAACCGGAGCAGATAACACGGACGCGGGGAGGACGCAGGGCGGATGGAAAGCGGATGCAGAACAGAAGCCTAGCGGATGGAAGCGGATGGGAGCGGATGGCACATCCGCTAGGCTTCCGGGGGACCTCAGCAAAGCAGATGCAGAACGGATACAGTGGATGCAGAGCGGACTTCGAACGGATGAAGCGGATGCACAGCGGAAGCCTAGCGGATGCACAGCGGAAGCCGAACGGATGCCTGGCATTAATTGCGCATGCGGGGGGGATGCATTGCGTCAGCCCCGCGGATATAACAGAAGCAGCTCGGAAGCAAGTCTCCATTCAGAGGAAAGACCTGCTGCCGGACGGATTGGCTGCCTTGCCTGCCCTGCCTGCATGTCTGCCTGCCAGCCTTGCTGCCAGCCTTGCTGCCAGCCTTGGTGCCTGCCTGCCTGCCAGCCTTCCTGCCAGCCTTGGTGCCAGCCTCCCTGCCAGCCTTCCTGCCAGCCTTGGTTCTTGCAAGCCTCCCTGCCAGCCAGCAACCCCACAACCATGCAGAAGCACAGCAAGCCTCAGCCATCTGCTGCCAGCCCTTGCAAGAGGGACAGGGCTACCATCCCGCCCCCTGGCCCTCACTCTGGTTCTGCTGGGGCTTCTGCAGCACGGGCTCACTCTTCTGGGGCTGGGGCTTCTGCTGCTTCTGCTTCTGGAGGAGCTGATGACAAGCACTCCAGCACCAGCCACCTCCACAGCACCTGGACCCTTCACCCCTGAGACTGAGCGACCAAGAGGAGTGCCAGAGACTCATTTTTGTTTTATAGCTTGTTGTTAATAAAGTCTGGTTTTGATTCACACACTTGCTTCATTTCATTTTTTTAATAAAGTCTTGCTGGAAACTTTTAGAAATGGTTTAAGCCTTTGCATGCTTGTGGGATGGGTAAGGATAGCAGTGGGATGGGCAGGGATACCTTTGGGATGGATAATACCTGTGGGATGGGTTAGTATAGCAGTGGGATAGATAAACCTCCAGTGCAAGCATAGTGGGACTGTATGGTCCACCCTCCCAGGTGCCACACCTATGGCCCTTTATTATCAATAATAATGTAATAATTATCCACACATGTCAACATAAACACAACTCTTTATTAAACGCCCTGTTCATTGTAGGCCAACCAAACATACATGGCCCAATCTCATCCGTGTGATGAGACAGGCTGAAGGAAGCATCCATTAAGCATCTACCATCCTGTCTTGCCACTCCACTGCTCCAGCTGTGGAGTTGCACCAGTGTCTCAGGAGGTTGTGCTGCTTCTTCCCTTCATGTGAGGCTCTGTTGGGACCTTGCACATCCTCAGTGTCGATCAGGTTTTGCTCTTGCCTCCATTCCCCAGGCTCCATGTCCTCATTGCCTTGTTGGAGGTCCACAAGCCTGTTCTGCAAGACTGGGTAGCGGGTGCGCATGAGATTGTGCAGGATGCAGCAAGCTTCCATGATCCTCCTCACGGTCTCTGGGCAATGCTGCATGGTGGTGAGAAGTACCTGAAACCTGTTGGCCAGGATGCCAAAGGCGTTCTCCAGGCCTTGCCCTGGACAGCCTGTAGTTGAAGATCCTCTCTTCACGGGGGAGGAGTCTGGAAGTGTAGGGCTTCATGAGGTAGGTTGTGAGGGAGAAGGCGTCATCCCCCACGATGAAGTAGTACACATCTTGCGTGTCGTTGGGCAGGGGTTCTGGATCTGGGAAGCCCACGATGAGGTTGCGTTCCAGCTCCTCCTTGAGGTGACTAGCGTTGTATACCTGGGCATCTGAAGATGAGCCGTTGCCTGAAGCATCGATGTACATGAACTTGTAGTCAGCATCGACCATGGCGAAGAAGATGATGCTGAAGAAGCCCTTGGAGTTGAAATAAGTGGACCCCGACTTGGCTGGCGCTTTGCAGGCCACATGCTTGCCATCTATGGCTCCAACGGTGTGGGGGAAGTTCCACTTCTGATACCACTGCTCTGCAACTTTCTTCCATCCTTCTTTAGTGGAGGGGTACTGGAGGAGCTCCTCCTTGTATTCTTCGATGATGGCCTGCACCACTTCTTTGACCACAATGCTGATGGTGTTGGATGGCACCCTCCAGCCGTACTGCATGCTCCTGTAGGTGGTCCTTGAGGCCAGGTGGCGCAGAGTGAATGCCACCTTGAGCCCAGGTTCCAGGCTGGGCCGGAAGCTGGTGTTTACCTTGGTCAACCTGGGTGTCAGCCACTGCACAACTTCGTCAAACATGGCTGGAGGCATCCTCATGAAATTCTGGAATGCCCGAGTGTCTTCGTTCCTGAGCTCCACCATCAGCTTGTTGTACAGTCCGTCCTCTGCTCTTCTGGTGAACCATCTTCGGACCCAGACTCTTTTTGGCTGCCTCTTTTTCTTCTCGCAGTAGAGTTCACAGAGCCTGCAGATGGCTTCGCACTGTTGCAGAACAATGGTGGCTGCCGAAAGGACTTTGTTACAATCCACGGTGGACATGACTGGATGCTGTGGAAGAGGAAGAGCCAGATGAAGGCTGCAGAGGTCTGCACCGCTGGGCTGCTGTTCTGAAAGTGAGATGCAGATGAGTTGCTCCCCCTTTTTATAGGAAATATAGGTTTTCCGCTAGGCATCCTCTAGACATCCTCTAGGCATCCTCTAGGCATCCTTAATATCCGAGATAGGTCCCCTCTGCGAACATTTTTTCCATTTTAAACGCTTTGTTTCCATGTTGCATCCGCTAGGCATCCGTTCTGCATCCGTTCTGCGTCTGTTCCGCTTCCTCCCTACGTCCGGGCGGATGGAGTTGCGCGGATGCGTTGCGGATGCCTAGCGGATATAGCGGATGCATAATGGATGCGTAGCGGATGCCTAGCGGATGCCTAGCGGATGCAGAACGGACGAACTGAATACATTTTCTGCGCAAAAGTTTTGGGCAGCCCAAAACTTTCGGAGTGGATGAAACATCAATAAACGGATGCTGGACGGATAGAGAGGAAGCAAAACGGAGGCAGTGAGTACATCGCGTTTTCCAACGGATGGCAAGCTTTTTTGTCCATTTTACATCCTCTTTGCATCCGTTGGTTCAGTATGACATGGGCTTAAAGTAGCCTATGTTGTATACACAGCACTGAGGGATCTGAAGTTTGCAAAGTTTTCACTTGGAACTGGATAAGCAGGTGTGGCCACAATTGACACTTTTAGATATAGGTATGTGAGGAAATCAGATGTAAAACTGGGCTGATCTGCTTGTTATAAATTGCTTGGATTACTTTTCCAAATACCAGCAAGTTCCATCTTGTTTCTGTACCAATTTGCCACCAATTTTCATTCCCCAAAGGAATATCTATGGGCTTTCTGCACATTTTTGGTACAATTTGCCCAAGTTATGTAGTTTTGTGACCTTTTTCCTTTTATACATGCTTTCCACTATGTAGAAACACATCCATCCAATAAATGGATTACATGCATTCTACAAATGAAATGTTGCTTTCTTTTGGGAGAACTTGCCTTGTTTTCTTTTTATAGGGTATAGGGTAGCCATGTATTTCATTTAAATCCTTGGATATTTTGTGGCATGCTGAAAATGTCTACGTAGCAAGATAGCTATACTGCTGTTGTTCATAATCTCTTCTATTATACTGTTTTTACAAGTATGGATGTAAAATGCATGGATTCATGAAAGATATAACTATGCATGGATTCATGCATGGATGCATGGATTCATGAAAGATATAACTAATCACAAATAAATAATGGCTTATTATCTCCAGAAGAACAAAAGCCTATTTATTTAAAAAGGCCATTGGAGCAAAACTGCTCGATCAGGTGTAATCTTTATACTTGTGCCTATAAAGTTTACTGTAGTTTAGGTAAAATGTGGACAAATGTTAAATCTGAAAAGTGTGTGTGTGTTATATCAATATAAGCACATAAACAGATTATCAGTTCAAATCAAATTCACAAATGAAGATGGGAAATTGCATCTGTGGTACAAATATAGCATATTAAAAAAATCTGAATTTGGGAAAAAAGTGAGTTAACTGACATGGTTTTGCAATATATATCATTCTTGGATGTCTGTATATATCATTCTTGGATGTCCATTTTTTCTGATAAATTTAAAGACAACATGAATAAATCGTTTATTTCAGCAGATAAATTGCTAAAAATTATTGCTTTGAAATTTATTATTGATCTTTAATAAAAGATGGTACCAACAACCCACAGATTTCAATTATAGATTAGATTATGCTTCAATTCCCATAACAAATATGTACTCAATGATAAATGGGTGCCCATTCCTCCAAACAAATAAAAATAAATGAAGTTCAAAGTTTTTCTGTTCCCCAGAAGGTTTCGGCATTTTGGTACAATTTGCCCAAGTCTATGTAGTTTTGTGACCCTTTTCTTTTTATACATGCTTTCCACTTTGTAGAAACACATCCATCCTGGCTAAATCTCTACTTTCAATGTAACAATAAAACCAGTGCCCAGATAAGTTTCTTTTGGGAAAGTTCCATCTGTCCTAGAATTGACTTTTTATTAACTAATAAAAAAGAGACCATATTTGTTATATACTAGAGGTCTACATTTCTATATTTCAAGATGATTCTGCATTCAAGATTCCAACATTAATCCAAATTTTTATATGGCCTTAAAAAGTGAAGAATGCATATTTTTGTGGGGAGGGGAGGAAGAATGGAGGCTTGGTGGGTAAAAGGTGGGAATGTCAGCTGAATAATCATATAGGGCATAAGCACAGAAACAATAACATGCTTGTGTGATACCTCTTAGAGTTTTCACCCTTCTGAGGGAAGGTCTCATAGCAACACACGAAAAGTGAATGTCCTTTTCAAACTGTTCCTTGTCTTTTTGCATTTTTTCACCATTAAAAGAAATACATTGACTTTAAAAAGTAACCAAGGTGGAGGCCTTTCCATCTCCCTGTCAGGAACATGAATTGCGTGCTCCATTACTGGAGGTTTTTAAGAAGAGATTGGACAACCACTTGTCTGAAATGGTATAGGTCTCCTGCTTGTGTTGGGGGTCGGACTAGAAGATCTCTGAGGTTCCTTCCAATTCTATTATTATGTTAAATTTTCATTATCCATTCTTTGTGCAACTCAACATAAAGGGGTGGGCACTATAATACCTCATCCTTAGCTGCTCTCTTGAACATGCCAACCTCAGGCTGCTTATAAAGTATAGCTTACTTCTCAAACCTTCCCAAAAACTGACAGAAATAGTAATATTTCTGATATTTCAGAAAAAAAACTGAGTAAGCAAGTCTTTTCTCCTTAAGACTGCCATTCACTTAGGGACAATCTGTTCTAGGCCATAAGAGTCAAAAGTAGGTGGGCACAGACATTGCTCTGAAACAACTCATTTCAAATTGCTGTTGTATCAAAACAACATACTCCCATAGCATGACCTACAAGCTTAAGCTATTAATTTATTTTCTTTCAGATTAATATCTCAAATAGTAATGAATAAAAAGGACAGAGAACAAGAAAGAGCAAAAGGAGGGAAAACTGATCAGGAGGGGGGCATTGGGGAGACGATTTTCAAATTAACCACCAATGTCTTTGTCGGGTGGTGGGGGAGGGGGGAATGGAGGATGTAAAGTCTGAAGGCAGAGATAATATTACTTCCCTGGGGCATTAGACGCTTGGTGGTTTAGAGCGCATGCCTTTGATAATCAGCTTCAGTATCTCTTTCATGTCACTGAACAGAAAGGAGGCCTCTTCAAAGAGTCTCATTCAGAAAAGGAATTGTTAAACAGGCCTGGCTGGGTTGAGCAGTCCTGAAAATTAAGAATCCTGAATGGCAGGATTAGACAGCAGGTCCACCCTCTCAGACCAGGCAAAGGAATAAATTAATAGGTGTCTGTGTGGTGTTGCATCTGAGGTTTTCAGGGGTTGTCATAAAATACTCAAACATTTCTCTGAAACGCTTCCCTCCCCCCCCCATGTTTTCATGATTATAAAGAATACTACCTTTTCATCATTTGGCAGTGGTGGTGGGCCAGAGGTTTATTGCCTTTGAATTGGTAAGCGGCAGAGTTTCAGTTACACAACTGTGCTAATTCTACTTTAATCCTGACTTTTTCCGAATGTTAATCCTCTAAAAGGTATTTGTTCTCCCAACCAACACATCTAATATAACAGCACCCTTGTTCTTCTGCCAGAAATCTGGGGTGGAGATTTAGTTTTATACTGAATTATTTCCCCCATCTCCTCCTCCAGGTTTTTCTTGTTTCTTGGTTGCATATGTTGAAAATTGCACACTTACTTAGTACCATGATTTTAAAAAGGGGAAGGAGGAGTTAACAGCTTGATATATAGAATGCTTGATCCCATGGATTTTAATTCTCATATATTCTCATAAACAGGCTCTAGGTATTGAAATACTTGTTGCATTTGCCACCGTGAATAAAATCTGAGCAGATTAGCTTAACTAACACGAACAAGCAAGTTCTATTAAAGTCAAATAGCATGATCCAAAATTCCATGCAGAAGATGGTTTCTGTTCATTTAAATATGGGAAATAATCTTAATCCATAGACATTTCCAAATGCAATTAAGTTTTGTCCTTATAAAGCTCTGGAGTGCTGAGTTTCATTCAGAATGAATCTCTCAAACCAATTGTAGAGCAAAGGGTGGAGCAAAGGCCCAGAGATGTTTGGGGAAGGTGCCATCTTGAGTTTTTGAAACCTTCCTGTACATACCCCACAAAAGCCAAAAGTACAAAGAAAAATGAAAGATCAATGAATGCTGTCAAGAAGAAGCACTTCATTAGGAGTGAATAGGACTTGGCTTACACTCTCACAGGGATGTCAAACTAATGGCCCATGGGCCAGATGCGTCACATGCAAGACTGTAGAAAGGGAACTTCATGAGGACAGTAGTGTCACCCAGAAAGGAAAAA
>BLBF01000002.1:62969699-63002214 GCA_015471245.1 Laticauda colubrina | reverse complement strand
CGTGCCCTGTAAAAGGTCACTGAGGAGACAGAAGTTCAATGATTACATGTGAATGATACAATGTTGCAAATGCCTGAATGATACATAGTTGTATTGATACACATTTGCAAACACATAAATGTTACATAGTTACAACATCTCCTCTGTTTTTATTTTTTATGACGAGTCTTCTTCCTTGTCCAAGAAGACAGGAACCTTTTTTCTAAAATGTTCACCGTCCCAGTCATCTAGGCAGGAGTGCGATCCGTCAGCATCAGGGTTGTCCAAGGAGCGGTAACTCAGCAATGACATTTTTTCATCCGGTGTTAAGGGCTTGACATGAGTTTGCAATAACACATTAACATTAGCAGTTATGGAGGATAATTGATTTTTCAAAAATTGCAATATTCTATTAAAACAACAAGGTCCTATAATACATATTAATATAATGATTATTAATGGTCCTGCCAATGCAGTTATAAGGGTTGTAAGCCATGGTGAAATAGAAAACAAGCCTTGATACCAATTAAACACGTTTAACCTTTCGTTTTCTCTGTCTTTTAAGTGTTTTTCTAATTCTTTCATAGAATCCAACACAATCCCTCTGTTATCAGCATAAAAACAACATTCTTCTTTTAGCGCAGCACACAATCCCCCTTGTTTTAAAAATAACAGATGTAAACCTCTGCGATTCTGCAAGACCACTTCTGAGAGGGAAGTCAAGGAGTTTTGCAAAGCTGTAATTGACTTCTCAATTCGTAACAAATCATCATCAATGACTGAACCTAGAGCTGTAATTTTTTGTTCAGAGACAGCTAGTCCTGCAATGCCCGTGGCTGCGCCCGTGGTGCCCAGAGCAAGCAGTAAACCTAGAGTGAGAGTACTAATAATTTCCCGCTTTGCTCTGAGGGGGTATTCCATGGGTGCCTGTAGGGATATAAAATCATCAGAGTTATACACATTAATTTTTGGTACAAGCCATACTTGAATGCAAAATGATTTGGATTTAATAAGTTCATCCCCATAGACACATGCTGTGAGACCGGTGGAACAAGCCCAGACAGAGTTGTTGCCAGGGATAAAATACATTCCTTTCAGTCGTGATGTTAAATTTCCTCCTGAAGTGGTGTAGACTGCAGAGTATCCTCCGATGGTGTGGAAGCGGCCAAGGCGGTTCTTAGGAAGATATACATTACAATGATAGCCATTAGAAACATTATGACAATATTGTGAGTAAGTGGATGGAATATTTCCTAAGCAACAACCAACTCCAGTGATGGAAGAAACAGTAATAGTGGAGTTCCTCCAACGGCAACGTTCGTCTGATGTGGAATTGGTAATGGATTCTTGGGAAGCGATGGCTTCGTAAAAAGGTGGAGAGGCAGAAATACAAAGCCAACATGTGGAGGCAATTGATGAGTTTGAAGAGTTCAGCAAGGCATAGGAAGCTTTGATCTTCTATGCGAGAAGAATTGGTTGTAGAGCTTAAAGAATGCCTTGAAAGTCAGTTATAGTCCAAGTAATATTATATTTTCTATGAGGCTTCTGTGGATCGTCATGGACAGTTCTTTTGAAGCGTTGTTTGTTGACAGGATCAGAGTTTGGGTATATAAAAGCATTACAAGTAGGAGAGAGGACTATGGACAAGTTAGTTGTAGAACATTTAAGAGATGAAAAGGGAATGCAATTAGTAGAAAAAGGATAATAATGACAATAATGACAATGAAGATTAATTTGGTCATTCATCAAGGATGTTAATTGGGTTGGAGAAATCCATAATACAAGAGAAGGACATTTAGGTCACCCTATATCTAGCTTGAATAGAGGAAAAGATTTTAAGGTTCTTTTCCATAGGAAGAGTAAAGAAGGAACAAAAGAGTGAGTGATAGAGTGTTCTGTAAACAAAACAGAAGTGACAGAGTGAAAGTTATGGGTAGCATTTTCCTGACGTACCCTCATAGAACAAGTATAATAGCCTTCTCTTAATGAAGTGGCTTTAATATGCATAATCTTTTGACAGGAAGCATAGGTTTTGTTGAAGTATGTGTAAATGTAAGGAGATAGATTTAAGGGAAGATTATTATGCCAACAGACAATAGGACAGTCATTATCATAATTAATAAAGCGAAATTCTAATGTGGTCCAATGACCATGTTGAACAAAGGTATAAGTAGGATATGAATAAGGTAGAAATTGCAAAGAGGATATAGGCAAGAATATCAGGAAGAGTTTAAGATGCAGATGTAGCAGAGGAATTCCCATGATAGGGTCTTACCGCCCGACCAGGGACCCAGCAAGTGGTTTTGTCTGGTAGTAAAATCGCAGCGTAGCCTCGTCCCCAGGTGAGAAGCTCAGCAGGACCCTGCCAGGTGGGATCTGGCAATCTGCGATAATGTACCAGAGGTCTGTTAGGAGGGGGTGAAGGGGAGGAAAAATGACGTGAGGCGGCAGAAGTAGGAGGAATGCCAGTCAGATTAAGAAAATTTAAAGTGTAAAGACAAATGTTAAGAGAATTTTGCAATGCTGGGAGGTTGGGAGGTTTTTCCCGCAACGAATAGCGATCAAGAGCACGTTTCAGAGATAAGTGAGCTCGTTCCACAATTCCCTGTTGTAGGGAATCCCAAACTTGTGAGTTACATCCCATCTATTACAGAAGTCCTGGAAAGCAGAACTCGTATAGGCAGGTCCATTGTCTGTTTTGATTTCTTTTGGACGTCCCAGCGAGGCAAAGGTACGAATTGAATGATTGATGACATGTTTTACAGCTTCTCCCCTTTGAGGAGTAGCCAGAATAAATCCTGAATATGTATCGATGGAAACGTGCAAATATTTCCAAGGTGCAAAAGGTGGATACTGAGTTACATCCATTTGCCAAATTTCACAAGCTTTCAATCCTCTAGGATTTACTCCTATGGGAATGGAATGTCCTTGCTTACTACATGTGGGGCATTGTTGAATAATGGCAGCAGCTTCTGCCTGAGTTAGAGAAAATTGTTTTTGTAATGCTTTTTTATTTTGGTGAAAATAGTCATGGCTTTGTGCTGCTGTCAGATTACAAATTAATTTACCTGATGCAGCTGCATCTGCCACCTTGTTTCCCTCCTGTAAAATACCAGGAAGAGGTTGGTGGCTCCTGATATGTGCTACAAAGAATGGATGCCTACGACTGTTGATACATTGTTATATAGGAATCATCAATTTTAACAAAGGAACAGATATGCTAGGAGATAAATAGGCTTGATATATATTTTTCAAAATCTGAGAAACGTACAAGGAATCAACTGTTAAATTAAAAGGAGCTTTTTTAAACTGTTGAAATGCAATAAGAGATGCAGCAAGTTCTGCCTGTTGAGCAGAAAATTGCGGAGGGGTAATTTTAGTTTTCCACTCTCCCTCCTGGTTCCATGCACAAGCACCATACACTTTCCCCCCATCTGCATAAAGCGTAGGTGCATCTACTAATGGAGATATTGAGAGAGGGGATTGCCATTCAAAAGGGAGAGTTTTAAGAAAAGTGAAACATGGGTCTGCTGGTAAATGGCAAGAAGTTTGCCCTGGCCATTCTTCTAAAGCGTATTGTAGTTCTTCTGAATTACACCATAGCATTTCCCACGTGGTCAGTGAGCAAGGAGTGAATATTGAAACAGGCTCACATCCCATGAGTTGTTTACATCTTTGTCGACCTTTAAAGATCAACTGGGAATATGCAGAGGCTTTACTGGTGATTGTAGTCCGTGGGGTGTGAGACAAATGAAGCCATTCTAAAATCAGAACCTGTGTTTGATGAGATTGCATTATAACAGCTGTAGGTCTTTGAACAGTATTTAGTAAAGCAATTGATAAAGGGCAATTCTCTATAGCTCGATCCACCCATCGAGTAGCCAGTGAATGAGAAACGTCTTTTAATGCCTGAAACTGCTCTTTATTTAGAATGATAACATCAGAAGGGGCTTTACCTTGTGTGAGAGCATTAAAGAGAGGAGCTAATGTAGCTGTGGTCAAACCCAAATAAGGACGTGCCCAATTTAAGGTTCCTAGGAACTGTTGTAAGATCACAAGTGTAGGTTTTGGGGGAAGTGTTGGGAGGGGAAGGGAAGGAACAGCAGCTGAAGCAAGTAACTTGTGACCTAAATAGGAAAAGGGTGGTTTGGATTGTATTTTTTCTGGGGCTATTGTGAGTCCTGCTTTACCTAGAATGGAGGTCAGGCACGGCAGAGTTTTTAATACCGTGCCCTTTGGGCCAGGTGCAGATACCAATATATCATCCATGTAATGATAGATTAAAAAATGAGGATATTTGTCCCTGTATGGTTGCAATTTTCAGCAGCCTTTGTTGTGGGGCTGGCTGCCTGCCCCGTTTCTAATTCTGACTCCCAGACCAAAAATTGTCCTCATCCATTTCTAAAAGGCTTGTTGAATGGCTTTTACAACACCCCCCCCCTTTTCGGGGGGGTGGTGGAGGACACGAGAGCTCTCCTTTTAAAGAAGTGGATTGGATGGAGGGAGACTCTCGTAAGGATTTTTGATCATTGGGAGCGGAGGGTTGAAGGACAGGAAAGTTATCACAACTTGGTGGAGGAGATTCAAATACACTTTCTGCTTCTATTTTATAATGGACTTTTAAAGCCTCCATAATTTTCCTCCAAGTGACCAAAATGCCAATAGGTGCACGAGGAGGATTATGGAGATAGTCACCAATTTTTTCCCAAATGGAGATTTTTAAGGACCCTTTCTTTGGATAAGTGGGACAATGTTGCCACACATAAGCCAATAATGTAGCAATAGGTTTAATTTTTACAGGTGAGCCCTTTAAATTAGCAGAATATTTAGAAGAAGAGGCGACTAACTCCCTCAATTCCTTCAGATGCTCTGTCTGTTGTTGAGAAAAGTTTCCGCCCATACTTACGAAAGTCGAGACCGTGTTTCAGATCCGATGATGTGCAATTCGCTTCAGGCCTGGCGAAGCACAGCTCCCATCAAGCGAGTAAGATATGAGCGCGTCGCTGCATATCCCCCTTAGGGAATCACGTCGGGGTCACCAGAATGCGGTATCTGCTATCCTGCATCAGATGGGCGTCTCATGATAGGGAGCGAAGGAGAAAGAAACGACAGGAGACGAAGTTCCTCGGGATGAGTGTGCCCAGAATGGCTGGGTACAAGCTCTTTTATTATGCTCATTCAAAAGGGGGGGTCACTATCATTGTTTATTCAGAGCCTAGGTCAAGCCCAGGTCAGACAGGATATGCAAGGCTTAGATAAGGCAATATACCAAGTCAGACAAGATGGCACGATCTACAATTTGATCAAGACATTCCTTACAAAGCTGCATGCCAGTCGATGTAATCACAAAGTGAATGCTTGACTCCTTGTCTCTGTACGTGCCCTGTAAAAGGTCACTGAGGAGACAGAAGTTCAATGATTACACGTGAATGATACAATGTTGCAAATGCCTGAATGATACATAGTTGTATTGATACACATTTGCAAACACATAAATGTTACATAGTTACAACATGGCACAGCATAGGCTAGGCTCAAATTTAAAACCAAAGACTGTGAGACTCTGACCCACATACAATCTCTATACAGAAGCCTGATGATGGCAGATGAGATTCTGCTGAAACGTTGCTACAACTTTAACAACACTACAATGACGTGGGATAATACCCGAAGGAAGCTGAACAGCACACATGTAAGTACCCGCGAAAGCCTAAGAAAACATATATATATATATTATATATATATATATATATATATATATATATATATATATATATATATGATGGCTTGATGCTTTTATTATTTTTTGTTTGTTTATATTTGTCTTAAAAAACAATGAAATTTAAAAAAATAACTTTGAACTGTTCAGAATCGAACTCCTAACAATGGACACACTTAGTTGCAATATGCGTTACAATCACTGTGCCACCACAGCTCTTCAATCATACTCAACATATTTACAAAAAGATCTGTCAATTCATCCATTACTTTATAAAGGATATACTAAGGATATACCAAGCTCTTAGGACAGTTTCTTTTGAGTTTAAGTATTATTTTCAAGCCAGCCACAAATCCAGTTCAGTATTATGCCAAATAATATTTTGTCAAATCTTTGCTGAAATCAAAATATATTATATCTTACAATCTAGTATCAATCTATTACAAGTTATAGATCAGCTTAAGGGTGGGATATGAACAAATTTGAAAGCTAAACAATATAAAATACACAAGGTTATTTTTTTTAAAAAAGCATGTATGTATATAACCTCATGTATATATGAGGTTCCTTTACCAAGAACAAAAAAAAAAAACCCAGCTCCCAGGGAGATTTTGTCCAATATTATATATTCCATTCTTCAGCTGCATACCCTCTATCCATAACTAACCAAATCAAATCAAATGCCAAAATTATGATTTGAATTAGAATGCAAACTGCACTCTTTTGTATCTGTGTCACAAAATTGCTTGCAGTTGCATAAGGCTTTGCATCATAACATCACATCATTTGTTTTCCATTTTGTGTTTCTCATGGATGCTCATATCTTCATTGGGTTACATTGGGTGGCTATTCCAGAATGTACAGTCAATGTTAATGGCAATAAAAATAATTATAGAGTTACAATATACTTCATAGATATTTTGGCATTGCTTTGTTTAAGAATAATATAGAAACCTTACATACCTCAAAATGTGTAGGATAATATTGGCAACAATTATTTTAAAACAATATACTTTTACAAATGAAGCAATGTTGTCATCCAACTGTCTACTCAAAGAAAAAGAGCCTTCTGACATTTTTTCTTGACTGTCAAGTTTCCTAAAAAATTCCTGGATTATTTTCTTTTTGTCTTCATTCTGATGATGAAGAATCCCCTTCTCGTCTATCAGTTTGTATATCATTTTCTTCTCTTTCTCTTTTTTCAACTTGTACACTAGCCATCTACCTAGCTTATTTGCATTTTCAAAAAAGTTTTGTTTTGACAAAACACGTAGATACTTCCAAAGGCTCTATATCAGGAATGCTCTGCTTTCAGTATGGGAAAGAATCAAACAGAATCATTACATGAAAATACTGATCTGGTTATCCATGATGGAAGCACTAATACATCCAAATGTTCTTGAACTGAAAAAAATCGTGAGATATAAAGATATCCTAAATGAACAAGGGGATTTAAAATCAAAACAGGAACTAAAAAAAACTATACCAAGGAATCGATTTGGCCTGGTGGCCACATATTCAAATACAAATGAGACACAAGAAAGATGCAGAAATATATGGATTCTATAAAGAACCCCTAGAATTAGATCAGATATTTCTAGGGACAGATGATAAATTAATAAAGAAAATATGTGATTATCTATTAAACTTTAAAATGGAAGAAGAACATGTAAAAGAAACTATGGGCCAAAAAATTTGGATATACTATAGAATTAGACAATTGGCAAAAACTTTGGGAAAGAAACTACAAACTAATGATGTTGACAACATACAGTGAAAATGTTCTATAGATGGCATTTGCCACCAGCAAGAATGGCAAAGACATTCCAAAAAACATCACCAGAGTGCTGGAATTGTAAACAGATACCAGGATCCTATTGCTATATGTGGTGGACTTATCCAATGGCGAAAAAATATTAGTTAAAGATAAAAAAGGTGGTTAGAAGAAATGACAATGCAACAAATAGATTTAAAACAAGAATTGTTCTCACTAGGTATACTACCGGGGAAACATAACAAAAGAATTATATATTTAATATTACATGTAATAACAGCAGTGAGAATTACATATGCACAAAACTGGAAAAACAAAAATATATCTATAGATGAAAATGTAATAAAGAAGACATTAGACTGGGCTGAAATGGACAGGCTAATGATGAAAATTAAGGATAAAGAGGAAACAGAGTAATATTTAATGTGGGACTTATTTTATAATTGGTTAGAAAATAGAAGCAGAAGTTAGTAAATGTATAATTAAGGATGATCAATAAAATAGAAGTAAATATAGATAGATAGATATAAGCAATAGTATTATTAGCAATATTATCACTGGATTATATTTGATTATAGATTAATGTATGCGGTGATTAGAAGTGAAAATTATATTGTATATATTATGGGAATAATGGCTATAACTATGGTATGTATAATAATATGTGTATTCAAAAGAGATTTGATGCAGACAGTACATTGCTGTTGCAGAAATGGAAACATTATGTATAACAAAGGAAAATGTATAATAAAAAATAATTTAAAAAAAAGACCAAGAGCCTAAAAGATGTACTTCATCTGACAACTATTTATATACAATATTGAACAGCTGGGTGCATTACTTCTTTTAAAGCTTACAAAATTCTCCATAAGTTAAAAGTTACAAATAGAATGCTAGCCCTGTTAAAAATGTTTAAACATAATAAGTTGAAAAGAAGGTCAGCTTTTAAGAGCCAGCAGTGAACAAACACACCATAATCAAACACCATCTTTCTTCTGTGTTTTGCATTCATAACACTCCATGTGGAACCTCTGAATCAGTGCCAAGGAGAAAATGCTGGCCCTTGCTAGATTTTAAGGTTGGTCATTTATACTGCTAAAACTGATGTGATTTTAATAGGTATCATAGCTCTATATGGCTAAACTTCATTTTCTCTTTCCATGATGTTAAATATTTTAGATCATATATCTTTATTTGCTTTGCATACTTTAAATCCTTCCTAATTTGTTCCACCTAAAAAAGTACCCTTCTGTTGCCCAACTATTCATTTCTATTTATGCTAAGTATATAAATGTGCCAGATAATACAAACCATGATTTGGATTTCAAGAAAAATTCTGATCTTTTTTTTTTAGAAACTGAATTTAAAGCGGATGAAGTGTTAGCTATCAAAAAACTGAAGAACAGAGCAAGAAGAATACCATCAAAAACAAATTTGTTTCAAATTTGTTCAAATTACAACAATTTGTTCAGTGACAATTTGTTCAGTGACCGTTCAAATTACAACAATCCTGAAAAAAAGTGATGAATGACCGTTTTTCACACTTACAACCCATTGCAGCATCTCCATGGTCACGTGATTAAAATTTAGCTGCTTGACAACTGATTCACATTTATGATGGTTGCAGGGTCTTGTGGTCACATGATCATCCTTTGTGACCTTGTGACAATCAAAGTCATTGCAGAAGCCAGATTCACTTAACAACCTTGTTACTAATTTAACAACTGTGATTCACTTAACTATGGCATGAAATGTCATAAAATGGGGAATAATTCATTTAACAACTGTTCCGCTTAGTGTTGTTGTTAGCAGGCAGCAGGTGCAGATGGCTGAGGAGAGGGAGGACTCAGATGAGGGGCCAAGACCATTAGAGGGTGGACTGCTGCCTTCAGAGATTATGGGGTCTGGCAGCAGTGATGAGGAAGGAGGTTCCCAAGGAGCCTGTGCCAAGTGCACGTGTGTGTGGGATTCCTCGTCGGAAAGAGCAGTTACAATAGCATAGGCAGCTCGGGGTTAAGGCTGCAAGGTAACGGCTCCTCCTTCAAGAAGATAAAAGCCAGCTGTGAAACTAACCTTCTTTGCAGAAAGCAAAGACGTTTTGAAACTGCAACCTCATGGACATTCTAGTGTCTTGAGTTTGTATTTGAAGATTCTTAATTTGCAAATTATTTCTTATCTGTTATCTTTTGGAAAGTCTTGCACAGTTTGGCAAGGCTTGTGCTTATCACAGCTAATTATTTTGTAAAAGCTTTAATGGTTTCTGTTCTTTTTGACTTGTGTTTGATTTGTTGGTGAAGGGTGTAGTTCAGAACACTTAGCAACACTTAGAAATTTTGGGCTCAATTGTGGTCATAAATTGAGGACTATCTGTACACTATGCATTTATTGAATAGACATTCATGTAATTTTGAGAGTTCTATTTTCAGAATGGATAGCTCAGTGTGAAACATTTCAAGCATGGATATGGCATAGTTTGGCAGACAGTGGCCATGGCAGTTTGATTTAGCCTCCACAAACAACATAGAACAAACAATAAGAATATCAATTAAAATATCTTTGGTTGTTCTTGACAGAAATCATTCTGACAAAATTGTCCACTAAAAAAATAAAATAAAAAACAAACATTCCCAAAAATACAGTTGCTGAGGTGGAATCAAGCACCATCATTTGGTGAAACCAAACACTGAGCTTAGAAATGGAAGGAGCAAGGGCAAAAAAGAAAGGAAGCCATACACTTGATCAATTGCTATAGTAACATACAACTGAACAGCCACTTAAAATCCTTTGGAAGAAAAAGGTGGTATTTTTCCTTCTAAATGAAAATAAAATAATTTCACATGGTTGCTTCTAATAAATAAATTTCTTCACTCAAACTGGCTGCTAGAAATCTCCGGTGTGGGAAGCTTCTGTTGAACTTATACTATTAAATTCTCTTCAATAATTTGATTGCCTTAAATCACTCAATGTGGGCTTTGAAGTTAAAGCTGTTAATTTTGAAAGTATTTATTTGGCAAATGTTCAGGAGAAGGTAATCATGCCAAGGATTATAATTGCTAGATTGGTAATTAAAGAAAAAAATATGAAGAACTTATTACACATTAGATGTTGATCAACAGGTTTTTAAAGATGTTTGTTTTCATGCTATGAAATATAGAAAAGTTTTGAAATCACATAGATTTTTGAGAAATGGCACTTTCCTGTTACCTAGACAACCTACTACGTTTATTTTAAAAAGTCATAAGGATATGAATTTCATAAGGAAATTATGTTCAAAAATATTTTGTTCAAATTACATGAAGAGGGTCACAGATTAATATCAAAGCGTTGCCAAGGGCTTTTCAGGGAAGAACAGATAAGAAAGGAAAGCTAAAAAATGATAGAGGGGGTAGCTACAATGGATATTCATGCTACGTATTAAGACTATGTTCAGTATAATGAACCAAACTCGATAAATACTAGTTTAAAGGTGTATTTTTACACAAAAGTGTATTTGTGCATGAGGTTTCAAAGAGAACTGGGGGATATTCCTGAGGATTTGCAGCATGGTTCACCTGAAGAAGATGACCAAGATCTTGGATCAGCTCACACCATTCAGCCTCTCTCTTTTCGTGGATCCCATCTCTCTCTGGTTTATGGAAGAGTTGAGGGAGAAGAAACCGATTAAGAGACATCTAAGATACCACTGGCAGAGACAGAGGAGCTCTCAACTAAACATGGGTGAGAGATGCTATTAAGGCTTACCCTGTGGCAGTAAGGGCAGTGAAGCATCAGTATTTCTCCACCTACATTGTGTCTGCAGATAATTAATTGACAGCCCTAAAGGCAACCAGAACTAACATTGGGAACAGACTCTGAGATATATTTTCAAGGCTGCACAGAGGACTTTGCATGCTAAAAGTACTACTCTTGAATCAAAGACCAGTTTGCTTCACCTTACCATATTTATTTATTTTTATTTATTTATTTGATTTGTCAATCGCTTACAAGATAATAGGTATTAGTATAAACATGACTAAGAATACAGGAAATAGGTACAAATATATGGGGACAATAGGACAGGGATAGGAAGCACAATGGTGCACTTATGCACTCACATACCTCTTAGGAATGGGGTGAGGTCAATAGTGGAAAGTTTGAGGTTAAAGGAGTGGGGGTTTGAGGATGTAACAACAGAGTCAGGTAATACATTCCAGGCATTGACCACTCTGTTGCTGAAGTTGTACTTTTTGCAATCAGGTTTGGAGCAGTTAACATTGAGGAGGTATCTGTTGTGTGCTCTTGTATTGTTGTGGTTGAAGCTGAAGTAGTCATTGACTGGTAGGGCATTTTATCACATAATTTTGTGTACTATGCTTAAGTCCAACCATAGGTGGTGTAGTTCAAGATTGTCCAAACCCAAAATTTCAAGCCTGGTGGTATAGGGTACTCTGTTGTGAGCAGAGGAATGTAGTACTCTTCTCATGAAATACTTCTGGACTCATTCAATTGTATTAATGTCTGATATACAGTGCAGATTCCAGACAGATGAGCTGTATTCGAGCATTGGTCTTGCAAAAGTTTTGAATGCCCTAGTTAGCAATTCAATATTTCCAGAGGAGAAGCTTCGTAAAATTAAGATTTACAATTCTTAATGCCTTTTTGACAATGCTGATAGTGAGGTCTAGCACTTAGATCATTAGATATGAGTATTCCGAGGTACCAGTAAACACTATCATACTGTGTTATTAGGAATTCCCACTACAGACACTCACTTGCCTGTAGATATCAATTCCAGTCTAAACTTGTTTTATTTTGCATTTAAAAAAACTCTGTAGCAAAATGGCTATTTTTAGCCTTTTAGAATCTAAAATATAGATCATAAAGAAACATGTAGTTATTCTGTTTATGATACAGATGTCTACTCTCTGCAGTTGTGAAGTCAGTCATTTCCTCTAGTCTTCCATCCTTCCATTATGTAGGGTTGCTGAATTTAGACATATTCCTGCTGGTAAATGAAGAGGAAAAATGTCAAACTTTTCAACAGCTAGATGGTACAATGGTTTTTACAACAAATGGAACAGGAAATACAGAAAAGCCGTTTTCTGTATACAGTAAAGCCGTTTTCTGTATACAGTTTGTGTATTTCTGTCTCTGATCTGTAGCAGCTACAACCATTTGTCATGGAAGTCTCTGCTTTACAGCTGCAATTCGGTATACACCAAGCACTTAACTTCAGAGACCAGAAAGGTTTCATAGGCAGCAGGCATGCTTCTCACAGCACTCCTTCTTATCTGTGATGTAAATTGGTTGCATTTTTAAGATATTACAGCTTAATAAAAGAAATTTAATTTTTAATCCTTAATGCTGCCATTACAAGGGCTTGGTTTTGATTGCTTAACCCAAGTATTAAGAAATGCTAAACAACATACATTGTATTAAATGTAAAAGAAAGCTGGGGAAGAAATTGGTGAAGACAGGAAAGCTTCACTTCTCCTAAAACTACATCATGGCAAGAGTAATAAAAGAGTGCAAGAGAGAACTAGGCAGTTCTCTTTTGTCCCTTAAATACAGAGATTCAATAAATTAACAATGGATCAGATGAGAATCAGATAGATGAGCAGCATGTGAACCATTTCTCTTCTTATGTGTCTTGTCCTTTGCTCTAGTGATCAAAACAACTCATAGATCGAGAGAGATTATGCAATCGCCAACAAAATGGAACATGGGATAAAAGACTGAATCCATGTAGTTGATATATTTAACAGCATTACTTTATTATTATTTAAATAATGGTGCAAATGTTTCAGGGTCTATTAAAATCAAAGGGACTAATTTTTTCAGTCAAATTGTAAAATTGCAGCAATGGATCTATTTTACAGTTGGCATAATCAGATTCCACTTACCACAGTGCATATTAGAACTAATGCATTATTTATGTATTTATTACATTGATATAGACAACCTTCTTACAACTATCTCTGGGTAGCTTTGGGTCCAAATTAGTTAGACATGACTTAAAAACAACTAAAAAGAACATGCTGCAAATACCTGATTGACTAAGAACCCATTCATTGTTATGCTTATGATAAGCAGTGTTCCCTATTAGTTACTAAATCTATTAATAAGAGGTTGCCAAATTAATGCCAAAAAATGCTTGTCATAACAGTAAATAGAATAAAATGAGCTGGAAAGGACCTTGGAGGTCTTCTAGTCCATCCCCCTGTTCAAGTAGGAGAACCTACCCCACTTTAGACAAGTGACCTTCTAGTCTTCTCTTCAAAACATCCAGTGATGAAGTGCCAACAATTTCTGAAGACAAATCTGGTTAATTGTTGTTTCACTGGTTAATTTGTTCTCAATGTATTTGCTATTACTTTAAAACTACTATGATCTTTACATACTTTATGCCTTGCATCAAATCACATTTATTCTGGCTTTATAATATTCCCCAGGGTAAAACAGCTCTCAAAACCCTCATTTCTGACCCCTGTATGTTTCCTAATTCTGATAATGAATTGGTGCTCCATTTCAATACATTTTCAATGGCAATTTTCCTTTTCATCAAATTTCTTTCTCTATGTTCATTTTCCCAGCCTGCACCTGCACTGCTTTCTCAGAAATATCAGAATTTTAGAAGCAGCTATTTGCCTGAGATGGCTGTTATTATGTTATACTTAATTTTATAGTATGCTTTATACACTAATATTAACTATTAGATAATTTTAGAATTAATACTACTGCTCCTTTTAATTTTTTTGTCTTGTTTTCAGTTTAAAATCATATTTATTTATATAAGTAATTGCCAGAGCAGAAACATACAGAGAAATCAGTTAAATTAATACATACAAATATATACAAATCAGTGGTGAGATTCAATTTTTTTTATGACCAGTTCTGTGGGCGTGGCTTGGTGGGCGTGGCTTGGTGGGCGTGGCAGGGGAAGGATACTGTAAAATCTCTAGTCAGAGGTGGGATTTTCCGGTTCTCCGAACTACTCAAAATTTCCGCTACCGATTCTTCAGAACCGGTCAGAACCTCTGATACAAATGAATTAAAGGCAGAAAAACTCAGGCTCTTCAAAATGACATCTTTCCATGGCCGGGTCTGGAAATGGTAATTTTGTGTTTATCTGTACTTTTTCTGCCTTGATTTAAAGCATTTTGATTCTCCCTTAATCTCCCTTACAGATTTGTGTACTTCATTTGCAAGGACAAAAATAGCCCACTTTTTGTCCTCCCATAGTTCACATCTGGCAACATCATGATGATGATCAATGCTGGTGTGGGAATTAGCACCTGACAAGTACCCCTAGTTTCAAATCTATATTAGTGCCTTTTGATTTGAGACATCAGGAAAGCTTTTGAAATCCTGGTGGGTTTTTTCCCCCACTAAAGTGGATAGATATATCTGCAAAGCAAGACCTAGACTGCCATAAGGATGCCAGAATGAATTTGCACGGTCTTTACCCTCTGCTTCCTGGAAGGTAGAGAGCAATCAGAGGAATCAATATTTATAAAAATAAACAAAACACAATCCCAGGCTTTTAAAGTTTCTTGGATGTTTTCTTTTCTTTTTGCTTGGATAAAGTACCATGCAAAGGACGCCTTTATTCTCCCTTTTGTAATGTAATTTAACGTGGCAGATGCTTTTACCCAGTATTGGCATCCACAGCTGGGAATGGTCATGTAAAATTTTCTGGACTATATAACACAGGCCGGTAATTTGTGTCTATCAGCCATCAGTCACCTATTTAGAAATTTGTTTCACATGTTTCACAGAAATACCAAGTAGACCTTCAAGCATTCAAGATTTTTATGCAATTTTCTTGCATTCCAGTGGACTAATCATGCAGAGGTGCATTTCTATAGAGGATCACAAGTCGTGCAGACCTGCTGAATCTCACAGGAAAAACTAGTCCTAACTACAAGGCCACTGTACCAAATAACAGCTGTTTTTATCTTCTTAATGATGACTTTTTAATTTATTATTCTCTATCTTTCCCTTAGTTCATTTAGGAAGATCAATTGCAACAGAACTTTGTTTTTAGTGTTATGCACAAGTCACAACAGGTTGGACATAGCTTTTACTGAAGTAAGCTGATCATAGCAATGTTCTCATACTTATTTCAGTGGAAGCTAATTATGACTAACTTATTCTGGACCAAGTCCTAAATCCCTGTATCAGAGATCTTTTACATGCCTTTTCTTGGAGTAGGAGGGGGAAGATATGAAGAACTGAATACATTGTACTAGAGCAACAAAATAAGCAAGACTTTTGCAGATAACCAGCAACACTTTAGAATAAAGCTAGTCAGTTACATATGATGAAACACAGAGCGTCTTTTAAACAATCAGTCCATTTTCTGTTTGATGCTAATAGAAACCACATGAAAGCTTAAACTAATCGTCTTAAAAATACTTTTATAAAAGGCTTAGGTCTCTTGTTTAAATTTGTTTCCTGTATAAATTTAATGGTACAAAGCAAATGGCTTTTTAGCTGTTTACCGCAAATATGTTTTAAAACCAAATGATCTGCTGTTGGAAGCAACCTATGAGAGCAGATGACCTTTAACTCTGGAAGACAAACTTCAAAGAAACTCTCTCATGTAATTACAGATGCTGAGAAATCTATCTTTTTTATGCTAATAGTTTGCTAAATGCCCTGTTAAAGTTTCATTAATCTAAGGTAAGGACATTCCTAGTTTTATTTGCCTAAAACAAAACTAGGAACCTCTGTTAAGCTGCCCAGCTAAAATAGGGTACACTGGAATAACCATTATGAATTTATCAGGAACTACCTGCAAATCAGAAGCAGAGAATTACTCTGACAACTTTAGTCTAGGAATACATTGCAAAAGCAAGTCTGTTGCAGTAGGAGTCCATTGTAGGCTAACATGTTCCACATGTATATTAGTTACTAAGAGATTTTATGAAAAACTCTTCAATCTGTTCTAGAACTCCTCACTACTTTAAAGTGGAAAGCATTCAAAAACATGTAGAGAAAGTGGATGATTTTAAAAAATGCTTGTGCTATCTGGGAAAAAAATTAATGTATTGCTCCATTCTGATTTTTGATTTACATCAATGAGTCCGGCCCTTTAAATTTGAAAGCCTTAATTTGATTATTTACAATATCCTGCAAAGTGAAAAAGAGGTATTCACAAACTGAATACTGAAATCAAACATATCCAAACTTCTTTCATTGCCTTTTTGATGGCTCACTAGGCTTAAGTTTAGCTTTCATTTCATTCTAGCCAACAGAAATACTTCTGTCTCTAGAGAATCTGAGCTTCATCCGTGAAGCAATATAACATGACAGCCATACATTTCTTGAAGTTTGTTTGTTGCCTAAGGTGTTTTACAAGGCATACAGCCAAAAAGGACTTTAGCTACCTCTACATGTATTTAAACAATGCCTGGAGAGTTTCCTAGCACTTGTAAAATTGACATTCAAAACAAAAACATAACATTAAGATGAAATAAAGGTCAGATTCACAGAAATGACCTGTGGCATCATTGGCACTCAACAAATGCTATTGTCTTTAAAGCATCAACAATACTTTTATTTATTTTTTATTTATTACAATTTACTTTTTAAATGTCAACACAGTCAAACAGTGAAATTTGGAGCATTCTGTTAGAACATAAATATGGAATGTGTATTTTTAGGGCACAAAATGCATTATTTTAAAATGTTTTCTCATGTACAAAAAATACAATGAACATTATCTAACTTTGACGTAAGCCCATGTCACACAGCACCAAGAGATGGAATGAGGATGTAAAATGCAGAGAAACACTTGCCATCCATTGATTAACGCGATGCATCCGTCCTGTACTCACTGCGTCCGTTTTTCATACTCTCTATCCGTCCAGCATCCGTCTACTGACATTTCATCCGCTCAAAAAGTTTTGAGCTGCACAAAACTTTTTAAGCGGAAAAAGTATCCAACGCGTCCATTCCACATCCGCTACGCAGACAGGGAACATCTGTTATAAATCCATCGTCATCCATTACGCGTCCGCTATTTCCGCTAGGCATCTGCTGCGCATTCGCGCAACTCACATCCACTCCAGTGGAAAACGGACACAGGGAGGAAGCGAAACGGACGTGGAACAGACACGCAGCGTTAGTAGCACGGACGTAGAAAGGATGAAAGCGGATGTAGCTCGCATACAAAGCATTAAAACGGAAAAAACGTTCGTATAGGAGACGTATCTCGGATATTTAGGATGTCTGCAGGATGTCTAGAGGATGCAGAAGGACACCTAGCGGAAAAACAATATTTCCTATAAAAAGGGGGAGAAATCACCTGGATCTCACTTTCAGTCCATCAGCCCTGCTGTGCAGACCTCTTCAGCCTTCCTCTTGCTCTTGCTCTTGCTCTTGCTCTTGCTCTTCCACAGCATCCAGTCATCTCCACCATGGATCATCACAAACTCCTTTTGGTAGCCGTCATCATTCTACAACAGTGCAAAGCCCTCTAAAGGCTCTTTCACCTGTTCTACGGGAAGAAAAGGAGGTGTCCAAGAAGTGTCTGGGTCCGAAGATGGATCGCAAGAAGAGCCGAGTACAGACTGTACAACAAGCTGATGGTGGAGCTGAGGAATGAAGACTCTTGTGCATTCCAGAACTTCATGAGGATGCAGCCAGCCATGTTTGATGAAGTTGTGGAGCGGCTGAGACCCAGGTTGACCAAGGCAAACACCAACTTCTGGCCCATCTTGGACCCTGGGCTGAAGGTGGCACTGACTCTGCGCCACCTGGCCTCCGGGACCACATACAGGAGCATGCAGTACGCCTGGAGGGTGCCACAAAACACCATCAGCATTGTGGTCAGAGAAGTGGTGCAGGCCATCATCGAAGAATACCTGGAGGAGCTCCTCCAGTGCCCCTCCACTGAAGAAGGCTGGAAGAAAGTTGCAGAGCAGTGGTATCAGAAGTGGAACTTCCCCCACACCGTTGGAGCCATAGATGGCAAGCACATGGCCTGCAAAGCACCAGCCAAGTCGGGGTCCACTTATCACAACTACAAGGGCTTCTTCAGCATCATCCTCTTCGCCATGGTCGATGCTGACTACAAGTTCATGTACATCGATGCTTCAGGCAACGGGTCATCTTCAGATGGCCAGGTATACAACGCCAGTCACCTCAAGGAGGGGCTGGAACGCAACCTCATCATGGGCTTCCCAGATCCAGACCCCTGCCCAACGACACACAAGATGTGCCCTACTTCATTGTGGGGGATGGCGCCTTCTCCCTCACAACCTACCTCATGAAGGCCTACACTTCCAGATGCCTCACCCATGAAGAGAGGATCTTCAACTACAGGCTGTCTAGGGCAAGGCGGGTGGTGGAGAACGCCTTTGGCATCCTGGCCAACAGGTTCCAGGTACTTCTCACCACCATACAGCATCGCCCAGAGACGGTGAGGAACATCGTGGAAGCTTGCTGCATCCTGCACAATCTCATGTGCACCCGCTACCCAGTCTTGCAGAACAGGCTCGTGGACCTCCAACAAGGCAATGGGGACATGGAGCCTGGTGAATGGAGGCAAGGGCGAAACCTGATAGATACTGTGGATGTGCCAGGCCTCAACAGAGCTTCACGTGAAGGGAAGAAGCAGCGCAACCTCCTGAAACACTGGTGCAACTCCCCAGCTGGAGCAGTGGAGTGGCAAGACAGGATGGTAGATGCTTAACGGATGCTTCCTTGAGCCTGTCTCATCACACTGATGAGATTGTGCCATGTATGATGAGTGGCCCTACAATGAACAGGGCATTTAATAAAGAGTTGTGTTTATGTTGAAATGTGTTGATGAATGATTAAATTGTTATTGATAATAAAGGGCCATAGGTATGGCACCTGGGAGGGTGGACCATACAGTCCCACTATGCTTGCACTGGAGGTTTATCTATCCCACTGCTATCCTAATCCATCCCACAGCTATTACCCATCCCACAGGTATCCTAACCCATCCCACAGCTATTACCCATCCCACAGGTATCCCTGCCCATCCCACTGCTATCCTAACCCATCCCACACCTATTACCCATCCCACAGGTATCCCTGCCCATCCCACTGCTATCCTTACCCATCCCACAGCTATTACCCATTCCAAAGGTATCCCTGCCCATCCTACTGCTATCGATACCCATCCCACAAGCATGCAAAGTCTTAAACCATTTCTAAAAGTTTCCACCAAGACTTTATTTACTAAAAGAACTGAACCAAGTGTGTGAAGCAAAGATAAACTTTATTAATAACAAACTGTAAAAGCAAAATGACCCAAGTAAAGTGTCCCAAGCAAAGATAAAGTCAACAGGTAGCAACCCAGTCTCTGGCACTCTTCTCAGTCACTCTGAGGTCTGCCCATAGTCTCAGGGGTGAAGGGTCCAGGTGCTGTGGAGGTGGCTGCTACTGGAGTGCTGGTCTGAGGCGCCATTGGGGTGCCTGGCCCCGAGAGGATAACAGGGAATGATGTGTGGAGGAAGCTCTCAGAGAGCTGGCTCAGTCCTGTGATGTTGAGAGCCCCTTCCTCCATGACATGAGGTGTCAGTCCCAAGACCGATGACAGATGTTCTGAGGCCGGGCTTGGCTGTGGGGTGGAGGAAGGAGGAGTGTAGTGGGGCTGTCTGGTCTGCAGCTGAGTGAGGTGAGGCGTAGGTGGCATCTGTGGTGTGGGTAGCATCTGTGGCGTGGGTGGCATCTGTGGCATGGGTATCATCTGTGGCATGGGTGGCATCGGTGGCGTGGGTGGCATTGGTGGCATTGGTGGTGTTCGATGAACCTGTGCCTGGACTGGGAAGGGCTGCCTGTGCTGCTGGAACTCCTGGTAGCCATAGCCTTGGTAGGTGAGGGCCTGTGGAAAGCCTTGGAAGGGCTGTGACATCACCTGGGGTGGAGGAGCAGACCTGGACTGGGTCGGAGCAGGTTCAGCTGGGCCTGGAGGGTTGTGCAGAAGACCTGTGATCCTCTCCTTTAGCACCTGGTACTGGGGTTCGAACATGTCCATGAGGGTCTGGTTGACGTAGGTGAGGAAGGGCTTGCGGTTTGAGGATTGTATGTCAGTGTGTACCAGCTGAGAGAGGAGATCTACACTGCTTTTGATGGTGTCCCTGATCTCCAGCAGGACAGTGTGGCTCTGCCCCTCCGGTCTGGCTCTCTGCCTGCTTTCTGTGGAGCTGGAGCTGGGTGTGGGTGTGGGTTGGTCTCTGGTGGCAGTGCCCTCACCTTGCTCCCACTGCGTCAGGGGGTTCTCCATGCGCTCCGCCACAGGGAGTGCAGCTGTCGGGGGGGTCTCCATCGTGGGACGCTCCACAGATACCTGCCTGGACACAGGAACTGACTCTTGGCCAGAAGAGGACTGGCTCTCTGTGGGCTGCCTGAGAGAGAGGGTTGACAGAGGGGCTGCTCCTTGGTGGTGGACCTCACCCTCCAAGAAGCTGCACTTGGCCATCACGTAGGTCTCCTGGTCGGTGAGCTTGACCGCGGCCTGGCCAGACTTCTTCAGGTGCAGCTTCCCGTACCAGGTGTGCATGTGCTTCCACCACCCAAGGAGGACCTCCGAAGTGTAGCCCAAGCTCTCCGCCTTCTCTCTCCAAGCCGCCTGCTTCCTCTTGGTGTCTCGATAGAGCCTGTATCCCTTCCGGCATAGGTACTCGTTCTCCCTCAGCCATTCGAGCACCTCATCCTCATGTTCCTCTTCGATGGAGTATTGCCTCCTCCTCCCTCTGGCAGGGCCTTCTGGGCCCTCATCAGAGGGGCTTTGAGGTTCTAGGGGCTGCTCCACCTCACCACCACCACCAGCAGCAGCAACAACAGCAGCAGCAAAAGCAGGACCAGCAGGACCAGTAGCACCAGCAGGACCAGCAGGACCAGCAGCACCAGGAGCACCAGCAGGACCAGGATCATCAGCAGCAGAGTAAGCACCAGCAGCACCAGCAGCACCAGGAACAGCACCAGCAGTGTAAGCACCAGCAGAAGCACCAGCACCAGGAGCAGCGCCAGCAGAGTAAGCACCAGCAGAAGCACCAGCACCAGCACCAGGAGCAGCACCAGCAGAGTAAGCACCAGCAGAAGCACCAGCACCAGGAGCAGCACCAGCAGAAGCACCAGCACCAGCAGAGTCAGCCTGAGCAGCAGAAGCCCCAGCAGAAGCAGAGTCAGGGCCAGGGGGTGGGATGGTGGCCCTGTCTTTCTTGCCAGGGCTGGCAGAAGATGGCACAGGCTTCCTCTTCTTCCCCATGGTTGTTGGCTGGAGATGTGTCTGGCAGCAGGTCTTTCCTCTGAATGGTGACCTGCTTGCGAGCTGCATCCTTTTATATCCGTGGGGCTGAAGCAATGCATCCTCCCCGCATGCGCACTGAATGCTTTGCATCTGCTAGGTATCCGCTAGGCATCCGCTCTGCATCCGCTCCTTCCACTGTGCATCCGCTTCGCTGTGCTCCCCCGGAAGCCCTGCGGATGTGCCATCCGCTTCCATCCGCTTCCATCCGCAAGGCTTCTGTGGAGCATCCGCTTTACATCCTCGCTACATCCTCTCCCCGTCCGTTCCTTTCCGTTGTTGTCCATTCTCTTTATGTAAATTTGGGGCACTTTTGAGAGCGGATAACAACGGATGGAAAATTTTCTCATCCGCTGTGTCCTTTTTACATACTTTTTGCATCCGTCGGCCTATGTGACAGGCCCTTTATATGGAACAATGTAGCTGCCAAGACAGCTGGTCCAGTACAGCTAACCCAGCTTTTAAAACAATATATCATCTACAGCTCCTATTCATTCATCCTATCTAGAAATCCAATTTATACTTCACCATGTTATCTAAGTTTACATGACAGTTATTAAAAATAGTTTTCTTGTTACAACTTGTAAATAGCTTCTGGATTATTATGCTCCATGCTCCTCGATCTATACCTTAATTTCTACGCCACACAAACCATATTCATAAGAATATTGTTGGGAACCAACTTTAGAAGAGACAAATATTGCCCTTATACCATTTCATCTGCTCCAACTTATTTCTATTCTTAACCAATTAACTATTCTTGGTTCTATCAATCCGAAAAATTAATCCTATCTAGTTCAACATTCTCAACATGAGCCAAGTCCTCAAACATGCAACAGTATATCTCCTACAATAGCTCTCTGGAAGCAAATTGAGTCTGAATCTGGAGTTTTTGTAAAGCAGAACACAATGAATAGTTCTATACACAGTAGTTATATTCAATGCATTTGTCACATTCCTCAAAGTGTATGTGATCTACTGGTCATTACTATATCATAACTAAAGTCTATTTTTAAAAAAACAGCTTGTATGATTAGGTAAACAAATCTAGTCTGCAGAAATGCAAATAACCAACTAACCACTAAATGGTAGCATAGAATTGTGTGCTCACTCTCTCTCTCTCCCTCTCTCTCCTCTCTCTCTCTCTCTCTCTCAGACACACACACACACACACACACACACACACACACACACACACACACATTGCTTCCATCTTGTGGTTGTTTAAATAACTGGCAATGTACATGCAGTATACAGACTGTATTTATGTACTTCAGTGAACTTAGAGCATAACCATTTTATTGTAACATAACACTCAGCTGTAGTTTGACATCAATTCATCTGTTATATGAAGACCTTCTAATCCTGATTTGCTTTCTTTTCCCTTTCCGACAGATATCAATGACAATTTACTGTCAAGTTCTTTGTTCTGGGGAATTCAAAGCAAATGTTGACATAACTATGAGCAAAGTGCCATTCTAAAACTTCAAAGAAGGTTTAACAAAAATATATCTTATATCACCAAATGTCACATAAAGGAATGATCAAGCATTTTTGTGTTAGCTTTAGAGGACAGCACCAGCATAGGTAGGAACCGAAAAAACCAAACATTATTCTAATGTGCTTTTCAAATTAAGGAGAGGGGAAAGAAAAAATATATAACTCAAAGTAAACATGGATTGTGATTGCTTATATTTAGAAGGCAATTGGCCTCAATTTAAAAAAAAAATCTACAAGCCTGGTTGCTTTTTAACTAAGAATGATGTATGAAAGGATCAACCTAATTGCATACTCTTGGTTTCAAATCTAGCAGGTTCCCCATGCACAAGGCCAGCCACTTGGATCAGAGACAGAGGTTTTTTTGATAGCATAGTATGCAGTACAGCAATCAAAATATAGGCTATAAAATCAAAAGACTGAATAGCAATATTTATAGTAATGGTGGACTTCGATTGTGAGGTGTGTAGATATACTGACTGAAGTGCTTCTCTGGTCCCAAAGATAACATTATTTTATTGAAATGGCTTGGAGCACACAAGCTCTGATTTTGGCTGATACAATATGAGAGGGGCAAGTAACCATGCCTTGTACAGGTTGATAGGTGATAGTAATTTTGAATTGTACCAGAATGATAGTGGTAAACAGCGCAACTCATAAAGTAATAGTGTTACAGGGATGTACTGAGACATGCCTGCAGTGCTGCATTCTGAACCAGAGTAGTCTGTCATTTGCATTATTTATGTCATCTACATGATGACATAATTATACAATATATTTATGCAAATGATATAAAATGATATAAATTGATGCAAATGATGTTATTCACATAATGATATTCTGCCAGTGATGTAAATTGCCATGAAAAAATTCAGTTTGTTGTAAGCAATGTTCTTTGTATCAAGATCTGAAAAACTGAGACCTCATTCTACCTGATTAAAAAAAATATCCTTGAAAAGAAAGCATCTTGAGATCAGACAATGAACTTCTCTCATAGGAGCAATTTGGATTCAGAAGGAGACCATTTCACTCTGTATTATATATTATTCAGTGAAAAAGATTGTTACACATCGCCTTTTCTGGCCACTGCCAATCTAGTGTCTCCAAATGCTTTGGACTAAAATTCCCATAACTTCCAGCCTCAGGTAATTTGTATTTCCCGACTACCTCAATTCCAACTACAACTGGCCTTAAATGCAAGCTACTCAATGCAAGAAGCCTTGTGAATAAAATACCTGAATTTCTCCTCTTACAAAATATGGCTATATTTGACATCATATTTGTCTATGAAACATGGCTCAACGCATCTCTCCCTGACTCCATTATCTCAGTAAGAGACTCATGTTTACCAATCAGATCGTGAAATCCATAGAGGAGGTGGTGTTGCTATCTTCTATAAAAAGTCCTTACATCTAAAAAACATTCAAGAGCTTCTTCTTCCTGAGACCATAAATATAGTGAGGACTATAAAAAGTCCTTACATCTAAATGTTACCCAAGAGTTTGCTCTTCCTGAGACCATCGTCTGGAACTGTCCTTAAATATCACATTTCAGTTATTACTATGTTACAGAGCCCCTGATTATGACATCGAACATGCAAACAAGCTAACTAACATGCAAACACTACTAACATGTGCAGCATCCTGCCCACATGCTTTTATCTTTCTTGGTGACTTCAATCTACCTCATATTAACTGGACCCTAAACAAATGTACAACTGGACCCATACATGCAAACTTCTACAATGCTGTGACAAATCTGGGACTAGAACAACTAATAACCAACAATACTAGACTTAACAACTGCCTCAGTCTCATTTTCTGAAATAGTTTGAATTCAATTTACGGAATAGAAACTAAAGAACCCTTTTCCAACAGTGACCACAACATGATTGACTTTTGTCTCAACATTCATCCACACAAAAATCATCACAATGATGGAATCCCCAATTATTACTTCAAAAAAGGAAACTATGATCTTATAAACAACGATCTCTCATCCCTTGATTGGCAATTTCTATTCATTTGATTCAATACTGTTGAAGACCATTACAGCATATTTTTACTAGAAGTCAAAGGAGTTATCAAACTATATGTACCAATAACAACTGCCAAAACCAGGAAAAACAGATTACCCAAATAACAGATAACAATAAGGGAGCTTCAACCCAAAAAGAGATCACTTTGGCGAAAAAACAAATCTGGTCACGTTGCCAACTTCAAAAGCCAACACAAAAATTTATGCCACCAGATAAAAACTGAGTGCACTAATTATCATATTAAACAAGAGGAAAACCTTTTACACACAAATTCTACCTGTGCTTTCTACAATTTTGCAAATAACAAACTAAAAGACTCAAGGTCCATCCCACCCCTGAAAGGACCTAATGGTAAAAACTGCAACAAGGACACCATCAAAGCCAACCTCTTTAATACATTCTTTGGCTCAGTATTTGTAAACAGCAATGGATCAAATCCAGTACTTCCTAGTCGAACCACAGACAACTACAATGATCTAATACATATTGATTTTAAGGAAGACATTATTGAAAAAGCACTACGCAATCGAAAACCATATCTATCTAAAAAAGTGGTGAACACTTTTCTGGAGATAACTGGTATGCTACTAAAATAGCTGAAGAACAAAAAGCAAACAAGTAATCCGCTATTATTAAAAAAACAGAATTTTTTCTTTTTTAAACATCACTTTGTTATGTGTCTGCAACAGTGTGGTATTACTATTTACACCATAAAAACAAAACAAAACTTGCAACAGCATGAGCAGATTATAAATAACTTATCATTAAAATGCATTATCATTTTAACTTATCATTAAAATGCATCTGATCAAATCTCAGCTAAGTGCAGCTGTTCATGGAAAGCATTAAGATCACCGCACCTTAAAAATGCTGAAATGTTGAAATCTGATATGGCATCGGGTGAAGATGCGGAGTATATAACTCTGTGTGTGTGTGTGTGTGTGTGTGTGTGTGTGTGTGTGTATGTGTTTTCTTACTCACATATAAGAATAATTAGAAAAGGTTATTGAAACCTCAGACCTTTCTCATGCTCCTTCCAACCTGGTCCAAACTCTGTTTTGCAATAAACTGTCACAAACTGTTCCAATTACAAACATCTGTTCTGGACAGGAAAAAAAGGGGGGAGAAGGGAGGAGGACATTTCTCAAGCAATGTCAACTTTACGAATGAAGGATCCAT
This sequence comes from Laticauda colubrina, assembly GCA_015471245.1. Classification (NCBI taxonomy): domain Eukaryota; kingdom Metazoa; phylum Chordata; class Lepidosauria; order Squamata; family Elapidae; genus Laticauda; species Laticauda colubrina. The sequence continues at coordinate 62,975,762 of BLBF01000002.1, read as the reverse complement.
GCATGCCTTGCTTGCTTTCTGTGGACTGGTTTTCTGAGCAGAAATTAATATTCTTGTGCAACTGACTAATTAAATCCACTATAGTTTCAAACAGCAAAGACTATTATGCAACTAAAAGAAAAAAGATGTATGGTTGTGAATAAGCTTTGGACATAAAAGGATTAAAAATTTAAGCCTAAAGCACTGTCTAACACAGTGAGATTTTCATCCTAAAACACAAGGCCCATGAGAAGATAATGCTGATTCAAAGCATGCCAGTTCAAAAAGCAACAGATAATTAAACAATTTTGTGAGACACATAAATAATTTAGCACACAATAAGAGATGCCTTGTCCAAAATTCATAAGAAATGAAGACAAATGATAAAAAATTAGGCAGTGTAGAATGTCTAGTTCTAAATCATGAGAAAGAAACCTTATCTTCCTTCTGTATCAAATTGAGTTGAAATTTTTCTTGCTGCTGCAGTTCAGGGTAAAAATGGTTGGTCCTGTTTCTCAGATGGAGCCATGACAGCATGTTATAAAAGCAATGGATCTTGGGACATCCAGCTTTGTCAGGCCTTCTTGTTCAAAATTTCAGACAAACATTTATAGCATAATAAGTCAGTGTGTTTTTGTAATGTGCCAAAGCTTTTTGTTTTGCTTTTTATTTTTTATTCCAAACTTTTTTTCCAGAAAATATGGAAATTGTAGGCTCAAACACATTGAACAGAGTGTGTTACAGTGAATAGAAAACCATTTCAGTTATTCAAATTTGCTTATCTTATACTTTTTAAAGATTTAAGAGCCCAAGGAAGGAAGGAACTAAGCTGATAACCAGTAGTTAGACAAATTCATTGTTCTCATTGAGAATTGAACATACATATCTGGTATTTTAGAGGTGTGTCCTTGCTTTAGGGTGATGATTTTAATTAAGATACGATATGCACCAATGGTAAACTAAAGCTCCATCAGCTATGAATCTTCCAAGGAAATGAAGGGAGAAAGGAAGCAAATGGGTCCTTCTCTCTTGATGATGTCTTCTGACAGCTTTGTGCCTGTTTACATTCTATCCTCTGTTTACTTTCTCATATTTTGAGTTTTGAATTCCACATTTCAGTCAAAAATACTGACAGTTTCTGTTTTGTTCGGAAAACACACGAGGTAGACCGGGTTCCAACAACAAATACTTTATTTTAAACTAGTCAGTAAATAGGAACACTTGGCTGAAGCCGGGGCCAGCCTTTTATACAGGCTGGCTTGCCTGCTTGCAGCCAATGGCAGTTGTTTAGATTTGCCGCCTTTTTGGCAGCTCTTTGGATTGGTTCCTAGTGAACCAATCCAGTGTTCATTTTATTAACCAATCAGGTTTGTAGATTTGGAGTCATCCACTTTACATATAGAACACCCCTCCCCCTTTAGTTCAGTCCTATGTGGTGACGTAGTCTCGCAGGTAGGCGGGGCTTTTCCGGACTCGACTTGACTTGCGCGGTTCATTCTTAGTGAAGACTTCGACCGGTTCGGATGGGGCTGCTGTGTCGTCCGTCCTTCTCCCTGGAACCGTCTGGAAGGGTGAGTCAGCCATTTTACTGCCGCCTGAGTTTTTTAGGCCGGCGGTTTTGCCGCTCCCTCCCGTTTCCTCTGGGCAGGTCGAGTTGGCTTGGCTGGCCCCTTCCGATGGGCTCTTCCCGCAAGTCTCTTCAAACAGTGAGTCTTTTATTTGCTCTTTTTGTTCGTATTGTTTGTTAGGTTTGGTTTTAAACAGTTCTTTATTTGTTTCTCGCCTTTCCCCCCCCACCTTGGTTTGCACTTTGCCGGTTTTTTCGGTGAATGTTTGTAAGTCTGTGGTTCTTTCTATAATTCGGGATCGAAGCTGGTCTATGTGCCGCTTCCATTCCCTGCCATCGTCTAATTTTAATCGGTAGGATTTGGGGCCTGTAATTTGGATAATCTGCCCTGGTAGCCATACCGGGTCCCCGGTGAAGTTTTTGGCGTATACCAAATCGTCTATTTCGAATTGTCTGAACCGTGTAGAGGAGTCAGGGGGGTTTTCTGGGGTAAAATTTGGGTGTAACCTATCAAGGTGAGATCTTAATTTCCGCCCCATGAGTAATTCTGCTGGGGACTTATTTGTTATGGTACTGGGCGTTATGTGCTGGAGTGTGAGCAAACGGTTTACTTTCTGTTGGACATCTCCAGCGTCCATTCGTTCCAACCCTTCTTTGGTAAACCGGACCATTCTCTCAGCCCTGCCGTTCGCAGCCGGGTGAGCTGGCGCGGTTAGGGCATGTCTTATACCTAGGGAGGCTAGGTATTGCTCAAATGGTATGCTGGTTAGCTGTGGCCCGTTATCTGAGACAAGAACGTCCGGTATGCCATGGGTGGCAAAAAGGTTGTCCAGCTTTTTTATTACAGCTTCTGTTGTCGTTGATGGCATAACTTTTACTTCAAGCCAATTAGAATAGGCATCAACGACAATCAGAAAGGTATGCCCCTTGGTAGGACCCGCAAAGTCAATGTGTATTCTTGACCACGGTCCCCGAGGGGTTTCCCAGTCCTTAACGGGTGCTTTTGGTGGGGATGGTCTAATTGCCTGGCATTTGTGGCATGAGCTTACCCAATACTCTATGTCCTTATCAATACTCGGCCACCAAACATAACTTCTGGCAAGGCTTTTCATCTTAACCATTCCCGGGTGCCCTTCATGTAACAACTTAAGTACCCTGGGCTGTAATTTGGCAGGGATTACTACCCGATCACCCCACAACAAACACCCCTTTTGGATTGAAAGTTCAGTCTGTCTGGACCGGAAAGGTTTAAAGTTTTCAGTTTTTTGATTCTCCGGCCAGCCTTTACCTACCCAGCTAAGAACGCGGGCAGTCAATGAGTCTTTCGCGGTGGCTCTGGCGACATCATACGCCGATATGGGTAGATCGGGGCAAGTCTCGATTTGTAGCGTTGTCATTGCTGGTGCCGGGTCTGCATCGGTTGCTGGTAAGGGTGCTCTGCTCAAAGCGTCCGCATGGGAAATTTGTTTCCCTGGCCGATGTGTCAGAGTGTAGGAATAAGCTGCTAGGAACTCTGACCATCTCGTCATTCTTGGGGACAGTATATTAGGTGTTGGCTTGTTTCCCGCCAAAATCCCCATTAGCGGTTTGTGGTCCATTATGATTTGAAAAGTCCGCCCATATAAGTATTCGTGGAAGCGTTTTACTCCAGCGACAATTGCTAGAGCTTCCCTGTCCAATTGGCTATAATTCCGCTCGGTTTTTGATAGAGTCCTAGAATAATATGCGACGGGTGCTTCTCTGCCATCAGGTAGTTGGTGGCTCAGGATGGCACCTACTCCATATGGTGAGGCGTCGCAGGTCACTGTTAATGGCAGAGTGTCGCTAAATTGGATGAGAACGTTTGTTGATGTTAGCAAGCTTTTAATATTTTGGAAGGCTTTTTTTTCTTTGTAACCCCAAGTCCAAGTTGCCTTTTTGTCTAGCAGACGGTGTAACGGTTCTGCTATAGTGGCTTTGTTTGGCAGGAACACGTTATAAAAATTAATTAATCCTAAGAACGCTTGTAGTTCGGTTTTATTTCTTGGTTCAGGAGCGTCTTTGATCGCTTTAACTTTTTTGTCTGTGGGGTGGATACCCTCTCCGCTATTGAGTAGCCCAGGAATTCGACGCTGTTCTTAACTAAACAGCACTTTTCTCTTTTTACCTTGAGGCCAGATTCCCTAAACTTAGTTAGTACTTCTTTAAGTCTGTTCCTTAATTGAGTTTCATCTCTGGCCGAGATTAGGACGTCGTCAAAATAGGGAACGACTCCTTGTATGCCATTTAGAAGGCGTTCCATCAGACTCTGGAAGACGCCAGGGGCCACGCTTACTCCAAATTGGAGCCGGTGACATTTGAATGCGCCCTTATGGGTGACTATAGTCTGTGCTTCTGCTGTTTCTGGGTCCACTGGGAGTTGTTGATAGGCTTGTGCCAAGTCAAGTTTGGCGAAAACTTTGCCTTTTCCCAGGGAATGCAGCAAATGCTGGACTACTGGCACCGGGTATGCGCTTGGTTGTAATGCGTGGTTCAGGGTAGCCTTATAGTCACCACAGATTCTGATGGACCCGTCAGGTTTAATGGGTGTGACAATAGGCGTTTCCCACTTGGCATGGTCCACAGGTTCTAACACCCCTTGGGCTATTAATTTGTCCAGCTGTTCCTCTATTTTTGCCTTTAGTGCAAAAGGAACTCGCCTGGCTTTTATTCTTCGTGGGGCTATTTGGGGGTTTAGATTGAAAGAAATGGGGTTTCCCCGATACTTGCCAAGTGAGCCGTCAAACATGTCCTGGAATTCTCGGATGAGGTCGTCTTCCCAGCCGGTTGTAGTCACTCGATCGACCCCGGTCATCCCGATGCCCAATGGCGCGAACCATTCGATGCCCAAGAGGCTTGGTCTGTCTTGGTCGACTATGGTCAGCGGGAGCACCTTGACGTGATGTTTGTAGGCGACTCGGAATTGTCCCATGCCTACTACAGGGATTTGGTTTCCCTGATAGTCCTTGAGGGTTAGGTGCTGCTTCTTCAATTCTTTGGGCTTGATACCTGGGACTAGCTGTTTTATTGTGTCCCATGACACCATGGAGAGGAAGGACCCCGAGTCCACTTACATCCTGCAGTGTTTTCCTTCAATTTTCACGATGACTTTAATTTTTTTTCCACTTTCCGTCTGAGCGCTCTGTATTATGGCAGTTTGGTGTGTATTGGCTCGCTTCTCTTGTTGCCACTTTCTCTCGGCTCGTTTAGGGGAATTTCTGCGTCTCGTCGGGCTGTAGTATTTCTTGTTCCTGCAGACCTTCTCGATGTGCCCTCGTTTTTTGCTATGCCGGCAGATGGCATCGAGAAATCTGCATTCGGCTCGGGGATGGTTTCCTCCGCAACCAGCACATTCCCGCCACTTTCTCCTTTCGCGCTCTTTTTTGTTCGTGAGCAAACGGTGGACCTCGTCGTCCTCTTCGCTCGATTCGATTGTTTCGCCCGACTCTTCGTAGTGGGTTGTGGTGGCAGGGTGCTTTCTGTCTTTGGTTGGTGTTTCTTCGCTGTGTGTGTTCATCTTTTTAATGGCTACCGCAGATTTTTTTGCGGCTTCAGCGGCTGTAGCTTCCACGATGGCTTCGGTAACGGTGATGTTGGGCTTGTTGAGCAATTTACTCTGTGCGGTCGAGTCTCTCAGGCCCAGCACCACGCGATCCCTCATTGCCTCGTCTATATTCAAAAATTCACACTCACCCCCTATTTGTCTGAGGGCAGCGATGAAATCGGCGACGGTCTCTCCCTCTCTCTGGTCTCTGCGGTAAAATTTCTTGTCGCTTTATTAAGTTAGACACCATCGGAGCGCAGTGTGCTTTGAGGAGTCTCTGCAATTCCGTCCACGTTAGTTGTTTAACGTCCCGGGGCTTCGCAAGGGCCTTTGCCATCTTAAAAACTGTTGGCCCGCAGTGCGTCAGGAACACAGCTCTCTTGCGTTGCTCTGAAATGCCTTCCATTTCATTGCTCTCCAAATACATTTGGAAGCGATCAGCATAGGAATCCCAATCCTCTTCGTTGGGATTGAAGGGTGCGGGCGGTGCGTTGCTTCCAGACATCTTGGTTGTAATCTGGACTTCTTATCGCTGCGTGCAGGTTTTTTCCTTCAGGACGATCCCATCCTCGTCGCCAGTGTTTTGTTCGGAAAACACACAAGGTAGACCGGGTTCCAACAACAAATAATTTGTTTTAAACTAGTCAGTAAATAGGAACACTTGGCTGAAGCCGGGGCCAGCCTTTCATACAGGCTGGCCTGCCTGCTTGCAGCCAATGGCAGTTGTTTAGATTTGCCGCCTTTTTGGCAGCTCTTTGGATTGGTTCCTAGTGAACCAATCCAGTGTTCATTTTATTAACCAATCAGGTTTGTAGATTTGGAGTCATCCACTTTACATATAGAACCGTTTCACACTAAACCACCCTAAAAATATTTAAAATGATAAGAGGCAAATGTTGAATGGATGGAAGGGAAGGGAAGGGAGGGGGAGGGGGAGGGGGAGGGGAGGGAGGGG
>BLBF01000002.1:62889319-62969599 GCA_015471245.1 Laticauda colubrina | reverse complement strand
GAAGAGAAGAGAAGAGAAGAGAAGAGAAGAGAAGAGAAGAGAAGAGAAGAGAAGAGAAGAGAAGAGTCTTTATTTGGCCAAGTATGATTAGACACACAAGGAATTTGTCTCTCAGTATACATACAAAGAACAAGGTATGTACTAATAAATCATTATAATTACTTGTTAATATGATATTTAATCATTCTTGATAATTGCATTCTTGTTCACATCCTTTGAATGGGAAGAGAAAAAAATGAATATGGCATGCCTGAATTTTCCTCAAGGTTGAGTTAGACTTAATATTTAAAATGTGAACATGGCTGCAAACAATTCCAAGATCCATATCCCAGGTTCTATAATGAACAAAATTAGCTGGAGGTATTGGAATTCAGAAAGACTCATTGAAAACAAATATTGGTAAATAAATTATAAACAAAATCAGGAACTAGTTACCTTATAGTGAAATAAATGGTGAGCTGCAAATAAAGCCCATGTCACACTGCACCAACGGATGGAAAGAGGATGTAAAATGGAGAGAAACACTTGCCATCCATTGGTTAACGCGATTCATCCGTTGTGTACTCACTGCGTCCGTTTTTCATCCTCTCTATCTGTCCAGCATCCGTCGACTGAGATTCCATCTGCTCAAAAAGTTTTGAGCTGCTCAAAACTTTTTGAGCGGAAAATGTATCCAACGCATCCGTTCTGCATCTGCAACGCATACGGGGAACATCCGTTCTAAGTCCGTTGTCATCCGTTATGCATCCGCTATATCCGCTAGGCATCCGGTGCACATCCGCGCAACTCGCATCCGCTCCAGCGGAAAACGGACACAGGGAGGAAGCGAAACGGATGCGGAACGGACACACAGCATTAGTAGCATGGACGGAGAAAGGATGAAAGCCGATGCAGCTCACAAAGAAAGCATTAAAATGGAAAAAATGTTCGCAGAGGGGACCTATCTTGGATATTAAGGATGTCTAGAGGATGCCTAGAGGATGCAAAAGGACACCTAGTGGAAAACCTATATTGACTATAAAAAGGGGGAGGAACTCACCTGGATCTCACTTTCAGTCCAGCAGCCCTGCTGTGCAGACCTCTGCAACCTTCATCTGGCTCTTGCTCTTCCACAGCATCCATTGATGTCCACCATGGATCATAACACAGTCTTTTTGGTAGCCACCATCGTTCTGCAACAGTACGAAGCCATCTACAGGCTCTTTCAACTGTTCTACGGGAAGAAAAGGAGGCGGCCAAGAAGCATCTGGGTCCGAAGATGGATCGGGAGAAGAGCAGAGTACGGACTGTACAACAAGCTGATGGTGGAGCTGAGGAACGAAGACCCTCGTGCATTCCAGAACTTCATGAGGATGCCTCCAGCCATGTTTGATGAAGTTGTGGAGTGGCTGAGACTCAGGTTGACCAAGGCAAACACCAACTTCCGGCCCAGCCTGGAACCTGGGCTGAAGGTGGCACTGACTCTGCGCCACCTGGCCTCAGGGACCACCTACAGGAACATGCAGTACGGCTAGAGGGTGCCACACATCACCATCAGCATTGTGGTCAGAGAAGTGGTGCAGGCCATCATCGAAGAAAACCTGGAGGAGCTCCTACAGTGCCCCTCCACTGAAGAAGGCTGGAAGAAAGTTGCAGAGCAGTGGTATCAGAAGTGGAACTTCCCCCACACCGTTGGAGGCATAGATTGGAAGCACGTGGCCTGCAAAGCTCCAGCCAACTCAGGGTCCACTTATTTCAACTCCAAGGGCTTCTTCAGCATCATCCTCTTTGCTATGGTCGATGCTAACTACAAGTTCATGTACATTGATGCTTCAGGCAACGGGTCAGCTTCAGATGCCCAGGTATACAATGCCAGTGACCTCAAGGAGGGGCTGGAACGCAACTTCATCATGGGCTTCCCAGATCCAGACCCCCTGCCCAACGACATGCAAGATGTGCCCTACTTCATCGTGGGGGATGACGCCTTCTCCCTCAGAACCTTCCTCATGAAGTCCTACACCTCCAGATGCCTCACCCGTGAAGAGAGGATCTTCAACTACAGGCTGTCCAGGGCAAGGCGGTTGGTTTGGCATCCTGGCCAACAGGTTCCAGGTACTTCTCACCACCATACAGCATCGCCCAGAGACCGTGAGGAGGATCGCGGAAGCTTACTGCATCCTGCACAATCTCATGCGCACCCCCTACCCAGTCTTGCAGAACAGGCTCGTGGACCTCCAACAAGGCAATGGGAACATGGAGCCTGGGGAATGGAGGCAAGGGCGAAACCTGATAGACACTCAGGATGTGCAAGGCCCCAACAGAGCTTCACGTGAAGTGAAGAAGCAGCGCAACCTCCTGAGACACTGGTGCAACTCCCCAGCTGGAGCAGTGGAGTGGGAAGACAGGATGATAGATGATTAATGGATGCTTCCTTCAGCCTGTCTCATCACACTGATGAGATTGGGCCATGTATGTTGGGTGGGCCTGCAATGAACAGGGCATTTTATAAAGAGTTGTGTTTATGTTGACATGTGTGAATGAATGATTACATTATTATTGATAATAAAGGGCCATAGGTGTGGCACCTGGGAGGGTGGACCATACAGTCCCACTATGCTTGCACTGGAGGTTTATCTATCCCACAGCAGTTACCCATCCCAAAGGTATCCCTGCCCATTTCACAGGTATCCCTGCCCATCCCACAGCTATTACCCATCCCAAAGGTATCCCTGCCCATCCCACAGGTATCCCTGCCCATGCCACAGCTATTACCCATCCCAAAGGTATCCCTGCCCATCCTACTGCTATCTTAACCCATCCCACAAGCATGCAAGGGCTAAACCATTTCTAAAAGTTTCCACCAAGACTTTATTGACAAAAATAAATGAAGCAAGTGTGTGAAGCAAAGATAATCTTTATTAATAACAAGCTGTGAAAGAAAAATGACCCAAGTCAAGTGTACAAAGCAAAAATAAAGTCAACAGGTAGCCACCCAGTCTCTGGCACTCTTCTTGGTCACTCTGAGGCATTCCCATCGTTTCAGGGGTGAAGGGTCCAGGTGCTGTGGATGTGGCAGTGACTGGAATGCTGGTCTGAGGCGCCATTGGGGTGCCTGGTCCCGAGAGGACAACAGGGGACGGTGTGTTTAGGAAGCTCTCAGACAGCTGGCTCAGCCCCGTGATATTGAGAGCCCCTTCCTCCATGACATGGGGTGTCAGCCCCAATATCGATGACAGATGTTCTGAGGCCAGGCTTGGCTGTGGGGTGGAGGAAGGAGCAGTGTAATGGGGCTGTCTGGTATGCAGCTGGGTGAGGACTGGCGTGGGTGGCATCGGTGGAGTGGGTGGCATCTGTGGCGTGGGTGGCATCAGTGGCACCGGTGGCGTCCAATGTACCTGTGCCTGGACTGGGAAGGGCTGCCTGTGCTGCTGGACCTCCTGGTAGCCATATCCTTGGTAGGTGAGGGCCTGTGGAAAGCCTTGGAAGGGCAGTGATATCACCTGGGGTGGAAGGAGCAGGCCTGGACTGGGTGGGAGCAGGTTCATCTGGGTCTGGAGGGTTGTGAAGAAGATCGGTGATCCTGTCCTTCACCACCTGGTACTGGGGTTCCGACATGTTCATGAGGGTCTGGTTAACGTAGGTGAGGAAGGGCTTGTGGTTGGAGGTTGGGGTGTCGGTGTGTATCAGCTGAGAGAGATCTACGCTGCTTCTGATGGTGTCCCTGATCTCCAGCAGGACAGTGTGGCTCTGCCCCTCTGGTCTGGCTCTCTGCCTTTCTGTGGAGGTGGAGCTGGGGGTGGATGCGGGTTGGCCTGTGGTGGAAGTGGCGTCTCCTTTCTCCCACTGCGTCAGGGGGTCCTCCACATGCCCCATGGGTATTACAGCTGTCGGGGGGTTCTCTGTCGTGGCACGCTCCACAGATACCTGCCTGGACACAGGAGCTGACTCTTTGCCATAAGAGGACTGGCTCTCAGCAGGCTGCCTGAGAGAGAGGGTAGACAGAGGGGCTGTTCCTCGGTGGCGGATCTCACCCTCCAGGAAGCTGCACCTGGCCATCACGTAGGTCTCTCTGTCCGTCAGCTTGACTGTGGCCTGGCCAGATTTCTTGAGGTGCAGCTTCCCATACCAGGTGTGCATGTGCTTCCACCAGCTGAGGAGCACCTCCAAAGTGTAGCCCAGGCTTTCCGCCTTCTCTCTCCAAGAAGCCTTCTTTATTTTGGTGTCTCAATAGAGCCTCTGTCCCTTCCGCCAAAGATATTCATTCTCCCTGAGCCATTCAAGCACCTCCTCCTCATGTTCCTCTTCGATTGAGTATTGCCTCCTCTCCCATTCATGCGTCTGCCTCTTCCTCCCTCTGGCAGGGCCATATGGGCCCTCAACAGAGGGGCTTCGAGGTTGTAGGGGCTGCTCCTCCACACCAGCAGCAGCAGCAGCAGCAACAACAACAACAGTAGCAGCAAAAGCAACACCAGCAGCACCAGCAGCACCAGCAGCACCAGCAGCACCAGCAGCACCAGCAGCACCAGCAGCACCAGCAGGACCAGGAGCACCAGCAGGACCAGGAGCATGAGCAGGACCAGGAGCACCAGCAGGACCAGCAGGACCAGGAGCAGCACCAGCAGAGTAAGCACCAGCAGAAGCACCACCACCAGAAGCAGTGCCAGCAGAGTAAGCACCAGCAGAAGCCCCAGCACCAGGAGCAGTGCCAGCAGAGTAAGCACCAGCAGAATCACCAGCACCAGGCTTCCTTTTCTTCCCCATGGTTGTTGGGTTGCTGGCTGGCTGGCTGGCTGGCGGCTGGCAGGCTGGCAGGCTGGCAAGCTGTATCTGGAAGCAGGTCTTTCCTCTGAATGGTGACCTGCTTGTGAGCTGCTTCCCTTTATATCCACGGGGCTTACACAATGCATCCTCCCGCATGCACAGTGAACGCTAGGCATCCACTAGGCATCCGCTAGGCTTCCGCTAGGCTTCCGCTAGGCTTCCGCTAGGCTTCCGCTCTGCATCCACTTCATCCGCTCGGCATCCGCTCTGCATCCGCTCTTTCCGTTCCGCGTACACTTCGCTGTGCTCCCCCAGAAGCCTTGCGTATGTGCCATCCGCTCCCATCCACTTCCATCCGCTAGGCTTCCATGGAGCATCCGCTTTCCATCCGCCCTACGTCCTCCCCCCCGTCCATTCCTTTCTCTGTTTTCCGCTCTCTTTATGCAATTTTTTGCCCCTTTTGAGAGCAGATAACAACGGTTGGAACATTTTGCTCGTCCGCTGTGTCCTTTTTATAAACATTTTGCATCCGTTGTCCAGTGTGACAGAGCCTTAAGGTAGGGGGTACTGATTGTTCAGTTTCAGTTAGGAGCTGACTGTGGTGGACAACTCAAATAGACGTTGTGGACTGGATATATTGAGATATAACACTGGCACTTACATCCAATTTATGTGACTTGCTTGGATACTAATCTAAGTTAAATGCAAACTTTCTCATGGAATAATGTTGCTTGTAGTTTTGAAGACTTTCTCCCTCAAAATTTATGTCCATAAGAAATTTAGGGCAGATGAATATGGAAAAACTACATGGAGAAGTTCTTTCCACTTTTAAAACAAGACAGTATAAAAGCTAAGTTTTGTGCACTCATGGCTTGTTGCATGTAAACCATAACAAATGACATAGTATGATGAATGTATCTAGCCATTTAAGCTGTTAACAATGGTGTATAAATCACAATAGTTGTGTTTACCGATTGTGCTAAACAATTGTTGCAATAGAGGTTGTTAAAATCCTGCCTGAGAACAAAGCTTAAGTTCTTTGCCTAAGTAAATTATTAATGCCAATCCTCAGTTCTTATTATTATGTAATTACATGAGCCTACAATGATGCAGTTTCTGTGCTCATGATAAATAATGGTACTACTCTATTCTATTTTGCTAAGGCTCTACCTGGACCAGTACACCTCTTGGTTTCTACAGTTTAAGAATTATATTAATAAATCACAGCAAAACTGACCTTTCAACCAAGTTTAGGAGAAAATGATTAAAAAATGGATATATTTAATATAGGAAGGCTGACATGAATTGTTGAACGAAAACCCAACATATTAATGATAAAGCAACTGTATTACTGATTGTTCATTGACTCATGATTTCAAATGCAACATTGATCATTAGGAAGAACTTCCTGATGATCCAAATTGTATACAAGGAAACAGATTATATTGACAGACAATTGGTTCTCCTTTAATAGATGTATTCAAGTGAAAGTTCTACCCAGAATTATTTAACAATTAATTTCAGGCATTAGTGGGCTTTATTATAGAATAAGTGAGACTTCAACACTACAGAAATGTGTAGAGTATGTCATTCTGAAGAATGGAAAGCTATGAACAATGCTGATTGAAATGTATGACAGTTGTATGCTAACACATCTGTAGAAGGCACAAGATTGTGGAAGCTTACATTATATTATGGAATATTCCAGCAACAGCTTGTAATCACAATGGAGAAAATCACTCAGTTTTGTTTGGTTACATCCCAGTACTCTGAAACATTAGTTGTTTACTGCAGATTGTTAACAGCCCCAAGGAGTGGCTTTAATCCCAGTCAAAGGGCTTAAATGCAATATATCATCAACAGGTAAATTATTCACTTTGAAGTCTTTTGCTCCTTCCCACCACTTTGAGATGAAGCACAGACCTTGAAAGCACTGTCACGGATTATTTCCATCAGAGAATAAAAATTAATATTGCAAATGTCAAAAAGTTAATTCACTTCCCCTTAACACAAAGGATGGCAGAGGCTTTTTCTTCCTTTTCATTTCCTCTGCAGTCTTTTGAAGCCTTGGATGCTGTTCCTATTGACAGTTTTAACAGATTCTTTCTCAGAATGCATGACCTGAAATTCAGGGATATGTTACAATACTTGTCCCTTGATTTTATTTAGCTGAGACACCATAGTCTTTGATCAAGTCCCAGTTTTTTTGTTTCATCACCCAGAAACTAATGTCTTTTTATTCTCATGAGCTGCTTATAAAAATATATTTCTGAAGCAATTTAATGCCATTGTAGAACTATCAGGTTTCATTTGAATTTGCTGTTGTATTAATGAAATCAAATAGATAAATGTCACACTTTACAATAAAAACATTAAAATTGTATAAAACATACACTCTGACTAGCAGATCTACAGTGCAACAATCTGAATGTCCACAAGATAGTTGAAAAGTTTGAGATGTTTCTCTATTTCTTTGCTGCCATCTAGTGGTCATCCATATGTTTGTAACCCTTGGTGTATTACAATGTACTAAGATATTTAATTATATACATAGTTTATATATATTATATAAATATTATTATTATATTATTATATAATATAGTTTTCATCAATAGGAGAAAGGGGCTGGTCCTCTAAAAACTGGAATCAGAACTCTAGAGAAGCTGAGGAAAAGAGGCTGAACAGAGACAAGCATTTTCCATATCCCAAGCAATCTATGGAGGAAGCTTGAAACTTTAGGAGCTGGATAAATTCATGAACGCTAAAGCAGAAATTCATTTTGCCTTTTTTGACTTCTAGAGAAATAAGCACATTGATTTCTTTTTATGTTGTGCTATCTAATCTCTGCTACATCTCTCTGCACAAACTAAAGATAAAGATAGTTTCTGTTTAGATACTTCATAGAATTTCCAATGGTAATTTAGAACGATTAATTGCTGGTATCTTTCCAGTGATTCAGAGAGATTTGTAGCAGGCTATCACTATCCTGTGGCCTGCCTGGAGCATTGCATTTTCTTTTAGAATTTTCTTTTTACAGTTGCCTGCAACATCATTTGATTTAAATAGTGTAGAAAGGAAGCACAAATTGTAAATTATAGTTCTCATACACTAGTATTAGGAGGAAGATACCAGATACCAGATCACAAATAGTGGCTGCAGAAATTACCAAATTATAACCTCAAAGTAAGAGATGGAGTCAGACATGAAGGTGTTTTGGTTTTTTGTTTGCTTTTGGTTGTCTCTTTTGAGTGATATGTAGATGTTATTTATGTCTATGTGATGACCAATTTGTCCAAGTTCCAAGCCTCCAAGAATTTATTTGATGTTTTGGACTTGGCTTGATCAAGAATGCTCAGTTTCCTAATTGATTGGTTGTCTTTGTCCATGGTGTGTGAAATTCAGAATTTTCATCATGTCTTCTGACTGCTCGTTGGTGTTCATGGATGCGAACTGCTAGTCTTTTGCCTGTTTGTCTTATATAGTGGCTGTTACAGTCCTTGCACTGTGCTGTATTGAAGATGGCTCCTGTTTTTTTCTTTTGGGGCTTTTGGTTCTTTTGCTTTACTTAGGCTGTTTTAGTTCGATTTGCATGCTATAGTGATACCATGTGGTTATAACTGAGTTTTGGTCATTTTTGAGATGTTTTTGGTGTATGGAAGTGTTACTCTTTTCACAGCTTCTGTTGGTTGTGTTAAGATAGCTTGACTGGTCAGGCACTTGTGATTAATGGGTATTCATTTTGTTGGAAGACATTGTATTGATGTTCCCTTTTTGCAGTGTTCAGGGTTGCTGCACTGTGTTTGTGCTCATCTAAACAGTGTTCTTAAACAGCTTCTCTTTTGGGGAGTTAGATTGTTATTTTGATAGTGGAGTATATTTCTTCAGTGTAGAAACTTATAAGCAGGGTAGTATTTACCCACTTCTTATCCTTAACCTCAAAAGATATGTTTACATGTTAATTAGCCAACCTATTTAATTATCAAAGGCAAAGTTTGTATATTACTTAATGTCAACTTTAATTGGGACAGTGAAATATATTGGTAAGACTGTTGCAAATGTAGCAAGAATTGAGATTCTATTCAGGCCTAAACTATACACAGGTAGTCCTTGTTTTATGAACACAGTTAAGCCCAACGTTTCCACTGCTAAACAAAGCAGTTTTATGATCTTTTTTGCCATAGTTCTTAGGCACATCAGTGCAGTTGTTAAGTGAACCATGCAGTTGTTAATCTGGCTTCCCACATTGGAAGCCAGCTTGTTGGAAGCCAGCTGGGAAGATTACAGTGGTGATCCCATGATCACAGGACACTGCAACTGTCACAAATGCATGCCAGTTGCCAAGCACCTGAAACTTTGATTACATGACTGTGCAGTTTCTTCGACAGTTCTGTGAACTATCACTTTTTTCCGTGCTATTGTAACTTTGAATGGTCACTAGAAATGGTTGTAAGTCAAGGATTACCTACAGGTGAAACTCGAAAAATTAGAATATCATGCAAAAGCTCATTTATTTGAGTAATGCAACTTAAAAGGTGAACCTATAATATGAGATAGACTCATTACATGCAAAGCAAGATGGTTCAAGCCATGATGTGTCATAATTGAGATGATTATGGCTTACAGCTCATGAAAACCCCAAATCCACAATCTCAGAAAATTAGAATATTGTGAAAAGGTTCAATATTCTAGGCTCAAAGTGTCCCACTCTAATCAGCTAACTAAGCCATAACACCTGCAAAGGGTTCCTGAGCCTTTAAATGGTCTCTCAGTCTGATTCAGTAGGAATAACAATCATGGGAAAGACGGCTGACCTGACAGTTGTGCAGAAAACCATCATTGACACCCTCCATAAGGAGGGAAAGCCTCAAAAGGTAATTGCAAAAGAAGTTGGATGTTCCCAAAGTGCTGTATCAAAGCATATTAATAGACAGTTATCTGGAAGGGAAAAGTGTGGAAGCAAAAGGTGCACAAGCAGCAGGGATGATTGCAGCCTGGAGAGGAATGTCAGGAAAAGTCCAATCAAAAGTGTTGGGGACTTTCACAAGGAGTGGACTGAGGCTGGAGTCAGTCCATCAAGAGCTACCACACACAGACGGATCCTGCACATGGGCTTCTAATGTCGTGTTCCTCTTGTCAAGCTGCTCCTGAACAACAAACAGCGTCAAAAGCGTCTTACCTGGGCTAAAGAAAAACAGAACTGGTCTGTTGCTCAGTGGTCCAAAGTCCTCTTTTCTGATGAGAGCAACTTTTGTATCTCATTTGGAAACCAAGGACCCAGAGTCTGGAGGAAGAATGGAAAGGCACACACTGCAAGATGCTTGAAGTCCAGTGCGAAGTTTCCACAGTCTGTGTTGATTTGGGGAGCCATGTCATCTGCTGGTGTTGGTCCACTGTACTTCATTAAGTCCAGGATCAATGCAGCCGTCTACCAGGAGATTCTGGAGCACTTCATGCTTCCTTCCTCAGATGAGCTTTATGGGATGCTGACTTCATTTTCCAGAAGGACTTACTGCCAAAAGCACCAAAACCTGGTTCAATGACTGTGGGATTACTGTGCTTGATTGGCCAGCAAACTTGTCTGACCTGAACTCCAAAGAGAATCTATGGGGCATTGCCAAGAGAAAGATGGGAGACAAGAGAAAGATGGGAGACATGAGACCAAACAATGCAGAACAACTGAAGGCCACGATTGAAGCATCCTGGTCTTCCAAAACACCTCAGCAGTGCCACAGGCTGATAGCTTCCATGCCACACTGCATTGAGGCAGTAAGTGCTGCAAAGGGGCCCAAACCAAGTACTGAGTACATGTGCATGCTTATACTTTTCAGAGGTCCGATATTTTTCTATGTACAATCCTTGTTTTATTGTTTATTGTTTTATTGATTGCATGTAATATTCTATTTTTTTGAGATTGTGGATTTGGGGTTTTCATGAACTGTAAGCCATAATCATCACAATTATGACAAATCATGGCTTGAACTATCTTGCTTTCCATGTAATGAATCTATCTCATATATTAGTTTCATCTTTTAAATTGCATTACTGAAATAAGTGAACTTTTGCATGCTATTCTAATTTTTCGAGTTTCACCTGTATATTACGTTTCACAGTCTTTTTGCCTTCAACTACAGATATGTGCAAGTTTACTTGTAACCAAACAAACAAATCTGTGGCAAGACTAGAAATATGCAGCAAAAGTCATGGTAATTTGGCTCCAACAATAGATGACCTTGTGTAAATCATAACAAGAACACTGCAAAATCAAATTAACTCTACTTCTGCATCTTGTTTTCCATAGCAGTCAGCTAGATACTCCTGGGAAATTCCACCTCTAAGACAGGAAGATATTCTTTCTCTCTGCAACTAGTAGGAAGAGGTAACCATTATCCATTAACATGTCTGGTCTTCAAAAAAAATGGTTCTTTTATTCCTAGGTTTTTTATAACAGCGAGAGGAAGGGATATATTTTAGAACAGGGGTGTCAAACTCACATTGTCATGGCAACATCACATGATATATCAGATCTTTTTCCCTCTTCGCTAAACTGGGCATGGGTGTGGCCAGCACATGACGCATCCAGCCCATGGGCTGGAAGTTTGACAGCCTTGTTTTAGAAAGTATGAATTTCTTGGAAGAAAAAAGATGTATTTATAAACTATTACATTTCTCAGATTTGTAAGCATTAGCTGGGTGAAGCAGTGCATCATAGGACAACAATTTTTGAGCTTTTAAACAAAAGTATCTGAAACTCACAAAACCCAGAATCCATGAATCCCAGGGATTTGAAATTTGGCAAATTTGTTGTCACTGCAATGTTGCCATGCTGTTGTGCCATCACACCACTGCCCAGAGTTTCAGTAGACCAGTCCCATCCTAGGCCTCTGAAGGCTACCTAGACCAAGGATGTCCAACGTACGTTATCACGCAGCATCATGTGATATAGAGGGACTTTTTTCCCCCTTCACTAAACTGGGCATGGGCGTGGTGAGTATGTGATGCATCTAGGCTACAGGCCGGGAGTTTGACAGCCCTGATCTAGACCAATCCCATCCTCAGATAATGGAAGGCAGTCAGCCACAATCAAGTCAGCAAGAAGCTGGAAATTGTTCCAACTCCCATTACTTTTTTGTTCTTTGTCATTCTGTTTTGCTGTTTAGGCAAAGAAATATCTCTGAAATGATGACACACTAAGTCTTGAGGTTTTTTTTTAATAATTACTATTTTTAAAAAATAAAATATTTCCATATTTGGCTAGAAGCTATCATGCTTCAATTATTAAATATGCAATTAAGTGTGAACTAGCATACTATATTTAATCCCACTCTTCTACCAATACTTTTCCCAAGAGTAAAGAACAGTTTCAGAGTAGCTAATCCAAGGACAAACATAACTGAATTGTCCCTTTTTTTGCCTCAGCAAAGAAGCCATTCCTTTAACAATTCATTTAAAAGCTGATAGAAGTAGGATTGTTTTGTTCTTCTGTAGTCTTTCAACTTAGTTCAAAAAGGCACTGAACTTTTCCAGGAAACAGATTTTTGTGTTACTTACTATTCCTATATATTCTCTATGGAATTCTATAAGATCCATGGCTTCCTTATGCATCATGAGCAACAGATATGAGACATATGTGATCCTCAAGATATTGTTTAACTCGAACTCCCATAAGCCAGATGAGGATCATATGTTACATACTTCTGCAATGATGATATGTCTTGTACAACCTATGAGAAAGACAATTTCCATAATTTATATATGAAACTGTTGGGAAGAGTTATTAACATACCATTCTATATATAAGGTGGATACCTGTAGAACTATTTGGTGAAGAAATTCTGTGTCAGAATAACCAAGCCCTACATGCATACATTGAAATGTTAATAATGTTACTGTCAAAATGAAGAAAATGTTGTGACATTAATGTCTTTAATTGCATCAGTATCTGCTATATCAATAGTACAAGTTCTTCTTTACAACTGTTTGATGTGAGAATGTTAGTGTAGTGCAGGCATGTCAAATTCACAGCCCGCAGGCTGGATGTGTCACATGCTGCCCCTGTCCAGTTTAGTGAAGGGGGAAAAAAGTCCCGATATGTCATGTGATGCCACTGTGACAACGCGAGTTTGACCCCACTAGTGTAGTGTCTCAATATATATCCCTGTGACTCCTCCAAAGTGGAGATGCTAACTGGGCATATCTCTGTTGTGCTAAGGAAATGGGAAAAAAGACATTCTAAACACAGCTGATATGCTTGGAAGATTTTGTTTTCTATTATATTACCATTCTTATATATTTGTTCCAAAATGTCAAGAACAGGCAAAATGTCTTAATTCCATAGTATTGAAAATAGATTATTATAAGATGCTAATTTTTGCTTCCTTTGCCGGAATTCTTTAATTTTATAGCAAATTTTTATTGAATTATTACATTATATTCAGATGTGTCCACAAGCTGTGTTCCAAAATGTTAAGATGGCAGCCATCATGGCAGGGATGGGTTCTGACCAGTATAACTACCGGTTCTGTTGGCCTGCACCGCATGGGCATGCACAAGTCGTGCACGTGCAATTTATGACCTGCTGAGCTGCCCAGACAGCTGAGCAGTGCTGCATGCGGGTGCGCAGTGGTTGGAAAAGCCCTTTTTTCCTGCTTTTTCAACCACAGCTGTGCCTCGCAAGGCAGCTGTGGTTGAAAAAGCAGGAAATAAAAGACAGGAAGGGCCCGTGGCAGGCGGGTAGCTCAAAACAGCAGCAGATACAGAACCAGTTCTGTCTGCTGCTCTTCAGAACTACCAGTTCTGTAGAGCCGGACAGAACCGGCAGAATCCCACTCCTGCATGATGGCAAAACTGAACTCTTCTAAAAAGACAAAACAAGTGGAGCTTCTAGCACATGTCACAAATGCCTTTTTAGGACAAACCCTGCAGACAATCCTGGGTGCAGCTTTAAAGAGCAGAACTGATTGGGAGAAATATAAATTCAGTGGGATTGAATTCTCACTACCCACAAGAAGAATGTGGTGAGAGTGTACCCCAATCTCATTTCTGCTCTTTAAAGCTTCACCCACCCGCAACTACCACTGAAAATACAGTAGCCAACATTCATCACTTAAAACAGGCCTTTTATCAACAAAACAAATTGCTTATTTTTTATTTAAAAAAAAAAAGAAATTCATTTTAATTAGAAAAAGAAAAGGTTCAGGGAGGGCCACACAGGACAGAAGACAATAATAATACTGAAATGTTTTTATCTGAAAGATCAATGCACATTTTAGAAATGAAAAACAGTTCACTAGCATTCTTTCCTTTGCAACCAATTATTTTTAAAAATTTGAGGCTTCATATACCATAAAGGCGCTGCCTTCTATACTGCACCCTCTGCCAGTTCTATAGATCGAAGCAACCTGTTGGCTCAAGTTCTAAAATCCCCAGATAAATGCTTGGCCTTTTAAATTAAATTTGTACTCCTATCTTTGTTTGATATCTCAGCCAAATTGTATCCACTGCAACAGCAACAACAACCAGCTTCAAAGGAGACCTGTACTTCATGGCCTATAATTACAGAATTTATTGCTCAATGACACAATATGAGATGCACCTGTTTTCCTACAGTCTCCATTGTATCACCTAAGGCTAAAACAAGGTACTCTTCTAAAGTGGGATGAACCAGACCTTTTAAAGCAGACTTTTCTAAATAATCACTTTAAGGAAGGAGGCTGTTTGCTTATCTGCCATAAAGTACTGCTGGAAATCACAGTCTAGTGACATGAATGCAGACTGAGCAATTCTCAAGGTTCACACCCTACTTTCATTCTAAAACTCTTACAAATTTGCAACAAAAAAATCCATCTTCAATAGATCATAGGGGGCTGCAGACTATGATGACACCACTTGCTGCTGACCCACGCCCAGGAAGCTTTGTCTGTGATTAGAAAACCCTATAACAGTTCTAAATATGGATTAAATAAAACAGCTTCATAGATTCTAAGAACCAAACAATATAAAAATATTTTTTTAAAAACAGTCCTTTTAACCTAGTATCATTAGAAGCCGGTCTGTAAGACCATGCATTTTAAAACCTGATCAGAAACTCTGGAATGTTGCATCTCAATAAAGATTTCCAGAGCCCAAAAAACTGTCAGAGAGAAAACTCCTGTCTGTTGTCCACCTATGATAGAGCACTTGTGATGGATATGGTGGTCCTGGTTTGTCTGAAATAATACTAGCCAGAAGGATATCTTGTTCATTTCTTTTGACCTTTAAAAAAAAATTAAGTGAATTTAATAGCAGGATGTCAAAAAGCCTACATAGCCAGACATACCAGCGTTGTGGTATGTGTGCTGTTTTCCTTAATCTGCAGAGATGGGCCAGCACAACATAGTAGCACCCACCAAACCTTGGAATTCACTGCTGCGGATCATGCCGTTCAGCTTTATCTACCAGCACTTTCACTCAACTAAAAAGAAAGTTGAGCTTGCTGCTATGCAGTTTCTCTCAGGTTTCTCCAGCAGTATTCACTAAAACTGTAGGGGGCTTTTGTGCAAACACACAACCAGGGATTGTGTTCAGCCTGGTTCGGCTAAATCAGTAGCTCCAAAGATCAGTTCAGCCTGGTTCAGCCTCCAAAGATCAACTGCTGGCCCCACCTGCCCACTTCGGCTCCATATTTTATTTCCTGCATTTGAAACTCAGCTGCATCGCACATTGCCACCTGTCAACTGTTGAAGACACAGGGAGAGTACAGGAGTGCAGGAGACGGTCAGTAGGAAAGCCTCTGCGCATGTGCAAAGCATGCCAACCAAGCCACTCCCACCGAACTGATGGTAAAACAATTTGAATCCTACCACTTTGCACAACCATATGTTTATGTTGGTCACAGAAGTCAAAGGGCTTTGTTGCATTGTGAACCAGCTCTAAGGAACCTTTATCAAAGCAAAACATTCCTTGAAAGCATGGCTCAGAGATGGATATACACACATGAGTCTACGAGCTGTCTAATCTAATCATCTATTATGGGGAAAGGCTGTGAGGAATATTCTATTGAACCAAAAGTAAAGGTAGTCTTTGACTTACAGTCATTTATTCAGTGACTGTTCAAAATTACAAGGGTGCTGAAAAAAGTAACTTACAACTGGTCCTCACTCTTACAATCTTTGCAGCATTCTTGCGACCATCTGATCAAAATTCAGGCATGTATTTATGATGGCTGCAGCATCCCAGGATCATGGGATCACTATCTGTGACCTTCACAGATGGCTTTGAAAAAGGGAAATCAGTGTAGGAAGCCAGATTTGTTTAACAAGCATGTGATTCACTTAACATCATCATCTTCATTTAACAACCCCCACAATCCCTTGCAGGGTAGAGTCTGGGCAACTGAATGGAGCTAGCAGAATGTTTTAATGGCCGGATGGCCTTCTTGATGCCAAAGCGGAGTTTAGTTCAGCATATATTTTCTCAGTGTGCCCAGAGAGAGAAATATCTGCCTCTACCTAAGATCGAATTCACAGTCTCCTGATTGTGAGGCAAGAGCTCTAGGCCACTACACCGCTCTGTGTGATTCACTTAACAACTGCAGTAATTTGCTTAACAACCATGGCAAATTGGTTAATAAAATCAGGTGTGACTCACTTAACAATGGCCTTGCTTAGCAGTGGAAATTCTGGTCCCAGCTACAGTGATAAATCAAGGACTACCCATATATCTTAGACAAAGCTAAGTTGGGCAGATTATATCTTCATATAAAATGTATTTAATATCAGTTTATTTTCTCAACAAAAATCACACTATTCTTGGAAGACGATAGGCAAAACTTTTAAGCAGAATCATCAATTGTCCTACTAATGTAGCTATTGACTCCATGAGCAGTCCAATCTGTGACTGATTTGTTAACAATTGCCCACCTCTTTCCTCCCTGTTATTCAATGGTCAAATTTAAATATTTTTATTAAATATAGCAGTGAAATGTTTCTAGATGTCTACTAGCAGGGTTTTAAATTTAAATTAAAGGGGGAAAGGACACTAAAAACCTTTCAAGCCACAGCAGCTTTTGTTTCTTCTAAAAAAAAAAACAATTTGATGATTAACTTAACCATATGCACTTATTGCACTGAATTCTATCATGCTGTAGTATTATCTGTGAATAATAACTGTCCACTCTGATGCGGATCATCCTATTTACATCAACACAGGGGCACTAGATATGCAAACAGGGAAGTACAAGTGAGTTTACCTGTGCAGTTGATGAACAGCAATTGTGTTTAAGTATACTGTACACAATAAACACTGAAGAACTTCCACACCAACAGAAAATTAGTGGAGGAAGGCAATTCTTTTGATCTAAAGTGACTGATGAAAAATTAGAATCAGAAGATGAAAGAAGCAGTCCAGTTCTGTGCAAGATGATAAATCTGACAAATGATTTAAGACAAAGACAGCAAGAGAGATTGGATATGCTACAGCTATGTAATGTTTTAGAATCAAAAGCAAAAAGGTACTTTAGAGTCCCAAAGGTGTTTTTCAAAAGGCAACTGGCCTTTGTTTTTGTTTTTCTTGAAGATGTTTTGCTTCTCATCCAAGAAACTTCTTCAGTTCTGAAGAAGCTTTTTGGATGAGAAGTGAAACATCTTCAAGGGGGTAAAATCTAAGAAAGTCCAGTTGCCTTTTGAAAAAGCACCTTTGAGACAGCCATGACCTGGATGACTGATAATCTCCCTAGCTACGTGAGAGTGCACTACTCACAAAACATCTTTGCTATATTCAGGAGAGTAGCTCTCTTTTCCTAGGATTTCATAAATCCCTGAAGGTTATCCTGGGAAAAGCTGCATTTCATGCAACAGATGTTGCAACAGCTGCAACAGATGTCATGTTATATTATATTCTTATATTCTCGAACCATAACCCAATTCTGGACAAGAAGATTTGCAGGACCTTGGACAGATCACAGATAAGTTGTAAGATTCCATGTAAAAGCATAAGTTGTGATCATTAACTTTCCATCATTTTTCTACCAATTAGCTTTGGCTGATGTGCCATTTGCAGTCTTTCTTGGTTTCTGGGTGGAATTCAAAGTGCTCGTGTTGACCTATAAAGTCCCATGTGGCTTAACATAAGGGTACCGTCAAAACTACCTACCCCCTAAGGATTGCCTCTCAGAAAAAGCTGCTTGTGGTGTTATAGCTCCCAAGGTGAGGAAACTGAAGCCAAAAAATACTGGGGAATAGCCTCTTCTCACAGATTAGCCCTTCAGTAATGCTCTTCTGGCAGTTGGTGAAAATCAAAGTTTTCCAGATGACTTTTGGGAATTGATTATTCGCGAGTGACTGATTTTTATTTTTGTTTTTATATTGCTATTGTTATTTTTTATATTGTCATTAATATTTTGTTTTGTTTTGCACGTCTTCTGGGATTGTTGTACTGAAAATGTTTGATTGTGTTTCATAAAACGTTGGAGGTAACATAAATCCAGTAATTGTTGACAACATACAGAGCAGCGGGAGGGCAGAAAAAGAGGGCAGGGGAAGAAGAAGAGGAGGAGGAGACCACTAGCTCCAAATCTGGTTAAATCTGGTTAAACCTGCTGGATGCAGATGTACAACACTATGTACTTTCCTCATCTCTGCTGTTCTTTCTCTGCAGATTACCTGTATTTATAATTTCAAGTAAATCAAGAACCACCAGTTGACCATCTAAGAAAGAGCACTTGTTATAGATATTTTATTTTTCATATTTATCAAATCATGCAACCTAAATAGAATATGCAGGGAGAAATCCTACAAATAAAACATAGCACTGATCATATAAATAAATGTTATCGGAAAAACACCTACTGTACAATAAATCTTGCAATAGCAATGTAGTTAAATGTAAATAAATACCAAATATGAACATAATGTAATATAATAAATATGAAGTTTATAATCATTATTTCCATCCTTGCATCGCACTGGCTGGCAAAAAAGCTAATAAATTAAGAGGGCATATTTTAGCTTCCTATTCTTCTATTTCAAATGATTAAGCCTGTGTTCTATCTTATTAGCCAGTTAAAATCTTGACATTTATGGAAACAGCTCTTCAAATTTGCAAGGGAAGAGGAAAGGTCAAACTGAATCAACAGTTTATTTGTTAAAAAATGAAGGTTTTTTGTTTTTTTTTGGCAGCTGGTGTTCTGGACCTCAATACATCATAAACCAGTGTTTCAATGGCTTTCTTGAGAACCTCTCAAATTGGAATGGATACATACATCCTTTATCATTGCTTTATTCTCTGGAGGAGAGGTTCAAATAAATACTAGACAGGAAAAGTCATCAAGAGGCTGTATAAATAGCCTCTGGGATCTTTTAAGAAAATATGAGGCCAATGAGACTCATTTTACTTCTCAGTTATGTCAACAGTATTGCCAGCATTTACCTTTTCACATAGATGGAGGACCAGGTTACACAGGATAAAAATTAACTAGATATTAAACAAGGCTTCTCTGATGGCAGTTAAAGTAAACTCTCTGCATCCCAGATTAGGCATATATTTGGAAATGAATAGTCATATTGACTTTTGATTTGTTTTTTCTTCCCAGATCAGAATGGAGTATTTTCCCAAATGAAACCATGTTGTATTAGGGTTTCATTATTTTTGCTTTGTGCTTATGTCTGAGTGAATTTTAATAACTATTTTAGTGTATTTATCAAAAACAAAATTTCCAATTTAGTACATCTACTGTAGTTATTTTTCTTTTTTAGTACATCTACTTTTAGTACATTTAGTACATCTACTGCAGTTATTTTTCTTTTTTTCTTCTAGTACTTTCATTCTTTTATTTATTTTTATTAATTTGTATATTTTAATTCAGATTCAGGAGTATTGGATCTATAATAGTCTTGGTCTTGGGGATTTACAGGTCATCTATTTGTACTTAGCATCTTCCAGATCATTATTACCAATATTCCCAAAAAGAGTATCCTTTTGAAGATTTCTACTCTAAGATATATACAAATATTTTTTCAAAGATGACCTTTGAAGTGAAATTCATAACCATTGTTGAGATAACTGTCAAAGTTTACTGCAATGGTAAGAGAATTATAGGATTCCAAAAGGCAGTTTTGTACAGAGGCATCTTGATCAACAGAATGAAATATTCCAATTGGAAAATTTTCCTTAGAAGCAATACATTGAGTGGTACAGTGCTTAAAAAAGGGAGACCTCACCTGAGACACCTAAGAAGTCCTATTGCAATCTTTCAAATGTCAAGGCTTCTAAAGTTTGCTTTTTACCTTTTTTGTGGCCTCCAGGATGAATTGCCAAATGCAAATATATCAGATCTGTCATGCTTTATGGGTAGGATTGGAAGGGTGCTATTTTGTTTATTTAGGACTCTTTCTTATTCAGTCATAGGAGAGATGACTGATGACTTATTTAAGTCTCATGAAAGCCAAGAGCTGCATCAAGCAAAGTCTTCATGAAAATACATTTACTTGTAATGTGGAATTGCAAACTAATTTTGCATATATTGTTATACATTTAAGAAGATGAATAGACCTTTTCACTTGGTAAAAAGGGTCAAGATTAAATAAAGCAGACTAGAAAAGAAAGAAGGCATGGAAAAGAAAGTGTTAAACATTGCTAATGATAATAATTGGATTATTCAGTTGCTGTATAATTTAAAGTGACAAGATAGTACAAAGAAAGATTTGTAAAGAGTATCATGTGGAAACAATTTTAATATTCAAGGAACAAAAATAAGAAACATATTCACATCAAATATGTTGATGAGCGCATCATATTGTATCTAATTATAACTGGAATTGTTCATTATTTATAAGGGGAAGGGGAAGTAAAATTTCTGGCATTAACTATTTGGGTGGAGGCTTATTTCAAAGGTTTTAGGCACAGTATGAATAACTTGCTGCCAAAATGCAGCAACATCACCCTGACTGAATACTAGATGAAAATGTTTATTATTAAGCCTATAAGTCCAAAATCAGACCTGCGATCAACACTGAATGAAAAAGGTATAATGGTGATTATTATAATTTTCTTCTCTTCTTCTGCCCAGCTCTTCCTGTGAGAAGCTATTTAAGCTATGTGTGTGTAATCCAAGTAACCCATTTGCAGAACAATTTCAAGTGACTCTTAATAGACCATTAAATAATTCACTTTTCAAGCCATTTTTTTCTCTAAAGTGGCTTCCTCAGCCTGGTGTTTTTCCCAAATTCCCAATTATACACTCATAGGAACTGGATCGTAAAAACCTGATCTATTCCAACCTTTGCTTAATATAGGATCTACAGGAAGTTTGAGTTGCAAACACAGTAAACACCTAACAGATAGAAATCTACTTAAGGAAAGCTTACCTTCTCCCAAGCTTTCCATTCTGAGTAATTAATTCTCCTAATACTTAGTCAAAACTTGGCAATATCCATCTGGTAGCTGTAGTCTTGGGATGGTTAGGTGAAAAAGACAAGATGACAATCACAGCAATACAATTGAAGCTATGCCAATTTGTTTGAATATATGATGTTAATATGTATCCTTAAGGAGCAAGGCTTTTATGATGCTGCCAACACCACCATCTTCACTTTTTGCATCTTCCTTTCTTGATGACTTCACTGCCTGACAATTTCTTCTTTTTGACATTTGCTGCCAGGTGAACATCAGAGAAAAAGATGTATCTTATGCACAATTCTTCTTCAGAAGGACCTACCTTCTCAGGTAGAAGGACCTACCTTCTACCAATCCCTTCTTAGGGATTCCAAATCTCCATTTCTAAGAATTGAAAAATGAAGCCGAAAGAGCCTCTCCCTTCTTGTGCATCTTCTTTGTGCTTTTAAAGTTCATTTTCAATTCATCCAGAAGTAGTGCCATTATATAAATTTTTAAACAACCACCCAATTAATTTTAGTCATTCAAATGCAACAACCAAGAGTCCAATGATCACCAAATAATCCAAATACATGCAAGCTATTTCTTTTTGCTTTTTTTTTGCTTTATCTTCCTGGGGTTCTACAATTTAAGGCCCTGTCACACTGGCCGATGGATGCAAAACGTTAGTAAAAAGGACACAGCGGACGAGAAAAATGTTCCATCCGTTGTTATCCTCTCTCAAAAGGGGCAAAAATTTGCATAACCAGAGTCGATTATATGGAAAGGAACGGACGTGGGGAGGACGCAGGGCGGATGGAAAGCGGATGCGGAACGGAAGCCTAGCGGATGGAAGCGGATGAAAGCGGATGGGAGTGGATGGCACATCCGCAAGGCTTCTGGGGGACCACAGCAAAGCGGACGTGGAACAGAAAGAGCGGATGCAGAGCGGATGCCGAGCGGATGAAGCGGATGCAGAGCGGAAGCCTAGCGGATGAAGCGGATGCGGAGCGGAAGCCTAGCAGAAGCCTAGCGGAAGCCTAGAGGATGCCTAGCGGATGCCTAGAGTTCAATGTACATGCAGGGAGGATGCATTGCGTCAGCCCCATGGATATAAAGGGAAGCAGCTCCCAAGCAGGTCACCATTCAGAGGAAAGACCTGCTTCCAGACACATCGAGTGCCTTGCCAGCCTGCCCTGCATGCCTGCCTGCCAGCCTTGCTGCCTGCCATCCTGCCAGTCTCCCTGCCAGCCTGCCTGCCAGCCTCCCTGCCAGCCTGCTTGCCAGCCTGCCTCCCTGCCAGCCTGCCTGCCAGTCTGCCTGCCATCCTTGGTGCCTGCCTTCCTGCCAGCCTGCCTGCCAGCCTGCCTGCCAGCCTTGCTGCCAGCCAGCAACCCCACAACCATGGGGAAGAAGAGAAAGCCTCAGCCATCTGCTGCCAGCCCTGGCAAGAGGGACAGGGCCATCCTCCCACCCCCTGGCCTTCACTCTGTTCTGCTGGGGCTTCTGCAGCACGGGCTTGCTCTTCTGGGGCTGGGACTTCTTCTGCTTCTGCTTCTGGAGGAGCTCATGATGCTGCTTATGGCGGTGGTGCTTCTGCTGGTGCTTACTCTGCTGATGCTGCTTCTAGCGGTGGTGCTTCTGCTCGTGCTTACTCTGCTGATGCTGCTTCTGGCGGTGGTGCTCCTGCTGGTGCTTACTCTGCTGTAGCTGCTCCTTGTACTGCTGGTCCTGCTCGTCCTGCTGATCCTGCTGGTCCTCTCGTGCTCCTGGTCTTGCTCGTCCTGCTGGTCCTGCTCGTACTCCTGGTCTTGCTCGTCCTGCTCGTCCTGCTCATCCTGCTGGTCCTGCTCATGCTCCTGGTCCTGCTCATGCTCCTGGTCCTGCTCGTGCTCCTGGTGCTGCTGGCGCTGCTGGTGCTTACTCTGCTGATGATGATCCTGGTCCTGCTGGTGCTGCTGCTGCTGATGATGAAGATGATAATGATCCTGCTGCTGCTGCTGCTGCTGCTGATGATGATGATGATGATGATCCTGCTAGTGCTGCTGCTGCTGGTGGTGTGGAGCAGCAGCCCCTACAACCTGGAAGCCCCTCTGATGAGGGCCCATCTGGTCCTGCCAAAGGGAGGAAGAGGCATATGCGAGAACAGGAGAGGAGGCAATACTCCATTGAGGAGGAACACAAGGATGAGGTACTGGAGAAGGCGGAGAGTCTGGGCTACACATCGGAGGTGCTCCTCGGCTGGTGGAAACATATGCACACCTGGTATGGGAAGCTGTACCTCAAGAAATCTGGCCAGGCCATGGTCAAGCTGACAGACAGAGAGACCTACGTGATGGCCAGGTGCAGCTTCCTGGAGGGTGAGATCCGCCACCGAGGAGCAGCACCTCTCACAACCCTCTCTCTCTGGCAGCCTGCTGAGAGCCAGTCCTCTTCCGGCTGAGAGTCAGTTCCTGTCTCCAGGCAGGTATCTGTGGAGGTCCCACGGCGGAGAACCCGCGGACAGCTGTTTTAACCATGGCGGAGCGCGTGGAGGACTCCCTGGCTCAGTGGGAGAAAGGAGACGGCACTTCCACCACAGTCCTACCCGCATCCACCCCCAGATCCACCTCCACAGAAAGGCAGAGAGCCAGACAGGAGGGGCAGAGCCACACTGTCCTGCTGGAGATCAGGGACACCATCTGTAGCAGCATAGATCTCCTCTCTCAGCTGGTCCACACTGACTCCTCATCCTCCAACTGCAAGCCCTTCCTCACCTATGTCAACCAGACCCTCACGGACATGGCGGAACCCCAGTACCAGGTGGTGAAGGACCGGATCACCAAGCTGCTTCACAACCCTCCAGACCAAGATGAACCTGCTCCCACCCAGTCCAGGTCTGCTTCTCCACCCCAGGTGATGTCCCTCCCATTCCAAGGCTTTCCACAGGCCCTCACCTACCAGGGCTACGGCTACCAGGAGGTCCAGCAACACATGGTGTGTGGAGGAAGCTCTCAGAGAGCTGGCTCAGTCCCATGATGTTGAGAGCCCCTTCCTCCATGACATGGGGTGTCAGTCCCAAAACCGATGACAGATCTTCTGAGGCCGGGCTTGGCTGTGGGGTGGAGGAAGGAGGAGCGTAGTGGGGCTGTCTGTTCTGCAGCTGAGCTAGGTGAGGTGTCGGTGGCATCTGTGGCATTGGTGGCATCTGTGGCATGAGTGGCATCTGTGGCATCGGTGGCATCGGTGGCACCTGTGGTGTGTGATGTACCAGTGCCTGGACTGGGAAGGGCTCCCTGTGCTGCTGGAACTCCTGGTAGCCGTAGCCTTGGAAGGTGAGGGGCTGTTGAAAGCCTTGGAAGGGTTGTGACATCACCTGGGGTGGAGGAGCAGACCTGGACTGGGTTGGAGCAGGTTCAGCTGGGCCTGGAGGGTGGTGCAGAAGACCTGTGATCCTCTCCTTGATCACCTGGTACTGGGATTCGGACATGTCCATGAGGGTCTGGTTCACGTAGGTGAGGAAGGGCTTTCTGTTAGAGGATGGTATGTCGGAGTGTACCAGCTGAGAGAGGAGATCTAGGCTGCTTTTGATGGTGTCCCAGATCTCCAGCAGGACAGTGTGGCTCTGTCCCTCCGGTTTGGCTTTCTGACTGCTTTCTGTGGAGGTGGAGCTGGAGGTGGGGGTGGGTTGGTCTCTGGTGGCATCATAGGACAACAATTTTTGAGCTTTGGTGGTACCTGCCTGGACATAGGAGCTGACTCTTGGCCAGAAGAGGACTGGCTCTCTGTGGGCTGCCTGAGAGAGAGGGTTGACAGAGGGGCTGCTCATTGGTGGTGGACCTCACCCTCCAAGAAGCTGCACTTGGCCATCACCTAGGTCTCCCGGTCAGTGAGCTTGACCTCAGCCTGGCCAGACTTCTTGAGGTGCAGCTTCCCGTACCAGGTGTGCATGTGCTTCCACCACCCGAGGAGGACCTCCGAAGTGTAGCCCAGGCTCTCCGCCTTCTCTCTCCAAGCCGCCTGCTTCCGCTTGGTGTCTCGATAGAGCCTGTGTCCCTTCCCCCAGAGGTACTCATTCTTCCTCAGCCATTCGAGCACCTCCTCCTCATGTTCCTCTTCAATGGAGTACTGTCTCCTCTCCCTATCTCGTGAATGCCTCTTCCTCCCACTGGCAGGGCCTTCTGGGCCCTCATCAGTAGGCCATTGAGGTTCTAGGGGCTGATCCACCACACCACCACCAGCAGCAGCAGGACCAACAGTAGCACGAGCAGCACCAGCACCAGCAGGACCAGGAGCAGCACCAGCAGAGTAAGCACCAGCAGAATTACCAGCACCAGGAGCAGCACCAGCAGAGTAAGCACCAGCAGAAGCACCAGCACCAGGAGCAGCACCAGCAGAGTCAGCACCAGCAGAAGCACCAGCAGAGTCAGCACCAGCAGCAGAAGCCCCAGCAGAAGCAGAGTCAGGGCCAGGGGGTGGGATGGTGGTCCTGTCCTTCTTACCAGGGCTGGCAGGAGTAGGCACAGGCTTCCTCTTCTTCCCCATGGTTATTGGCTGAAGATGTGTCTGGCAGCAGGTCTTTCCTCTGAATGGTGACCTGCTTGCGAGCTGCATCCTTTTATATCCAGGGGCTGACGCAATGCATCCTCCCCGCATGCACAGTGAATGCTTTGCATCCACTAGGCATCCGCTAGGCATACGCTAGGCATCCGCTAGGCGTCCGCTCTGCATCTGTGTCATCTTCTACTCATCCGTTCCACATCCGCCCCTTCCGCTGCACGTCCGCTTTGCTGTGCTCCCCCGGAAGCCCTGCGGACGTGCCATCCGCTTCCATCCACTTCCATCCGCTAGGCTTCTATGGAGCATCCACTTAACATCCTCGCTACGTCCTCTCCCCATCCATTCCTTTCCGCTGCTGTCCACTCTGTTTATGCAAATTTGGGGCACTTTTGAGAACGGATAACAACGGATGGAACATTTTCTCGTCCACTGTGTCCTTTTTACATACGTTTTGCATCAGTCGGCCGATGTGACCTAGCCTTAAGTCTCTTGGTTATCAATATAGGGAAAGGGAGAGAAGAAAAAAAAAGCCAAACCTTTCCCTTTTCATTTTCCTTCGCTGCTTCCAAATCTTCTTTGGGAACGATGTTACTTTTTTTTAGTTTAAATTCCAGGGTACCTTAGTTGTTGCTTTTGCAATTTTTAATTGCAAAATTGCAATTTTTAATTGCGGTCAGCCAGAACTTTCACTTCTTATCTTCCTCCTGCACATTCCTTTCCAGTCAAGTTCTTCTTTGAGGTGGCCATTTCTGACTACTGCTGCAACCACCTTCAGGAAAGGGAGTAATGGCCAGCTGAGGAGGAGAGATGCGGCTCTCCTCAACCCCATGGGCAGTCTCCCCCCTCTTCACCACCTCTATAGGGTGGCTTAGCCCCAAAACCAGCCAGCTTGAGGTGCTCCAGTGGCGAGCCCAGACCGAAACTGTGCACGATCGCGGATTTCTGTCTGTCGCCGAAGAGGCTCAAAACCGGACAATTCTTAATGGTTTAGATTATTTGAGAGACCCATTCTTTCCCTAGTTTTGGAATATTCTTTGAGAACATCTGTTATCAGGCAATGAAAATAAAATATACTAAATCAGTCAATAAATCGTAATGTTAGCAATTAAGAAATGACTCTTTGGGCATTGATTCCATTATAAAACTGTTGTTAGTGCTATAAAGTTATTTAGAGTATTCAGTTATAACTGCCTTCTTATACCTTAATTCCATGATTTTACATTCTCCAGGCTGGGAAGATAGAAGATAGGTCTTGATGATTGTCCTTAAATGTTTTGAAAAAAGTTATCAGATTCTCGCTCCTCTTCTCAAGACTCAGTTTTCTAGTTCTAACAAGATCTCTTCACAGGACTGAGGACATTTCTGCATCTGCTACTTGAATTTCTCCTATCCTGTATGTTCATGCAAACTAGCCTTTAAACTGGTTTCAGAAAATTATATCTGAACTGAAACACATTGGCAGCAGCTTTCAAATATTCAGTTTGGACTGGGAAATATGATGACCTCCCATTAGACAATTCTCCCACTTTCTTGCTGTGAATGGATCTTTTTGACATAATATATATAAAACAAATAAATTTCTGAGGCATGACAAGAACTTAGGATTTCCTGGTTTATTACCCATTGATACCACATGAACAGATTTGATTTTATGATCATTGTAAAGCAAGTCAGCATGAACATTGAGCAAATGTCCTTGCCTTCTAATTCCACTGTGAGTTTATGTATCTCCGCACAGTCCAGTATTTTTTGTATCAGGTTCTCTTCGGATGGTATCTTTTCTTTTTTCCAGCCCTGTGTAAAAGCTATCCTTGCCGCCATTATGATATGTCGAATGATGTATTGGATAAGCTTGCTAAATTTCTCCTTAATTATTTCTAATAAAAATATTTCAGGTTTAAATTCTAATTGGTGTTCTGTAACTTCTTGTAACCATCTTTGTATCCTCATTCAATGTTTTTTTGCTTCTGGGCATTGCCACCACAAACACTCACCACATACGCTCAGGTCCTTTAGACATCAGCTGCTCTGTGTAGAAACCTATTTATCATCAGTATTAAAATCCATCTTGTTGTGTCCACAATGCACATTTAAATACACTATTTTTAATTTTCTTTAAAATCAGTCAGCCCAGTACTACATTATCACTTCCCCGATCTTCTCACTACTTCAACTAAGTCTTTCTTATTATCTAGTATTAACTCAAGAATAAGTAATCTTCTTGTGCTTTCCTCTAATTTTTGGAAGATAAATTTACTCACAAGTTCAAAATTGGCTTCGACTTTTTGAATTATGTTGCCTCATTTCAAAAACTAAGCCAGCTTTTTCCCTGGTTCTATGATTCAGAAACTTGAACTTGAACCAACTTGCTTGCTTGTTAATCCTCTTTCTGCCTCCCAGATCTCAGGTTCAGGTGAACTATTCCATTTTAAAGCAATCATCCAGATTTCCGAAACAGCCTGGGGCTTTTATGCTAGAAGGGAAACAGATACAATTCATGCCAATTTTATTATGTTTAATTTGTTGGGGGGAAGCACTACTATTGCTGCAGGCAGGATTGTAAGGATTATCAAATAGTCAAAATACTCCGGATCAACCATGCTGCCTGCGTTTAAAGCTAGATTTCCTGGAACCAGTCTAGATTGTTGAGGATTTATCTTCTTTATCCAATTACTATAGCTGCATGCATTTGTGCTTAGACATTCTGGGAAAAAAGCAACTGAATGCAAAACTGCTGATACGATTTCATTATATTATTACAATGTAATTAATTAACTGAACAAAATTTAATGGTACCCAACTATAGTGTATTTCCCTATACAATTATGAGGAACGTGAAACACCTCAAAAATTATAAAGTAAGCTCATTTTACTCTGAACATCTGTTTTGTACAGTTCAAGGTGTTTGGAATTTGAAGCTTCTATACATTTATCATTTATGGAATAATCTTTTCTCAATGTCTTGTCAGTCACTGATCTAAAAAAGCCAATTGGCAATTAATAGAAGGGAAGAGAATTCCAGACCATTTTGGACTGACTGATTTCAGATTAATTTCAGACTACTTTGGTGAGATCGGGGCAATAAAGACAGTGATGGTGTAGAAGTGCCCCAAGTAAAGATAAATCAAAATAGTTAAAGGAAACAGTAAACTGCTAGTTTTATCTCTAGCCAAAATTAAGATAGAAAGTATCCTAGAATTCTTTTTAAACCTGGAGGATGGGGATGGAAATGGGAATGAAAAAGATGAAGTCAGCCAAGTAAAGAAAAGTATATTATAAAACATAGTAGATGCCATAGGTTCCAAGATTTCTAAAGTCTGCTGGTCCACTGGCAATAAGGTAGAACTGAGAATGTGTGCTTATATCTCTGCTTCCTTTGCTCAGTGTATACCTTTATGCATACACGTTTTGAGAAATTCAGTTCCAATGAGATAATAAATTTATTCTAATTCTAAAGATAGTGTATACATACCGGTTTGGGAACATGTCAGAGGAACAGAGGATGGTGTATCTAGCAAATCCTCAGCTTTAAGGTTTCAGAAGCTGGCAAGGGTGAATTGAAGGTCAATTCAGATTTCCCTCTGCAAGACTGGATGTTCTTCTCTGACTGCTGAGAAAAAAAATCTGGAGAATGCTTCAGGGAATATAGAGCTACTAGCTGCTATATAAAGAATATGTTTTAAGTGGAATTAAAAGAAATGAAAGATGAAAATCAAAGATGTGACTGCATTGTATTAATTGAATTAGAAGCAACTGTTAGGCATAATGTGGATGTCATGTGGTTGGGTTCAAGGAGAAGTTACAGCATGCACAGATTTTTCCTTTGAAGTGCAGTCATCAATGAGAAATAAATGGTTAATAAAAAATAAACAAATTTACTAAATTCTCAATTGACAAATTATTTACTGAGGCTAAATAAGTTAAATCCAGTGGGATTGCCAGGTCTACCTCAGAATATAGGAATTCTACTTTTGACCAGACAATTCACATTTTCCCCCTTCTTTTCCTCCTTTCCTTCTAATTTTTCCTGTTAGTAAAAAATA
The DNA here is from genome assembly GCA_015471245.1 of Laticauda colubrina. NCBI lineage: Eukaryota > Metazoa > Chordata > Lepidosauria > Squamata > Elapidae > Laticauda > Laticauda colubrina. The sequence continues at coordinate 62,939,930 of BLBF01000002.1, read as the reverse complement.
ATAAAGATGAAGTAAATCACTAACAATCCGTGGACCTTTTATTATTTCTCAATCAGGTGCTTCAGATAGATGCCTAATCTAATCATATGACTTGTTTGTCAATTAGTCTTAGTTGCTGCCTAAATCAAACAGCAAATAGCTTCTGTTCTGGACAAAATTCAAAAGTATATATCATCAGGGTTCACTGGCATTGTTCCCGTTCAGCTCCTGCAAGCTGTCAGACCCTCTTGGCAATAAAAAAGAGAATTAGAATACATTATAAGGGTCAGTAACATGGCACTTACTGCTGCCAGAGGACTTGCTGCATTCTTCAATGGTCTTCGTGGCTCTCCTTAAATGAATTAAAATTATTGTTATTCAAAATTATTTTTATACTTTGCTAAGCATTGCCAGATACTTCAGGATTTTAATAATTTAATTCCTCTATCTCAGAATTTCACAGGAATCTGGAAATTAGGGTTGTTCATAGAGGTAGATCAAAAAAGGGCAAGGTGCTGGACACAACCAGAAAAAATGGTGTCTCTCCTTCTTTCATGTGAATCATCTGATACGCTATTCACAGTTTTCTTGTTTGAGGCATAAAAAAATATAAGTGTGCAGATAACCATGTGCTGCAGTGTAACATGATAATTTTTTAAAAAAGAAATTAAGCAGAAAATATTTTATAATGAAATTAATTACCTTGCACAGAGCGGTTTTGGAACACAGTTTGATAGCAAATCAATGTCCAAAACTCCAGTAATATGCTGAACAAAGGTATATTACGCCATATAACGCATAATAATTCAAAATATATGAAGAATATTCAGTATGTGCTGGGATTATGACTTTCAAGAATTTAAGAATGAGTTGGAATATCTGGGTATGTTTCAGCAGGACAAAAAAGAGGAGGGGGAAAAAAGATGGAGTATCAAGTGAGTGTAGGAAAAAAACCAACTGATTAGGTTACAAACTGTTAAACATTATGTAAAACCAAATTGTTGAATAATGGGACAAGCTGCCCAGAGTTTCACGTTTTGTTGAAAGAATTTGTAATTCATTTTCTCTTGGAAATTTTCCAGGAGAGACTGGTTAGACATATTTTTATGTCTGGGGTACTTTCACACATGACACTAAAAGCATCCATGTGCCTCCCTTGCATTATTACTGCATACATAAATGTTGTCAATGAATAAATGAAAACAGTTAAGAGTCTTGAAATCAGATTTTCAGTCTAGACAGTATACATTTTAAATTCAAATTACTAAAGCGGAGCGTTGCTATAAGTCACCAGTAAAATTGTCTAGAGTTGCATAAAGGCATTCCAAATTTATGGCTAAATTGGGTTCTTTGATCAAGAAACGGACAACATCTACATTTCTTCCTAACTTGAACCATCTTAAAAACTTTTTGCTTGAAACAAAAAAAATGAATTTGTGATTTATGATTCTGATGATTAGAGAGACTAGATTATAGAAAGAAGAGAGCTACACTGTATCCATAGGGTATAATTTTACTTATAACTGTTATAAAGAAGATTCGAACCTACTGCTTTGTATCTTTTTTCTTTCTTTTCTAATTTTTCTTTTTGATCCCTTTCTTGCACTTTATCTTTTTTTATTTCTTTTTCTTTCCCTTTTCTCACTTTACATTAATTTGTATTCATTTTGAATCTTCCTTTTAAAAATCATTCATAAAATTATATACCGCAAAAAATTAAGGGGATAATACAAAAAACACTATTAGTACCCTAAACAAAAACAACAATGCATCCTGGATTAAGGCACTTTTCAGACGAGATGACCCATGGGAATTCAATTCCTTGTAAATCTTTGCATCAAAGATATCTCTGTTACACAGAATGGAATGAGGTTAAAATGTATTGCCAACTTACTATTTGCTGACTTCTTTTAATTTCCCTGTGTGATGACTGCTCTCTGTGTGCAGCCATCTGTGCATAGCCACTCACCACATGAAGCCTCTGGCTTTTATCTTGCAGGTTTCATATAGCAAAATGCAACATCCAAATGGCTTGCTATGTGAAGGACTTAAATTGATTAAAATGCAACTAACCCAGTAACATGAATTAGCTACAATGACAACTACAGATGGTCCTCAATTTACAACAGTCTGTTTAGTGATCAAAGTTACAAAGGCAGTGAAAAATGTGCCATATGACCATTTTTCATAGTTACGACCTTTGCAGCTTCTCCATGGTCATGTGATCAAAATTCAGGTGATTGGCGACTGGTTCATAATTATGACCTTTGCTGCATCCCAGGGTCATGTGATCACCTTTTGTGAACTTTTGGCAAGTAAAGTTGATTGTAGTGGGGATTAATCTTTTCCGCACCAAATGCCAAAATGGGAGTGCACATACCCTGAAAAGGAACCGAGTGCCGAAACACACATGTGTGCCAAAAACCGGCCACCTGGTCTTTCGGCTTCTAATGCTCATGCGCACACGAAAACCAGCTGGCCATCTGGTTTCTAACACACATGTGCAGTGGCCAGCTGGTCTTTGCAACCACATGTATGCCAGCCAGCTGGTTTTTTGCATGCACATGCAGCATTAGAAACCGGAAGATCAAGTGGCCGGTGCTTCTGTGCACGCAAAGACCAGATGGCAGGCATGCGCCAGAACCCAGAAGTGCAATGGGTGATGGCTGGCATGCCCAGAGAGATGGCTTTGCATGCCACTTCTGGCACACATGCCCATAGGTGTGTCATCAGAGGTCAATGGAAAGTCACATTCAGTTAACAACTGTGTTACTAACTTATCAACTGCAGTGATTCACTTTACAACTGTAGCAAGAGAAGTTATAAAATGGGTAAAAACTCACTTAACATAAATTTAGGACTCAATTGTGGTTGTCAGTCAAGAACTACCTGTACTACAGATGCTGGTGGAACGGGGGCACAATAGAAGCAGGCTAAAGAAATGTTAGTATGTATCAATCTTTTGAGGAAAGCCAAGTCTAGAAACAGATACAGCAGGAATTCCACTACTTTATTGTTGTGGGTAAATTAACAGAATCTTGAAAGTCTGTTCAAAATCTTTACTGCCCCTTTTTAAGGACAAGAAGGAGCTATTCTGAGTCTCTTTGTCAGGATTTTGATTTTCCTAGGGCTGAGCAACCTTTTTATCTCTCCTAAAGCGCCTGTCACACTGCACCAACGGATGGAAAGAGGATGTAAAACGGAGAAAAACACTTACCATCCGTTGGTTAATGCGATGCTTCCGTTCTGTACTAACTGCCTCCGTTTTGCTTCCTCTCTATCCGTCCAGCATCCGTCTATTGACGTTTCATCTGCTCAGAGGGTTTTGAGCTGCTCAAAACTTTTGTGCAGAAAATGTATCCAATGCGTCCGTTGTGCATCCGCTAGGCATACGGGGGACATCCGTTCTGCATCTGTTACGCATCCGCTATATCCGCTAGGCATCCGTTCCGCATCCGCACAACTCAGATCCACTCGGACGCAGGGAGGAAGCGGAACGGATGCAGAACGGACGCGCAGCATTAGTAGCACGGATGGAGAAAGGATGAAAGCGGATGCAGCACGCAAAGAAAGCATTTAAAGTGGAAAAAACATTCGCAGAGGGGATCTATCTTGGATAATAAGGATGTCTAGAGGATGCCTAGAAGATGCAAAAGGACACATACGGGAAAACCTATACTGCCTATAAAAAGGGGGAGCAACTCACCTGCATCTCACTTTCAGACCAGCAGCCCTGCTGTACAGACCTCTGCAGCCTTCATCTGGATCTTGCTCTTCCACAGCATCCATTGTTGTCCACCATGGATCGTAACAAACTCCTTTTGGTAGCCACCATCCTTCTGCAACAGTGCGAAGCCATCTACAGGCTCTGTGAACTCTACTACAGGAAGAAAAGGAGACAGCCAAGAAGCATCTGGGTCCGAAGATGGATCGGGAGAAGAGCAGAGTACAGACTGTACAACAAGCTGATGGTGGAGCTCAGGAACGAAGACACTCATGCATTCCAGAACTTCATGAGGATGCCTCCAGCCATGTTTGACGAAGTTGTGCAGCAGCTGACACGCAGGTTGACCAAGCAGAGCACCAACTTCCGGCCCAGCCTGGACTCTGGGCTCAAGGTGGCACTGCGCCACCTGGCCTCAGGGACCACCTACAGGAGCATGCAGTACGGCAGGAGGGTGCCACACAACACCATCAGCATTGTGGTCAGAGAAGTGGTGCAGGCCATCATCGAAGAATACTTGGAGGAGCTCCTCCAGTGCCCCTCCACTGAAGAAGGATGGAAGAAAGTTGCAGAGCAGTGGTATCAGAAGTAGAACTTCCCCCACACCGTTGGAGCCATAGATGGCAAGCACGTGGCCTGCAAAGTGCCAGCCAAGTTGGGGTCCACTTATTTCAACTACAAGGGCTTCTTCAGCATCGTCCTCTTCGCCATGGTCGATGCTGACTACAAGTTCATGTACATTGATGCTTCAGGCAACGGGTCATGTTCTGATGCCCAGGTATACAACTCCAGTGACCTCAAGGAGGGGCTGGAATGCAACCTCATCATGGGCGTCCCAGATCCAGACCCACTGCTCAACGACACGCAAGATGTGCCCTACTTCATCATGGGGGATGACGCCTTCTCCCTCAGAACCTACTTCATGAAGCCCTACACTTCCAGACTCCTCACCCGTGAAGAGAGGATCTTCAACTACAGGCTGTCCAGGGCAAGGTGGGTGGTGGAGAACGCCTTTGGCATCCTGGCCAACAGGTTCCAGGTACTTCTCACCACATGCAGCATCGCCCAGAGACCGTGAGGAGGATCATGGAAGCTTGCTGCAACCTGCACAATCTCATATGCACCCGCTTCCCAGTCTTGCAGAACAGGCTCGTGGACCGCCAGCAAGGCAATGAGAACATGGAGCCTGGGGAATGGAGGAAAGGGCGAAACCTGATAGACACTGAGGATGTGCAAGGTCCCAACAGAGCCTCAAGTGAAGGGAAGAAGCAGCGCAACCTCCTGAACCACTGGTGCAACTCCCCAGCTGGAGCAGTGGAGTGGCAAGACAGGATGGTAGATGATTAATGGATGCTTCCTTCAGCCTGTCTCATCACGCAGATGAGATTGGGCCATGTATGTTGGGTGGGCCTACAATGAACAGGGCATTTAATAAAGAGTTGTGTTTATGTTGACATATGTGGATCAATGCTTACATTGTTATTGATAATGAAGGGCCATCGGTGTGGCACCTGGAAGGGTGGACCATACAGTCCCACTATGTTTGCACTGGAGGTTTATCTATCCCACAGCTATTACCCATCCCAAAGGTATCCCTGCCCACCCCATTGCTATCCTTACCCATCCCACAAACATGCAAAGGTTTAAACCATTTCTAAAAGTTTCCACCAAGACTTTAGTTAATAAAGTAAATGAGGCAAGTGTGTGAAGCAAAGATAATATTTATTAATAACAAGCTGTAAAAGAAAAATGACCCAAGTCAAGTGTCCAAATAAAGACTACAGGTAGCCACCCAGTCTCTGGAACTCCTCTTGGTCACTCAGAGGTGTGCCCAGTCTCAGGGGTGAAGGGTCCAGGTGCTGTGGAGGTGGCTGCTGCTGGAGTGCTGGTCTGGAGTGCCTGGCCCTGAGAGGACAACAGGTGACAGTGTGTTGAGGAAGCTCTCGGACAGCTGGCTCAGCCCCGTGATGTTGAGAGCTCCTTTCTCCTTTCTCCGAGGACAGATGTACTGAGGTCGGGCTTGGCTGTGGGGTGGAGGAAGGAGCAGTGTAGTGGGGCTGTCTGGTCTGCATCTGAGTGAGGACTGGCGTTGGTGGCATCGGTGGTGTGGGTGGCATCGCTGTCATCGGTGGCATCATCGGCGTGGGTGGAATCGGTGGCATCGGTGGAACCGGTGGCAACTTTGTCTCCCGATGACTCTGTGCCTGGACTGGGAAGGGCTGCTGCCTGTGCTGCTGGACCTCCTGGTAGCCATAGCCCTGTTAGGTGAGGGCCTGTGGGAAGCCTTGGAATGGGAGGGACATCACCTGGGGTGGAGGAGCAGACCTGGACTGGGTGGGAGCAGGTGCCTCTGGGTATGGAGGGTTGTGAAGCAGCTCGGTGATCTGGTCCTTCACCACCTGGTACTGGGGTTCCGCCATGTCCGTGAGGGTCTGGTTGACATAGGTGAGGAAGGGCTTGCAGTTGGAGGATGAGAAGTCGGACCAGCTGAGAGAGGAGATCTATGCTGCTACGGATGGTGTCCCTGATCTCCAGCAGGACAGTGTGGCTCTGCCCCTCCTGTCTGGCTCTCTGACTTTCTGTGGAGGTGGATCTGGGGGCAGATGTGGGTAGGGCTGTGGTGGAAGTGCCGTCTCCTTTCTCCCACTGCACCAGGGAGTACTCCACATGCTCCACCACGGTTAAAACACCTGTCCGCGGGTTCTCCACCATGGCACGCTCCACAGAAACCTGCCTGGAGACAGGAACTGACTCTCAGCTGGAAGAGGACTGGCTCTCAGCAGGCTTCCGGAGAGAGAGGGTCATGAGAGGGGCTGCTGCTGCTGCTCCTTGATGGTGGATCTCACCCTCCAGGAAGCTGCACCTGGCCATGACATAGGTCTCTCTGTCCGTCAGCTTAACCGTGGCCTGGCCAGATTTCTTCAGGTGCAGCTTCCCGTACCAGGTGTGCATATGTTTCCACCAACTGAGGAGCACCTCCGATGTGTAGCCGACTCTCCGCCTTCTCTCTCCAAGCAGCCTGCTTCCTCTTGGTGTCCCTGTACAGCCAGTGTCCCTTCTGCCACAGATAGTCATTCTCTCTCAGCCACTCCAGCACCTCATCCTCGTGTTCCCCCTCAATAGAGTATTGCCTCCTCTCCCGTTTCCGCATTTGCCTCTTCCTCCCTTTGCCAGGACCAGATGTGCCCTCATCAGAGGGGCTTCCAGTTTGTAGGGGCTGCTCCTCCACACCACCAGGAGCAGCAGCAGCAGCAGCAGGATCATCAACATCATCATCATCCTCAGCAGCAGCAGCACCAACAGGATCATCAGCAGCAGCAGCAGCAGCACGAGCAGGACCAGGAGCACGAGCAGGACCAGGAGCACAAGCAGGACCAGCAGGACGAGCAGGATGAGCAAGACCAGGAGCACAAGCAGTACGAGCAGTACGAGCAAGTCCAGGAGCATGAGCAGGATGAGCAGGACCAGCAGGACGAGGAGCAGCTTCAGCAGAGTAAGCACCAGCAGAAGCACCACCTCCAGGAGCAGCCTCAGCAGAGTAAGCACCAACAGAAGCACCACCGCCAGAAGCAGCTTCAGCAGAGTAAGCACGAGCAGAAGCACCACCGCCAGAAGCATCATCATCAGCTCCTCCAGAAGCAGAAGCAGCAGAAGCCCCAGCCGCAGAAGAGCGAGCACATGCTACAGAAGCCCCAGCAGAAGCAGAGTGAGGGCCAGGGGGTGGGAGGGTGGCCCTGTCCCTCTTGCCAGGTCTGGCAGCAAATGGCTGAGGCTTCCTCTTTTTCCCCATGTTTGTGGGGTTGCTGGCTGGCAGGGAGGCTTGCAGAAGGCTGGCAGGCAGGCATGCACCAAGGCTGGCAGGCACCAAGGCTGGCAGGCAGACAGGCACCAAGGCAGGCAGCAAGGCTGGCAGGGAGGCAGGCAGCAAGGATGGCAGGGAGGCAGGCAGCAAGGATGGCAGGATGGCAGGCAGCAAGGCAGGCAGGCAAGGCACTCAATGCATCTGGCAGCAGGTCTTTCCTCAGAATGGTGACCTGCTTCCAAGCTGCTTCCCTTTATATCCGCAGGGCTGACGCAATAAATCCCCCCCGCATGCGCAATTAATGCCAGGCATCCACTAGGCTTCCGCTGTGCATCCGCTAGGCTTCCGCTCTGCATCCGCTTCATCTGCTCGGCATCCGTTCTGCATCTGCTGTATCCGTTCTGGGTCCGCTTTGCTGAGGTTCCCCGGAAGCCTAGCGGATGTGCCATCTGCTCCCATCCGCTCCCATCCGCTCCCCTCCGCTCCCATCTGCTCCTATCCGCTTCCATCTGCTAGGCTTCCGCTCTGCATCCGTTTTCCATCCGCCTTGCGTCCTCCCCCCGTCCGTTCCTTTCCGTGTTATCCGCTCTGGTTATGCAAATTTTCGGCCCTTTTGAGAGTGGATAACAACGGATGGGACATTTTTCTCGTCCGCTGTGTCCTTTTTACAAACGTTTTGCATCCGTTGGGCAGTGTGACAGGGCCTTAACATCTTTTCAAGATCAAGGCTGCTTGCTCTTAACCATAGGTCAGTGACAGGTAATGATTTGGGTCAACAGGCCCAGGGGATTTAGTGTGGTGTATTGGTGAAGGTTAAGGGAGATCTGAGTTCAAGTTGACGGTCAGTCGCAGAAACTGGATGGTTTTTTTCAATCTATCTTCCTCCAGGGCTGTTGTATCAGGGTATAATGGGACAAGAGAGCATTATGTACTCCACTTTGAGTCCCAGAGCAAAAAGCAGAATATAAATATGTAAATTTGGAATTTTAAGAATATGAGCGTAGTTACAAAAGAGCTTTCCTTTTCCCAAATAGTCATGATCATGCACAAAAGTCCCATTCACTCAAAAGCAAGCTAAGAGAGCTGACTTCCAGAAATTTCAAAATGTCCACAATGTTCTCTCCCACCCCAGGTGATTTTTCATTTGTTTCTAGACAGGTGGCACCCAGTAAGATCCTGGGTTGCCATCACCCACCATTTTTACTGTCTCCAAAGGCTTATATGGGGCCAAAAGGCCTTGTTTTGGAATAAAGATAATGACAGTAGAGCTTCTTGCTTTATTTTTTTAACATGCCAATTTCCAAGCTCTGTATTTCTTTTTAATTAAAGCAATATAAAACAAAAACATAAATGTGACAGATAGTTTGGCAAGCTTAAGGGAAACATTTGCAGGAGTCATGTTCCTTACCCTCCCTACCCTGCTGTTTCAGAAATGTCAAAGGTAGGAAGGATCTGTTTATCTAAAAATATCCCTTGATACAGTTTAAGTTGGTAGTTGTTAGCAGATCATGTTGGCTTCATGCAAAAAAAAAATAATCAGACAATAACACTCGGAAACTGCAAAGAATGAGACAATAACATTCCCTTTGATCTCATGCTATTTTATGCTGAAGTTTTGCTTTGTACTCTAAGAAAACATTAAACGATTGAAGCTTAAACTAAGTCTATCTGAAGCGCTTGACAGGAAATCTTTAAGACAAGGACCTTCACTAGTCTCCCCATAAGGAAATGTAAACTTCACTGAACGATGCATCTGTAATTTTTCTCAAAGGAGGATATACAAGATCTCTATTTGCACGTTAGCATGGTGAGTTGAAGTTCCATTTGTAGCTTTTTTGCCTCATGTTTGCTGCTTTTTGTAATTTGTAAATACATCTGGAGTGCATTCATAATCACAGAGTCTGTATCAGCCAGTTTTTCTTCTTTCCCCAGCAACAATCCTGTCAGTATGTCATGGAAGTACAGTATAAAACTAACTCCAGATTTAAGCCCCCACGTTCAGAAATCAAAACTCATTAGACTGTTTTTTTGAACCTATCATTATCTTTCATCTTTCTTCATCCTTGCAGGGATAATAAGGACCAATAGGAATTTTTAAATGTAGAACATAGAAAAATGGGACCTTGAAGGTTTTCTAGTCTAACCTCGTATTCACCCTGCATTTTAGGAGATTAAATCTAAATAAATACAGGTACACATTGACTTACAATAGTTCATTTAGTGACCATTGGAAGTTACAATGACTGAAAAAAGTGACTAATGTCAGGTTTTTTACATATATAACCATTGCAGCATTCCCATGGTCATGTGGTCAAAATTCAGGCTCATATTCATGATTTTTCTGGGGATCACATAATCATCTTTTGTGACCTTCTGACAAGCAAAGTCAACAGGGAAACTAGATTCACTTAATGATTGTGTGCTACTAATTTAACAACTGCAGTGATTTACTTAGCAACTGTGGCAAGAAAATTCCTCAAATGGGGCAAAATTCATGTACCAGCTGTTTCACTTAGCAACCAGAAATTTTGGGCTCAATAGTGGTCACTTGTCAAAGACTACCTGTATATGGACCAAACTTTTCAGACTTCTATTAGTTTAATTTAGTTTAGTTTATTGTCATTGTACCTCGTACAACATTCTTCACCAATCGTATTTTCCTTCATGTAGTTTTTAACATTTCCAGCCTGAGGTAGGCAATAACTGCTGATGCTGTCATCTTCATTCCCTAAAAAGCGTAATCAGTCAAATAAAAATGTGTTATTTTATAACATTCTGGGCAGGCTTCCCTTCCACCCCAGTGCCTGTGTTGTCTTCCAGAAGGCATTGGGTTGAAAAAGGATTAAGGAAACGAACCAGATCACCAAGTGTAATGAAAATAAACTTTTTATATATAAATTGAGGAAGTGCAATTTTCTGAAGGTTAAATTATAAAACGATAGGAAGATAAGAGTGCAGGCCCAAAGTCTGATCCCAGTGTCCTGACACTTAGAAAGGGTGGGCCAGCTGTCCAGCTCTACTCTGCCAGAAAGGAATGCCCGTCTGCTTTTTAAATGGAAGAAAAACAATCTATGGAGACAATTTAAAAAAGAAGAAGGTGTTCTGAGTGCTCCTCTCAAGCCTGTTGAAATTAACAGTGAAATATGAGCTCTTTGAAATAGCCAGACAGAGAATGAAATACATTGAAAGGAAATGGCAAATGCCTTCAAAACATTTTTTTCCCTCAGTTAAACCTGGGGCTTGCTTGAAAAAGTGAACCTTTCTTGATGTCAAACTGACATTGGCTCCTCATGACCTCAGTGCACAGTAGGTGCTAAGGAGCAGGGGTTTGTTCAGGAAGTTCAGGGGTGGTAAAAATGTTTTGATTCTGCAGCTGAAGAAAGGCAGCTAGGATCTTGCAAGCAAGCCTTGGAATATTGTATTTGTTTTTACAGTGTGGTCATTATTTTCCTCACAATGTGGTTCCTGCAATCTTTCAAGTCTTTTGACTCCTTTCGTCTGCAGATAATGGCTTCCATGGACTGTTTGCTTATTTGTGATGCTGTCTCTCTTGCAGGAGAGATTTTTGCCTGCCTGTATCCTGCCCAGTACAATTCTAGGCCACAACCAGAAAATTACAGCCAGGAAGCCATAAAACACCACAAAGATCTTCCTTTTTATAACTCACTGATGGAAACCATCTGTGATAATTGATAGAGGTGGGCACATTTGAGAGGTTGGTTTTGATTAATTTCTAATCCTCATTCTATGCATAATATTTTGTTCTACACTAATAGACACCATGAAAAGAAAAAGGAAAGGTGTGTAGAGTGCTTCTTGAGTATATTAAAAGTCTGTTTTATTGTTAACTAAAAAGCTTGGATATTGCTATGGGCATCTGAAAGACAGTATGGCCATCTGTGTGGTCAAAAAAACAACAACACTCAGATAAACATGGCACTATTTCTATTTTCTAATTGTTCCAAAGCACTATGTAGGCAACTGATCACATTTATTTTTGCCAACTTCAAAATACTAAGAACAAGCAGGGAACCATAAAACAACCATGAAACAATCGGGGCTGCTGTTCATCAATAAGAAAGTGGGAAACAATTATTAAATGGTGGCACAAACATACCCTATCAACTTTTTTTCTATGTTTCTATGACAATGGTTTTATCATATATATCTAAGATAGCTTAGTCATCCATAGCTGTTTAGCTATTAGTATATTTCCTCTTTAAGCAACCCATTATCTGCCACGGTTTTACGACTTGTATAATTGACATGGTTTACTTACAATTTTTTTCTCCTGTGCTCTGGGATCAGCTCAGCATCAATTGACCACTTTAAACTGAGCCACACATTTATCCACTACATTCCCTAGGCTTTCTCCTTAGGAATCATTTTAGCTTAAACTAAACTATCACTCAGTACCTGCCAAGTTTCAAAGCTGATATGCATTTTGGAGACCTAAATCAAGTTGGAGAACTTAAACTCATTTTTCCTGTCACCCAGACCTATTGTGGTCTTCAATACATTAATTTTCACATCCATGCTCCTGGTTGCATTATGTTCTCCATTATCAGTTAAGTTCTCAGCTAAAACCAAGCATAATCTGCACACAAAATATATGTAGTCCTCGTGTCTATGAAGATTCTCAGTCATCCAGGTCATGGTTGTTCCAAGGGTGGTTTTTCAAAAGGCAGCTAGACTTTCTTGGTTTTGCTTGGAGACGTTTTGCTTTTCATTCAAGTGGCTTCTTCAGTTCTGAATGAATGGTGGCGAATGGAAGGATTTATATTCCTTGCAGTCACCTGGTCATCAGCACTCTTTCTGAGAATTGTAGAGGCCACCTGAATAGTGCAAACAGGTGTAGAACTATCTTGGAAGTGCTGAAAGGACTGTGTTGTAAAAAAGAGATAGGTGATATCATATATCTCTGTTCAGAGAGGGCTGCTCAATCATAATATAGTTGGCCTCTTTGACCCCTCTTTCAAATCAGTGGTATTCTTTGTCCAGAATACGGACTTTGCTGTCTTCAAAAGAGTGACCTTTATGTTTCAAATGTGGGTGGATTGCTAAATCTTGTCCTGATGAAGTTTTTTTCTCCTATATTGTGCCCAGTGTTTGTAAAGTGGTTGTTTTGTTTCTCCAGTGTACAGATCTGCACATGTCTCACTGTAGTGCATATATTAGTTTGTGTCTGGATGTTTTATCCTTAGGATGAACAAACTTCTACCTTAAGTATTTTGGGGCTTATTGTGTGTATGTATATTGTGTTGATTGAAATCCTCCTGAATCTTTCAGATATTCCTGCAATGTATGGAATGACAATTTTGCTTATTTGTTCTTGTCTTCTTTGTCTGTCATGGAAGAGTTCCTGCTGGGTCTTTTTTTGAATTTGGTGAAGGCCCAGTTGGGAGAGCCGCAGATTCTGAGGGCCTCCTTTAATTCTTTTTATTCTGTTGGTAGGCAAACTTTCAGCCCAATGGTGTAAGGTTCTGATCATTACTATTTTATGCTTCAGTCGGTGATAAGAATCCAAATGTAAATACTGATCTTTGTACGGGTTGTCTGTAAACTTCAATGTTAAGATTTCTGTCTTCCTTAATGTGTACTTCACAATACAGGAAAGCTAGACTATTTGCCTTAACATCTTCCCAAATGTATTTAATGTGTCAGTCCATAGAATGATGTGTTTGCTGAAGGCTTCCAATTCCTGTAATCTTCACCCAAATATTGTCCACATACCTAGATCAGTGAGTGAGTGGAATTCCTGTGAAGGAGTTTAGGGCTTTGGTTTCTGTATCTTCCATGTAGAGATTGGACACAATGGGGGACACAGGCGAACCCATGTCGCAGCTGTGTTTTTGTCTGTATTTCATTGTATTTTAAATAGATAGTGATCAGGCAGAGGTCCAGCAAGGCAAATATGTGCTCTGAGCTGAGGTTGGTTCTGTCACCTAAGGTGCTGTTTTGTAGCAGTTGTTTCTTTACTACCATGATAGCTTCAGTTGTTGAAATGTAAGTGAAGAGTGAAATCTTATAATAAGAAACCATAGTCTCATCCATACCCACAAAACCCTTGCCCGAAGGCTATACTGACTCTATCTATCATGCTACAAAGACAACCTGCTGTATGTATGTATATGTATTAGATTTGTATGTTATCCTATTCCAAATTTTGATGGTCTTTGTTACAGCATACTTCAATGCCCTTACCTCTGCAATCACAGATTCTAAGTGCAATCAGATATCTTTTTGGATACAAAATGCCCCATGAATTAGGTATAGCTGTAACCTTAGAAAATGTCTTCCTGAAGTGTATATTTTACAAGGAATTGTGCTCCCAATTCATACAACCCTTAATAGATAAACTGTCTAGCTGTTCAGAACAGTGGCATTTGAATTTTTCCCCTAAAAAATAAATATCCAGAAATCATGTCTACAAAAGCTATATATTCTATGCCCAACCGATAAGACTTCACAAAGTTCAGAAGCACAATAGAAATAAATTATTTGCTTAATTAATGAACTTTTGTTGTATTCTCAAATTGTATTTGGTTATTTGAACGTTTATGGTTTTGGATTGTGATAAAACATTGGTTTGAACCAACAGATATAAGAAAATCCCCCAGAGTTACAGCATATATGCACACTCCCTTTGAATTTATGTTATATTTAATCTTAGCATGCCTAGACCACACAGTGAACAAATGTTATTTTCTCTGCATAGAATAAAGAGCATTAGGGAATTCTAAATCTTATAGTAAATCAGTGTATATTTCTGCTGTGATAAATAGGAAGGAAAGACAGGTAGAGATTTTAGGCTGATCCAGAAATCTATAGGCACAAAAATCATTTACGTTGTCAGAAAAGGATCTATTTCCTTTCCATTTTTTAAAAAAATTATAAGTAAAATACATTATTCCCTGCTGTGCTGTCTTCCCTATTCATTTTCCTCCACTATGGAGTAGTTGATCATTGTATTTATCCAGGTCCCAGTGGATAATAACATGTTACAGAACTCAAGAAAATAAACCATTCTCGAATGCTCAAGAACTCTCAACATCTGAGAGTTGGTATTTCTTTCAACAGTAGAAAATGCATATTATGACTTTGAATAATAGACAATAGGGCCAATTTAAACATAATCCTTGCATCCATCATCTCTATTAATATGCCACCAAAGAAACACTGCTAAATGACATTTACTCAGGTTAACTTTTCATGCAGTGTCAAATTTAAAAGTACTTAAGTCTGATTGGAGGTTCATATCCCTACTTTATATGATTCATGGGAAACCCTAATTTAGTATATATACTTAGCAGAAAGAGATGAAAAGATTCAACATTGTCCACTATGGCTGGCAAAATTGACAGATTTTTCTGTAATTGATAAATTGACTCTGATTAGAGAAAAGACCTCATCTACATTTATTGGTGATTGGAAGCCTCCTACAGACTTTTTGACTGGAAGTGAAACTAAATGAACTTGTGATTTATAGTTTTGATGATTAGACAGGATAAATTATAAAAACAAGAGTAATGTGATGTACCTAGAGAAAAAGATTAAAATAGATTTGTACTTGTAACTGCTGGGAAGAGCTTCAGAAGCCATTTCTTCTTTGCTTTTTTCCTCATTTGCTTATTTTCATTTTTTCTACTTTTTTTTCCTTTCACGTTTTGCTTTTTGCTTTCTTTTTGCTTCCTTATGTCAGTTGCATTAGTTTTGTATCTTCTTGTTTAAAGGTTTTAGTGAAATTATTAAAGACCATTCTTACAGGGTGGGCTGCTGGGGATTCACAGGGGTTTGGGAGAGCCCCTAGCTAAGATTATGTGTAGTTCAGAGAACCCCCAAATCCCACTCCTGGCTGGCCCCACCCACCCCTCCCCTGCCCTGCCAGGAGTCCCCATGCAGCCCATTTTGGATGTAGGTAAGTGTAGGGTGGGCACGGAGCAGAGGTGATATTCAGCAAGTTCTGACCAGTTCTGGAGAACCGGTAGCAAAAATTTTGAGCAGTTCAGAGTACCAGCAAATCCCACCTCTGACGACATATTTTATAGTGTCCTACTCCTGCTACGCCCAACAAGCCACACCCACAGAACCAGTCGTAAAAAAAATTGAATCTCACCACTGGCACGGAGGCTTGGGGAAGGTGAAAAATGGGCCTCCCAGAAGTTCAGGAAGGTTGGAAACATTTCCGGCTTCCAGAGAGCCTCTGGAGCCCAGAGAAGCCATTTTCACCCTCCTGGAGACTTGAGGAAAAACTCTGAAGCCTAGGGACTTCTAAGGAGGAATTGATATTTTTTAACATTGTTTTGTCCTGATTCTCTTCCTTTTGAACAAATTATATCCTTCAATTGCTGTATTCCAGTCATTGTAGTCAACCCACAAGAATTATGTTGTACTTATTGAATCATAGCTATCGTTTTCTGCTAAAAGCATCAGTATATGAATAATTAAGGCC
This sequence comes from Laticauda colubrina, assembly GCA_015471245.1. NCBI lineage: Eukaryota > Metazoa > Chordata > Lepidosauria > Squamata > Elapidae > Laticauda > Laticauda colubrina. The sequence continues at coordinate 62,923,973 of BLBF01000002.1, read as the reverse complement.
ATTACTTTTATTAACCAATGATATTTCTAATTTTTAACTGTGACTTCAGAGTTCAAGAAAATTACCACTTTCTACAGTATATACGTCTTTCTGTTTGACTTCATCTCCCAAGGATTCTGTTTAGTGCTCTTCGTCATGCTTACTATGTTTGGCCAAACATATTTTTACCAGTCTTGTGCTACCAGAGCATATATATTAATCAGTTTATGATTTAAAAAAAAAAACAGCTTATGGCTTGCAGTAGTTTTTTCCCCTTTTGAATCTTCTTCCATAGTCTGGAAGATTGAATATCATCAAAACCATAGGAACTTGAGCTAGTTCCTTGATTTTTGATCCTAGTAAAATATGTTTGTTGCTGTTCTTTTTGTTATTATTTGCCTTATTAGAAGAAAGAAGTTGGGGTTGGAGGACCTGACAAATCTTGGAAATTGTTCTGTCATGCCCCTGACCTTATTTTCTAGAAAACAAAATCATCACAGGATGTAAATTGTTCCAAGTAAAGCTGCCTTCTGAAACTGACAGGTGGTGATTTTGTCAATGCCAGTGGTATTCAAGTGGTGCTCCAGGCATTATGGCTTACCACAAGGCCTCTATCTCTTTTGGTACTGTTTGCTTTCTTTTTATTAATGTATACTTGGATTTTTTTGGATCTGCCAACATTGCATGACATAATTGCATTCCGTTTATTCATTTTCTCTTTTTTGGGCACCAAAAAGTAGGAAAGTTTTTTTTATTTCTTCCTATACCCTTTGAAGCAAATTTTGTTATTGAGTCCTGTTAGCTCTCGCTTTTTATTTTTATCGTCAGTGAGCTTGTTCCCTGGAATCTAGCTACCTACATTATGTTCAGAGTCTTTGTTATCCAACAGGGAGAAATAATTCAGTCACTCATGCTGGACAATCAGCAGCTACTTAGGAAATGACGCTTTGTGTGCGCCTTAAAGCTAAGAGCACATTTCTTCAAAACACACTGTTTCCCTGATCACTTGCCTCCCTTAATCCTGTTGAACGCCTCTGTTCATTTGTTCAGTACATGAATTCTATAATTGCTTTCTGTTCTTCATTGGGACTATCTGGATAAAGGATAACCAAATTCTAAGGCAATAATACCTTCCAGAGAAGACATTTTCTTCTGAAGTTCACTGATAATTCCATTTTATGATTGATGCACCACATATGGTCTCTGTGGAACCAAAAGGCAAATGATCTTATAAACAACGATATCTCTTCCCTTGATTGGCAATTTCTATTCACTGGATGCAATACTGTTGAAGACCATAACAACATATTTTTACTTGAAGTCAAAAGAGTCATCAAACTATATGTACTAAGAACAACTCCCAAAACCAAAAATAACAAAAGAAAAAACAAATTACCCATAACAATAAGGAAGTTCCAATCCAAAAAGAAATCACTTTGGCGGAAAAACAAATCTGATCACGTTGCCAACTTCAAAAGTTGATACAAAAATTTATGCCACCAGATAAAGACTGAATGCACCAATTATCACATTAAACAAAAATAAAACCTTCTATGCACCAATTCCACTCACGCTTTCTACAATTTTGTAAACAACAAACTAAAAGATTCAACGTCCATCCCACCCCTGAAAGGACCAAATGATAAAGACTGCAATGATGACACCATTAAAGCCAACCTCTTTAACACATTCTTTGGCTCAGTATTTGTAAACAGTAATGGATCATGCCCAGTGTTTCCTAGTCAGACCACAGATGACAACAATGATCTAATACATATCGATTTCACAGAATACAACGTTGAAAAAACACTACACAATCAAAAACCATCTCTATCTATTGGACCAGAAGGAATATGTGCCTACTTCTTAAAAAAAAAACACCCACTTCCATAGCTGAACCTCTAAGCATAATCTTTGAAAAATCTTTCAGGACCAGCTCCTTGCCAAACCAATGCTGTCAAGCCACGGTCATCCCCATCTTCAAAAAGGGAGAACCCAGCCTAGTTGAAAATTACAGACCAATATCTTTATGTTGCATCACTTGTAAAGTCATGGAATCAGTTATTAACCAATCCATTATCCTCCACTTAGAGACAAGCAACCTACTCTCTGATAAACAATTTGGTTTCAGAAAAAAACTATCCTGTAATCTGCAACTCTTACACTGCAGAAACATATGGACTACACAACTCGATCAGGGCAAAGCAATAGATGCAATCTACATAGACTTCTGTAAAGCCTTGATTCAGTGGTACATGACAAACTACTCTTAAAACTAAAATCTTATGGTATCTCTGGACACCTGCATAACTGGATAGAAGCATTCTTCTCAAACAGACAACAAATGGTCAAAATTGGGAGCGTCCTATCAAATACTGTACCTGTCAACAGTGGTGTCCCCCAGGGCAGTGTTCTAGGACCAACTCTCTTCATACTCTACATAAATGACCTCTGTGATCATATTAAGAGCAACTGCGTTCTCTTTGCTGACGATGTAAAGCTATTCAACACCATAGACAATACTGCTACCCTTCAAAAAGACCTTGACTATGTATCAGAATGATCAAACAAATGGCAACTTCAAATCTCAACAAATAAATACTCTGCCGTACATATTGGCAAAAATAATCAGAAAATAAAATACAGGCTGAATAGTCAAGACCTTGTTGATGATCCAAACTCTGTCAAGGACCTTGGAGTTCTCATCTCTAATGATCTAAGTGCTAGATCCCACTGTAACTACATAGCCAAGAAGGCATCATGAGTTGTTAACCTAATCCTATGTAGCTTTTTCTCTGGTAACATCACACTAGTAATGAGAGCATACAAAACATTTGCTAGACCAATACTTGAATACAGCTCATCAGTTTACATGTCTGATATTTTTATTTTTTTTTAAACAAATTTTATTAGTTTTTAAAAACTACACAAACAAACAAAACATAGAACCTAATAACATAAAATCTCTTTTCTAAAAACTGCTTATTAAATTTTAACAAAACAAATAAAACATCTTATTTGAGTACAACGTAGTTTCAGATTATCACATATGCATATCTTATTTATTCTTTTTCCAACTTCTCCTTTTACCTAAATTTCTATATCTCTTTATTCATTGTACTTATACTTTCATCTATCTTGATTACAATTTCATTATTTTCTTCTAACGTTCTTCCAAAATTTTATTAATTCTCAATATGCTAACTTAAGAAACAAAACACAAAACATGAAAACATAAAACTTTTTTTGGGAAAGCGGCTTAATCCTGGGTTAACATCTTTTTATACAGACATAAATCAAATTCATACTCACCTTATATACTATTTCATATCTCATTTATCATTCCAGATTTTCTATATGTTTTCTCCCCTCTTTTCACTCTCTTAATTCTATTTGATTTATTTCATCTCAATTTAAATCATTTCACTTATATCTTTTGTCCGTTCTTTTTCAATTGTCTATTTTTTCTTTTCTCTTTACTGCAAAATTTCTCTTTAATCACTGGTTGAAGTATGATGACTTTTTATCTTTCCCCTAGATTTAACACTTAAAATAATGTATAATTTCCATACTAATTCTGCTTGGTGCATTCTACATAGTACATTTTAAAATAATAAAAGAAAAGAAGAAAAAAAATAAGCTTATAGTATAGTAAAAACAATGTTCCATAACTAATTAAACTCGGACATTTTATACATTCCCTTTAATATATTGTTAACTAATATAATATTCCAATTTTCTAACTCTATGTCAAATATTATTAAACATTTTACACATTCCCTTTAAAATATTGTTAACTCATATAATATCCCAATTTTCTAACTCTATTTCAGATACAAATACTACAATACAATCCTGTGCTCTTTTGCAGAATCTCTTCTTTAATTACATTTTACCCTTTGTCTCTCAAAAAAACCTGTTTTTTAACACCTTGTTTTAAATCTTTATAACTTCTCTTCCCTTTTTCCCTTCCTCTCTTATCCAGTCTAGTCTTTTTGCCCCCCCATCCCTCAATCTCCCACCTCTTAGTCTCCCCTCTCTGTTGTATTTTTCTTTCTGTTGCTTCCTAACATTGTATTGATTTTTCTCCTTATTCTTCCCTTTCCTGGTTGTTTTTTTAAGGCCCTGTCACACTGCCCAACGGATGCAAAACGTTAGTAAAAAGGACACAACAGATGAGAAAAATGTTCCAACCGTTGTTATCCGCTCTCAAAAGGGGCAAAAATTTGCATAACCATGGAAAGGAACAGACGCGGGGAGGACGCAGAGTGGATGGAAAGCGGATGTGGAACGGAAGACCAGCGGATGGAAGCATATGGGAGTGGATGGCACACCCACAGGGCTTCCGGGGGGCCTCAGCAAAGCAGACGTGGAACGGATACAGCGGATGCACAGCAGATGAAGCGGATGCAGAGCAGAAGCCTAGCAGATGCACAGCGGATGAAGCGGATGCACAGCGGAAGCCTAGCGGATGCACAGCGGAAGCCGAACGGATGCCGAGCATTAATTGCGCATGTGGGGGGGATGCATTGCGTAAGCCCCACGGATATAAAGGGAAGCAGCTCCCAAGCAGGTCACCATTCTGAGGAAAGACCTGCTGCCGGATACATCGAGTCCTTGCCTGCCCTGCCTGCATTCCTGCCTGCAAGCCTTGCTGCAAGCCTTGCTGCCAGCCTTCCTGCCAGCCTGCCTCCAAGCCTGCCTCCCAGCCTGCCTCCCAGCCTCCTGGCCAGGCTCCCTGCCAGCCAGTCTGCCTGCCAGCCTTGGTGCCTGCCTGCCTTCCTGCCAGGCTTCCTGCCAGCCTTGGTGCCTGCCTGCCAGCCTTGCTGCCAGCCTGCCTTCCAGCCTCCCTGCCAGCCAGTCTGCCTGCCAGCCTTGGTGCCTGCCTGCCTTCCTGCCAGGCTTCCTGCCAGCCTTGGTGCCTGCCTGCCAGCCTTGGTGCCTGCCTGCCAGCCTTGGTGCCTGCCTGCCTGCCAGCCTTGGTGCTTGCCTGCCTGCCTGCCAGGCTTCCTGCAGCCTTCCTGCCAGCCTTGGTGCCTGCCAGCCTCCCTGCCAGCCAGCAACCCCACAACCATGGGAAGAAGCGAAAGCCTCAGCAACCTGCCGCCATCCCTGGCAAGAGGGACAGGGCCACCCTCCCGCCCCCTGTCCCTGACTCTGCTTCTGCTGGGGCTTCTGCTGCTCGGGCTCACTCTTCTGGTGCTGGAGCTTCTGCTGGCGCTGCTCCTGGTGGTGGGGCTTCTGCTCGTGTTTTCTCTGCTGAAGCTGTTCCTGGCAGTGGTGCTTCTGCTGCTGTGTACTCTGCTGAAGCTGCTCCTCGTCCTGCTGGTCCTGCTCGTGCTCCTGGACTTGCTCGTCCTGCTCGTGTTCCTGGTCCTGCTCGTGCTCCTGGTCCTGCTGGTGCTCCTGGTGCTGCTGGCGCTGCTGGTGCTTACTCTGCTGCTGATGATCCTGGTCCTGCAGGTGCTGCTGGTACTGCTGCTGCTGCTGCTGATGATGATGATGATGATGATGATGATGCTGATGATGATGATGATCCTGCTGCTGCTGATGATGATGATTATGATCCTCCTGCTGCTGCTGCTGCTGGTGGTGGTGTGGAGGAGCAGCCCCTACTACCTGGGAGCCCCTCTGATGAGGGCCCATCTGGTCCTGCCAAAGGGAGGAAGAGGCGTATGCGACAACGGGAGAGGAGGCAATACTCCATTGAGGAGGAACACGAGGATGAGGTGCTGGAGTGGCTGAGAGAGAATGACTATCTGTGGCGGAAGGGACACCAGCTTTACAGGGACACCAAGCAGAAGCATGCTGCTTGGAGAGAGAAGGCAGAGAGTATGGGCTACATTTCGGAGGTGCTCCTTGGCTGGTGGAAGCACATGCACACCTGGTACGGGAAGCTGCACCTGAAGAAATCTGGCCAGGCCACGGTTAAGCTGACAGACGTCATGGCCAAGTGCAGCTTCCTGGAGGGTGAGATACGCCACCAAGGAGCAGCCTCTCTGTCTACCCTCTCTCTCCGGCAGCCTGCTGAGACCCAGTCCTCTTCCAGCCGAGAGTCAGTTCCTGTCTCCAGGCAGGTTTCTGTGGAGCGTGCCATGGTGGAGAACCCACGGAAAGGTGTTGTAACCATGGTGGAGTGCGTGGAGGACTCCTTGGTGCGGTGGGAGAAAGGAGATGGCGCGTCCACCACAGCCGTACCCGCATCCACCCCCAGCTCCACCTCCACAGAAAGGCAGAGAGCCAGACAGCAGGAGGGGCAGAGCAACACTGTCCTGCTGGAGATCAGGGACACCATCCGGACCAGCATAGATTTCCTCTCTCAGATGGTCCACACCGACTCCTTATCCTCCAACTGCAAGCCCTTCCTCACCTATGTGAACCAGACCCTCGTGGACATGGCAGAACCCCAGTAGCAGGTGGTGAAGGACAGGATCACCGAGCTGCTTCACAACCCTCCAGATCCAGAGGAACCTGCTCCCACCCAGTCCAGGTCTGCTCCTCCACCCCAGGTGATGTCCCTCCATTCCAAGGCTTCCCACAGCACCTCACCTACCAGGGCTATGGCTACCAGAAGGTCCAGCAGCACAGGCAGCAGCCTTTCCCAGTCCAGGCACAGAGTCATCGGACGACACCGTTGCCACCGGTTCCACCGATGCCACCAATGCCACCCACGACACTGATGCCACCGAAGACAGTGATGCCACCAAGCCACCGATGCCACCCACAACACTGATGCCACCAACGCCACCGATGCCACCAACGCCAGTCCTCACCCAGCTGCAGACCAGACAGCCCCACTACTACTGCTCCTTCCTCCGCCCCACAACCAAGCCCGGCCTCAGTACATCTGTCGTCGGTACTGGGGCTGACATCCCATGGCATGGAGGAAGGAGCTCTCAACATCACGGGTCTGAGCCAGCTGTCCGAGAGCTTTCTCAACGCACCGACACCTGTTGTCCTCTCGGGGCCAGGCACCCCAGTGGCGCTTCAGACCAGCACTCCAGCACCAGCCACCTCCACAGCACCTGGACCCTTCACCCCTGAGACTGGGCACACCTCCGAGTGACCAAGAGGAGTGCCAGAGACTGGCTGGCTGGCTACCTGCGGACTTTATTTGGAAAGCTTGTAGTTCAATAAAGTTTATCTTTGAATCACACACTTGCTTCATTTCTTTTTTTTAATAAAGTCTTGGTGGAAACTTTTAGAATTGGTTTAAGCCTTTGCATGCTTGTGGGATGGGGTAAGATAGCAGTGGGGCGGGGCATACCTGTGGGATGGGTTATAGCTGTGGGATGGGCCGGGATACCTGTCGGGGCAGGGATACCTTTGGGATGGGTAATAGCTGTGGGATAGATAAACCTCCAGTGCAAGTGGGACTGTATGGTCCACCCTCCCAGGTGCCACACCTATGGCCCTTTATTATCAATAACAATGTAATAATCATCCACACATATCAACATAAACACAACTCTTTATTAAATGCCCTGATCTTTGTAGGGTCACTCAACATACATGGCCCAATCTCATCAGTGTGATGAGACAGGCTGAAGGAAGCATCCATTAATCATCTATCATCCTGTCTTGCCACTCCACCGCTCCAGCTGGGGAGTTGCACCAGTGTTTCAGGAGGTTGGCTGCTTCTTCCCTTCACGTGAGGCTCTGTTGGGGCCTTGCATATCCTCAGTGTCTATTTGGTTTTGCCCTTGCCTCCATACCCCAGGCTCCATGTCCCCATTGCCTTGTTGACGGTCCACGAGCCTGTTCTGCAAGACTGGGTAGCGGGTGCGCATGAGATTGTGCAGGATGCAGCAAGCTTCCACGATCCTCCTCACGGTGTCTGGGCGATGCTGCATGGTGGTGAAAAGTACCTGGAACCTGTTGGCCAGGATGCCAAAGGCATTCTCCACCACCCGCCTTGCCCTGGACAGCCTGTAGTTGAAGATCCTCTCTTCACGGGTGAGGAGTCTGGAGGTGTAGGGCTTCATGAGGTAGGTTCTGAGAGAGAAGTCGTCATCCCCCACAATGAAGTAGGGTACATCTTGCGTGTTGTTGGGCAGTGGGTCTGGATCTGGGAAGCCCACGATGAGGTTGCGTTCCAGCCCCTCCTTGAGGTCACTGGCATTGTATACCTGGGCATCAGAACATGACCCGTTGCCTGAAGCATCGATGTACATGAACTTGTAGTCAGCATTGACCATGGCAAAGAGGACGATGCTGAAGAAGCCCTTGTAGTTGAAATAAGTGGACCCTGACTTGGCTGGAGCTTTGCAGGCCACGTGCTTGCCATCTATGGCTCCAACGGTGTGTGGGAAGTTCCACCTCTGATACCACTGCTCTGCAACTTTCTTCCATCCTTCTACAGTGGAGGAGCACTGGAGGAGCTCCTCCAGGTATTCTTCGATGATGGCCTGCACCACTTCTCTGACCACAATGCTGATGGTGTTGTGTGGCACCCTCCAGCCGTACTGCATGCTCCTGTAGGTGGTCCCTGAGGCCAGGTGGTGCACAGTCAGTGCCACCTTCAGCCCAGGTTCCAGGCTGGGCCGGAAGTTGGTGCTCTGCTTGGTCAACCTGCGTGTCAGCCACTGCACAACTTCGTCAAACATGGCTGGAGGCATCCTCATGAAGTTCTGGAATGCACGAGTGTCTTCGTTCCTGAGCTCCACCATCAGCTTGTTGTACAGTCCATACTCTGCTCTTCTCCCGATCCATCTTCGGACCCAGACGCTTCTTGGCCACCTCTTTTTCTTCCCATAGTAGAGTTTACAGAGCCTGTAGATGGCTTTGCACTGTTGCAGAAGGATGGTGGCTGCCAAAAGGAGTGTGTTATGATCCACGGTGGACATGATTGGATGCTGTGGAAGAGGAAGAGTCAGATGAAGGCTGCAGAGGTCTGCACAGCTGGGCTGCTGGTCTGAAAGTGAGATCCAGATGAGTTGATCCCCCTTTTTATAGGCAGTATAGGTTTTCCCCTAGGTGTCCCTTTGCATCCTCTAGACATCCGAGATCGGTCCCCTCTGCGAACGTTTTTTCCATTTTAAATGCTTTTTTTCTGTGCTGCATCCTCTAGGCATCCGTTCTGCATCCGTTCTGCATCCGTTCTGCTTCCTCCCTGCGTCTGTTTACCGCTGGAGTGGATGGAGTTGCGCGGATGCACAGCGGATGACTAGCGGATATAGCGGATGCGTAACGGATGCAGAACGGATGCCTAGTGGATGCAGAATGGATGCAGAACAGATGCATTGGATACATTTTCTGCTCAAAAGTTTTGAGCAGCTCAAAACTTTCTGAGCGGATGAAACGTCAATAAACGGATGCTGGACAGATAGAGAGGAAGCAAAACGGAGGCAGTGAGTACAGAACGGATGCATCGCATTAATCAATGGATGACAAGTGTTTTTCTCCATTTTACATCCTCTTTCCATCCATTGGTGCAGTGTGACAGGGGCTTTACATTTTGAATTCTCCATTTTCTTTCCTTTTGCCTTTTCTTCTTCAACTAAAATTATTTGTCCATTAAAGATGGCTTCTTCTTCTTCATCCCAGCTTTCTTGTTGTTGTAATTCCTGGTAGGTAGAAATCGCCATTTCTAAGAAGTGAAAAACAAATCCAGAAGAGCCCTTGCCTTCTTGTTCCTCTTCTTTTAACTTTTTATATTCTATTTTCAATTCTTCAACAGATAATGCCATTGTAAGATTTTTTTTAAAAAAAAAACAACCCAAATGATTTTAGTCTTTCAAAAAATATTTTCCAAGAGTCCCAAAGTCACAAAGCAATCCAAATCAGCACAAACTGTTTCATTTCGCACTTTCTTCTTTTTGTACTATCTTTTCCTGGGGTGAAATTTAATTACACAGTTCCAAAGTAAGTTTTTTTAAAAGTCTTCTTGCCGTTATCTCTGATCTTAAATGTTCCAAGTCATCTCCTCCAACAAAATCTTAATATATATTATTTGCCTCTCCCTTCCCACTTATAGCAAAAAAAAAAAAAAAGAGAGAGAGTTTTGGTTTTTAGTTCCAATGCTCAGAAATCTTAATATCCCGTTGGCTTTAATTTTCAAATTTAATTATCTTCTATGCCAAAGCAGGTTTTTCCGATTTCCATCTGCTATCTCCATAGGGAAGGAGAGTGAGAAGAAAAAAAAAAACTTTCCCTTTGTCTTTTCTCCACCGCTTTTAACGATCTTGTTAGGAAACAATGTATCCTTTGAAAAGTTGAACCTCCAGAATAAAGCTGTAACTTATTGTCCCAGTTCAGCCAAAAATTTTCACTTCTTCAAACTTCCTCCTGCCCAATCTTATCTGGCTGAAAGCTTCTTTGTGGCGGCCATTACTGACCGCCACTCCACCGCCTTGGGAAAAGAGAGTTAAACCGGTTGAGGAGGGGGATTGCGATTCCCCCACACTCCTGCCCAGATCTCCTCTGTCTTCGGTTACCTCTACGGGGTAACCATACCCTCCAAATCCAGCTGGATCGGGGGCACCTTGGCTGCGAGTGCAGCAGGAACCACGCACGGTCGCAGATTCCTACCGCTGAAGCCTTGCAACTGGATGTTCCATTATGTGTCTGATATTAACACAGTTGAGAAAGTCCAGAAATATTTCACAAGAAGAGTTCTCCACTCGTCTACTCGTTGCAGAATACCTTATGCCACCAGACTTGAAATTGTAGATTGCCATGCATAGTTTTTACCTTTGTGATATAGTGATATAGATACTTATCTTTAATGATTTCTGGTTGCTTTTCATTTAACCTTTGATAAAATATTCTGGGTTTGGTCTTGTAATTAATCGTTCTACAACCTCCTAGGTTAGGATAGACTTACAGACTTTCCTCTGTTGTTGATGTTAGTTTAAAGGACTTTTGGTCATATTGGTTTCTTTAGCTTATTCTATTTACAAACAGAGGAATCTAATTTAGTCTTTTGCATGCTCGGTGGAGATTTGCTGTAAGGGTATTGCAAACAATCTGTCTCAATGAGGCATTTGCTTTGTAAAGTTATGTTGCGATCACTTTAGGGCAGAGGCCGTGTCTCCACTTCATCTAAGTGGAACCAGTTGTCATAAATTGCCTGATACGTCTCAAGAATAATAACTTTTTGAAATTATATTTTAAATCTAGATTTAAATAATATTGAGGAACAAGAACCATTGCATACAAAACATCTATATTTTATTTCATTTAAAGAATTATCATAAACCTTATATACAATTAAATCAAACTTGAGAATTGCAGCTTCTTCATCTTAAACAGGGGCCATTCCATTCCACTGACTAAAAAACAAGGCAGCATTTTGCTGGGACATTTCAAAGGGACACCAACATGCCACTTCAAAGAATCAGCATTGCTTCCATTTAGTTTAGTGCTTCATCACTGGAGGTTTTTAAGAAGAGATTGGATAGCCATTTTTCTGAAATGGGATAAGGTAGGGGTCCCCAACCCCCAGGCCATGGACCAGTACCAGTCCATGGCCTGTTAGGAATTGGACCACGCAAACAATGGGCAAGCAAGCAAAGCTTCATCTGCACTTGCATGGGATCTAGGTTGTGTGCAAAACCACACACACCCCAATCCTTGGAAGATCATTTTTCTTGTGAAACCAGTCCCTGGTGCTAGAAAGGTTGGGGACTGCTGATATAGGGTATCTTGCTTGGGCAGGGGGTTGGATTAGAAAACCTCCCTTCCAAGTCTGTTATTTTGCACTCTGTTATATTTAGAAACTTTGATGAGCATGAATGTCTGTGACAGGTAAAGCAAATGACAGGAGCATGATGTTGTTATCACACAAATGCTACAAATTGCATATGTGTATTATATGTTGTGACACAAAGGCATCATTGTACACATCATTTTAGCATCACTGCAATTTGTGGTTTTGTCCCTGGTGATAAGGTAATGCTATAAGGTTATAGTCTGCAATATCCTTTACACCAGTGGTGGTATTCTACTGGTTTGGCCCGGTTCTGCCAAGCTGGTCACAACAATGAGCAGCGGAGACTGAACTGGTTCTCTCTGCCACTCTGCTGTTGGGCTGACCCACATGCCCAGGCTCCCATACTCACCTTTATTCTCTGAATTTGAAGCGCAGCTGCTTTGAGCGGCACAGCAGAGTGCTGCGCGGCAGCTGCTGAAGCAACTGGGATCGTGCAGGCTTGCAGGAGGTGAGTTAGAATGCCTCTGCACCTGTGCAAACCCTTCTGCGCCTGCGCAAAGTGCATGATTGGTGCGCACATGAATGCAAAGTGTGTGTACGTGCACATAGCATGCCCACCAAGCCACACCCATTGAACTCGTGGTAGAAATATTTGAATCCCACCACTGCTTTATTTGAATCCCACCACATTAACACACTTATGAATGCAGAGGTGCTTGTCCTGTATTTGTCACAATCGTAGAATTCTCAATCTTCTCAATCTTTCAGGCTTTCACCTGAAATTACACCTTTAAAATGCCTTCAAAAATATTTAGAACAATAAAACATTAGTATAAAACATATTCACTAATATAGTTGGAAGAGGAAAAAATAGAAGACATGCCATATTGCATTGTTTAATTAGTACATATTTCTTACTGTTTGCCCCTCATAGTTGCAGGCCTGCTTATTTTTGCCCTGTGCTTGTGTATTCTTGCCTAGTTTTTACTGATAGCTTCACTATCAGCGCACAAGGTTAGGAGATTAAGATTTTTCAGCTGGTGTGTTGCAGAGCATGATGCAGATTTGTGTTAAGAGGAGATGATTGGCCAAAATAAAGAAGGAGCTTTTCTGCTAATAGTCCAGCATCTACACCAGGGGTGTCAAACTTGCGGCATCATGTTGTTGTCATGTGATGTATCATGACTTTTCCCCTCTTCACTAAATTGGGGGTGGGCGTGGCCAGCATGTGATGCATCCAGCCCGTGAGTTTGACACCCCTGATCTACACCATTCCACCATATTGGCTCTCAACTAATATGTTTATTATTTTTGCAATTTCCCCAAATGTCACATGTAAACTTGTAAACTTATTAGCTAAGAATAATCCATTTTACGCAATAGCTTTTAGTAGTTTAACTGTTACTAATTTGTTTAAATACTGTTCAAATACTGCGTAACAGTGCTTGCCTGAATCAGATAGTGTTGCTTATCTGCCATTAAATCACTTGTCCAAACACTCAGGACTGCCCACCAACTGACAAAATATCAAACACTATTCAATGTCAAATTCTGGCAATGAATGCTAACTATTCCCTGGACGTTTTAGATAAAAAATTTAGAGAGAAGAGTGCATGAATTCTTGCAGATGGCTAGGAACAGGCTGGTCTGATTTGGATTTGACTTTCCGCTTTGCTTACATATGCATGTTTAAGCAAAAGGAGCCAGGATGGAACTGATATGTTCCTGGATATGTCTTCATTCTGTTCATTATGCTTTGTTGCTTATTTAAAAGAAAACCTAGCAAGCTGCTCCTAACATTTAAAAATTGGAAATCCACATACAACTGGGACTTATATAGTTTTTCTAGACTTCTGTAATCTCCTTTGAGAATCAAAGGTTTTTCAAGGTGGGACATGATATCGTTCAATTGCAAAAAGCAGTTGAATCCTGAGACAATTTATCTAATGTTACTAAACAACACCTGCCTTTTCCACATCCTTGAGAAGAATTTGATAGAGAGATAAAATGCCAAATCCAATCTAAACATCTGGTTGACTATGTGATCAACCATTGTACAGTATATTTAAAATAAAAAAAATTAAAAAAACTAGAAAAAACTGAGTCTGTGGTTGCCCAATGAATTTAAAATTTGGCTTTACCAATTACAGACACATGCACGCATAAACGTACACAAGATATAGGATTATAGGGTCTTTCAATAAGCAATGCATCCTTTCCAAAACACTTCCAGAAATTAATATGAATTATCAACTTGATTTCAAAAGTTCCTTATGAAATGCACTTCTGCTCAAACTCATAGATAATATTATATAAATAATTGTTATGCAAAATCATAACAAAATGAAATCATAAATCCAAAATAATATAAAATCTATCAGAGACCAAATGCCAGGGAAACAATAAAGCATTTCCTAAATCTAAAATTCAGCAGAATACAACATGGAAATCCAGCAGTAAGTATAATAAGTACAAAGTAACTTCAACTGACATGTGCATGACAGCAAATGCAAATGACCCAGGAGTAAGAAATAAATGAGTATCATAAATAAAAAGAAATATGTATAACTGTAGCAGCTGTTATGAGAAATAGGAAATGTGTTTCAGTTGAATATTGATAAGGTGGAAAATGCACCATTTTCCCATTAGCTTTATTTCAGAACAAAATATAGCTGTATAAAAATGGTTCTGGCTATTTCTGGTTAAACTAAGTAATCTATACCATAAACTGAAAATCCACAACATGGGGAGGAAGAAGAGACTGATTGAGCTGAGAACCTAGAATAAGAAAAATGTGATTGCCAAACTATTTAAAATAAAACTTCTAAAGCCTTTTTAAATTGCAACATCTTGAATAAAGGAAAGTGCTGAATTATATAAAAGCAGGCTAAAGCTAACATCTGGCAACAGTAAAATTATTTTGTAGGCAGGCAGTTTCCATGCAGCACAGAGACCTGGCCCTGCCTACACCAAATAGCGGATCTGTGAAGATGTACGAGAGTTGTGTTTGCCAGAAGGATACCCTGGGCTTTGAGGGAAATTTTTTCTGTCATTTGATCTTCTAATGCAGCCAGCTGAGATGAGTTATACTTCTCCCCACCAGGAACCTCGAAAAAATTGCTCCGACCATACACTCATTCCTGCTGAATTGGAAACAAATGCCCCAGCCACGCAGTTAGGCTTTGAAATCAAATTCACCCCAGCTCTTCCTAAATTTCTATGAAGAGAAACAAAGCTTTTTCCTGTGTCTGTCACTTTAGTCTCTTTGGACAGGCTTTTTTCTTTCTTTTTTTACTATGTCCCTCTTCTCCCCTACTACCACAAATAGATTGCAATTTTTCATTCCAGAAGGCCACATCACAAGACTTTCCCATCTGTTAACTATATGTTGTTTGCCACCATTAGGTCACGCCATTGAGAATGGAATCTCTTAATTAAGCCCAGAATATAAGAAAACAACTAGACTTCCATAGATTTTCCCCTCTTCTCCTCTTCTATGTTTTTTTAATAGCCAGGGTTGAGATGGTCTGTCCCTTATGCAGAAGATTTCAACTGGTACTATGCATTTCACCATGCATGATCAGGAGTTCTGGTCCTAGGTACCTGCATTATTTCCTGAATAATTTCTAAATACTCTTAAGAGAACCACTAATCTTAGGTTTTTGCCCTGAAAGGACCACCCAATCTAATGTTTTTTATGCTCAGATGGGGTGTTTTGTGTTGTAACTATCAGCCATACTTTTTTTTTCATTTGAACCACTTAAGTGATCCATAGGTGATAAGAACTTGTGAAACATGAAACAAAAAGGAATTATAACTTCAAAACTTCCACTTTACAATCTTAGAAGGACATGATCATATGCAGACACATACTGGGTACCAGAGGTGATATTCAGCAGGTTCTGACCAATTCTGGAGAACCAATAGTGGAAATTTTGAGTAGTTCGGAGAACTGGCAAATACTATTCTCTTCTTCCCGAGTCCCAGCTGATTGGCAGGGTCTTCTTTGGTTGCCCTGCACAGGAGAACAGAGCTGGAAAGCAGGTTAGTGGAGTGGGGAGGGAATGGGGCTTTTGCAGTAACCTTCCCCCAGAGGTAGACAGGGAATGGGGATTTTACAGTATCCTTTCCCTGCCACACCCACCAAGCCACACCACGTCCACCAAGCCATGCACACAAAAACAGTGGTAAAAAAAAATTGAACCCCACCACTACTGGTTACTATCAAGGGACAAAATGCTGTTACAGTATGAATTAAGAACTATCACAAAGTGGCTAAAATGAAGAACAATTCATTGCTGGTTTGGCATTTATGGAAATATAAAATCCATCTGTGATCATCAAATCTGTTTTCATACGTTGCAGAGAAGCACAGATCGCTTTGTGGAAAAGAAATCAACTGGGCCGTGTTTTTATTAACACATCTTACATTATCCCTGGTATAGTTGATTTCTCCTCCAACTGTCACCCCCATTTCCTTCTTTCTTTCTCTTAAACTTTCCCTCCCCTCTTTCCTTTTGTTCTATTGCTCATTCTGAATTTTCTTCTTCCACCTCTGCTTTTGACTGCTCTGAATTTTTTCCCTTCACCCATCTCTCTCCTCCCTTTCTGGTTCAGCTTTCCTACTTCTTTCTGCAACATATCTAAGAATCAGCAATCTTTCACAAATCTGGATCTAGGATATGTAATGCCTCCTCCACTCATCTCTTCATTTAATTCATGTTTCTTTCCTTTTTTCCTTCATATAAGTATGTGCATACAAATTTTCCATTTTCTTTGGTCAGTAATTTAAACTTTCAGTGATTCAAATGCCATCTAACTGTGGCACCTTCTTCACATATCATCCCACTAAATGAAATGGATTTACTTATGGTTTTGGTGCTTTAGTTATCATGGATGTCAAACTAGGAATTGCTTATTCTACTAGAACTACCTTTTTTTAAAAGCAGATCCTTTTTAACACAAAAATCTTCCCAAGCAGCTTGCAAAAATAAATCCATCAACACCTATAAAAAGCAATCGGATCGCCAAAGCCCAATGACAGATAATAGCACAAGAAGAAGAATTTCAAGCAAATACAATTAACATATCTGTCCACCTCTTATTTTACTCTTAAATTCTACTACAAAATACTATTTCCTGTTCCGAGACTCCTCTGCACTTGATTTCTGTTTTCAATCTCATCTTGATAATAGTGGATTTACTAAGTTTCTTTCTTTCTTTTTTCTTTTTTTGGTTACAGAGCTGCTACAAACCAGGCTGATGCAGCCACATTTCCTGCTAAAATACAAATTCTTTCTGAAACTCAAGCAATGCTCTGGCGCTCCACTCCATAACCACCCTCAAAGGTTTTGCTCAACTTTGATGTGAGCAAAACTGTTTGAAATGATTTTGTCATTTCAGGTCAAGTCAAATCAGATGTAGACATGGACCCAATTATTCATCTATATGTGCTTATCTCTATCCCTCCATTCATCCATCCACCTTCTTACCAACCTGGTCAAGAAGGTGGCAGGGAATACCAACCAGTCTATGCTTACAATTTCTTCCAAGATGATTGCCACTCCAAGATGACCAACTTGTTAGCCAGGTTGTAGGTAGAAAAGATATGTGCTGATTAGCTGTTTCTATTAATTGTTAACTAGCAAACATTGAAAGATGACCATACTTATCCAATTTTAACATCAGAATAAATCTGCACACAATTAAAGGTATCTGGAAAAATTCCAATTTGGTTTTAAGCTGCAGGGAAGGGTTAGTAATCCTTTTATAGGAATATATAGTTCTGCTGTTCTTTTATAAAAAACTGACATGGAAGACTGCTGAAATCATTAGTAAATTGTAAACAATGGATTATATAAACAGGCAATAATTAATGGTTCCCCAAAGTGGTTAATATCAAGCCCCAAGGACTGATGGAACTATCCAAGGGGTTGATATTATTATTATTTGTATTATTATTAGTTAAATTTGGAGGTCAATGAACAACCTAAAACTTCATAAAGAGGTTGATGAGCTGAAAAGTTTGCAATTAAACTTATGTTTGCAATTATGACCATTAACTGAGAAGCACAATATATGGCAGCAGTGTTCTATTAAATATTCAATGACTTTTTCTAGGCAGATGTGCAGAACTACTCAGCTTCGAGTGCTCAGCAATTATAACAGAGTCCTAGGCCCCATGGCAGGAACTGACTGCAGCTCTATTGTTCCTCCATCCAGTATTTGACTTAGTGTTAAATCAGATAACTAGTAGTGTAAAGAGTTTTATTTCATTTAAAATAAAGATAGGTTTTTTTAAAAAATATTCCAGCAGAAAAGAATATTTATGAATATAGCTGTTGCATATAGATATGTAGATGTACCATACTTTTCACTTGATGAAAAAGAACTTTTAAAAAAATCATAGACTTTTCTGACTGAAATTTTTAAAAAGAAGTAAACAAAAATAAAAACATTAAAAATTTAACTAATTGAATACAAGAGAAATAAATCTACTTAAATAGTTACTATTAAGTGGTTAAAATGAATTGCATATAAATGAGCACCAAACCAGGCCACTATGATTAAGTATAAACTAGTTTTAAAAAGATAAACTCCAACACTATAAATACCTATGTTGCATAACCATCTGATTCTAGGATAGTCAGATGCTCCTTGTCAAAAGAAAAAAATGGAGCGTAGCCCTCACAATTCTGTCAACACATGTAGGAGTTTTCTGAAGGAAAAGAACAAAGAAAATTACTCACAGAGGAAACTTATCTTTCCTTTCCTCCATTCCAGATGGAAGTCAGCCTCCTATTTCTATTCATTGCATTTCAAACTGGGGTAAAACTGTCCAACTATAAAATTATAGTATCTCAGTCTAAAATCAATAATAATAACAGTATCCAAAGGCATACTAGCAGAGATTTGATTAAAAGCCATGTGGTGAACAATAAATAGTCAGAACGCTGGGTATCAAAATTCCTTTTAAGCTCCCTGCACATGTGCAGATTGTAATATTAATAATAAATAATAATATTAATAAATAATATTAATAATAAATAATAAAATATTGCTTAGCAATATTTTGTGTGTCTGTGAGTATGCTGTGTTGCCCTGTACACTGGATTTATACAAAACAGTGCTCATTCAAAAATATAGCTGAGAAATATTAATATATTAGATTAAAAATCACTTAAATAAACATAAACGCAACACCCAGAAACTAAGCTATCTATGTCTACCAAGTCCAAAAGACTCATCTGTACACCAGAGGGAACTTTCCCCTTGTCTCAGTAGGTCCTGCCTCTTTTCCTGTGATAATTTTTCATGTTTTTGTGATTGGAAACTTACTGCTATACCAGCATTATCTGTGGTTCTTGGCCTCCCACTTCATGTGACTGGTTGATGGAACCAACATCATCCAAAAGTTTATAAGCTTGCTGGCATCTAGGAAGCCAAAAGGGTAGGGAAGTGGCAAGACTGTCTTACTTTTAGAACAACCCACATATTAAGATGACCTCAATATAGTAAAAGTAATTTTTTTTAAGCAATTTTAAAGGAGAACAGTAAAAAAAAGATATCCCAGCAATTTATTATTTAGATCTAAGTGGCTGCAAGAATCTATAGAAACACTACACCAAAATCCTGCAACATTTTCCCGGTCTGGCAAAGCTGATGAATATGGCAGGAATAGACTTAGTATCCTGTACAGACTGTAATTAGGGTTGCAGCTTAACTTTGGGGAACATTTACATCATTTGTACTTGCTTATACCCTTGTTATGGATAATCAATATATTAAGTATTAAATTATCTGGGCAAAATTTATTCTGCATAGGAAAATGTCAGACATATGATAGTTTTTTCTATGCAATCTTTTATTCACTAGGCCCACTATAACAGATTAGCAAACTAGAATATATTTAGTGCACCCAACTGTAATTTAATCTATATTTATTATATTGTAAAAAAAACTCACCACAAATTTTAGAAAAATCTTTAAAAAGCATTATACTATTTGCAATGCCCTAGAGCAGGGATGTCAAACTAAGTCATGGCGGTGTCACATGATGTATAGGGACTTTTTTCCCCTTCGCTAAATCAGCCGTGGGTGTAGCCAGCATGTGACGCATCTGGCCCATGGACCGGGAGTTTGACAGCCCTGTTTTAGAGCAATATAAAGTCTACCTTGCCCTTAGAATAACACAGCACCCATACAAGCTTAGAAGGAACAGTCCTATGTCTTCATATTTATCCCCTGTTGTTTTCCATGTTTTCTGTTCAATGTACAAGAAAATATTCAATTCAATAACCCTCTGAAATATGATTTCCATTCCATATAATTTTGAAAGAAGTGAATTTACTATTCTCCTTTTCAATAAATGATGTTCACAATATTGGAAGACATGCTGGTTTCTTTCTTGATTAAACTGAGCAGAATCATTTGAAACAGATGACTTCATTTCAAGACTGGGGCACAATTCTATTAGAGAATGCCAGAGGTCTTAACCTTGTGATCTTGAATGCAGGGTTGCAAAGCTAACTCAGCTCAACATCTGTTGCACATTTCTAAAACCATTCAGTGGTCTTTAAAATTATAACTTTTGATTAAACAAGTGTCCCTACTGATACAGTGAACTAGAAAATAACCCTTAAAAACTGATACATACTTTTGTGACTTTGGGGTAGGTCCCAAGAAATATATTTCCCAAGTATGGATTTGGAATATTTTCACAGACAGCACGTCTACAGCTACTTTTAACGTTAGTAAGAAGTAGTAACAAAATGCATTTGACATATTAAAATGCAGACAATTTTTATGGGAAAATCAAAATGACTTAGGATTTTATTCTCATTAAATCACAGTAAATAGATAAATACTGCTTGATGACTTTTTTTATGACTTTAAAAAATTTTTCATCTTAGTGTTTGCTTTCTGTGCAATTATTGCAGCTCTTTAGAAAATGTATTATTCTGTGTTTTTTTTAAAGTTTTTTTTGGGGGGAGGACTTTCCAAATGGATAGGGTTGAGGAATAGTTGATGCATGTTCAACCACATATAGATGTAATAATGTAATTATCCAGAGGTGGTATTCAGCCAGTTCTGACAGGTTTTAGAGAACTAGTAGTGGAAATTTTAAGTAGTTTAGAGAGCTGGCCCCACCCTCATCTATTCTCTGCCTCCCAGGTCCCAGCTGATCGGCTAGATCTTCTTTTGTTGCCCTGCACAGGAGAACGGAGCTGGAAGGCAGGTTAATGGGGTGGGGATGGAATGGGGAGTTTACAGTATCCTTCCCCTGGAGTGGGGTGGAAATGGAGATTTTGCAATATCTTTTCCCTGCCATGCCCCACCAAGCCACACCACACCCACCTAGCCACCCCACACCCACCAACCACACCCACAGAACTGGTAGTAAAAATTTTGAATACCACTACTGTAATTATCTGTTTCTTTTCCCAAATCAAATCAGACTATATTTCATGACTGCATTATAAATCTACAAGCAAGCAAAATAGATGAATGGCACTCTGGATTCATGGAATGAACAATAACTATAGCTTTGTTTAACTCAATGTTAAGCCCATGTCACACTGAACCAACGGATGCAAAGAGGATGTAAAATGGACAAAAAACCTTGCCATCCGTTGGTTAACGCGATGTATTCGTTCTGTACTCACTGCCTCCATTTTGCTTCCTCTCTATCCGTCCAGCATCCGTTTATGGACGTTTCATCCGCTCCAAAAGTTTTGGGCTGCCTAAAACTTTTGTGCGGAAAATGTATCCAGTTCGTCCATTCTGCATCCGCTACGCATCCGCTACGCATCCGTTACGCATCCGTTACGCATCCGCTATATCCGTTAGGCGTCCACTACACATCCGCGCAACTCTATCCGCTCCAGCGGTAAACGGACGCAGGGAGTAAGCGGAACAGATGCAGAACGGATGCCTAGCGGATGCAGCACGGAAACAAAGCGTTTAAAATGGAAAAAACGTTCGCAAAGGGGACCTATCTCGGATATTAAGGATGTCTACAGGATGCCTAGAGGATGCCTAGAGGATGCCTAGCGGAAAACCTATACTGCCTATAAAAAGGGGGAGCAACTCGCCTGCATCGCACTTTCAGAACAGCAGCCCAGCGGTGCAGACCTCTGCAGCCTTCATCTGCCTCTTCCTCTTCCACAGCATCCAGTCATGTCAACCATGGATTGTAACAAAGTCCTTTCGGCAGCCACCATCGTTCTGCAACACTGCAAAGCCATCTGCAGGCTCTGTGAACACTACTGCGAGAAGAAAAGGAGCCACCCAAAAAGAGTCTGGGTCCGAAGATGGTTCTCCAGTAGAGCGGAGGACGGACTGTACAACAAGCTGATGGTGGAGCTCAGGAGCGAAGACACTCGGGCGTTCCAGAACTTCATGAGGATGCCTCCAGCCATGTTTGAGGAAGTTGTGCAGCGCCTGACACCCAGGTTGACCAAGGCAAACACCAGCTTCCGGTCCAGCCTGGAACCTGGGCTCAAGGTGGCACTCACTCTGCACCACCTGGCCTCAGGGACCTCCTACAGCAGCATGCAGAACGGCTGGAGGGTGCCATCCAACAGCATCAGCATTGTGGTCAGAGAAGTGGTGCAGGCCATCATCGAAGAATACAAGGAGGAGCTCCTCCAGTACCCCTCCACTGAAGAAGGATGGAAGAAAGTTGCAGGGCAGTGGTATCAGAAGTGGAACTTCCCACACACCGTTGGAGCCATAGATGGCAAGCACGTGGCCTGCAAATCTCCAGCCAAGTCGGGGTCCACTTATTTCAACTCCAAGGGCTTCTTCAGCATCATCCTCTTTGCCATGGTCAATGCTGACTACAAGTTCATGTACATCGATGCTTCAGGCAACGGCTCATCTTCCGATGCCCAGGTATACAACGCCAGTCACCTCAAGGAGGGGCTGGAACGCAACCTCATCGTGGGCTTCCCAGATCCAGACCCCCTGCCCAACGACACACAAGATGTGCCCTACTTCATCGTGGGGGATGACGACTTCTCCCTCACAACCTACCTCATGAAGCCCTACACCTCCAGACTCCTCACCCATGAAGAGAGGATCTTCAACTACAGGCTGTCCAGGGCAAGGCGGGTGGTGGAGAACGCCTTTGGCATCCTGGCCAACAGGTTCCAGGTACTTCTCACCACCATGCAGCATTGTCCAGAGACCGTGAGGAGGATCATGGAAGCTTGCTGCATCCTGCACAATCTCATGCGCACCAGCTACCCAGTCTTGCAGAACAGGCTCGTGGACCTCCAACAAGCCAGTGGGGTCATGGAGCCTGGGGAATGGAGGCAAAGGCGAAACCTGATCGACACTGAGGATGTGCAAGGCCCCAACAGAGCCTCAAATGAAGCGAAGAAGCAGCGCAACCTCCTGAGACACTGGTGCAACTCCCCAGCTGGAGCAGTGGAGTGGCAAGACAGGATGGTAGATGCTTAATGGATGCTTCCTTCAGCCTGTCTCATCACACGGATGAGATTGGGCCATGTATGTTTGGTTGACCTACAATGAACAGGGCGTTTAATAAAGAGTTGTGTTTATGTTGACATGTGTGGATAATTATTACATTATTATTGATAATAAAGGGCCATAGGTGTGGCACCTGGGAGGGTGGACCATACAGTCCCACTATGCTTGCACTGGAGGTTTATCTATCCCACAGCTATCCTAACCCATCCCACAGCTATTACCCATTCCACAGGTATCCTAACCCATTCCAAAGCTATCTTAACCCATCCCACAAGCATGCAAAGGCTTAAACCATTTCTAACAGTTTCCAGCAAGACTTTATTAAAAAAAAGAAATGAAGCAAGTGTATGAATCAAAAATAGACTTTATTAACAAGAAGCTATAAAACAAAAATGAGTTTCTGGCACTCCTCTTGGTCGCTCAGTCTCATGGGTGAAGGGTCCAGGTGCTGTGGAGGTGGCTGGTGCTGGAGTGCTTGTCATCAGCTCCTCCAGAAGCAGAAGCAGCAGAAGCCCCAGCCCCAGAAGAGCGAGCCCGTGCTGCAGAAGCCCCAGCAGAACCAGAGTGAGGGCCAGGGGGTGGGATGGTAGCCCTGTCCCTCTTGCCAGGGCTGCCAGCAGATGGCTGAGGCTTACTGTGCTTCCGCATGGTTGTGGGGTTGCTGGCTGGCAGGGAGGCTGGCAGGAACCAAGGCTGGCAGAAAGGCTGGCATGGAGGCTGGCAGGAAGGCTGGCAGGAAGGCCGGCAGGAGGCAGGCACCAAGGCTGGCAGGCAGGCAGGCAGGCACCAAGGCTCGCAGGCAGACATGAACCAAGGCAGGCAGGAAGGCTGGCAGGGAGGCTGGCACCAAGGCTGGCAGGCAGACATGAACCAAGGCTGGCAGGAAGGCAGGCAGCAAGGCTGGCAGGCAGACGGGCTGGCAGCAAGGCTTGCAGGCAGGCTGGCAGCAAGGCTGGTAGCAAGGCTGGCAGCAAGGCTGGCAGGCAGACATGCAGGCAGGGCAGGCAAGGCAGTCGATGTGTCCGGCAGCAGGTCTTTCCTCTGAATGGCGTCCTGCTTCCAAGCTGCTTCCATTATATCCGCGGGGCTGACGCAATGCATCCTCCCCGCATGCACAATTAACACCAGGCATCCATTAGGCTTCTGCTGTGCATCCGCTAGGCTTCCGCTCTGCATCTGCTTCATCCACTGTGCATCCGCTCTGCTTCCGCTCTTTCCGTTCCGCGTCCGCTTCGCTGAGGCCCCCTGGAAGCCCTGCGGATGTGCCACCCACTCCCATCCACTCCCATCTGCTTCCATCCGCTGGGCTTCCGTTCCGCATCCGCTTTGTATCCGCCCTGCATCCTCCCCGCGTCCATGTTATCTGCTCCAGTTATGCAAATTTTTACCCCTTTTGAGAGCGTATAACAATGGATGGAACATTTTGCTCGTCCGCTGTGTCCTTTTTGCATCCATTGGCCAGTGTGACATGGGCTTAAATAACTTACAGACAAAAATTCTATTCTGCTTGAATATGTGTAATATCAGTTCAGGTGGGGTTTTGCATATTCAACTTTCTTCTCTCTAATTTTATACAGCTCACATCTTTGGATGCATGAAACATATGTAAAACTCTATTAGTAAAAATGCTTATTTAGTAACCAGTACACTAAGAAGTCATAGCTTGCCAATGACATGTTGTGTACAAAAAAAGCCCTTACTGTCTATTTCAAATGAGTGTATAAGACAACCTTAAAAACATAAAAGACACTTTTCTGGGCTACTCCTCGGGTGCATTATTTTGAAGAACAGAGATTTGTATAATTCTAAAGAGTTAAATTTGATTGAACAACTCATCAACTAGATCAGAAGACATTTCTGTTTGCGTTTCTGCAATTCCAGATCACTCATGGTTGCCAACTATGTAAAAGAGGATGTTGGACTGAACTGACTTTTGATTTGATTCAGCAGACCTTATATTTATTTTTCTTGAAAAGGAGCCTAAAATGTAAGCTTAAATGTAATTGGAGAATCCAATTCTCCAATAAAATACTATAACTGGAGAATCCAGTTTTCCAATCAAAATATTATAAAAGAAAACATAAAGAGTCACCTTTGTTTATAGCTAGTATTATGAACTGAGCTGCTAGATTAAATCTTCCAGATAATTTCACCATAGAACCATCATTTTGTACAAATGCAGCATTTTCATTGGGCCATCCTGAAAGAGTCTTGAAAATCAGCACAATTTTCTTTTTTAAATCATTATAAAATATGTATTGTTTCCTTTTTTTATCTTTTCTGATGTATGATTATCTAAGAAGAATATTAGATTAAAAGGAGAGAAATACAGGTCTGAAATTGTTGTGGGATAATCCAGTTCTATAATAACCCAGTTGTTTTCTTTCTTTTTTCACTTTATTATTTTTCCATGTGGATTCCTAAAACTGTTTCCAAAGAAATAATGTGGAAAGAAGTTATACAGAATAGCAATGCAGCAGAACTAGCAATCAAGGAAAGGAAGTGATTTTTTTAAAGGAGCAAATAAATGGCATCCAGTCACATGTACGCATCTACAATAGAGAAAGTCCTGCTTAGTACTGTAAGATAGAAATGATGGACAGATCATGTTGCCTTCTTCAAAGGAGGCTTTAGTTCTACCCATTACTCATTTTAGAAATTCATTCAACAAACCCACCATCATCCTATATTCAGTGATATTGAAAAAGAAGGTTGAATTTCTTCATCTCATTTGTGGTATAGTCTAACTTCATGTAATTCCACTCCCTCAAATGTGTTGAGATTAGAAACTCCAGAATTCCCAGCCAACAGGTTTCTAGAAAACTACAATTCAGAAAATAATGAAAAGAGGAACATTTGCAGCCCAGAACAATGTTTAAATCAAACAGAATAAAAACTATTTTATTATGGTATTATTAAAAAAATTGGTCTACCTGTAATTTATTTATGCTATTGGAAAATTGCCAACGGATATACTATTAAATATCATCAGCAGATGATTGTAGTGCGTGTCTAACTTAGACTTCCCTAATCTGGTACCCTCCAGAAGTTTTGGGCTTTAGTTTCAAGAATACCTATATAAGGGAATTATAATGGTATAAAGATGGGAAGGCTGACCCAATCAAAAACAATGCTGGTCTTTTGGGACTTCATGGTAGCTTTTCCAGACTAGACGTTAGCTGTTGTAGTATACTGCATTACTTGCAAAAGCTAATATCATCTATTTAAATTTATTTTTAATGTGAAATATACACAACATTAAAAAAAATCTGCCAAATCTTTGTGGCACAATCTTCTGAGCTCTTGAAGGAGCAAAAATTGGCCTATGGGTACCACTGTGGCCAAGTATGCCATCGCTGTTCTACATCTCTCATTCATCTTTTGCTTTCTGTATCTGACATAGCTGAATATCTTGCTAATTGTTTCAAATATATATCTTGGACAGACTGATTCATCTCGGCTCTACCCCTTTCAGGAAGGTGCAACATTATTCTTATAAATAATTCTTTTGCAGAAATCCTTTTCAACCTGTTGGTCTGAAATTTGACATGGATGGTTTTATCCATCCATGAAATGGTTTTATCACTGTAAATGTAAGCAAAGTCCATCCGATTACAATCAAGCTAAAGTTGTTGAGTTTTTAAAATCAAGTTGTTAAAGGAGCATAATTTACAAAATCAGTACTGATTTTGATTACGTTTTGTAGGCTTGTTCCATCATTAAGGTATTGTTTGCTTTTCATTCCATTTTTCTAAGAGAATAGTTAAGCTGCTCAGGCTTATTTATGCTAAATGGGAAGTATAAAGCTGTTTAATAAACCTTATTTTGGATATAGACACCAGATTTGATTTAATAATTTCTGGTCTGATTCAGATTGAGTTGGGGCATTTCTGAAGTTCCAGATAGACTTTCCAAACCAATTCCTGTGGCATATGAGCATATATTATTTCTCTGTCATTTAATATCAAGGGAAAATTGGGGAATTGTTGCATTAATCTGGTTAGGCCTGGTTGCTGGCAAAGGAATATTCAGATTCCATGTATTTGTTTAAAAAAAATTCCATTGATATCAGAGGCTGTATTTCCATATAAGCATTCTGAAGATTGTTGCCTACAGTTGCTTATAGATGCAGAATATTTAATGCTACTGCTGACAAAAATACCATTTTGCTGTTGTCTCATATTTTCTTATTTAAATTTCTCTATGGATATGTGAAAAGGAAAGAATGCAGAAGAAGTAATAGAAAATCAGTAGATTAAACAATTTCATTTAGATTTCCTATAAAAATCCAGAAATATAGTAGAATGATTGAACTATCAAAAATTTGGCTGGAGTATCCTAATAAAAAAATATAATTTCACATTTGTGAAGTAACTAAAGACATCTTCATCCGGACAAGATTTCATTAAAATGATGAAATTATTAACTATTTAAGGCCCTGTCACACTGCCCAACGGATGCAAAACGTTTGTAAAAAGGACACAGCGGATGAGAAAAATGTTCTATCCGTTGTTATCCTCTCTCAAAAGGGGTGAAAATTTGCATAACCAGAGCGGATAACATAGAAAGGAATGGACGGGTGGAGGACGCAGGGCGGATGGAAAACGGATGCAGAGCGGAAGCCTCGCAGATAGGAGCGGATGGCACATCCGCTAGGCTTCCGGGGGACCTCAGCAAAGTGGACCCGGAACGGATACAGCGGATGCAGAGCGGACGCTGAGTGGATGGAGCGGATGCACAGCGGAAGCCTAGCGGATGCCTGGCATTAATTGCGCATGCGGGGGGGTTTATTGTGTCAGCCCCGCGGATATAAAGGGAAGCAGCTCAGAAGCAGGTCACCATTCAGAGGAAAGACCTGCTGACAGACACATTGAGTGCCTTGCCTGCCTGCCTTGCTGCCTGCCATCCTGCCAGCCTTGCTGCCTGCCTTGCTGCCTGCCTTGCTGCCAGCCTTGGTGCCTACCTCCCTACCAGCCTTGCTGCCTGCCTTGGTGCCTGCCTCCCTGCCAGCCTTGCTGCCTGCCCCCCTGCCAGCCTTGCTGCCTGCCAGCCTTGCTGCCTGCCTTCCTGCAAGCCTCCCTGCCAGCCAGCAACCCCACAAACATGGGGAAAAAGAGGAAGCCTCAGCCATCTGCTGCCAGACCTGGCAAGAGGGACAGGGCCACCCTCCTGCCCCCTGGCCCTCACTCTGCTTCTGCTGGGGCTTCTGTAGCACGGGCTCGCTCTTCTGCGGCTGGGGCTTCTGCTGCTTCTGCTTCTGGAGGAGCTGATGATGCTGCTTCTGGCGGTGGTGCTTCTGCTCGTGCTTACTCTGCTGAGGCTGCTTCTGGCGGTGGTGCTTCTGCTGGTGCTTACTCTGCTGAGGCTGCTCCTGGAAGTGGTGCTTCTGCTGGTGCTTACTCTGCTGAAGCTGCTCCTCGTCCTGCTGGTCCTGCTCATCCTGCTCATGCTCCTGCTCTTGCTCATCCTGCTCATCCTGCTCGTCCTGCTCGTCCTGCTGGTCCTGCTCGTGCTCATGCTCCTGGTCCTGCTCGTGCTCCTGGTCCTGCTCGTGCTGCTGCTGCTGCTGCTGCTGCTGCTGCTGATGATGATGATGATGATTATGATCCTGCTGGTGATGCTGCTGCTGCTGCTGATGATGATGATGATGATGATGATGATCCTGCTGCTGCTGGTGGTGGTGTGGAGGAGCAGCCCCTACAAACTGGAAGCTCCTCTGATGAGGGCCCATCTGGTCCTGCCAAAGGGATATGCGAGAACAGGAGAAGAGGCAATACTCCATTGAGGAGGGACACAAGGATGAGGTGCTGGAGAAGACGGAGAGTCTGGGCTACACATCGGAGGTGCTCCTCGGCTGGTGGAAACATATGCACACCTGGTACGGGAAGCTGCACCTCAAGAAATCTGGCCAGGCCACGGTTAAGCTGACGGACAGAGAGACCTATTTCATGGCCAGGTGCAACTTCCTGGAGGGTGAGATCCGCCACCAAGGAGCAGCAGCAGCAGCCCCTCTCATGACCCTCTCTCTCCGGAAGCCTGCTGAGAGCCAGTCCTCTTCCGGCCAAGAGTCAGTTCCTGTCTCCAGGCAGGTTTCTGTGGAGCGTGCCATTGCGGAGAACCTGAGGACAGGTGTTTTAACCGTGGTGGAGCACTTGGAGTACCCCCTGGTGCAGTGGGAGAAAGGAGATGGCACTTCCACCACAGCCCTACCCGCATCCATCCACGGCTCCACCTCCACAGAAAGGCAGAGAGCCAGACAGGAGGGGCAGAGCCACACTGTCCTGCTGGAGATTAGGGACACCATCCGGAGCAGCATAGATCTCCTCTCTCAGCTGGTCCACACCGACTCCTCATCCTCCAACCACAAGCCCTTCCTCACCTATGTCAACCAGACCCTCACGGACATGGCAGAACCCCAGTACCAGGTGGTGAAGGACCGGATCACCGAGCTGTTTCACAATCCTCCAGACCCAGAGGCACCTGCTCCCACCCAGTCCAGGTCTGCTCCTCCACCCCAGGTGATGTCCCTCCCATTCCAAGGCTTCCCACAGGCCCTCACCTACCAGGGCTACGGCTACCAGGAGGTCCAGCAGCACAGGCAGCAGCCCTTCCCAGTCCAGGCACAGATTCATCGGGCGACACCAGTGCCACTGGTTCCATCGATGCCACCGATGCCACCCACGCCAATGATGCCACCGACGACAGCGATGGCACCCATGCCATCGATGCCACCAACGCCAGTCCTCACCCAGCTGCGGACCAGACAGCCCCACTACACTGCTCCTTCCTTCATCCCACAGCCAAGCCCGGCCTCAGTACATCTGTCCTCGGTACTGCGGCTGACACCACATGGCTCTCAACATCACGAGTCTGAGCCAGCTGTCCGAGAGCTTCCTCAACACACCGTCACCTGTTGTCCTCTCGGGGCCAGGCACCCCAGTGGCGCTTCAGACCAGCACTCCAGCAGCAGCCACCTCCACAGCACCTGGACCCTTTACCCCTGAGACTGGGCACACCTCCGAGTGACCAAGAGGAGTGCCAGAGACTGGGTGGCTACCTGTAGTCTTTATTTGGACACTTGACTTGGGTCATTTTTCGTTTACAGCTTGTGATTAATAAAGTTTATCTTTGCTTCACACACTTGCTTCATTTATTTATGTCAATAAAGTCTTGGTGGAAACTTTTAGAAATGGTTTAAGGCTTTGCATGTTTGTGGGATGGGTAAGGATAGCAGTGGGATGGTCAGGGATACCTTTGGGATGGGTAAGGATAGCAGTGGGATGAGCAGGGAGACCTTTGGGATGGGTAATAGCTGTGGGATGGGCAGGGATACCTTATGGGATGGGTAATAGTTGTGGGATAGATAAACCTCCAGTGCAAGCATAGTGGGACTGTATGGTCCACCCTCCCAGATGCCACACCTATGGCCCTTTATTATCAATAACAATTTAATCATTCATCCACACATGTCAACATAAACACAACTCTTTATTAAATGCCCTGTTCATTGTAGGCCCACCCAACATACATGTCCCAATCTCATCAGTGTGATGAGACAGGCTGAAGGAAGCATCCATTAATCATCTATCATCCTGTCTTGCCACTCTACTGCTCCAGCTGGGGAGTTGCACCAGTGTCTCAGGAGGTTGCGCTGCTTCTTCCCTTCACATGAGGCACTGTTGGGGCCTTGCACATCCTCAGTGTCTATCAGGTTTCGCCCTTGCCTCCATTCCCCAGGCTCCATGTCCCCATTGCCTTGCTGGAGGTCCACGAACCTGTTCTGCAAGACTGGGTAGCGGGTGCACATGAGATTGTGCAGGATGCAGCAAGCTTCCACGATCCCCCTCACGGTCTCTGGGCGGTGCTGCATGGTGGTGAGAAGTTCCTGGAACCTGTTGGCCAGGATGCCAAAGGCGTTCTCCACCACCCGCCTTGCCCTGGACAGCCTGTAGTTGAAGATCCTCTCTTCACGGGTGAGGAGTCTGGAGGTATAGGGCTTCATGAGGTAGGTTGTGAGGGAGAAGTCGTCATCCCCCACGATGAAGTAGGGCACATCTTGTGTGTCGTTGGGCAGGGGGTCTGGATCTGGGAAGCCCACGATGAGGTTGCGTTCCAGCCCCTCCTTGAGGTGACTGGCGTTGTATACTTGGGCATCTGAACATGAGCCGTTGCCTGAAGCATCGATGTACATGAACTTGTAGTCAGCATCGACCATGGTGAAGAGGATGTTGCTGAAGAAGCCTTTGTAGTTGAAATAAGTGGAGCCCGACTTGGCTGGAGATTTGTAGGCCACGTGCTTGCCATCTATGGCTCCAACGGTGTGTGGGAAGTTCCACTTCTGATACCACTGCTCTGCAACTTTCTTCCATCCTTCTTCAGTGGAGGGGCACTGGAGGAGCTCCTCCAGGTATTCTTCGATGATGGCCTGCACCACTTCTCTGACCACAATGCTGATGGTGTTATGTGGCACCCTCCAGCCGTACTGCATGCTCCTGTAGGTCGTCCCTGAGGCCAGGTGGCACAGAGTGAGTGCCACCTTGAGCCCAGGTTCCAGGCTGGGCAGGAAGTTGGTGCTCTGCTTGGTCAATCTGGGTGTCAGCCGCTTCAAAACTTCATCAAACATGGCTGGAGGCATCCTCATGAAGTTCTGGAATGCACGAGTGTCTTCGTTCCTGAGCTCCACCATCAGCTTGTTGTACAGTCCGTACTCTGCTCTTCTCCCGATCCATCTTCGGACCCAGACGCTTCTTGGCCGCCTCCTTTTCTTCCTGTAGTAGAGTTCACAGAGCCTGTAGATGGCTTCATACTGTTGCAGAAGGATGGTGACTACCAAAAGGAGTTTATTACGATCCATGGTGGACATGACTGGATACTGTGGAAGAGGAAGAGTCAGATGAAGGCTGCAGAGGTCTGCACAGCAGGGCTGCTGGTCTGAAAGTGAGATGCAGGTGAGTTGCTCCCCCTTTTTATCGGCAGTATAGGTTTTCCCCTATGTGTCCTTTTGCATCATCTAGGCATCCTCTAGACATCCTTAATATCCGAGATAGGTCCCCTCTGCGAACTTTTTTCCATTTAAAATGTTTTGTTTGCAAGCTGCATCTGCTTTCATCCTTTCTCCGTCCGTGCTACTAACGCTGCACGTCCGTTCTGCGTCCGTTCCGCTTCCTCCCTGCCTCCGAGTGGATGCAAGTTGTGCGGATGCGCAGCGGATGCCTAGCGGATATAGCGGATGCATAATGGATGCAGAATGGATGTCCCCTGTATGCCTCATGGATGCAGAATGGACGCATTGGATACATTTTCCGCTCAAAAGTTTTGAGCAGCTCAAAACCCTCTGAGCAGATGAAATGCCAATAGACGGATGCTGGACGGATAGAGAGGAAGCAAAACGGATGCAGTGAGTACAGAACGGAAGCATTGCGTTAACCAACGGATGGCAAGTGTTTTTCTTCATTTTACATCCTCTTTCCATCCGTTGGTGCAGTGTGACAGGGGCTTTAAGTATTCTTAGACATGTAATATTACTCAAATAATTACATCACATATGAATATAATATATTAAAAGATTCCTTTAAATATTGATAGATGGGAGTCTTTAAACTTTATGCCATTTACATCTTTAAACCAGGTGAAACACTTTCCAAATATTTGTGAAAAATATTTGCAAAAATTCAGTACATTGTGCCACAGGGAGGAAGGGGTCAAACTATTTTCTAAAGCGCCTGTAGGCCAGACAAGGAATAATGGATGGAAACTGAACGAGGAGAGATTTAATCTGGAGATAAGGAATAACTTTCTGACAGTGAGAAAAATCAACCAATGGAACAAGAGTTGCCCTCGGAAGTTGTGGGAACGCCATCACTTGAGACTTTCAAGAAGAGATTGGACTGCCATTTGTCAGAAATGGTGTAGGGTCTCCAACTTGGGGGGGTGTTGGATTAGATGACCTACAAGGCCCCTTCCAACTCTGATTATCTGTTATCTGTTCCAATATATTTCTGTTGGGTTCCAGAGGGCATGGGGTGTGACAGAGAGGGCATGCTTTCTCAGTCTCCATCAGTTACATTGGGACACACCCACTTTGATTGAATGTACCAGATGGGCAGAACAACAATGGTGACAGTCTCTCAGATAACCCATCCTCAATCCATCAAGGGCTTTATAGGTGACAACTAGCACCTTGTCACTAGGGCAGCAATGACCACCTGAAGGACCTAATTAACAATGGAAGGGTGAAACTGGCAAGCACAATGAAGCTTTGCAGAGGTCATTCCAGCCATCGCTATCCCCTGATCTTTTAGCCATAACTGCGAGTCCAAGAAGACTCCCAGTTGTGAAATGGGAAATGCATTCCCATCCAAGACCAATGGTGAACAGTCCTAACCCAAGTACCCAAACAGCCACAGCCACTCAAACTTGTTATGATTGAGCTTAATTCTGTTCATTCTCAGCTAGACTTGAGCAGCCTTCAAATACAGTCTCGATACATTGGTAGGTTGTGATGTAAAGTTGAGTATCATCATTATGTTTATACTAAACCCCAAACTGATGAAAGATCTCATTTAGTGGTTTGTCTATCTACAGAGCCTACCAAAAGTAACTCCCCATTGGCCAATCACAATATGTTTTATTGATTTTTCTTTCAAGAGAAAATATGGCTGTACTTAAGAATCTTCAAGTGAATGAATCAAATTCATAAGGAGGTATTTAGAAGAAAATGGCAACCAATTCAACACTTAATGCAATTTATACAGAATTTAAAGAATTTATATACTATGGGGCCTGATTTTTGTATACCTTGTGGAAGGGTTGTGTTTGGATGCACCTGTAAACATACATACTCATACATATATACATACATATGTGTTTGTGTGCTTGTATCTACTTTTATCCTTATGACTAAATATAATTCAGATGCTGATTTAAATATGAATATTTTAAGGATGTATATATGCATGAATATTTGTAACAACTTCTTCAGCACTCTAAAAAATTCCTTTGGATCACTGTCAGCTTGGCAAAAGAATTTGAAATTTTCTATTTTGCAGATTTACTGTATACACTGCTCAAAAAAATAAAGGGAACAAATCAAACCTTGTGGAAGGGTTGTGTTTGTATGCACCTGTAAACATACATACTCATACATACATCCTAGATCTGAATGAATAAAATATTCTCTTTTTTTTTTAACAAATTTTATTCAGTTTTTCACATTAAAAACAAAAATTTATTTTTAGTGGACAACATATTTCCAGGTCATCACCTTTACATACAAATATGACAGCAATTATATATTCATATATGCATACTTAATTCTATTATTACCTTTTCCATTCCAAATTTTAAGTAAGGAGAGAAATAAACACATTAATTCTAGCCTCTTTCATTAATCTCAATTGAAACATCTTTTTGTTCCATTTTAATTATTTCAAATATCATCCTTTAATATATATTTTAAAAATAAACAACATGTGTTTTCATAATAATAATAATAATAATAATAATAATAATAATAATAATAATAAT
>BLBF01000002.1:62859239-62889309 GCA_015471245.1 Laticauda colubrina | reverse complement strand
ATAATAATAATAATAATAATAATAATAATAATAATAATAATAATAATAAAGTTACCAATGTCTCTCCTTGCTTTTAATAGTCTATATGAACTTATTAATTTAGTTGGTTCTTTGGCCTGTCATATTTCCTTTCATTACACATTTTTTTTTGATAAATTCTAGATTAATACAAATTTTAACACTAAAGAAAAAAAAAACAAGTATAGGTTTCCCCCCTTTTACTGCTTTGAGTGTGACACCTCAATGATTAAAATATACCTTTATTCCCTCATCTTAATTCCCAATAAACCATTATTTTTAAGAAGTTACAATAATAATCATTACATCTTTTCATTTGGATTCCGCAGCATATTTCCCCCCCTTAATTATTCATAAAAGTTATCAGTATCTATACTACCCTATTTTCTAAATATTTTTAATTGCAGAAATATTCTTATTACCCCTTGTCACCCTGCAGAATTCCTTTTTTAATTTATCATCCATTATCTCTGAAAAAACAATTTCTTTTCAATGTTTTATTATTTCCATATTTCTTTATTTCATGCACCTGTTTCTTACTGCTTCTCCTCCCCCTTTTCCCCATATCTTTTCTCATTCCACTGTATATCCCTCTCTTTCTTAATATCTTCCTTTCCCCTTTTCTGCTGGGTCTTTCTGCCTTTCCCGACTTCACAGGTATTCCCCCTTTTGATTGCCTTCTTAAATTTCAACTTTTTAACCTTCCTTCTTTCCCCACTTCTTTGTAGTGTTCTTTGTGTTAATTGTCTATTTAAGATGGCTTCTCCTTGAATTGACTCCTCCTCCTCTAAAGTTCTTTCTTCTTGTTCTTCAATCGCCATTTCCATTTTTTCTAACACAGAGCAAAGTGATTTGCCTCTTTCCTGTAGTAATTCTCTCATATTTTTAAGTTCCATTTTTAATTCCTGAAGAGATGTCATCATTACACACTCTTGTATTTTATGATCGTTAAAGTCCACCAAAAAAAAACACTTTTACTTTCCTTCTTTCTTCTTTCAATTTTCTAAAGTTTTCAATTATTCCAGCCCAGAGTCTATACCAAAAACATCAATCCCACAGTCAGTCTTTCCTTGCTTTTTTCTTTATTCTGGTTCTGCTTTCACTTTCTAAAATTCTTACTTTGTTTCAATATTTCTTTAGTGTTATATCCACACAAGTTCATTCAGAAACAGGATGCTTTCCCTTTTGTTTGAGCTCAAGTTTTTGTCAAAAGGTGGCACTCTCCATTTTACAACTCTTCACCTTTTTCCCCTATTTTTTTGTTTACGGTTTTCCGAACCTCAATATTCCAGCACAGTCCAGTCTCCAATTTGTAAACTTTATTATTATTATTTTTTGACAATCTTAAGTCCACCTTTATTTTATGCCTGTTTATTGCCAAAATATTTTAGCCTAATTTAGTTAAATCTTTAGTTCCAGCTTCTTCCTTTCCGGTTCGAAGCCCCACTTAGGTGTCAAAAATATTTTCTTATTTTTTTCCTGTCCCTTTGTAATTTCGCCACTCACTTTTCTTTTCTTAAAAATTCCATGTTCCTTTAATCCCAGGGTACTTTTGTTTAGTTGTATTGCCCAGTTGTCCTGGTTCTGATGTTATCCACCTCTTTCTTCCCTCCTGCACAAAGCTTAATTCAGCTGACTCCTCCTCTTCGGGGTGGCCATTTTAAACCACCACTGCAGTCATCTTTGGGAGGGGGAAAGACCAAGCCCAGGAGGGGAGATGCGGCTCCCCTCAACCTGGCTTGCGGCTTCCTCTTATTCCGCCACCCCTCCAAGGCAGCTTCAGCCCCTAATTGTAATGATCGGGGCTCTCCAACGAAAGAGCACGGACCATAGTAGCAGAGAAGTGCAATCTACGGTCTGTCAGCGAGAAGGCTCCGCCTTCTTCCATGAAATATTCTTATTAAATACTTTGTTCATTACAGAGTTGAATGTGCTGACAACAAAATCACACAAAAATTATCAGTGGAAATCAAATTTAGCAACCCATGGAGGTCTGGATTTGGAGTTACACTCAAAATTAAAGTGGGAAAAAACACTACAGGATGATCCAACTTTGATATAATGTACTTAAAACAAGTCAAAATGAGGCTCAGTAGTGTGTGTGGCCTCCAC
Source organism: Laticauda colubrina (assembly GCA_015471245.1). Lineage (NCBI taxonomy): Eukaryota > Metazoa > Chordata > Lepidosauria > Squamata > Elapidae > Laticauda > Laticauda colubrina. Next base: position 62,887,179 of record BLBF01000002.1, on the reverse strand, counting down.
ATGCCTGTATAACCTCCCTACAATGTGTGGGCATGCTCCTGATGAGGTGGCAGATGGTCTCCTGAGGGATCTCCTCCCACACATAGACCAAAGCATCCCCCAACTCCTGGACAGTCTGTGGTGCAACATGGCATTGGTGGGTGGAGTGAGACATGATGTCCCAGATGTGCTCAATTGGATTCAGGTCTGGGGAATGGACGGGCCAGGCCATAGCATCAATGTCTTTGTGTTGCAGGAACTGCTCACACAATCCAGCCACATGAGGTCTAGCTTTGTCGTGCATTCGGAGGAACCCAGGGCCAACCGCACCAGCATATGGTCTCACAAGGGGTCTGAGGATCTCATCTTGGTACCTAATGGCAGTCAGGCATGAGCACATAGAGGGCTGTGCGGCCCCATTAAGAAATGCCAGCCCACACCATTACTGACTCACTGCCAAACCGGTCATGCTGGAAGATGTTGCAGGCAGCAGAATGTTCTCCATGGCATCTCCAGACCCTGTCACATCTGTCACATGTGCTCAGTATGAACCTGCTTTCATCTGTGAAGAGTACAGGGCGCCAGTGGCGAATTTGCCAATCTTGGTACTCTCTGGCAGATGCCAAACATCCTGCACGGTGTTGGGCTGTAAGCACAACCCCACCTGTGGATGTCAGGCCCTCGTACCACTCTCATGGAGTCTCTTTCTGACCGTTTGAGCAGCCACATGCACATTTGTGGCCCGCTGGAGGTCATTTTACAGGGCTCTGGCAGTGTTCCTCCTGTCCCTCCTTTCACAAAGGCAGAGGTAGCAGTCCTGATACTGGATTGTTGCTCTACTACGGCCTCCTCCACATCTACTGATGTACTGGCCTGTCTCCTGGTAGTGCCTCCATGCTCTGGACACTATGCTGACAGACACAGCAAACCTTCTTGCCACAGCTCACACTGATGTGTCATCCTGGATGAGCTGCACTACTTGAGCCACTTGTGTGGGTTGTAGAGTCCGTCTCATGCTACCACTAGAGTGGAAGCACCGTCAGCATTCAAAAGTGACCAAACCATCAACCAGAAAGCATAGGAATTGAGAAGTGGTCTGTGGTCACCACCTGCAGAACCACTCCTTTATTGGGGATGTCTTGCTAACTGCCTATGCTTTCCACCTGTTGTCTATTCATTTGCACAACAGCATTTGAAATTGATTGTAAATCAGAGTGGACAGTTTGATTTCACAGAAGTGTGATTGACTTGGAGTTACATTGTGTTGTTTAAGTGTTCCATTTATTTTTTTTGAGCAGTGTATAAAGACCTGAAATAATTTTCTCTGTTTTTCTGTGCTAACCAGTAAACTTCAGCAGGGTTGGCATTTCAACACAACAGAATACAAAATCGCTGCTGAGTATGAGAAAGTAATGTGTACCACAGAGCACAAATCATCATGTTGTGAGGCATTATAAAAGACAAATTATTTTCCCCATTCTGCTTATAATGAAGAGACCCTTGTGCTGTGGAAAACATTCCTATCCTGCTTTATGAATTTGAAATAAACAGCCACATAAATCAACATAATAAATAAAGGGCCTGTCACATAGGCCGACGGATGCAAAAAGTATGTAAAAAGGACACAGCAGACGATAAAATTTTCCATCCGTTGTTATCCGCTCTCAAAAGTGCCCCAAATTTGCATAAACAGCAGACAACAACGGAAAGGAACGGACGGGGAGAGGATGTAGCCAGGATGTTAAGTGGATGCTCCATGGAAGCCTAGCGGATGGAAGCGGATGGAAGCGGATGGCACATCTGCAGGGCTTCCGGGGGAGCACAGCGAAGTGGCCGTGCAGTGGAAGGAGCGGATGCAGAGCGGATGCCAAGCGGATACAGCGGATGCAGACCGGACGCCTAGCGGATGCCTAGTGGATGCCTAGCAGATGCAAAGCATTCACTGCACATGCCGGGAGGATGCATTGCGTCAGCCCCACGGATATAAAAGGATGCAGCTCGCAAGCAGGTCACTATTCAGAGGAAAGACCTGCTGCCAGACACATCTCCAGCCAACAACCATGGGGAAAAAGAGGAAGCCTGTGCCATCTTCTGCCACCCCTGGCAAGAAGAACAGGGCCACCTTCCCACCCCCTGGCCCTGACTCTGCTTCTGCTTGGGCTTCTGCTTCTCGGGCTGACTCTGCTGGTGCTGGGGCTTCTGCTGGTGCTGCTCCTGGTGCTGGGGCTTCTGCTGGGGCTTACTCTGCTGGTGCTGCTCATGGTGCTGGTGCTTCTGCTGGTGCTTACTCTGCTGGCGCTGCTCCTGGCGCTGGTGCTTCTGCTGGTGTTTACTATGCTGGTGCTGCTCCTGGTCTTGCTGGTGCTGCTGGTCCTGCTGGTGCTCCTGGTGCTTACTCTGCTGCTGCTGATCCTGGTCCTGCTGCTGCTGGTGGTGCTGCTGGTGGTGCTGGTGCTCCTGGTGATGCTGGTCCTGCTGGTCCTGCTGGTCCTGCTTTTGCTGCTACTGTTGTTGTTGCTACTGCTGCTGGTGTGGTGGAGAAGCCCCTAGAACCTCAAAGCCCCTCTGAAGGCCCTGCCTGGAAGAGGAGATTGGTAGATTGGTAGAGGAGGCAATACTTCATGAGGTAGGTTGTGAGGGAGAAGTCGTCATCCCCCACAATGAAGTAGGGCACATCTTGTGTGTCGTTGGGCAGAGGGTCTGGATCTGGGAAGCCCACGATGAGGTTGCGTTCCAGCCCCTCCTTGAGGTCACTGGTGTTGTATACCTAGGCATCCAAAGATGAGCCGTTGCCTGAAGCATCGATGTACATGAACTTGTAGTCAGCATCGACCATGGCGAAGAGGATGATGCTGAAGAAGCCCTTGGAGTTGAAATAAGTGGACCCCGACTTGGCTGGAGATTTGTAGGCCACGTGCTTGCCATCTATGGCTCCAACGGTGTGTGGGAAGTTCCACTTCTGATACCACTGCTCTGCAACTTTCTTCCATCCTTCTTCAGTGGAGGGGTACTGGAGGAGCTCCTTCTTGTATTCTTCGATGATGGCCTGCACCACTTCTCTGACCACAATGCTGATGGTGTTGGGTGGCACTCTCCAGCCGTCCTGCATGCTGCTGTAGGAGGTACCTGAGGCCAGGTGGCGCAGAGTGAGTGCCACCTTGAGCCCAGGTTCCAGGCTGGACTGGAAGCTGGTGTTTTCCTTGGTCAACCTGGGTGTCAGGCGCTGCATAACTTCGTCAAACATGGCTGGAGGCATCCTCATGAAGTTCTGGAACGCCCGAGTGTCTTCGCTCCTGAGCTCCACCATCAGCTTGTTGTACAGTCCGTCCTCTGCTCTTCTGGTGAACCATCTTTGGACCCAGACTCTTTTTGGGTGGCTCCTTTTCTTCTCGCAGTAGTGTTCACAGAGCCTGCAGATGGCTTTGCAGTGTTGCAGAACGATGGTGGCTGCCGAAAGGACTTTGTTACAATCCACGGTGGACATGACTGGATGCTGTGGAAGAGGAAGAGGCAGATGAAGGCTGCAGAGGTCTGGGCTGCTGTTCTGAAAGTGAGATGCAGGTGAGTTGCTTCCCCCTTTTATAGGCAATATAGGTTTTCCACTAGGCATCTTCTAGGCATCCTGTAGGCATCCTCTAGACATCCTTAATATCCGAGATAGGTCCCCTCTGCGAACGTTTTTTCCGTTTTAAACGCTTTGTTTCCGTTCTGCATCCGCTAGGCATCCGTTCTGCATCCGTTCTGCATCCGTTCCGCTTCCTCCCCACGTCTGGGTGGATGGAGTTGCGCGGATGCCTAGCGGATGCCTAGCGGATATAGCAGATGCGTAACGGATGTGTAGCGGATGCGTAGCAGATGCAGAACGGACGAACTGGATACATTTTCCGCGCAAAAGTTTTAGGCAGCCCAAAACTTTTGGAGCAGATGAAACGTCCATAAACGGATGCTGGACGGATAGAGAGGAAGCCAAACGGAGGCAGTGAGTACATCGCATTTTCGAACGGATGGCAAGGTTTTTTGTCCGTTTTACATCCTCTTTGCATCCGTTGGTTCAGTGTGACATGGGCTTAAAGCAGGAATGGGGGTGAAGAAAATATCTCAGAATTGACCCAGTATGTTCTGGAACATAAAGGCAAGGGGTGGGGGAAAGCACTTTCAGACTTGCATGATTCTGTTACTATAACCTTACAATAAAGATATGATTAGTTTTATTGGTTTTAGTTTCCTGTTCTGGACTATCTTGAAAAGTTGGCACCTGTCCAGAAAAGACATTAAGTAGACTTCCCAAAGGGATAACAAAAACGTCATAAAATTCCATCAAAGCATACAATTTAACCAGTGTTAACATCTGATACTTGGATTGTTTGTTTACACATGAAATTAGCTTTGAGTTTCTGATAAAGATCCAGGGGAGCCTTAACAAGTTCTAAATACCATAGACTGTCATTGTGTTGTATTGCCAATTCTGGTTTGAAATGGTGGGTCTTAATTCAAGGCCCAAAAGAACATGGAGATCAATGGCTTTTTTTCTGAGAGGAAAGAAGGAAAGTGTAGGACCTATAAAGATCATTTTGTTTTGGGCACTCAAGGGTTCACAAAAACTGTTTTGTTTTGATCACTGCACTCTTTTCCATATTTCTTTTTTAAAGGGTAGTGTCAAACTGCTTATGAGGATGGTTTTACAATCAGGGGGAAAAGCAGGGCATAATAAACTGGGTCTCAGGAAACATTTTATTGAGAATGAATTAAGAAACAGGTATTCTGTCTTTCCTTAGTGATTTTTCTCTAGTGAGGGAAACAGTGGCAGACAAACTGGTGCAAAATATAGAAGGGTTTCCAATGTGGGGAACGAAACTTCAGCTAGAGCTCGATTAAAATTACATTAATGAGGTACTCTTATTGCAGAATTAAAGTCTTTTTTGGAAGTATCCTTATGGGGGCATATTCTGACAAAACCTAGATATAATTTTAATTATATTTCATATTTGCTGCGTTCAACGCAGTTTTCACTCTGGTCCGCACCCCTGGCGGGAGTGCAAACCACTCTCATTGGTTGATGCCGTTTGACAGCCAGCTATAAAAGGAGCTATCAAACAGCATCAGCTGTTGCCACCAGTTGACTGCCTGTTAGCTCGGCAGCTACGGAAACCCTTTATTCTCGCAATAAAGTTTCTTGACTGTTAGCTCCATGTTCGCCTCAGTAATTACCACCACTCCACAACATTGGCAATAAGGATGGGATATGAATAAGAGGAGGCTGGACAAGAACAGCTGAGCTCAGTCACTTTCAAAAAGAGCCGAAGCCACTACGAGCTGACTGTCACTGCCACAGGCACTATTTTGCGAGCACTAAATTCAACCTCCCCGCTGAGGAGACAGACATCGCCGATACAAGATGATTTCAAACCCTGCGTTCCCGCCTTTCAGACCGTCGGCTGAGACCTGGGAGTCCTATAGGAACCGTTTTGACTGCTTCCTGGATGCTATAGACCTCACTGAAGCTTCAGCCCATAGGAAAAAGTCCTATTATTTAAGTTTTTACGGAGCTGCAGTATTTGACACTGCCACGGAGTTGGTAGCTCCGCGTCCTGTCAGGGAAATTCCTTGGGGGGAGTTACAAGAGATCTGTCCAATCATTATTCCCCCAAAACCATCTCAAATTGCAAGAAGGCATGCCTTCAGGCGACGAATTCAGGCTGAGGGAGAGACTATTGTTAAGCCTGGGTTCCCCAACCAGGGTTAGGTAGACAAGCTAAACAGAATGTGCAGCGTTAGTCAGATAGGCACACAGATAAATGAGTGAGCTAAGCTTGTATGTTTATTAACATACAGTAAAAATAACAGATACGCTTGTGCTATCAAGAATATATTTTATTCCAGTATAAGTTTATAGCATAGTCAAAAACAGTCCAATATTCAGTTACCATGTAGTCAGTCCATTCAGGGATATTCAGTTAGCAAAGTCCATGTAGAATATCCTATTGTCAGTTCACATAAATCAGTCCGTTGTTGTCTCTCCCGTTCGAGCAATGCAGTCTTGCTTCCAAGCAGTAATCAGGGATCATCAAAGCCAGAGAGAGAGAGAGCAAGCTGTAGCCTTGCTACTTTTATATGGTTTTCATAACCACACCCACAGTTGCTATTTTACAGTTAAAGCTGCATACACTAACTATGATTCATAGTTATTATTTCACCTAAAACAGTTAGGGTGAACAATGTTATCCCTAACAACTATCAGTGAATATATGGCTGCCCTGAGGTCAGCTGCCTTACATTGTGGGTTTAGAGACCATCTAGAGGACGTGCTTTTAGACCAAATAGTCTGTGGAGTTAGGCACTTAAGGCTGCAAAGGTGGCTGTTAGCCAAAAGGGACCTAACCCTAGCAGTAGCCATCGAAGAATCCCAGGCTGCTGAGCTAACTGCATTGTCTGTAGCAGAAATCCAGGGAAACCCCATCAGACAGAGTAGCTCAGTAGTCCATTTTGATGAGGTTTCTCCAGAGGGCTCTGAGGAATTGAACGATGTAAATTGCCTCAGACAACAGAAACCCCTTCAAGAGGAAACGAGGCCAAAACCCAACTTCCCCCCCCCCTCAGCAGCAGCCCATCTGCCTGAGCTGTGGAGGAAACCACCTCAGAGCATCCTGCAAGTTCAGGAATGCCATCTGCTTGAATTGCCAAAGGAAGGGTCACTTAGCCAGGGTCTGCCAAGCTGGGAAAACTTTTACGCAGAGGACTCAGACATTCCCCATCTTTCAAAGACAAGTTGAAGACTGCTATACCTGATACCACTCCAATGAGACAAACAAAGGCTCTAACAAAATCAGTATTTTTATTTCCCTAGAAGGTAAACCCTGCAAGATGGAAGTTGACACAGGCTCTGCTCTATCCATCATTTCCTGGGAGACCCTAAAGAGACTACTATCAAGACTATCAAAGAAGAAGCTCTTCGATTGCCACCTGACTCTGCGTGATTACCAAGGCAGAACCATTCCAGACCTCGGAAAAGGCAAGTTTTTTATTCAGTTCAAAAACTTTAAAGGTCACTTGCCTCTAGTTGTAGTGGATGGTGCCCTTCCTAGCCTGTTAGGTTTAGACTGTTTCCCTGCTCTTGGCCTCAACATAACAGGCATCCATTCTATTTTAAATACTGAAGCAGATGCCATATTCAAAGACTATGCTGATGTATTCAGCGAAGGGTTGGGGTGTTACTCAGGCACCCCAATATCATTCAATGTAGATCCTTAGGCAATACCAATCTGCTGAAACCTCGTAGAGTGCCCTTTGCAATTCGCCCCAAGTTGGATAAGGAACTAGACAAACTAATCACACAAGGGGTATTGGAGCCTGTGGACTTTGCAAAATGGGAGACCCCCATAGTTACCCCACTTAAAAAAGATGGTAGCATGAGAATCTGCACTGATTACAAGACCTCCCTAAATAGATACCTACAAATCAGCGCTTATCCAGTCCCCGTCATACAACAACGTTTGCATTCTTTTGAACCTCGGACTATTTTTGAAAAACCAGACATGTCACAGGCATACCAACAGTTCCCTGTAGATGACCAAGCAGCAGAACTACAGATTATAGTAACACACAGGGGCGCTTTTAGGTGCAGGTGCCTCCAGTTTGGCGTGAGCGTAGCCCCTGGGATTTTCCCATCTTTAATGGAGAGGCTACTCCAAGGACTCCCAGGCATAGTTCCCTATTTTGATGATATTTTAATTTCAGCCATAGACAAACCTCAATTGCTACAAAGGGTCAGAGCAGTTCTTGATTGCTTCAGACAACATGGTCTAAAGCTCAAAAAGGACAAGTGCACCATTGCCACTAAACAAGTAGATTTTTTGGGCTATAGAATTGACGCCTCCGGAATACACCCAATTGAGTCCAAAGTCAGGGCCATCCACGAGGCACCCACACCTTCCAACAAGACTGAGCTCCAAGCCTTCTTAGGGCTTCTCAACTTTTATGCTGCATTCCTCCCTCACAAAGTTTCCATTGCGAAGCCTCTGCATAGACTGTTGGACAAACGATCCCCCTGGCATTGGGGACCTAAAGAAGCCCATGCTTTCCATGCTGTCAAATCTTTGCTCACATCCAAAGTGGTACTAATACAGTTCAATCAACAGCTACCTTTAGTGCTAACTGCAGACGCTTCTCCTTTTGGCATAGGGGCTGTTTCGAGTCATAGACTTCCAAATGGTTCTGAGGGACCCATTGCCTTTTTCTCCAGAACCTTTTTTTCAGCCGAGCGCAACTACAGCCAGATTGACAAGGAGGCTTTGGCTGCAGTTGCTTCTGTCTAAAAATTTCATGAGTTCCTCTATGGGCACCATTTTGAATTAATCACCAATCACAAGCCTCTGTTAGGCCTTTTGTCTGGTGAAAAACAAACCCCACAGATTTTGTCCCCAAGGATTACCAGATGGACATTATTCCTGGCTGCTTATTCATACACGCTGATCCATCGACCCTGAAAAAACCTTTGCCACACTGACGCTCTCAGCCGCTGCCCTCTGCCTGTTCCTGTTGAAGATCCATCACCAATCCATGCTGTGTTCAAGATCAACGATCTCAATCTTCCCATTACTGCTTTTGACATTGCTACTCACTCCTCAAGGGACAAGGTAATCGCCCAAGTTCTGGACTGGGTGGGAAGGGGGTGGCCAGCAATCCCTTATGCCCCTGAATTCCTGCCCTTCAAGGCTTGCCAGCAGGAACTATCATCTCTGCAGGGCTGTTTACTCTGGGGAACAAGGGTGGTCATATCTTCCAAACTGCAGGGCTCAGTTCTGAAGGTCCTGCATGAAGGCCATCCTGGAATTGTTAGGATGAAGGCTCTGGCTCACAGTTACGTGTGGTGGCCTGACATGGATGCCCAGATCTCCAGCTGGGTGAGCGCTTGCCAGCCATGCCAGGTTACCAGGCCAGCTCCACCCATTTCAACTCCAGGAAGGTGGGAGGATGCTGGAGCCCCTTGGTCCTGGCTGCATATTGATCTAGCCGGTCCTGTACATGGGCGTACATTCCTGGTAATGGTAGATTCCTTCTCAAAGTGGATAGACTTGGCCCTGCTGCCCTCAACAACCACTCAAGCAATTACAAAGGCCCTAACTAGGGTATTTGTTACCCATGGCATCCCTGACACCATTGTGTCTGACTATGGGCCCCAATTCACCTCATGCAAATTTGAAGTTTATGTAGCCAACCTGGGAATCAGGCATGCCCTTACAGCTCCTTTTCACCCTGCTAGTAACGGGATGGTTGAAAGGGCAGTCAGATCTGTTAAGGAGGCCCTGGAGAGGTTTGGCCAAGCTGACTGGCACTCTAAACTTTCTAGGTACCTGCTAGCTCAACATACAACCCCTTGTGTCACTACCAATAAGTCCCCGGCCGAGCTCCTTATGGGCAGATGCCTAAGAACCACCCTAGATAGGTTACATCCCATTATGCCCCAGTCACCCCCTTAAGGTCTGATAGCCAGACCAGGAAGTTTGCCATGCATGACCAAGTGTACACCCACAATTATGCAGGCCACCCCTCATGGGTGCCAGGGCAAGTTGTGGCAGTAACTGGCCCTAAGTCCTATAGGGTTTTATTGGAGGACAGTCGTACCTGGCGCCGGCACATTGACCAGCTAAGGAGGTGCTGGAGAGTGGCTATCGATGACCCCTGTTGCCCGCCAACTGACACGGACCCACCGACTTTCGCCGAAGCTATTTCGGGGCACTGCAAGTGAGGGGACCGACCTGGACCATCACCTGACCCTCTACCAGAATTACCCGTCAATGAGATTCCAGTCACACCAAGCTCCAACGTGGCCCAGGAAGCGGAGGACTTCTTCCCTGCTGCAGTTCCACCAGGACTGAGACGATCTGGCCGCCTGGGCAAGCACCCGGCCTACTTGAAGGACTACACATGCTCCTAGCCAAGGGGAAGGAGTGCTGCGTTCAATGCAGTTTTCACTCCGGTCCGCACCCCTGGCGCGAACCACTCTTATTGGTTGATGCCGTTTGACAGCCGGCTATAAAAGGAGCTGTCAAATGGCATCAGCTATTGCCGCCAGCTGACTGCCTGTTAGCTCGGCAGCCATGGCAACCCTTTATTTTCGCAATAAAGTTTATTGACTGTTAACTCCGTGTTCGCCTCAGTAATTACCGCCGCTCCACAACAATATTAATAATGTAATCCTGATCCTTTTGCCTCTTCATCCCATTCTCCTCTCTCATAGAACTTTTAATTTTAATTTATATTAAACTCCAAACATGACATTTTTAAAATATGTTTTCATTTATTTTTAAGACTGCCCAGCACCTTGATAACTCTCATCAGTTTATGAATGAATGGTACCTATACAAAAGAAAAGAAACAATAGAAGATCACTAGAAGAGCAAACAAAATGCCCCATCCTCAGTTAAATAAAAAATTAAAAATTCAGTTAAATAAAAAATTAAAACTCCACATTCATTTTATTCCAAGGCCTGGGGGGAACAACCAAGTTTTAAACAATTTCTGGGATGTTCTAAAGCTAGGAGCTACTCTTATGGTGTTATATATAAACTGAAAGCAGTATAGCAATATTATATTTTTACTATTATATATCAGCACCACATACTTTTTAAAACAAATCTAAACTGTTACATTAAAAAAGTCATTTGGCAAAAAGAAAAGAAAAACAAAACTCATGGGGAACAAAAAATAAAACCACCAGAAGGAAAGAAAAGACCCAAGGAAATAGAACGGAAAAATGGAAAACCATTATGAGCAAGTAAACAAAACTAATTTAACTGAGACCATATGGATCATGCTATATTGTCTGTCTTGCTTCTCCTTCAATAATAAAACTGACTCAAAGGCTGAGAGTTGACAAATTGCATTAAGCTAACATTTAGAATATGGGATATAAGCATTCTTTCATGAGCACAATTTCAAATAAAATATATGCAAAGTTTGCTATTGAGGATATAATTTAATAACATATTGACATCTTTAACCCTCAAATGCTTTGAGGAGTCTGTTTCAGCATGGCAACAATGTGTGACCTATAACAATAACAAAAATAACAAGCAGGCATGTATATTACTGTATATGTTTTTCAAATTTATTACATATCTAGCATAGATCAATAAACTATATTAGCATCCATTTATGAGCATATTATTTTTATACAATATGAATATCAGAGTATCACAGTAAAATAGTCTCATTTGCTTAAACATAACTCAGCCTTAATATGCTAACTCTTTGTATGGTTGCTCAGAATTATTTCATTTTTAAGCTGGGACCCTTCAATCTTCCTGCTCATATAATTCTATGATAATAAAAATGTTGTAATTATCACACCGTCTGTTTGCAGAAGAAGAAGGAGAATGTCAGAAAAAGCCTCATTATAACATAAGTAAAAGTGGGAGGGAAGGAAGAATCTATCTAGAGAATATATTGTAGTTCCAGATTTAAAAATTGTAATTTATTTATTTTTTATTCAAGTTTGCAAAATCAGCATAGCATTATCAGCATAGCATGTTACATCCTCCAATCTTAAAACCATGGTATCTTTGGCTAATTTGATTTCTGTCAAGATATATTCAGCACATATACTATATGCTGAATATTTAATTATTTATATATTAGTTGATTTTGCTAAATTGATATCTCAACTTCTTCCTTCAGGAACTTGGGATATCATATATAATTTTATTCTCTTCATTCTCTTCCTATAACTCAGGTAATTTGAGCTGAGAGCCTAAAATCACTCAGTGAGCATTCATGGCTGGGTATAGATTTGAATCTCATTCTCCCCAGTGTCCAATTACACCATAAATATCAATGGAATGTGAGTACTGGATGTTTACAACTGCTTTTTACAAGAACAGGTTGCTTGTATGGGTTTTCTAGGCTTTAAAATATATCACTAGAATATTTTAGAGTCAAGCTATTTCAGGTCAGACCCAATGCCCATGTCTATAAGATAGCCTATTATTTAATTCAGGTCTCCCTTGGTGACTTTTTGTGGGCCTAAGGTTGGAGGAATAATCTGCTCAAACATAACAATTGATTTGACTCAAAAATCTAGATAGTAGAGCTGAGATAGTAGAATCAGCGATTGAGATTGGATAACTGCCCGCCAAAAATCAAACAGTCCTTGCTGATGTTGCCATAATACTTTCTCTTTTGCTGCCTATAGCAGACACATACATTTATATCTTCTGTGTTAAAAGCTAATACTCTCTAAAACAGGGGTTTGCAACCTTTTGGATCTCAGGGACCACCAAACTCATAATTTTAAATCCTGTGGACCAGAGATCCTGGGAAAATCCCACAAAAAGTCTGCAGGAAAATTCCCCACCCCATTTTCCTACCGATCAATCATTCTTTATTTCGGATACTGTCTCCAGCTCCATTTTCAGGGAGAGAGAGAGAGAGAGAAACTTTTGTCTTCATGCAAGGAAAGCAGAAGAAGCAGCAGAAGTCTTTCATTCTCTCCCTCAAATTCCGCCAGAAATGAGTCTTTGTGAGATTTGTTGCGCTGGTGCAGCCACTTGGAGCAGGATGCCTTGCAGGGTCCCAAAGACTCATTTTCAGTGGAGTTTGGGGGAGAGAAAGAAAGACTTTGGTGCTTTCCTTGCATGCAGCCAAAAGCAGAAGAAAGAAGTGGAAAGAAGCAGCCCGGTGTTTAGACCTGGTGCATGGGGAGAATGGGGCAAGTTCCCCCCCTCTGTCCTTTTCCTCCTCCCCTTACTATCTTGTGTTGTTTTGCAATGCAAGCGACGCAAGCCTTATGTTCCCGCAGCCATGTAGGTGGTGCAGCCTTGTGTTCCTGCACTTCCTGGAATAATTGCTTTGGGGATATTTTGGGGGTGACATTTCTCTGTGGATCACCAAAATTTTCTCATAGACCACCAGTGATCCCTGGCCCACTAGTTGGCGACCACTGCTCTAAAACATCTAGGAATGGAGCACCAATTTTAACATTTAAATCAAATGAAAGCTAGAAATTATCTTCAGAAAAAAGTAAACATCTGGATACATCATAAGATTCTAATGTAAAAAAAAAGATGGGTGGATCCATTCAAATAATTACTATGTCCTTGGTTTATAGCATAGCAACAAGAAAAATATTTTCAAAGTCACCATTCATAGACCTGACAGCCAGGGCATCAAAACAAATGGACTACACAACACGATTAGGGCAAAGCAATAGACATAATCTACATAGATTTCTATAAAGTCTTTGATTCAGTGGTATACTACAAACTACTCCTAAAACTAAAATCTTACGGTATCTCTGGACACCTGCATATCTGGATAGAAGCATTCTTCTCAAACATACAACAAATGGTCAAAATTGGGAGCGTCCTATCAAATTCTGTACCTGTCAACAGTGGTGTCCCCCAAAGAAGTGTTCTGGGACCAACTCTCTTCATACTCTACATAAATGACCTCTGTGATCATATTAAGAGCAACTGTGTTCTCTTTGCTGAGGATGTAAAGCTATTCAACACCACAGACAATACTGCTACCCTTCAAAAAGACCTTGACTATGTATCGGAATGGTCAAACAAATGGCAACTTCAAATCTCAACAAATAAATGCTCTGTCTTACATATTGGCAAAAAAAACCCAGAAAATAAAATGCAGGCTGAATAGTCAAGACCTTGTTGATGATCCAAACTCTGTCAAGGATTTTGGAGTTCTCATCTCTAATGACCTAAGTGCTAGAGCCCACTGTAACTACAAAGCCAAAAAGGTGTTGAGTTGTTAACCTAAACTTACGTAGCTTTTTCTCTGGAAATATAACACTAATAACTAGAGCATACAAAACATTTGCTAGACCAATACTCGAATACAACTCATTAGTCTGGAACCCACATTACGTATCTGATATTAACACAGTTGAGAAAGTCCAGAAATATTTCACAAGAAATATTTTTCTTCGTCTACTTACTCGTCTACTCGTTGCAGAATACCTTATGCCACCAGACTTGAAATTCTAGACCTCAAAAACCTAGAACTACGTCGCCTTCGGTCCAATCTAAGTATAGTATATAAAATCATACATTACAATGTCCTACTTATCAGTGAATACTTCAGATTCAACCATAACAACACAAGAGCAAACAATAGATACAAACTCAAGGTTAATCGCACCAAACTTGACTGCAGGAAATACGACTTCAGCAACAGAGTGGTCAATGTCTGGAATACTCTACCTGACTCTGTGGTTTTTTTCCCCAAACCCCAAAAACTTTAATCTTAGACTGTCTACAATTGACCTCACCCCTTTCCTAAGAGGTCTGTAGGGGTGTGTGCATAAGTGCATCAACGTGCCTACATCCCTGTCCTATTGTTTCTTTTATATATTTTTTATTTATCTTACATGCATCCATGTATTCATAACTGTGTTTTTACTTATACCTATTATCTTGTAAGCAATCAACAAAAATAAATAAATAAATAAAATATACATCAAGCACAGTAACATAATACAAAGTAAATGTAAGTGTAATTTGTGTCCATAGCACACACAGCCCTTAGTTATTTGCTTTTCTTGTGTATGTGCTGTTGGACTTTTATTTGGTTTTTTCATATATATATATTTGACGGTTTCATATGATTAGCGAAGAAATGAATCCAACAGTATGATCTTAAACAGGTTCCATAGTGTTTACCTGGACTGGCTACAGAACTCTAAGACTTCAAGCTGGAATTTTTTTAAAGTCTTCCTGAAGACCTAGATCAATGATGGATAACCTTTTGGGCACCAAGTGCCCAAAGCATGCATGCATCCCCAAAATGCAATATGCGTATTCCCATGCATGCGCTTCATCCCCCATTCATTCTGTCCCCCCATGCATGGCAGAGACTTAAAAAACAGCTGACTGGTGGGAGGCGCGTACACACATACACAACAGAGCTGAGCTGGGGCAACAGCTCGCATGCCCACAGAGAGGGCTCTGTGTGCCACCTCTGGCACACGTGCCATAGGTTCATCATCACAGACCTAGATATTAAATCGGGGTGGTGGTGGTTGTGGCAGAGCAAGGGCTCTGTTCCTAAGATATAGCTTCTCCCTTAATCTTAGCAATAGAATCGATGTAATCTTTTTTGCAATGGAAATTGGGATAAATTTATGTATTTGGCCAGAGGCAGCAGATTGCTTTACTTTCACGATATTCACAATGTTGTTAATCAACCACTTCTAATCTTCTAATATATATTCTCCTATATTCTAATATAATATAGGATTTGGATTTCATTATTTTATTCTTTTGAACATTCTGGTATGAATGTTCCTGTATCTATTCTGTCAATTATGCATTTTAATTTTAAAGTATCTGATATAGAACAGGTCTATCTTTTTAATATTTATGAAAACCTAACAATCCAGGGACCGCATATACCAAGAGAGAAGCATTTGACTTTTATGGAGAATGATATATTAAATGTATTTCGTTTTTCCATCAGTAAATCTGAGATCTAGAAGTATCCATCTATCTCTGGATGTTTGGTTATTTTTATATTTGATTATGTGACATCAAGTAGTTGTTGATTCTTAGCTACCACATCTATTTTCTCCATGCAATCTGCAACCTGTTCTTTCCATTTATATAAGAGATGTTCAAGGACCAACTTTACAATATTTAAGAACTATCCAAAACATAATTTCCTCTTTCTTCTAAGTTATTCTAACTTTCTTTACTGAAAATGACTTATATTGACAGTCTTTGCTAAAAAGTCAGAATGGTCAATAAAATGTTTGATTTTATTCAGCTGTCCTCTTTTTGACTATGAAAAGATTTGTGAGGCAGTTCTGGAGTCCAGATGATTCTTTAGCTCATTACTGCCTCTTTGCCCCATCTTTTTATTTTATCCTTTTATCTCTTTTCTTAAAGTCTCATATCCCATCATGCCACACTACTAGTTAAATAAATCCCTAATTCTGCTTTTGTAGAGTTCTAATCCTTTTATTTTCTAAATCTTGTTAATCCAAAGGCTTTTCTTTCATCTTAACTAGCAACTGTGGCACTACTGTTTCTTATCAACAGCCACTGCAAGTCCTACATGCTGGTTCTTTAAAAAAAAGATCAAGAATGTTTCTATATTGTCACAAGATTGTGATGTTTTAAAACTCTTCCAAACCTATTAAATGGCATTTTCCTACTCTCTCTTTACTCTCTAGCAATCATATACACTTTATTTGTAAGATTTATATCCTACCTTTCCTCCTGAGCCTCATGGCAGTAAAGTATACTCACCATCTCTTTATTTTTTTTCCCCATGACAACCAACTTGTGAACTAAATTGGGTTGAGAGAAAAGGACCCAAAATCATCCCACAAGTTTGCATAGCTGAGGTTAGCCTAGAACCACTCCTAGGCCAACAACTCAAACCCCTACACCAAACTGGTTATCTGTGATGCATATTTTAATCTAGTGTTCATCAAGGTTAAAACTGAAAAACCTTGTCCATTTTTTTTTGTAGAAGCCATTTGACCTTCTGGCATGTGGAAGCAAAACATTTTGTATCGTTTTAACTAAATTGGAAACATACCAAGTAACAGACCAAACGCTAGCAATTTTTAATTATACTGCCAAATGAGCTCTGTGGGGGTCTCAAACAATATAATGATTTCCAGTTTACTTCCTTTCACTAATTTATTGATGTATACAGTAAACAGAACCTGGAGGGCATAACAGTTGGGGGGATTGAGCAACAGCAGGATATGGTAGCCTGGTTTTTGGACTGAAAGTTGTTGCCAAAGGGTCTCAGTCTGGACCAGATTTTCTTACACTGGCTTAGAATCAAGCCAGCAGGAGCCCAGGGCTGGGCCAGTTTAGGGATGCAGCATAGATGTGTCCTAAGTATAATTATTTCAGCTTCAAATCTCTGCATTTTTCACTAAGCATTCTCAAATGCAGAATCTATATCAGTTTAAAAGCTGTTTTAAAAACAGTTATTTTCAGCTGTTATCACATAGCGGTTTCCTGGATTTCATCCAATAGTATAATATGAAATATTTAACAAGATTCCCTGAAAACTCTCCCCCACCCCACTCCCAGTAAAACTAGACCATCCCCAACTTTCTTATTTTTGATAGGTTTTCTCCATATAATGCCCATGACTACAATTACTTTATTTATAGACCTTTGGTATTCTTAGAATCTGCCAAAAAATTCATTTAATGTTTTTATATTGTTGCCATCATATTTAGTAATACCTTTCTGAAGGTACAGTAGACAGATTGTCCTTGTGCACAGCATAGTATCTCTTCTGCTAGTGTCATCATTATCTCTTAACCTCCCACTGTGTCAATCAACTGGTTTGCCCTGAAGTTATTGCATTTTCACATTCACAAAACTTTTACTTATTAAATTTAGTTCTGTAATGTTTATAACTTCAAAACTATTGTGTGATTCACTGAACAAGGGGACAAAGTCTTTTAATATACCCGGTTTCCTCAAAAATAAGACCTATCCTAAAAATAGGCTCTAACATATTTTAAACATATGCCTAATATGAGCCCTACCCCCAAAATAAGCCCTACTTAAGAGCCTATACAGCTGACTGACTGGTTATTCAGTCTGATTGCTTGTGGTGCCACAGCAATGAGGCAAGGTGGGAGTATGGTGGAGCTGCCCAATGTGCTGCACATGCTCCATGTGCCCAACACCAACTTACCTCAGGGCCCCAACAGCCAGGATATCCATGCTCTGACATTGCCTTGTGATCGTAGCACCAACAGCCATATGCAGCAGGAGCCTATGTGGCCCACTTCTACTTGCTCGCGGAGGAGGCTGACTGGTATATTGCTGCTGCAGCCATGAGGTGAGGCTCCCCCTGCCTCATGAGAGCAGCACTGGCACACCATGTGGCCTCCTGCCCTGCCATGAGCAAGCAGAAGAAGTGGGCCTCTGCACAAGGAAAAAATAAGACACCCCTGAAAATAAGCCCTAATATTTATTTTGTGACCCAAAAGAAAATAAGACCCAGTCTTATTTTTGGGGAAACTGTATTTTGTAATCTCATGAATGATTTATTAGTAACTACTGTATATATACAGATGCTCTGCCAGACATTAGGCAAAATTAGGATATCCTTGCCGACATTAGGCAAAATTAAACAACTGTCTCAGGCTGCAGATTGTAAGTAGTGATGAATTTGATTGGAATAGGATTTGCTGCTCTGCTTTCCCAACAATGTTTCATGGTCCAGACTGGGATTTCTACTCCAAAGCTAAACAAAAGAACATGGTAAAATTCCATCTTCAAAAATCTTACATCAGAGAAATTTCAAGATTTGGCATTATGTAAGATATCTGAAAACAGATCAACACATATTTATCACATCTGTAACCCACTTTCCAAAGCTTTACAGTGATCTCACTTTCTGGTAAGTGGAAAATTCAGTGGCATGTTTTACTTAGCTTGTATTTTCTTGGATTGCATTGTTACTGGCTACATTTGGACAACATGATCAGTCAAGGTTTGTTACGCTAAAGTCAGGCCATTAAAAAAATCTCAGGATTATATATGGTCACGACACAAAGTGGACAGGTGTAATATGGCTTGTTTGTTTGCATTATTCATTTTTAATTGGCTAAAATTTAATGCTACATCCAAACATAACTTGTGATGAGTAAATAAGGTAAGTAAAAATGTGCCAGCTTCACAAGGAATGGTCTGAAGTTGTACTTCTTTTGCATGAATTCTCTGCCCCACTCAGCAGCTTTCATAAGAAGCCACTTGTATCTTTGTACAATGATATCATTTACAAATTGGGTCACAACTGTGATACATTCCAGGGTGGGATTCTACAGGTCTGCACCTATTCGCTAGAACCGGTTGTTAACATTCTAAGCAGTTGGGAGAACCGGTTGTTAGAAGAAATTACTGGCCTAATCCTGTAAGGAAGGCAGGAAGGAAACATTCTGGTGTTGCTTATAGAAACTGTCTTTCCATTAACCCTTATTCTTGGCAGGACTAGACTTCCTGTCTCTGGAACCTCTCTGGAGGTTTTTTCCCCCTCCTTTTCTGGTACTTAGTTTGTGTGGAGGGACCATTCAAAGTTACAATGGCAGTGAAAAAAGTGACTTTTGACTGTTTTTCACATTTACGACTGTTGCAGCATCCCCATAGTCATGAGAGGTCAGGCAAGGAGATGCATGCCTCAATGTGAGTAATGTTGAGTTGGCCACACCCAGCCAGTCACATGACCACCAAGCCACCCCCACCAACTAAGCCACACCCATAGAATTGGTTGTTAAAAAATTTGAATCCCACCCCTGCATACATTGCATCATTTGTATTATGATCTCATGATGTACATATGGTTATCTGTCCTTCCTTTTACACCCCCAAAGATGCCTCTATCACTACATGCTTCCTTCATTTAATGGAGCAAATGCTTTGCGTGCAAAAAAAAACCCAGCTCTTCCTTGGCATCTCCAGGTAGAGTGGAAATGACTTCTATCTAAAATACTTCTGGGAGCCCTTCTTTTAAACAACATCATCATTCATTAAACTTGCAGTTCTGATAATCTTATTCCTTGAAAAAGTAGGGTACACAACAATTCAATCTAATATGATGGATCCTTTCACTATTAGATTGTGTGAAATCCATTTCAATGGAGCATGTGTTTTAGCCAAGAAAGACAGATTACAAAGGTGGTAACAACTTCTATACACATTGTTTTTCAATATTTTTCAATATTTGCAAATGTTCTCTACTGATATTTATTTAAAAGAAAACAGCTTCAGAAAAAAAATCAGTGTAGAATTAAAAAAAACCCAGCAGGGATGGATTTACTGAATCTTAATTTATTATTGTTGTCAACACTAGACATTATCCCTTTGGTAACTTTTTCCTCTGCAAGTTTCCAAAAGTATGTAACTAAGTCTGCTATCACTGTTTGAATAGAAGGCCTTATAACAGGATGTCAAACTCAATTTCATGAGCTGCATCAGGATTGTGTTTGACCTTGGGGGGGACTGAGGGTCGTGGCCAGGGGGCCTCATGTAACTCTTTGCCAGAAAAAATGGAGCCCGGGGGACATGTGAATCCCCCTAGCCTCCATTTTTGGTCTGGATAGTCTCCTGCAATCCTCTGCCAGCAAAAACAGAGCTCCTGGGGGGGGGGGAGTACATGTGGCATCCCAAGGCTCTGTTTTCGCTGTCAGAGGGCTGCAGGAGACTGTCTAGGCTGAAAATTGGGCCTGGGAGCTCCATTTTTACTGGCAGAGACCCTGGAGCCAGTCGTTCGCTGTTTCTAGGGCGGTCCTGTGGACCAGATCTAACCACCCATGGGCTGGATCTGGCCCATGGGCCTTGTATTTGACACTCTTGCCTTATACCATGTTATACTATATTTCAGTTCCAAAATTTGGAAAACCATTCCTTTCAATAGCAGCAAAAAGTTAAGAGCTTTCTGCATTTCTTTGCTGTCTTCTAATTATAGTCAAGATCTTCGCAATTACAGATATGGTGGCCCAAATCCATGTGCAATTGTTGCAAATCAGACTTGCTCAAGCATTTCTGGACAGAAGAAATATTCAGTTCTAATGCACAAGCACCAATGTTATGGTATATGCATCAGAACGGGTTAAACATGAAGTCTTTAATAAAATTGGGGATTTGTTTCCCAGAGACAGAGAAAGAAAAACTATAATTATTAAATTACTTCATTCAGTGGATTCCTTCATACTTCTTGACTGCCATAATAATTTACCACTGACATTTTAATACAACTGAAACAATCAAACATGTAAGGATCTTTTGGATGTTACTCAGTTTCGGTGATCTCAGATCTGGCAGTTATGTAATACATGACTTCATAATAATACTACATAATTCTATAAAAATGGAATGCAATTCCATTTAGTTATTTTTAAAGAATTTATTTTATCCATAGTTTAAACCTGCTTCATTATATCTTAAACTATTCTGACTATACTAGTCTATTGTTATCTTTTGATATTATTTTAACTTCAATATTTTTTGGTTTTGATAAAGATTTGCTAAATTTATATGTTGAGTTATTAGCTTAATGTTCAATATATTACATAATCTAAAATCTTAAATGATTTCATAAAGTGTTGTACATTACTAATTTCTAGTAATTGCATAGAAATAGTCCTTGATTTACAACAGGTCATTTTTAATGGCCATTCGAAGTTATGGTGGACCCCTCCCCCAAAACAATTAATGACCCAATCCCAAAGCTACAGTGGCTGCATGCACCCCCACATTTATTCATCCTTATGGCCAACAGTAGGGTAGTGTCCTACCCTCGCTTATCTTCCTCCCGCCCTTTGCATTGCATCTCTGCAAGCATTTCCCTCCCCCAATGACTTTCCTCTGAACTTAGGTCTAATTCTCACTCCAGCAGGCTCCACACATTCCTTCTTACTTACTTTTTGAAGAGTCAGAAGCATTCCATAACACTGGAATTGGTTGCTTTGTCACTTAGCCACATGTTGTAATTCCAGAATCGTGCCACACACCCCAAGGACAAACCACCTCATTTTGTTACCTTCACATGACTTGCACAGTGCTGCAGTTTTAGAAGTACTGTGCAACCTAATTAAAGGAGAAAAATGAAGTGGTTTGTCCGAGGGACACTTGGTGATGACCTGGAGGTGACTGCCATTTTGTCCCCACCCATTTGTTTTAGTTTGCTATTTTAACGAGGTTTTACAAATGCACACTATGTCAAAAAGCTGCAGAAAGTAGCACTGTTTCTGCAGCACTGTGAAAACTGGATTAAGGCAATAAAGCAGGGTACTGCAGCTATAATAATCTCTTTGTGTTTAACAATTGAATGCACGAAATTCAGTCTAATGTAATTAATTTGTTCATATCTGGACTGCAGATACCCAAAAGCCCACTAGATGGCAGCAAATCCCCCTACCCTCCAGTTTTGGCCTGGATGGCCTCCTGCAACTCTCTGCCAGGAGAAACAGAGCTCCTGGGAGGGCGGTGCATGTGTTCCCCCCAAGGTTCCGTTTTTGCTGTCAGAGGGCTGCAGGAGGCGGTCCAGGCCGAAAACTGGACATTATTTCTTTTCTCCCCTCTAGTGCTCATTCAGATTCTGTCCAGCTTTTTCAAAATAATTTCAGTAAATGTTATATATCAAATTCAAGTGGTATTCATGGAGAGATCAAGGTTTTGGTTCAAATCGAGCCTGCCATTCTTGTACAGGTTCAGCATGTCCCAAAATATCCCCGCATGGCTAACAAACCTAAACTCCTCTGCCTATCACCATTTCATCCATTGACTGAGAACTTTACATCTCTCTATCTAACTGGTTCTGCATGTAGAAAAGTTGTTGACTTCTGATGACTACATAGACAGAGAGACATCCAACCAGCTTCTTCACAGCAATACCAAAATGATTTGCACTGCTTACTTCTGAGCTTTTTCTTCATGTCAATTCAGCCAAACCTAAAATGTCCTGCTGGCCTCCATCCAGGTATTGAATAGATTTGACTTGATTTGCTTTTTAAGAACAAAAATGTTCGACTAGATGGTTCCCCTTCCAAAGATGGCAGAGTCAAAATTCTCAAAAGTGTTTATGGGGTTTAGAAAAGGACAGATGAACAGACTGTATTCTTCCGCTGGGTCTTGTGAGCAATATTGATGTGATGCAAACCATAGCTTTGCCAGATAGTACAGTATTGTAGATATTCGTTCAGGCTTTGGGGGGGGGGCAGTATTATAAAATAACTTATGAATATCTTCTTTCTCATGAAGAAACATGAACTTCTTTTTATGGGCCTGATTTGTTCTGTTTATTTCCAATGTCATCTGTAGTAAACAAATTGGCTCTCACGCTATCTGAAGAATGTTAGCTTCCCACAATGACTGACACAAATTCTCACTCCTGTGTGGTACAGCAATTTTTGTCACCCATTTATAATTGTTTGGGGAGGAGGGAGAATTCACCCAAATGACCATTTTTTGAAGCTGAGTGTGTTAAAACAGTTCTGTTTGGTAAACTATTTTAACAGCACATTGATATTTGATGGCTGCTATGAGATTCAGTCCCAGAAAAGGATAAAAGATCTTAAGAATGCCTTTTTAATTCTTCTCATTCTGAAACAATGCAGCATGTCATCTTGCTTTAAGTAGATACATATGTCCTAAAATCCAAAGAATTTGACCGAGTGTACTCCTATTTCTTCAAACATGTACAAATTTTAAATTCAACAGAACTAGTATATTTGCATCCCCCCACTGATTTTTTTTCAAAAACTATTTCTTTAAACTTTCTTCAAAAGGATTTAACTTCCTTTATCTTACATACTATTTTCCAGTGCAAGTTACGTTGTGTTTATAATTAAATGGAACCAAAAGATTATTAGGTTGTATAAATTTTCCACAGGCAGCTTTTCAAGAAACAAAAAACCATAGCTCAGTAAATAGGATAGAAATGGTTTAAGAGTAGATGACATGCTTTTGAAGAAAGATCATTTCATGTTCAAATCCTGGCCTTGCCAGACAGGGCCAGTAAATCTCATACTTGAAATGCTAGATTTCTGCTGCCTGCTAGTCAGTTTAATCATGTCAGGTTAGCCAGGCCAATCATGCCTTACGTGTATGGTAAATTCTGATGACTCTATACAATAGCAAACCCACAATAAGCCTCCAATATTTTCTCTTTCATCCAATGCATCAGGTTAAAATTTTCAAATATTTCATGTATGAAATCTAGAGTGGGTACCCTGCAGCCCCAATTTAACTTTAACTCCTCCCTTCTTTTTAAGTTTACATAACTTGCCAAACATTTTGAAGGACATATAAATCTATATTTGAAGGCCCTTAAACAGACTTCAACCAGGTTTTAAAAAGATCAAGAATCCACATACACTAGATACACTAAAGCAGCAGGAAAGTAGATACACTAAATGCTAGCAGGAAAGAGACAGCAAAAGAAAAAAGGGCAAAAAATAAAATGTATAGCTTATAGTTTTATACCTGATTTTACACAGCAGGAAAGCATTCATAAGGAAAAAATTAAGGCAATATCTCATGAATTCCCAGGATACTTAGGTAATAATCTCTTGTTAGTCAGACATTTACAATGAGTTGCCAAGGTGAACAGCACTCACAACAGCTGTGGAGAAGAAATTTTCCATTATAAAACATCATTAGTGATAGGTTAATGTAATAACCTATAAAGAATGCAGGCTATGTGCATAGCCATTTGTACAGGCACATTTCCTTTTTGGATTTGTCCAGCAGTAGCAACACATAGACAAGAAAAAAAATTATACTCCTTCTAAAATATAAGTCTTACCATCCTCTGCAACACTGTTATAGTACTTCCAAGCAATCTTCAATCTTCTTTGACAACAACTCAATTTCTCAAAAAGTCTTTTTTGAATCTCAAACTCATGATTTTACATATCTAACATTGTTAAAGGGTTTGAGAAATTAGTTATGACTGAAAGATCAATACTACTTAGTACAGTATGTATATTTGCCCATTAAATCTCAATACCGCATCTAGGTCTAATTAGGCTTTGGCCTTTTTTGCTTCTGAACTTAGATTTCTAATTATTTCCATATCCTCAAGTCTTCTTTCTTTCTGTGCTGAAGATATCCAGAGCCTAATTATTGTAACTCAACATTATTTAGATTAATATTAAGGGTCCATTTACCTGTCTATTTTGAATTTGAATGAAAATGGAAGCAAAACTGCAGTATCCTCATTGCTTCATTGTGAAAGTTAACTTTTTCATATTACTAATTTAAACCAATACAAATTGCCAAATATTGTGTTGCAAAAAGCTGCATATGTTGTAACCATTGACATCTGCAACTTATTTAAACTTTTCTTTTAGGTCCAGATCTTTGTTAGATAACAGTAGAATCTATAATGCAATTATTTTTCCATAAAACCCCCAAGGGGAAAAAGAAGGGAAGAGAAAGCCACTCCTGTAAGAGGCGAAGGAAGCCACTCTTGTAGCATCAATGACAATCAGAGTTTGCTTATGCCTAGTTCTTACTGAATCTGTCACCCTGACTCTCCGCATTGAATGGAATAGGAAGGTGTAAGGAGTGAAATAAGAACACATTGTAATTTGTTAAGCATCTTCTTGGAAACATTCTTATACCTAACAAAGCTGTTCTTGGCTTCCAAAACACGTGTACCTACAGATTACTGGATTAGACTCCTCCTAGCTGTATTTTCTTTTCTCATAAGGTGTAATACAACCCACCTAGGTCTTTAATCCCATCAGCATCCTAGCTTTGCAAGAATAAGTATGAGTCAACTGGGCACGACTTCCAAATCTCTTAATGGCAGCAAGGAACTCCCTTTTGCAGCTTCTGCAAAAGAACAACTATATGAAATGTGCTGAATGTTCATGAATGACATCTCCACAGAAATATCTCTGGAGCAATTCATCAGACAGATTGGCCATAATCTTGTGACTTTTTCCTCCAGCCACTGTAAAATATTTAGAATGCCAATTTGTCAGAGAAGTGTTTCTCTTTCAAACTATTCAAAAAGAACTATGGATTTGATTCTTTGAAAAATGAATTAGAAATCCTATTGTGTGGTAGTGATGAATATACTATGGCTAAGGTTTACAAATTGTAATTGAAATTTAATTTGAAGAATGAGTATGTACAGAATGCATGATTTAGTGGGCAAAAAACTTTGAATATAATATAATGTTTGAACAATGGAAGAATATGTGGACGAAGGTTTAAAATTCACATTAAATTATAATTTAAAGGAAAACTTTTATAAGATAATGTACCATTGGTATCTAACACTGGACAAATTGTCAAGAATGCATAAAGGCATCTCAAATGAATGTTGGAAATGTAAATGCAAAGAAGGAACTTTTCATCATTTATGGTAGATGTGAAAAAGCAAAGAAATATTGGAGTAGGATTCACATCTTACCACAGAAGATTCTTAAAGTGAATGTAAAGATAAAACCAGAGACTTTTCTTTTATGTTTAATGGATAAAAATCTTGAAAAAAATGGAACTTTGATGTTTTTATGTTGACAAAGCAAAAATACTTTATGCACAAAAATGAAATGATACTTGGATTCCCACAATGGATGAATGGGTGCAAAAGTTGATAGAGCTATCACAGATGACTAATTTGACTGCTTTGATTAAAAAAAGAACACAATTTTGTTTCTATTTGGAAACTGTTTCTGGACATTGTGTTTGAGGTGGAAAAAATTGATTTTGGGTTTTGTTGATTAGATAAGTTTGTTGTTATAGAAATGGCTAGAACATATTATCATATAAAAGCAAAAAGTTGAGGTTTTACGTTATTACCTTATTATACTGCAGCAAAAGGAGTCAGAAGTCAATGTTTTTCTTTATCCTTTTTCCTTTACCCTACACTTTTCTCTCTTCCCCTTTTCTTCCCTTATTTTCCCCTAATTTTCATTTTTCTTGGTACTTCCGTATTTTATACTTTGATAAACTAATAAAACATTAAGAGCAAAGAAGTTTGTCTCTTTTAGAGTGAGATACCAGCAAATGAAAGCCACTCTATATAACGACCAAGTTCATATTCACCTGTGGATACAACTTATTTTCAAGAATCCCTTACATGGCACTTTTTCATGATAAGTGGGCCTGGATGTACTTTGCATGCCAGAGAGAAAATCAACCAACTTATACAAACACCAAAGGAATGTTTACACAAATACCAAAGTAATCCTAAAAGTGGATGCTTTTAGGAGTTCCCTTTTTGAAGGAGGGTTTAAATGCTGTTCCTTCTACTTGAATTGTCCTTTTAAGCTACATTATAATTCAATTTATTACTTTTTCTAATTATTGTTACTTGAAAATGCAGAAATTGAGATTTAAAGGCCCTGTCACACTGCCCAACAGATGCAAAACGGACACAACGGACGAGCAAAATGTTCCATCCGTTGTTATCCGCTCTCAAAAGGGGCAAAAATTTGCATAACCAGAGCGGATAACACGGACGCGGGGAGGATGCAGAGCGGATGGAAAACGGATGCGGAACAGAAGCCTAGCGGATGGAAGCGGATGAGAGCGGATGGCACATCCGCAGGGCTTCCGGGGGGCCTCAGCAAAGCGGACACGGAACGGATGAAGTGGATGCAGAGCGGATGCACAGCGGATGAAGCGGATGCAGAGTGGAAGCCTAGCGGATGCACAGCGGAAGCCTAACGGATGCCTGCCGTTAATTGCGCATGCAGGGGGGATGCATTGCGCAAGCCCCCCGGATATAAAGGGAAGCAGCTCGCACATGGCCAGCATTCAGAGGAAAGACCTGCTGCAGGATACATCGAGTTCTTGCCTGCCCTGCCTGCATGCCTGCCTACAAGCCTTGCTGCCAGCCTTCCTGCCAGCCTGCCTCCAAGCCTCCTGGCCAGCCTCCCTGCCAGCCTTGCTCTCTGCCTGCCTGCCAGCCTTGCTGCCAGCCTGCCTTCCAGCCTCCCTGCCAGCCAGTCTTCCTGCCAGCCTTGCTGCCTGCCTGCTTGCCAGCCTTGCTGCCTGCCTGCCTGCCTTCCTGCCAGGCTTCGTGCCAGCCTTCCTGCCAGGCTTCCTGCCAGCCTTGGTGCCAGGCTTCCTGCCAGCCTTGGTGCCTGCCAGCCTCTCTGCCAGCCAGCAACCCCACAACCATGGGGAAGAAGCGAAAGTCTCAGCAACCTGCCGCCATCCCTGGCAAGAGGGACAGGGCCACCCTCCCGCCCCCTATCCCTGACTCTGCTTCTGATGGGGCTTCTGCTGAAGCTGCTCTTGGCAGTAGTGCTACTGCTGCATACTCTGCGGAAGCTGCTGCTGGTCCTGCTGGTCCTGCTCGTGCTCCTGGACTTGCTCGTCCTGCTCGTGCTCCTGGACTTGCTCGTACTGCTCGTACTGCTCGTGCTCCTGGTCTTGCTCGTCCTGCTCGTGCTCCTTGTCCTGCTCGTGCTCCTGGTCCTGCTCGTGCTCCTGGTCCTGCTCGT
>BLBF01000002.1:62844819-62859229 GCA_015471245.1 Laticauda colubrina | reverse complement strand
GTCCTGCTCGTGCTCCTGGTCCTGCTCGTGCTCCTGGTCCTGCTCGTGCTCCTGGTCCTGCTCGTGCTCCTGGTCCTGCTGGGGCTCCTGGTGATTACTCTGCTGCTGATGATCCTGGTCCTGCTGATCCTGCTGCTGCTGCTGCTGCTGCTGATGATGATGATGATGATGATCCTGCTGCTGCTGCTGGTGATGATGATGATGATGATGATGATGATGATGATGATGATCCTGCTGGTGCTGCTGCTGGTGGTGGTGTGGAGGAGCAGCCCCTACCACCTGGGAGCCCCTCTGATGAGGGCCCATCTGGTCCTGGCAAAGGGAGGAAGAGGCATATGCGGGGACGGGAGAGGAGGCAATACTTCATTGAGGAGGAACACGAGGATGAGGTGCTGGAGTGGCTGAGAGAGAATGACTATCTGTGGCGGAAGGGACACCGGCTGTACAGGGACACCAAGCGGAAGCAGGCTGCTTGGAGAGAGAGGGCGGAGAGTATGGGTTACACTTCGGAGGTGCTCCTCGGCTGGTGGAAACATATGCACACCTGGTACAGGAAGCTGCACCTGAAGAAATCTGGCCAGGCCACAATAAAGCTGACGGACAGAGAGACCTACGTCATGGCCAGGTGCAGCTTCCTGAAGGGTGAGATCCACCACCGAGGAGCCCCAGGAGCCCCTCTGTCTACCCTCTCTCTCCGGCAGCCTGCTGCGACCCTGTCCTCTTCCGGCCGAGAGTCAGTCCCTGTCTCCAGGCAGGTTTCTGTGGAGTGTGCCATGGCAGAGAACCCGCGGACAGCTGTTGTCACCGTGGTGGAGTGCGTGGAGGACCCCCTGGTGCGGTGAGAGAGAGGAGTCATCGAGTCCACCACAGTCGTAGCCGCATCCACCACCCCCAGCTCTGCCTCCACAGAAAGACCGAGAGCCAGACAGCAGGAGGGGCAGAGCCACACTGTCCTGCTGGAGATCAGGGACACCATCCGCACCAGTATAGATCTCCTCTCTCAGCTGGTCAGCACTGACTCCTCATCCTCCAACCGCAAGCCCTTCCTCACCTATGTCAACCAGACCCTCAAGAACATGGAGGAACCCCAGTACCAGGTGGTGAAGGACTGGATCACGGAACTGCTTCACAACCCTCCAGATCCAGAGGAACCTGCTCCCACCCAGTCCAGGTCTGCTCCTCCACCCCAGGTGATGTCCCTCCTATACCAAGGCTTCCCACAGCACCTCACCTACCAGGGCTACGGCTACCAGGAGGTCCATCAGCAAAGGCAGCAGCCCTTCCCAGCCCAGGCACAGAGTCATCAGGTGACACCGTCGCCACCGGTTCCACTGATGCCACCGATGCCACCCATGACAATGATGCCACCAACGACAGTGATGCCACTCAGTCCTCACCCAGCTGCAGACCAGACAGCCCCACTACACTACTCCTTCCTCCACCCCACAGCCAAGCCTGGCCTCAGTACATCTCTCATCAGTACTGGGACTGACACCCCATGGCATGGAGGAAGGACCTCACAGCATCGCGGGTCTGAGCCAGCTGTCTGAGAGCTTCCTCAACACACCGTCCCCTGTTGTCCTCTCGGAGCCAGGCACCCCAATGACGATACAGACCAGCACTCCAGCACCACCCACCTCCACAGCACCTGGGCCCTTCACCCCTGAGACTGGGCACACCTCCGAGTGACCAAGAGGAGTGCCAGAGACTGTAAATGAGTTTTATTTACCTGTAGAGTTTATTTGGACACTTGACTTGGGTCATTTTTGTTTTACAGCTTGTTGTTCAATAAAGTTTATCTTTGATTCACACACTTGCTTCATTTCTTTTTTTTAATAAAGTCTTGGTGGAATCTTTTAGAAATGGTTTAAGCCTTTGCATGCTTGTGGGATGGGTTAAGATAGCTGTGGGATGGGCAGGGATACCTTTGGGATGGGTAATAGCTGTGGGATGGGTAAGGATAGCAGTGGGATAGATAAGCCTCCAGTGCAAGCATAGTGGGACTGTATGGTCCACCCTCCCTGGTGCCACACCTATGGCACTTTATTATCAATAACAATGTAATAATCATCCACACATGTCAACACAAACACAACTCTTTATTAAACGCCCTGTTCATTGTAGGCCCACCCAACATACATGGCCCAATCTCATCCGTGTGATGAGACAGGCTGAAGGAAGCACTCATTAATCATCTATCATCCTGTCTTGCCACTCCACTGCTCCAGCTGGGGAGTTGCACCAGTGTTTCAGGAGGTTGCGCTGCTTCTTCCCTTCACGTGAGGCTCTGTTGGGGCCTTGCACATCCTGAGTGTCTATCAGGTTTCGCCCTTGCCTCCATTCCCCAGGCTCCATGTCCCCATTGCCTTGTTGGAGGTCCACAAGCCTGTTCTGCAAGACTGGGTAGCGGGTGCGCATGAGATTGTGCAGGATGCAGCAAGCTTCCACGATCCTCCTCACGGTCTCTGGGCGATGCTGCATGGTGGTGAGAAGTACCTGGAACCTGTTGGCCAGGATGCCAAAGATGTTCTCCACCACCCGCCTTGCCCTGGACAGCCTGTAGTTGAAGATCCTCTCTTCATGGGTGAGGTGTCTTGAAGTGTAGGGCTTCATGAGGTAGGTTCTGAGGGAGAAGGCGTCATCCCCCACGATGAAGTAGGGCACATCTTGCGTGTCGTTGGGCAGGGGGTCTGGATCTGGGAAGCCCATGATGAGGTTGCCTTCCAGCCCCTCCTTGAGGTCACTGGCGTTGTATACCTGGGCATCTGAACATGAGCCGCTGCCTGAAGCATCGATGTACATGAACTTGTAGTCAGCATTAACCATGGCAAAGAGAACGATGCTGAAGAAGCCCTTGTAGTTGAAATAAGTGGAGCCCGACTTGGGTGGTGCTTTGCAGGCCACGTGCTTCCCATCTATGGCTCCAACGGTGTGTGGGAAGTTCCACCTCTGATACCACTGCTCTGCAACTTTCTTCCATCCTTCATCAGTGGAGGGGCACTGGAGGAGCTCCTCCAGGTATTCTTCGATGATGGCCTGCACCACTTCTCTGACCACAATGCTGATGGTGTTGTGTTGCACCCTCCAGCTGTACTGCATGCTCCTGTAGGTGGTCCCTGAGGCTAGGTGGCGCAGAGTCAGTGCCACCTTGAGCCCAGGTTCCAGGCTGGGCCCGAAATTGGTATTTGCCTTGGTCAACCTGGGTGTCAGGTGCTGCACAACTTCGTCAAACATGGCTGGAGGCATCCTCATGAAGTTCTGGAATGCCCGAGTGTCTTCGTTCCTGAGCTTGTTGTACAGTCCGTACTCTGCTCTTCTCCCGATCCATCTTCGGACCCAGATGCTTCTTGGCCGCCTCCTTTTTTTCCCATAGTAGAGTTCACAGAGCCTGTAGATGGCTTTGCAGTGTTGCAGAACGATGGTGGCTGCCAAAAGGACTGTGTTACGATCCACGGTGGACATGACTGGATGCTGTGGAAGAGCAAGAGTCAGATGAAGGCTGCAGAGGTCTGCACAGCTAGGCTGCTGGTCTGAAAGTGAGATGCAGGCGAGTTGCTCCCCCTTTTTATAGGCAGTATAGGTGTCCCTTTGCATCCTCTAGGCATCCTCTAGGCATCCTCTAGACATCCTTAATATCCGAGATAGGTCCCCTCTGCGAACATTTTTTCTATTTTAAACACTTTGTTTCTGTGCTGCATCCGTTCTGCATCCGTTCTGCATCCGTTCCGCTTCCTCCCTGCGTCCGAGCGGATGCGAGTTGCGCGAATGCGGAACGGATGCCTAGCAGATATAACGGATGCAGAACGGATGCAGAACGTATGTGTAGCGGATGCAGAATGGACGAACTGGATACATTTTCCGCGCAAAAGTTTTGGGCAGCTCAAAATTTTTTGAACGGATGAAACCTCAATAGACGGATGCTGGACGGATAGAGAGGAAGCAAAGCAGAGGCAGTGAGTACATCACGTTAACCAACGGGTGGCAAGCTTTTTTGTCCGTTTTACATCCTCTTTGCATCCATTGGTGCAGTGTGACATGGGCTTAAGAGATTGGATGCATTTTTTTTCCAGAGACAATATAATAACCATGCCATCCCAAACCCTAAAACAGATATCACTGGATGATACCACCTAATTATATCTGGTAATTTGGCAGCTTAAGGTTGGAACAGTGGGCTGATGAGTTAGCTCTTCTAAAACTAACCTAATATATAGATTAATTACCATGAGAAACCTGTTTGTCAGCAGCTTCCCATCAGGATACTAATCATATGAATGCTAATACTTCAAGAAAATCCATATGTGAATGCTCATCATTCAATGACTTGGAACTGTTGGAATTTTTAATCTAATAAGTTTTGCTGCAGCAAAACAAGTTTTAGAATAGGACTAAAGTTATTTCAATTATTCACATTCCTGCTTCTGAGTAGTTTCCATTTCCTCTCAGTTCTCAGACCTCCTGTGTCCTCAGTAAAATTTGAAAGCAAGTGATTGAAGAAAATAGAGTAAGATCAGAAAAGGCAACCTTTTTGGAGAATCTCATTATTCATTGAAAACTATGAGATTTTGAAGTAGAGTATAACCCCCAGTAAAGCCTAAAACATAAGAAACTAGTCAACTTAGAATATTAATCAGGTACAGTCCATGTAAATAAAATATAAACCTAATGTTAGGGATAACATTGTTTACCCTAACTGGTTTAGGTGAAATAATAACTATGAATCATAGTTAGTGTATGTTTGAGTGTATGCAGCTTTAACTATGGAAATAGCAATGAAAGGAGTGGTTATGAAAAACAATATAAAAGTAGCAAGTCTACAGCTTGCTCGCTCTCTCTGGCTTTGATGATCCCTGATTACTGCTTGGAATCAAGACTGCATTGCTCGAACGGGAGAGACAACAAAGGACAGATTTGTAAGTGAACTGACACAGGATATTCTACATGGACTTTGCTAACTGAATATCCCTGAATGGACTGACTACATGGTAAATGACTATTGGACTGTTATTTGACTATGCCATGAACTTATAATGGAATAAAATATATTCTTGATAGCACATGCGTATCTGTTATTTTTACTGTATGTTAATAAACATACAAGCTTAGCTCACTCATTTATCTGTGTGCCTATCTGACTAACGCTGCACATTCTGTTTAGCTTGTCTACCTAACCCTGGTTGGGGAACCCAGGCTTAACACCTATAATTCCAAACAGAATTAATATATTCTAGTTTAAGCGAACACAAACTATTCAGACCCAAGAGGGCAGGATTTTATTCCAAGTTAAACTCTACATATGCTGTAAGACTTCAGATCATTTAGTTAATGTTTTGGGGCCTCAGTCAACATTGCTGGAAAACTGAGCATGAAGCAGAGTTCCATTAAAAAGCCAGATGCTCCCTCCAAGCTGATACAGAACTGAAAAACAAAACAGAAGTAACACATGCCTAAGGCTGTCATCTTAGTCATTAAAAATATGCTGTGCTAGAATGTACGGTTAATCTTTCACAGAGCATAAATTATAAAGTATTATGATAAAAAATGCAAATAAAACAAATGGGTTAAGGAGTTGTTAGTAACAAAGTGGATTTGTTCAGTGCTTGCACTTAGAATCTGCAGGTGTTTCTACCTACAGGTGAAACTTCCCCACACTCTTGAAACAGTAGTGGGATTCAAAATAATTTACTACCGGTTCTGTGGGCATGGTTTGGTCGGTGTGGCAGGGGAAGGATACTGTAAAATCTCCAATCAGAGATGGTATTTGCCAGTTTTCCAAACTACTCAAAATTTCCACTACTGGTTCTCCAGAACTGGTCAGAACCTGCTGAATACCACCTCTGCCTTGAAATGTCCCTTTATTGTATGTTTTAGTCATCAAATGGGTGTACTTATTTAGAATCATGACTGATGATTCTGATCTAGCAGTAAATATAAATAGGAACAGAGAGGAGTTAGGCATAAATCCAAAATATTTTATTGCCATTCATCACTAAATATAAATTTCAGTATATCAAGATGGGAGTTCTGTAGAAAAAAATAAAATGCTTTCATCACTTTTCCAGATCAAATCCTGTTAAGGAAAGGTGAACTTCTTGGACTCATGCAAGCTGAAATAACTTGAAGGTTTCCCGATAATCCACATAGCCAACAAATGAATATGGAGCAACCTGCAGATTTCCCTTTCAACAGGGATGCTTTGATTTTTCTTGGGGCATATCATTAACTTTTATTTAATCCCTTAAGGCATCACAATACAGGGATCTATTAAGTAAAAAGAAAGAAGCATTTTCAAAGAACATTTCCATACGTGGCAATTGATCTGCCATCAGCATTGCATCACTGTTTTCCACAGAGTCATCTCCCTCAGACATCAATCTTTGATTTGTGATGCTCAAATCAAAGTTATTCATATTATTGGAAAGAGGAGCTACCAATTTTTCCATCCTTGGGAGCTCTTGCCTCATGTTAATATCCATGAATTGAGCTTGGAACTCTCTGGTAGCATTAATAGACAATTGTAGAAGTGAACCTGGTATTAATTTTTCTAAACAGTTTCCCAATTCCCAAGCTTGTTCTTTCTGGCTTATACAAACAGCTTGCACAAAACTCTTGCCTCATCCTGTGTCTTAACATTTGGATGGGGACACTCACACACACTCACACACACTCACACACACACACAGAGTGAGGGGAGGGAGAGAGGTTCTATATTACAGCCTACAACATGGTTGCAGTTGTTGAAGAAAATGTCTGGCTGAAAAACTGCAGATTTATGCCATGATCACACCTTGCAAATGGTATTTCTTTTTGCATGGAGAATGACTTCTTTACAGTTGGAAACTTTTCCCTATTACCAAGAATTTGGGGGAGGGAGTGTTGCAAAATGTACAAAGTATGTACTTAAAAAAATTAAAAAGGACTAGAAATGTATACCTTCTCTTTTCTCTGTGGAGCGACGTTGATATTGGGAGACAGAACACTACAGAAAGTCCTTGATTAACAACCATTCATTCAGCAACTATTCACAACAGTGCTGTGCAAATGATATTTATGACTGGTCCTCAAAGTTCCATCCATCAAAGTGCCCTCGCAATCACGTGACCACAATCCAGGCATGCATCCCTCGGTCACATGATCATAATTTGCAACCTTCCCACAAGCAAATTTGATGGGGTAGCTGGCAGATAATCAGAAGTTGCAATCACAAGAAATCCTCGCTTAATGATCCAGAGTGATTTGCTTAACAATGGTAACTGGGGATTGCCTAACTGCAATCACCAAGCAGTATCACTTAAGGATGGAAATTCCAGTCCCAATTACTGTGGGTAAGCAAGGACTACCTGCATTACCATTGTTCATACACTGTATGTTGCAGGATCTACCTGCTTTTTCTACCTGCTTTTTTTACTTGTCTACTTCTTACAGCAAAGCTTATTAATTAATGCATGATATAACAAGACAGTAAGCTTATTAGCTAGCTTACCACAAATCCTGACATTACCTAGGACTAAGAGGGAGTCCCTTAAAATAATAAATATCTCCAATATAATGCAGAATTTCCATATCAGATAAAATTGGAACTTCAGTCTCAAAAATATGGATAAAGAATTTGGAACTGAACTTGATCAATCAGCCTAAAATTCATTTTGAGCCTTTTTTTTTTAGAATTTATCATAAGAATAATTGTTGAATGTACACTCACCTATACTAAATTATAACCACAGAAATCTTTCTGGATTGTTTTTGGAAGAATAGAATCAAACTATCATGTTTCTTGATTCTTTAATTCTAAGAATCAAAGACATGATTCTTATTGTCATGTCTGATAAGAATGCCTATTTCGTGATTCATGTTGATATTAGTTTGATGTCGTTAGTTATTCATTTTGTTTTGAGGAAAATGTAAATATTACTCAATAATAATTGTTAATTATTCAACCACAATGATCTTCAATATTTCCTGAGACATACAAAATAACGACACATGATTTGGGGTGGGAAGTGTTAGTTGACAATTTTAAATATTGAGAATTAAAGTACGTTTCTCTCTGGCTCCTGTATTAACAGTACAGGAAATCATATTGGCTGGGAATAATATTTCAAATAAGTACAATAACTACAAAATATGAATGTTTAAATTCTTTGTATTTCTCTTTAACATTTCTGCTCCATGTGCATCTATGAATCAATAAGCCCAAGTCTTCTAAAAAAAATTGTCTCCTAATATTATTTATCATTTTTCTCTTTGTTTTCTTTAAAAATCATGCAGCTTACCATTTATTTGCACAAAGGATTACCCGCTGTTTAACCCTAAAAGCTTAAATATTTTTAGTACAGACATTCTTATGGACAGATATTCTCACCCAAAAACAGTAAACATGGATTCAAATAGGCATATTTTTATCAGTCTAAATTTAAATGAGGAAATAACATGGACTGATTAATAGAAGCATGGGAAAATCTAGTAGTTTGTACTCAATACTTTTGAAAATATAAACTTTCAAAAATATATAAGAAGACAAATACATATGTGAGAAATCTCTTGGATACAGTTTGGAATGAGATAAAGTGTCACTACTTCACAATATTAAAACGTGAAATAGCTCTGCTGAAAATAGTGGAAAGAAAAGGGAGGTAGGACCCCTTTTCAAAAAAGTATCAGGATTCAAATGTAACTTGTAAGCTGAAGTCTGCAGGAAAATTCGATAATATGTCTGTTAACTGAATGTTTCTAGGCTTAAAGTAAGTTGGGCTGTTATTAGTCTACACTGTCTCACATGTTGTCTGTTTTTTTTTCCAGATTAGATTTTGATGGGGAATTCTGGGAGTTGAAGTCCACACATCTAAAGTTACCAATTTTGAAAAACACTGATGTACATCATATAGAATTAGATGTACCAATGAAATTCCCCAAATGATTTGTTTCACACATAGAATCTTAGACAATATAATCTTTATGCAATATTATTTATGCATGTATGAATGGCATACCATATTTTCAAATTCTGTGACTTGCTCTTGGATAATAAACAAACAGCTTCAACTTTTGATCCCGAGTTTCTCCTAGAAAATAATGAGTGGAGAGCTTTTCCAGAGCAGAACTGCTAACTGCCACAAAGTTATTAATGCCCACCTGTAACATCCCTCATGGAAAAAAAAGAAATCCATTAGTTCATAAAATGGAAAATTAAACCAAAGAGAGGAAAATATGTAAAACCAATAACCAGTGATTTTATTAGAACATAATATGAATCTGTAAAACTATACCCCAAATAGTAGACACATATGAAAACATTCATATATAAATTGGGTAAATACCATTAATTTTTCAGCATTCACATGCCTGAATATAATACAGACCAAAATATTATAGAATACATATTTCAATTCTAGCATTCACATTTCCTCCTCTCTAAACAACAGATTTGGATCTGGCAGTACTTTTTTTTTTTTTTAAGAATTTTATTAATTTTCTACAAACAGACATAACATACAAAACATTAAAAACATCTACTCTCATATATACTTCCGGTGTGTCTGTTGGTTCATCAGTTTTGTGCATTCATTTTATAGTCTCAATTACAGTTATATTACATAGCCACTCATATTGTCAATCCATATCCTAATATTACCAAAAAAATTTAAAATAAAGTCTTTTTCTGACTATACTTTTAATCATTCATGCTTTGTGAGATAACAATACTTCAAACAGTTTATTCTATAACAAATCATATAGTCATAACAAATCAATCCTAAAAACCTTTCATAGATATAATACTAATGCTCTATTATTGTATTTTATCATCTAACTATTGATAAAAAAGATCCCAAATTTCATAAAATTGTTTATCTTCTTGCTCTCTAATTTCGAATGTCAATCTACTCATCTCAGCACATTCCAATATTTTCTTAATAATTTCTTCCTGCAATGGTATTTTCTCATTCTTCCAATTTTTAGCAAATACAATCCTAGCCGCTGTTAATACATTTACAATCAAATATTTCAAGTCTTTATTATATATATCAGGTAAGATTCCCAATAAAAAGATCTCTGGTTTCAAGTCTATGTGTTTCTTTGTCATTTTTTCCAACCACATGTGAATTTTAGTCCAATATTTTCTGGCATCCTCACAAGTCCACCACATATGATAATATGAGCCAGGTATCTGATGACATTTCCAACATTTTTCAGATTTGTTCTTGAACATTCTTGCTATTCTTGTCGGGGGGAAGTGCCACCTGTAAAACATCTTATACAAGTTTTCTTTATATGCTATTGACATTGTCATTTTATAATTTTGAGACCACAATTTTTGCCATTGCTCTAAATCAATCCCATATCCAAAATTCTTCCCCCAAGCAATCATAGTTTCTTTAACTTGTTCTTCCTCTAGCTTAATTCCCAATAAATAACCATTTAATTTTTTAATCACTTTCTCATCAGTACCCATCAATATCTTATCTAAATCAGTCTGTTTGTCATAAAATCCTTCCATTTTAAAATCTTCAACATATCTTGAGTGTATTTGCGCATATGAAAACCAATTCATCCTTATACCTTGTTCCTCTAAGTTTTGGATCGATTTAAGTCCACCCTTTTCATCCAACAGTTCCCCATATCTAACTGTTTGTTCCTTTTTATAGATCATAGGATAGGAAAATGCTTCAATAGTCGATAACCAAACTGGAATTTTCAGGTAACATTGTTTTTTTATCTTCTCCCAATTTAACCACAAAGACTCCCGTATATAATGTCTTCTGAAATACCCCTGTGTTTTAGTTCCCTTGTACCATAAAAAAGCATGCCAGCCCAACAGTAAGTCATGTCCTTCTAATGTCAACAATCTATGCTTTCTTAATGTTATCCTTTCTTTGACCCACATCAAACTTGCAGCTTGATAATACAGTTCCCAATTAGGCAGGCCAAAACCTCCTCTAATTCTAGCATCTTGCAAAAGCTTTAACTTTATTCTCGCTCTTTTACCTTGCCATATAAACTTCAACATGATTTTATTTAAATCTTCAAAGTAGTCTTTTCCAAGTCTAATTGGTATTGTTTGAAAGAGAAATAAAATTCTAGGTAAAATATTCATCTTAATTGTTGAAATTCTCCCTATTAATGACAATTGTAAATTTTCCCATTTCTTCAAATCTGTAATTATCTGTTGTTTGAGTTTAATATAATTATTCTCTTTTAATGTGCTACATCTTGCTGTCAAATATATCCCCAGATACTTAACCTTATTTGTAACTTGGATTTTCGAAAGATCTGTCAGTTCTTCTCTTTGTCTCAATAACATGTTTTTTGTCAAAATCTTTGTTTTATCTTTATTTATTTTCAAGCCAGCCATCTCACCATATGTCTCTATCTTTTCCAATAATTTTGGAGCGGTTTCTAACGGGTCTTCCAGAATAAAAGCTAAATCGTCAGCAAAAGCTTGTAGTTTAAATTCTTCCTTTTTAATTTTCATTCCTTTTATACTTTTGTCATCTCTAATATTTCTATTCAACACTTCCAAAGTCAATACGAATAACAAAGGAGATAGGGGACATCCTTGTCTTGTGCCTCTTCTTATATTAATAAGATCTGTAAACTCTCCCTCCACCATTACATTTGCTGTCTGTTTATTATATATGGTTTCTATTGCTTGAATAAATTTTCTGGCAAAACCCATCTGTTCCAATAGTAATAACATAAATCTCCAGTTCACGTTGTCAAATGCTTTTTGAGCATCTAGGAATATCAAAGCCATTTGTTTCTCAGGATGAGCCTCATAATATTCCAAAGTATCCAAAATTACTCTCATATTGTCTCTAATTTGTCTCTTTGGCAGAAATCCATTTTGATCTGGATGGATAAAATTATTTAAATATTTTTTCAGTCTTTCTGCTAAAATTGAAGCAAAGATTTTATAATCTGCATTCAATAAGGAAATAGGTCTATAATTCTTAATTTGCAACAGGTCAGCCTCTTCTTTTAAAATAAGTGTAATATAAGCCTCTGACCATGTTTTGGGTGTCATCTTCTTTAACATAACTTCATTCATAACTTCTAACAATGGGATGTTCAATGATTCTTGAAATTTTTTATAGAATTCTGCCGGAAGCCCATCTGGACCTGGTGCTTTCCCATTATTTTGTCTCTTAAATGCTTCATTTAATTCCATCATTGTTATATTGCTTTCTAACATTTCTTCAGTCTCTTTAGGTATCTTCGGTAAGTTAACATTCTGTAAATACTGTTTAATTTTTTCCTCATCAATATTCTCTTGTTTATATAGTTGTCCATAGAAATCTCGAATAATTTCCTTTTTCTCCTTATTACCACAACAAACTTGACCTTGATCATCTATTAGTTTCAATATTTTTCTTGATTCCTTCTCCTTTCTCAGTTTATATGCTAGCCATCTACCTGGTTTATTTGCGTCTTCAAAATAATTCTGTTTAGAATTTCTAATTTTCTGTGCCAGTTCTTCTTTCTCTATTAATTCCATTTTATGCTTAATTACATCCAGTTTCAATTTAATATCTTTTTTCTGTGGCATTTTCTGTAGTTCTTTTTCAAGTCTTTTATATTCATCTTCCAGGATCTTGGAGGTTTGTCTTTTCCTAATATTCTTTTTTCTTGTATAATCTATTATCAAACCTCTAGCATATGCCTTCATTGTATCCCAAACATTCTGTATTGAAGTATCTTCTTTTTTGTTTTCTTTAAAGAAAAAAACCAATTACTTCTCCATCCATTGTATAAAGTCTTTCTCCTTTAAAATAGTATTGTTTAATGTCCATCTCGATCTTTTTTTTTGTCCCTTCCATTTAATTGTCATTGGACTATGGTCTGCCCAAGTACTCATTTCAATACTTGTTTCTTGAATAATGGATATTAATTCTGTTGAGATCCAAATCATATCTAATCTGGACCATGATAAATGTCTATTAGAGTAAAAAGTATATTGTTTAGCTTTAACGTTTCTTTCCCTCCAAATATCTTTTAAAGTTAATTCATCTGTCATTTTAAAAAAAGATTTAGGGAGAACCTTTCTATTTTGTTTTGTTGTTGTTGTTATATAGTCCAATTTATTGTCCACAATTCCATTAAAGTCTCCCATCATAATTATGTTACCATAGTCCAATCTAATTATTTCCATATGTAGTTTTTTATAAAACTCTTCTTGTTTATCATTCGGGGCATAAATTGCAATCAAGAGTATTTTTTTATTATTGTCCATTATTTCCACCATTAATACTCTTCCATCTTCATCCGTGTAAATCAGTTTTGCTGGGATATCCTCTTTAATGTAGAGAACCACTCCCCTTTTCTTACATTGAATCAAAGAAGTAAATATTTTCCCTAATTTTGGCTGTACTAACAATTGCTCGTGTTGTTTTTTAATATGAACTTCTTGTAAGCAAATTATATCAAATTTTAATTTCTCTAATTTATGAAAGGTTTTTCTTCTTTTAACAGCTGAGTTAAGTCCATTTATATTCATTGTAATCAGTTTTTTTTCTTCCATGATTATGCTTTATATTTAGGTCTAACAGCTCTCGTAGTTCTCACTTCACGTTGTTCTTTACTGTCTACCTGTCCACCTACAACTCCTTTCTCTTTTTCAATCTCCAGTTGTTCCTCCTGAAACTCAATTAATGAGACCTCTTTCTCTGCCTCCTCTTTTCTTCTTCCAAAAAATTCTGCGTAGAAAAGTTCTGCTTTTTCAATCGAATCAATTCTATGTCTCTGTTCTTGCCACGTAAAGATTAGTCCTTCTGGTATCAGCCATCTATAGTTCACTTCATTTTCTAATAGTATTTTGGTCAGAAATCGGTATTCTCTTCTCATCTCTCTCACTCTTCTAGGTATTTGTTTTAAAACCACAATCTCTTTACCTTTATATTTCAATGTTTTCTCTCTTACCACTTGCAATATCTGTGTTTTGATGGATTTTTTGGTAAATCTGATATGAACTTCCTTTGGTAGTTTATTTCTCAT
Organism: Laticauda colubrina; assembly: GCA_015471245.1. Lineage (NCBI taxonomy): Eukaryota > Metazoa > Chordata > Lepidosauria > Squamata > Elapidae > Laticauda > Laticauda colubrina. The sequence goes on along the minus strand of BLBF01000002.1, from coordinate 62,845,240 downwards.
CGCATATCTTGTATAAACTCGATATATCTCATCTACTCCATCCATCATTTTTTTCTCTGTAATTTCCAGAAGGTCTGCCAGCATTTCTATTATTATCGCAGCCAAATTTTCTCCTTTTTCCTCTTCTATATTTTGGAATCTAAGATAAAATTCTGACCTTTCCATCTCCCACCTCAACATCCCATTTTTTTCTTGTTCTACCACTGTTAATCTAGTGTCAATATTTCCAATCTTCTCCTCTCTTTGTTTTCCTTCTTCCTCAATTTTTTGGAATCTCTCCTCATACTTCCCCATCATTTGTTTAATATTTTCATCAGATTTCTCTATTCTTTGATCCATAGCATCTATTTTTATCTTAATATCTTGAATTCCTTGCATAATCGTCTGTAAATTTACTTTTTCTTGTTCTTTATCTTGCTTC
>BLBF01000002.1:62773923-62834819 GCA_015471245.1 Laticauda colubrina | reverse complement strand
GCATTGATACACAGTTGCAAACACATAAATGATACATAGTTACAACACTCCAGCAGCTTCAAAGCCAAGCCTCAAGTGTTGAAATATTGATAAGAGTCCAAGAAAGCACCTGTAATAATATTTTACTGCGTTCTCCCTCTATCTTATCACATTAAAATGTCCTTGAAAAGGAGTGCTTTTCTCCCCAATTCAAATAAAATATTTTCAAGCCTCTAGTTGGCAGTGTTGCAACATCTCTTACTACTCTTTCCCCCCCCAGCCAGAAAAAAAAATATTTATAAAAAACTCAAACAAGAAGAAAAAAAAGATAATCAAAGGGAGCCTCTATCCTAAAAAGAAAATTAAAAAAAAAAATAAAAATAAAAATCAAGAGAAGCATAAAAATATATATAATAGAAAATTCAATCCGGTTACCTACAAAATCACATTAAAGTCCTCAGAAAAAAAAAATAAGGAAAGAATCCAAGTCTCAATTTGACATCACTTAAACGCCGCTCAGCCAAGTTTCAGTCAAACAAAAATAAAGTCACAGATTTCTTCTTTGTTCAGGATGTCCTTTCAAGTCTCAATCAATTTACTATACAAAAGAAATTTCTCACCCAACCGATACACGCTCATTTAAATCACTTTCTTTCCGGAGCTGTCCCGAATTCAGCAGCTTTGGAGGCTGCCTTTCCGCTGCCAGCAAAAGGGCTTCTCCCGGATCAAACCAGAGATTTTGCGATATCTCTGGGATCCTGGGACTGTGCCCTTCACAATCCCCGTCTCTACGGGACGGTTTAGGTCCGTTAGGACCGACCAGGGGCGAAAATATCAGCTGCGATCTCAGAGCCCCGAGATCGCAGCTGTAACACCGAGATGAAGCTCCGCCTTCTCCTCTGGCAGTACTTTTGAAATTGTTTTTTTAATCAAAAATAAAAAGTCTGTGCACAAACATTTAGACTATTTATTGACACATGTCCTTTCTCATAATCATATATGTTCATAATCGGCATCTAGTACTTTCAAATATATTATTATCTAAATATTTGTTATGTTTACTCAGCACTTCCTCTTTAAAGATCTCCAAATGTAGTAAGCAGTTATTGCAATCAATGGGATGGATGTAAGTTAATCAGAGCAAGCTAGATCTATTGACTCCAAGAATAAGGATAACTGGATCCAAACCATTTTTTTTTATTCTTACTAATAGGACAGGTAAAGGATCCGTGCCCTCTATACCATTTCTCTTATTGTGCTTTCTAAGATTTGTGAATCATAATTTGTGGAGGATGCTAAGTTCCTATAGCTGCATTTCATACATTCAACCAAACACACATGAAGATGAGAATGACACCTTATCTGTATGTGACCATTGACTTCATTTCATTTGAGGATTAAAAAAAACCTTTATGTGTACCTTCTTTTATAATAAATTCACTCTGATTAGAATAGATATGTCAAATGTGCATTACAATATTTTGCTGATGTTTATCTTTGGTAAAAGATTATAAGGTTCAAAGTTTGTCACATTTGTAAACTTTGAAAATGAAGTAAAGTAATACTGCTATATTGCCCAGAAGGAAATCAGAAGCTATCAATAGAGCAGTTTGCCCTATGGCCAAGTAATCATTTGTTTGATGGCTGGTTTTCAGCTCTTTCTCACTGGTTCCTTGTACATTAGTTTATGCCATTCAGTCCCTATTATGCTGTCATATATTACGGAAGCTCACAATGAGCAAAAATAATAATAATTAGAAAGTGCTACAATTTAATATTTCCTTGATTTTGCTTTTTTAATGTAAATGCTTTATAAGTTACATAGTAAGCAGAATAATTAGAGGATGAAATTGTAAGAATTAAGTATATTTTGTATTTGGTGAATTACAGTTATCTAATTATAGTATACAGCAGTGTTTCTGGATCAACTGAGAAACATCATTAATAGTCATCAAGCAATATATACACCAACTTGTAGAATCATGCGATAAGTATGAAATTCATAAATTAAATTAACTGAATTAATTTCAAGAAAATAATTCAGTTGCTCCTTTTTCATATCCACTGAAGCTTTTGAAGTATATAGACCTTCATCAATACTATAAAAAAAAAACATTGTAAGGTTGCTATGGTTTTTTTTTCTCCCGCATCTCAACCTGTTTAAATTAAATAGCTCAAGAGGAGAGAAAAACGCTTATTCTTTATTTGTACTGAGTTCAAGTAGGACAATGAATCTGTGGCAATGGATTAAGAAAACAGGGTGGGCCTGTTGCGCCTGCATTGCATTCTTTTAATCTGAAAATTAAAACTATACCTCTGCTGATTCAATTATATACCACTGCTGCAAGACACTAAGAATGAGTTTTCCTTTTCAGAAAAAAAGAAATAAAAGATCACATTCAGGCTGAACTTCTTTTTTTCATTTTAAGCTTCTCTCAGTATCCTTTTGAGCTTCATTTTCTCCAAAGTCAGATACAATGTGCAAATCCTATTAGTGAAATTTTAGAATAGCTTTCAACAAAATGCATTCACTGTGTGTTACTGCTGCAAGAATAATATACAAACTGCAATGTGAAGCCTGGAAATAACAGACCTCAGCTACTTTCTCTGGAATAGCCACATTCAAAGCAAGTTCTGGGAATTGTTATCAAAAATCAGGAGCACAAAATTAAAATGTGACATATGGTCATCATATCTTCATCATGCTTCCTATATGTTTCTAATTTCCACCTAGAAAACAGCTTGAAGTGTAATAGTTTCATATTTTTCAGTTTTATGACAGTGAAAAATATTTAATGTTACTGTTCTTAGGGGAAAAAAAGTATCATGAAGATACTGGAAGTTTAAGAAAGAATGAGCCAAATTTAGGAGACCAAACCATTTGACTTTTTTCCAGATAATCCAGTCTAGGTTTGCAAGCTCATCAGCAAAATAGAAATATTTTTTTAAAATAGTTGAAAAAAAATGGGAGGCCATAAACTGTAAATGTCAATGGTATTATTCCCTTTCACATTTTTATGAAGAATTCCTGTTTGTATGTTTTTTCTCATTTATAATTTTAGAAAGTTTTTTCCAAATGTGTTCTTATTTTGCATATCGCTGTGGTTTGATCCTCTGCTCAAATTTTGCCTGCTGGAAAATAAAATGGTAGTGTCTCTCGTCTCAGAGACTTGTCCTTGTGATCCTGACATATTCTTTGATTTTTGAAAACCAAATATTATCTTTCTGAGATAGACTATTATCTTTCAATAGCTACTCTTCTTTATTTCTTATTGTTTCTGTTTAATGAGACTTTTCATAATTTCTAAAAATGTATAAGTAATTTTATTCATTATTCTCATATTCTAAAGCATGTTATTTCAGTCGTTATTTCTTTTCCCTTTTCTGCCTTTTAAAATGTTGTATTTAATATTTCTATGGTTTCATTAACAATATGATTAAATATAGTTAATTAATTATTGAATGAAAGCGAGCTTGGCGTGGAGATTAAAGTATCAGACTCGAAACCATGAAACCGTGAGTTCCAGTCCCAGTTTGGCCATGAACTCACCTGAGTGATCTTGGGCCAGAAATAATTCTGCATCAAGATAAGCAACTATCTTCCTGCATTTCCGAAGATGAAACATGTCAGAAGATACACCATATATCAGTGGTAAGCTAGACTTACTCAAGTAGTAGGTAGAACCAGAACCAAACCTGCCCCCTGCAATACTTCTTTTTAAAAACACAATCCTATAATTCTTGTATTATGCCTATACCTATGCATTCCCTCAACATATATTAAAAAACAAGAATTCCAATATTGAGAATAAAAATAGATGATGCAATCAATCAGTGTTGCCTGTGTGCTAAATCCACTGCCATTTCTTTCTTATATTGAGAATAAACCCTCTGAAGTCTGAAAGGAAGCTTTTATTTTTAACACTAATCATTTATTTGTACTTTCTATTTCAAGTGCGAAAATGTCCTGCACTGTCTGTGGTGTTCATACAGTTGTTTCTTCATCTGACTTCACCAGAACTCTTGTTTTGTAAGAAACAACTATGCCAAAAAGAGGTGGGTATCTATGGCATCTTGATGCCAAAGATAAAGCACAACTTGTGTTTTGATATTAAGTAAGAAAGTATATTTAGGTTGTGGTGCTTTTCCCAACTATAAGACAAGCTGCACCTGCCAAAAATCCTGCTTCAGCATGAATAAATAAATATGCTGTCTTCCTTCTTTCACAGTTAATTAGATATGTGTTATGCCACCTTGTTCTCTTGAAAAAAGATCAATCTATGTTGCTAAGTCTTTTACTGAAAGGCAGAATTTCACAAAAATGCAGAGGTAGTTTACTGAAATAATTTGTTTTCTTTTTCACTTTGGCATTAAAGCATATAATTTGTGTACTTTTATGATTTATGCAATCCAAGAAATCCAAGAAATCTCAATCAGTTAAGCATATGAAAATATTCCAAATTTGCTCTTGCAAAGTGCATTGCACCAAAAGATCATTCTAGGAAAGAATATTAATCTTTATATTTTATATCACACTTGGCCAATAAAGAATTCTAATTCTAATTATTATACATGTTAAAGGGTGCATATGGAAGAATGATGAATATGATCTTACACTAAAAGAAAGATACTTTTATGTTTCATTAACCTTTGGAGGTCACAGGGATTATAGAATGTTTGAAGTCAGGGAGAAATGGAGTGAAGGAACAAGGGGGCTTTCATGGCATGATAAGATGTTGTAGATATTTTAAGAACAGCTCACATATTTTCCTTAATCTTTTTCTTTAGTGAAAAGTGCCTTTTAAACAATCCTTTAAAAAATTAGTCTGTCCAGCTAACAGAATACAGTTATTGAAGTTTATTCTGTTTCTAAAGTAACATAAAAGAAGCTGTCACAATATGGTTATTTTTCTCCAAGTGTAACCCCGTTTGAATAGTTGGAGGTAAAGAACTGAATAATTGAAAACCAACATAGAAAATTGGTTACTTTCTGTTTGCTCTGCACCTAACTCCATTTTTCCTTTAAAGAAAATACTATTATTTTCTTTGTTTTCCCAATTGGCACAAACTTCGTGCTTGAGCATTGCTCAGATATCCTCTTCATATACAAGAAGGAAAATGCATGGAGAAGGGGATAATGTGACCACACTGTTAATCAAACCACAACATGACAATCTAGCATTGGTCCCATCCCTGGATGTTTTTACCAACAAGAAAATGTTAAGGAAGATAGCTTTCATGTTAAGCATGGATGTATAGACACGAACCACTTTCATTGGATGCTATTCTCAGTTTATACTCACATACAGGTGAAATTAGTCATACAAGTCTTTTCCACCAAATATTCTCCAACTGGAAATTTTGGAAAATATAAGGGAAATAGCATTTTTAAAATTCTTACCATTCTGCCTTTGGCCAAGTTAGGAAAGGTTCGAGAATATTATCTTGTCAATTCAGTCCAGTCCATACAAGCTGCAAGTTCATTCTACTATTTCTGTTAATGTTTGCTCAGATCTCTTTTTGTCGATGATCTCAGCCTAATTCCTAATTCTAAGTTACAATGTACAAAATTGTTAACTATGCAGCATAAAGATGGCTGGGTAGTACTTACCTGGATTTGCACATCCAAGGAAGAGGTCATACAGTGGTCTACTTGGAATAAGGAAAGGCAATGTCTAGTAAGGATAGCATGAGAAGAGCAACCAGATTATTCATCCTATTCCTGTCTGTTCCACATGACTTCTATCAAGTGTTTACACAACCCTCATAGAGAAAAGTATAGATCTTGTTCAGTTCTTCCAATGTTACTTGATAATATTTATATTTCTCAAGATATTTGAGTTATTTAACTGTACTCTTTGATACTATGAGGAAAGGCCTGATGGCTGCTCTTTTATGTGTGTTGATGTTATTTCTCCTGCCATTTTTCCCACAACAACTTTGTGAAGTGAGTTAGGGTGAGAGAGCACAACTGGCCGAAAGTCACACAGATGGTTTATAATGCCTAAGGCAGGACTTCTCTTGTTACCCATTTGCTCTTTTATTCAGAAGAAGGTAAAGTTCTTTTTCTCTTAGCACGTTGTATTAAGTCGACTATTAATGTTCATACACCATGACTGATTTGCAAAGAAAATCTTGTGATCTCAGTCAATGGTGGTTTGTAAGGAAAATTATGGGTTATTATAACATAGGGGGTAGTGAGGGGAATTTGAGAAACAAATGATCACCTGAGACTGAAGCATATCCAGTGCTCTACTGGATATGATTGCCCTGATACTAACATATTCCCCAGATATACTAGACAATCCTTTTCTTCATTGTTGTTGGCAGACTTAAATTCAACAAACATATTTTTAAAAGCTGCCAAATATTGTTTCAGTATGTGCTATTACAGGTGAAACTCAAAACATTAGAATATCGTGCAAAAGTTCATTTATTTCAGTAATGCAACTTAAAAGGTGAACCTAACATATGAGATAGACTCATTACATGCAAAGCAAGATAGTTCAAACCATGATTTATGAGATGATTATAGCTTACAGCTCATGAAAACTCCAAATCCACATTCTCAGAAAATTAGAATATTACATGCAATCAAAAAAACAAGGATTGTACATAGAACAATATCGAACCTCTGAAAAGTATAAGCATGCATATGTACTCAGTACTTGGTTTGGGCCCCTTTTGCAGCACTTACTGCCTCAATGCGGCCTGGCATGGAAGCTATCAGCCTGTGGCACTGCTGAGGTATTATGGAAGACCAGGATGCTTCAATAGTGGCCTTCAGATCTTCTGCATTGTTTGGTCTCATGTCTCCCATCTTTCTCTTGGCAATGCCCCATAGATTCTCTTATGGAGTTCAGATCAGGTGAGTTTGCTGGCCAATCAAGCACAGTAATTCCATGGTCATTGAACCAGGTTTTGGTGCTTTTGGCAGTATGGCCAGGTGCCAAGTCCTGCTGGAAAATGAAGTCAGCATCCCCATAAAGCTCGTCTGCGGAAGGCAGCATGAAGTGCACTAAAATCTCCTGGTAGATGGCTGTGTTGACCCTGAACTTAATGAAGCACAGTGGACCAACACTAGCAGATAACATGGCTCTCCAAATCAACACAGACTGTGGAAACTTCACACTGGACTTCAAGCATTTTGCAGTGTGTGCCTCTCCATTCTTCCTCCAGACTCTGGGTCCTTGGTTTCCAAATGAGAAACAAAAGTTGTTCTCATCAGAAAATAGGACTTTGGACCACTGAGCAACAGACCAGGTCTGTCTTTCTTTAGCCAAGATAAGATGCTTCTGACATTGTTGTTCAGGAGCAGCTTGACAAGAGGAATATGACATTTGAAGCCCATGTCCAGGATCTGTCTGTGTGTGGTGGCTCTTGATGCACAGATTCCAGCCTCAGTTCACTCCTTGTGAAAGTCCCCAACACTTTTGATTGGCCTTTTCCTGACAATCCTCTCCAGGCTGCAGTCATCCCTGCTCCTTGTGCACCCCTTTCTTCTACACTTTTCCTTTCCACATAACTTTCTATTAATGTGCTTTGACTCAGCACTTTGGGAATCCAACTTCTTTTGCAATTACCTTTTGAGGTTTTCCCTCCTTATGGAGGGTGTCAGTGATAGTTTTCTGCACAACTATCAGGTCAGAAGTCTTTCCCATGATTGTGATTCCTACTGAACCAGACTGAGAAACCATTTAAAGGCTCAGGAACCCTTTGGAGGTGTTATGGCTTAATTAGCTGACTAGAGTGGGGTACTTTGAGCCTAGAATATTGAACCTTTTCACAATATTCTAATTTTCTGAGATTGTGGATTTGGGGTTTTCATGAGCTGTAAGCCATAATCATCTCAATTATGAAAAATCACGGCTTGAACTATCTTGCTTTGCATGTAATGAGTCTATCTCATATATTAGGTTCACCTTTTAAGGTAAGTTGCATGACTGAAATAAATGAACTTTTGCACAATATTCTAATTTTTTGAGTTTCACCTGTACATCAGATGGTAATCTTAAAAGATGATTTTAAGTTCTAGGCTTTTATAACTAATTATTTGGATAGTTGTTCTTGGGGTACCTATATTGTCTGTTTTGTATGTATGTGTACAAATGTAGTATGGAAGTAAAGCAACATATAATGGTATTAATCCATTATTGTGTGTAAAACAGAGGCCATGTTCACAAACTGCTTTCTGAAGTGGTGCTCCCAAAGGTGCTTCTTACAAAAGGCAACTGGACTTTCTGGGTTTGGTTGATTTTTCTTTTGAAAATGTTTTGCTTCTCATTCAAGAAACTTCTTCAGTTCCAACTCTTCAGTTAGGGAAACATTCCCAAAGGAAAAAAAAAACAAGAAAGTCCAGTTGCCTTTTGGAAAAAGCACCTTTGGGACAACCATGTCTTGAATGACTGAGAATGTCCATATACAATTATGAATGGTTGTTGCCTAATTTAAAGAACGCTTCAGAGAAGACAGAAATAAATTTGATCTCATCTTGAAAGTTAGCAGGTCTTAATATGATACTGGGATAAGTACAATGATAACTGAGATGTCTATGACAAAGAGAAAAGTTAAAAAGAAAACAGCAAACATTACTGCAAATATAAAAATAAAGCAGAATCTTTGAGGGGAAGAATCATATGCATTTACTAATATGTGCATTTATTTATTGGATTTGTATGCTGCAAGAGATAAGGTGGCTTAACATATAGTTTCTAATTATGTTCTCTAGCAAAGGAACACAGCCTTAAGTCTCTCATAGCTCATAAGAGAGCCAGTTTGGTCTAATGGTTAAAGCACCAGGCTTGAAACCAGGGGACTGTGAGTTCTAGTCCTGCCCTCGGTACATGAAAACTAGCTGGGTGACTTTGAGCCAGACACTCTCCCTCAGCCCAGTCGTCTTCCCAGGGTAATTATTGAGGAGAAAGCAGAAGGAGGATGGAGTATTATAGTAGATGTGTTCATAAAAAATAATGTGGAATAAAAATAAACAACTCCAATTGCAACAGCTGAAAATCAAAACTCCCATGATGAAGGATTTGCAATGTAAACAGACATTTGTTCACATAACATTGGATTTCACTTAGCTACAGTGGCATTCAATCCAGTTTGTACAGGTTTCCTGCATATTGACTGATTGAAGATTAACTCCTGCTTTTCAAACACAACTCAATCAAAGAGTCTGAAAAACAGACAAGGTTAAGGTAGCATGAGCAACAGCAAAACTAAAATCTTCAGATTTGGAAACAATATGTACTTGCTTAAGGAGCTGCTGTGCAATGCAGTGGCTGAAAAGACAGTGGCTCTGAAATCTCCTCTTCTCAAATGGGTTTAACGTAGCTGAAAATAATATTCACTGATTCTCCCTGTCATTGCACAGCCAAGGAAAACACAACTACAAATGCAGTCTCTCCAACAATTCTTCTTTCCTAAAGATTGTTTTTTATCTGCCTCCAAAAATTCAAATGAGGAAGTAAATAAACCCGTATTATATTTCTACAACAATTGAAATTCAAAACTGAAAATCTAGAGCTAAGGCATCACTAGCAGATTACTTTACAAGTGTTCCAAATTGAAAAAATAATGTGATTTGGCGAAAGAGACTCCCCTTTTCAAACCTATGTGTGTCTAGTTAAAACCAATTATCTTTGTTTTTGTGTTAAAAAAGCATGAAAATCATCTCTTATGATTTACAAATGAATTATTTAGGGCTCTTTGATACATAGGATTTGCTTGTACTGTACTACCTTTTTGATCTTATCACACCTTGAAATTAAAAATGCAAATATGATGTTGAACGTCACCTGGAAGTACAGTATTTCTGCTGTCTTACAACCTTCAGTATACTGTAGTGTCCAATTCTGAGTTAAATATGGAAAACCATGATTGGTTTATAATTAGAAGCACAACTTTCTGGTCTAATCCTTGTTGAAAAAGAGGAGGAGAAAACAGTATACCAGCCCAACGTTTACTGTGTTTCTTCCATGTATCAAGAAACTTCAGTTTCCTCTAATACAGTGGTTCTCAACCTGTGGCTCGTGACCCTTTTGAGGGTTGAACAACCTTTCACACAGGTTGCCTAAGACCATCGGAAAACACATTTTTTTTGATGGTCTTAGGAACTGAGCCATAATTTTATGGTGCACAACATGAGGAACTGTATTAAAGGGTTGCGGCATTAGGAAGGTTGAGAACCACTGCTCTAACACCTGAACTGAGGCAATATCATGGATAAAACAACATCCGTAAAACCATTTGGCTTCCTTGTCAAGGAGCTACAATGAAGAGTACAGAACTTCCTAAATAGTAACTTTCTGTGATGACTTTTGCTTCTCCAGCTAAAATAAAAACAGGGTATTAAGCCATCATAAACAAAGACTCTTTCCATATCCGTTAAAACAAGTGCTGTGCTAAGGATATCCTGCTTTGCACTTGCCTTTCCTCAAGTTCTGGAAAGAATTTTAAAAGGATTTTTATCTAGAATGGCAGACATATATTTACGGATTAAGTACTACATACCCCTCCAAAGGTTTAACATTAAATCTATTTTAAAGGAATGCTGAAATAAATTAATGAAAATTTTACAGAAGGTGGCTGAAAACTCTTGCACTATTATACCTGGAGGGCACAATATAATAGTGGGAGGAATCTGTCCCACAACGTGAATCCCTGCAGGTTATTGTTGTGCATGTCTGTAGTAGATGTCAGCAATTATCTCTAGTATCATGGAGAAAAGATCTTATATCGACCTTCTGTTTAGGAAACTTATATTTTGAAGGCAAATTAATGTGCGATAATAGATGCTGTGGGAAAGCAGCAACCAAGACAGAACTGGATATGCTATTTAATCTGCTTTCAGGCCTGTAAATTAGACTGCTACTCTAAAATATGGTTAAAAAAATAGAAAACATTGGCTCAATAGCTATATGAAATAGAGTCCAGCTTTTCTACCTGGCATTGGAAAGTCACTCTCTTTACCTTTGCCCTGAACTGCAAACTGTCTTGGGTAGACTCTGGTTCCTCTTTCTGAGTATTTTGTTCCAAATCAATGATTTTCAAAGGTGTAAATTGGTTTTACTATGCCCCTGGGGCTGATGCAAGGTGTAATGTCACATGTAGTATCTCTTGTCACATTCAAAGTGAAAGAGCCTTTGTGCAGTAGCAAAGGCTGGTTTGTTTTTCCTCTGATGCTTTTTTCCAAACAAATCTGTCAATAGCCTTTGCTGAGATCCAAACTCAAAAGGAACTGGGTGAATCCCAGTAATTCAGAAGATCATCTAGGCATGAGCTACAATAGCTGTACTAATGATTTGAACAAAGTCACTGAACAACTTTAGATCCACTCAGAAATGGACTTTGGTAGTCGAGCAATTATTGTGGGAAGGCCCATTTATGTGTATTTTCAGCATTTTTTAAAAAGTCTCACTTAATCCCTTAGTCTTTTGAGGGCTCTACCTCAGGGGTCCCCAACCACCGGGCCCCAGACTGGTACCGGTCTGTGGATCATTTTGTACCGGGCTGCAAAGAATGAATCATCGTGATTAAAATATATTTTTTATATTAGCTAAAGCTAAGAAGCCCTTTACTATTGGGGAAGAATTTATTTTGTCGGTCCTTGAAAAAGTGTTTCCCTGGTACAGAAAAGGTTGGGGACCACTGCTCTACCTTACAGACTTTGCATCCCTCTTATTTATCCTATGGTGTACAAGGTTGCAAGAACCAGGTGCCCTGTCCTATTGTTTCTTTTCTTTTCTTTTTTTTCTTATATGTATCCATGTAATCATAACTATGTTTTTACTCATACCTATTATGTTGTAAGCAATTGAATAAATAAATAAATAAATAAATGCCTGGTGATTCATTTCCATGCATCAGAGTAAATAATTATTTTTTAAACTTTGGGTTAGTCTGCAGGGCCTCAAAATGAGGGTCTTTTTTAGATGTATCTAACCAATAGGAGTAGACTGTCTCTACATCATCTGCTAGAAGAGTAGATTGACATGGAATATTTTTACCTTCCTGAGGCCAGAAGGGTTATCTCAAAGCACTGGAGAATTGCCTCTTTCACTGCATTACAATCCCCAGGAACTTCCAGTCTGAAATAGACATAGGCCCGCTGCAAAGAAATGACAAGTCATATTCAGATCTGTAAGTCTCACCAAATTACAGCCAGTTTATTTTTTCACTCTTAGTGATGGTAGCATGTGAAGGACTGTTGTTAGCACAGGACATGCATTTGGGGAGGGTGGGTGTTGAATACTGTTTTTTCCTTGGCATTAATCACACAAAAGATAGCACAGACACAGTCTATTTCTCCTCAATATGGCAAAATCCTACATCTGTTGCCTTTTTCCCAACACAGTGCCTTGGTTTAATCCATAGCCATAATTAAGAGTAGTGTTTCCAAATTCTTGACAGATGTTAATCTTTAAAATTTGGGAACAAGAAATCAGAAATCTCAGGAATTCCTAAAATCAGGTTACAGAATCCTGTATTTTTCATAACATTTTATGTGCTTTTCAATAATAATGACAATAATAATAAATACTTAAACATTTTTCTGATATAAGAATTTACTTAGTTTACTTAAGGTTTACTCTCCCAATATTTATTTATTAATTTGATATATCCTGCTTTTATTTATTTTTAACTCAAGGCACCGTATATACCGAATGGTTCCATCTCCTATTTTCCCCACAGAAACAACACTGGGAGGTGGCTTGGGCAGAGAAATGTATGGCTTTTAATTGTTATGAACTGATGTATTACGGTGTGACAAGTTTATATGTTTCAGTAATATGTCAGATGGTCTCTACCTGATATAGATATTTGATAATAGAAACAGTAAAAGAAGGGAACATTAACATAAAATAAATACTCAATAAAATCATTTTAAAAATTGAAAAAGAATAATACAAACATTTACAACTGAAAAATTAACGTTCTTTAAATGAAATTTTAAAACACATAAAACATTAATAGCTCTGTTTAGCAGTCTTGTTTTTTGTTTTGGAACAAATATTTCAGATGTAGAAATCCTTCTTTCACTTTCTGTTGACATTGGTTAATTCTGAAAGAGTATCCAAAAGTATCTTGAAGTTGGACATGAAGAAACATGCTGCTTCATTTAAACTCATTTCCTTTTTTAATGATAAAAATGTTTTGTCTGCTTTCCCTGATTTTGGTTTTGCAGATTGATATCTATATTGTTTTTGCTATTTCAGATTTTAAATCAGGTTCTGATTTCGTTTTGCATTATTGCCCAACAGTTGTATCTTCTCTTTGCATTTCGTCTGTTACAGTACATTTTCCTTTTTAAAGTATTTCTATTATTGATTTTGCTAATCAATCTTTTGTATTCCTGCTTGCCAAAGCAAAGTTTGTCCTTTTCCACCTCATATAACTATCCTAATGTTGCTTAAATATCTAAGCAACTAAATATTAATCACTTTATGTAAGCAATTCATTTCTGATTTTAGAAGCATATTGCTCAAAAAGAATTTTGTATTTCCAAATCTCTGAAAAGAAATTTAAACATTTCTTTATTTTTTAGAACACTCGTATGATGCTTACTTCATGCTTAATACTGCTAATTGAATAGTTTTTCAGAAATATAATGTATCTCTCACAATTTCATAATATTCCTCTTTCTAAAAGAGACTAAGCTTTAGTGTAATAAATAATTTTTATCAGATTTAAGATCTTTAAAAATCTTCCAATCATTCCTTCTAATTTGTTCCTGTGTATTTCACAGTGCAAAATGACTTGTAATTCATTTTTCATTCATGATTAGTTATTGCTGCAAAAGAGTACATATAATTTTATTAAGGATTCTTACAAAGAAAGCCAAAAGTAATATAAAGTAGGAAAAATGAAAGAAAAAGAAAGAAATCAAAGAAAAAGCTAAAAGGGCAAGAAAGGGCAAAAAAAAAGAAGAAAGATAAAAAAGAAAGATACAAAGAAGTTGCTTCTAATTTTCCTTAAAGCAAGTTATAAGCACAATTATAAATTTATTTCTTACTCTGTGGTTATAACATAACTCCCTTCTTTCTATAATCTATGTTGTCTAATCATCAAAACTATAAACCATAAGTTCATTTTTTTCTGCTTTATGAAACAAGTTGATAAGCAGTCTCCAGTCAGCAAAAAACGTAGATATTGTCTTTTTTTTCTGATCAAAGAAGTCAATTTACTCATCTCAGTGAGTTCCATCATCTTTACCAATCATTCCTTCATTGTGGGTTGTGCTGGAACTTTCCATCTTTGTGCATACAATAATCTTGCTGCAGTTATTAGGTATAAAAACTAAGTTCCATTACTTTTTTCCAATTGTTTGCCATCAATCTCCAAAGAAAAACCTCTGGTGTCAGTTGAATATATTAATCTGTAAAATCTTTTGAATCAGTGTGTGTATTAAAATCCAACATTTTCTAGCTTTTTTACATGTTTATCAAACTTGATAAAATGTCCCTTCACATTTCTAACATAAATTATACATTCTAGACCCATGATCTATGGCATGTGTGCCACAGGTAGCACACTGCGCCCACTCTGTAAGCACACAAGCCATTGTCCTAGTTCAGCTTCACTGCGCACGTGTGCACTCCTCCTGCCAGCCAGCTGATTGTCGGGTATCTGCTGCGCATGCATGTGGTGCATATGGCAGGCTGTGCACACAGAGGGCGGTGTGTGTGTGTGTGTAGGGTACATGTTCATGCACGGGGGGTAGAGCATGTGTATGTGGCCCGCAGGCACATGTGCAGGGTGGTGCACAAGCACGGGGGGGCACACACATTGCATTTTGGGGGTTCAGGCACACATGCACATATGCATGCTATCGGCGCTCTGTCCAGAAAAGGTTAGCCATTACTGTTCTGGACAATTCCTTGGGTGACATATACCAACAGTATATTGTTTTATAAAAATTCACTTTTAGATAATAACAAAGTATACATTTTAATACTTTTACATCACAAATTTTCCCATTATTCTATATGCATATTATAACCAAAATGAGAATATTTAAACAGTTTTACCATTTTTCTTACATTAAAAATTGTTGAAGAGACATAATCTTGCATATCAAACTGACCAGCTACAGTTACATTAGTTGAATCAGACTTGTTACTTTAAATCTTTCTGTATTCAGAATCTGCATTGTACTCGCTTCTGTGGTTGTTTGTTTTTATTTTTCATTTTTCTACTTTTTGATGTAAAATACTTTTGTTCAGGAAGCTGAAGTTCACTATTTTATCTATTTGCTGGATCTTGGTGATAACTTTCTGAATTTTTCCATAATTCTGCACTACCACTTATTTTTGCAACCGCATATGTTTCAAGTATTAATTCAAAGATGTATAGTATAATCTTTCCTGAAGTAAAAATAATACATTTCTACAGGACAATTACCTTGATTCAATCAAGTTTCACTGAAAATTCAAATATCTTCCATTCCTAAAATAGTTTTACTCATCTATACTATTTCTTGTTTTTACATCTGAAAGCATCAAAGTTCTCAATGTACAGTTCTATTTTAAATGTAATAATACTATAACTGATTGATTTTTTTACAACTACATTTTTGGTCAAGAAACATATTTTAGATGCTGTTGAGAAACAATATATTTATTGCCACTTATATGTGTTCATTAATTGCCCTGTCTCCTTACCATTTTTTCTAAAATTCTGTGTTGCTCCATAAAATTGTTTCCTAGAAGTTGTAAGCACTTGGTTCATCAGAATTATTATCAGAGTTTTTCCCCCCTTTATGCTCAAGATGTCAATGAAATTCACTACTTAATGAAGCTTTACATTGCAACTTTAAAACATATCTGGCAATGAGCTGACTGTTTTTAAGTTTCTTAAAATACTCCCAACATTTTTTATATCTATTATTATGGATATTTTACACATAATAAATATTATTTAGTAGAATGTATAAAGAGCTATAACTGTAACAAATATTCAAATACTGAAAACCACCAGCAAAAATTATTGGGTAGTAATTAAATAATGCAACATTAGAGCACTCTAGCCAGGTTAATGGCACTACATAGAATCCCATGTCAAAATGTTTATTTGCAAGAATGACTTATCATTGGCAGGAGACTGGGCAGAGAACGCACACTTATAAATGGCAATAGCTATGACAAGCAAGACTGATGATTGTGACTGCTTCTCTTTTCTGTGCTCCTGTTCCAGTTCTTGGAAATGTCAACCTGAACTATTGATTCTTCAATCAGTTTTTCCTGCTCTTGACGTCAACAGAATCTTCAAACCAATAATGTCTGTATGCAGGGGTGGGATTCAAAATTTTTAACAACTAGTTCTGTGGGCGTGGCTTGATGGTAATGTGACTGGGTGGACATGGTTCATGTTATTGGCTGGGTGTGGCCAACTCAATATCACTCACATCAAGGCACGGATCTCCTCACCTGGCCTCTCATGACTGCAACAGTAGTCAGTGTGAAAAATGGTCATAAGTCACTTTTTTCAGTGCCATTGTAACTTTGAGAGGTCACACCACACAAGCAAAGTACCAGCAAAGGAGGGGGAAATAACTCCAGAGATGTTCTTGAGACAGGAAGTCTAGTCCTGCCAAGAACGTAATAAGGGTTAACAGAGAGGCAGTTTCTGTAAGCAACACCAGAATGTTTCCTTCCTGCCTTCCTTACAGGATTAGTCCAGTAATTTCTTTTAACAACCGGTTCTCCGAACTGTTCAGAATGTTAACAACCAGTTCCAGTGAATAGGTGCGAACTGGTAGAATCCCACCCCTGTTCTGTTTGAAGATTATTCAGATTTAATTTTTGCATGAGAACTACAATACTTTTTCCTATTTTTCTGGATTGGGGGAGGGGGGGATTCAGGATTCAGAAAATATAAAATTTCCAAGGAATTATAGGAAGGAGTATCCACATGGAAACACCATTTGAAGCAATTTAGTTCTGAAGTGCTTAGTTCTGAAGTGGTGATCACGCTTCTGCTGATACAGTTTATGCCAGAATCAGGACCTCAGAAGGTACTTTCTTATGTTATGGACAATAATGCAATCAGAGTTTGAGATCCATCCAACTCCTGTTGGCCACTAAGGGTTGTTAGGGGCATACTCCCTCTCTTCCAAAGTAATTTTTAGTTTGTGTCAATTATTTGTATCAACTATTGCTAAATATTCAAATGCATCTGGAATAATATGAAGTTGAGTAGTCTCTCCACAATCTCTGTAAATATTTGCTAGTATTAACATGGTAGATACCTTTTCCAGAATCAATTTCCAATATTGCTATTGTATGAAATTTATTTAATTCAAATGGCAATTGGAGTTACATATTATTGGATGGTTTAATAAAAAAATTGTAGCGTCTGCAAAATTATTTGATTTACTGTATTTTTATATTAAGATGTCAAATATGCTTTACTTTCTAATATGCTACACTTAGAGACTATCTCAAGTCAAGTTCCACCACTGTGGTGACTCCATGGGTATATCACGTAGTTTTACTAGTAATAAGATGGAAATGGTTTGCCACTGTCTTTTTTCAAGATGTTTTTTGGCTTTCCAGTCTAATCTACAGTCTTACATTTGTAAAGGTGTCTCATACACATAGTAAGCAAATCAAATTTTGTTTAGCCTATCTGAAATCAGCCAAGATTGGATTAATCTGGCCACCCATTGGAACAAACAGGACAATGTTTATTACAGAGGTTGGCCAAACTATGTCCAATGTTCCTATTAAAGGGGATGGGGAAGAAATACCAATAATTTCCTCTTGTGCTAAGACATCTAGCTGATTACTTATAGAAAGTCCTTGCTTTCACTTTCTATCTGGAGAATGGATTCCAAAGGAAAATGAAAAATGCCTCTGTTTTTCTTGACCTCTCAGCGGCCTATGATACTTCTCCTTAAACTAATCAAGGCTACACCTTATTGTAACAGCACTGTCTTGATTGACAACATGTTAAGTAACAGATTATTTCAAGTTTTCACAGAATTCAATAGAAGCAGATATCAAAACTTAAATAATGGACTACCACAAGGATTAGTGTTATCTCCTGGTCTTTTTAATTTGTACAACCATGACCTTCCTATAATTGTTTTTTGAAAAATTATTTATGTCAATGATATCAATCTCACAATCAAAAAAAAACAATTTCAGAGATTCAGAGGACATCCTATCTCAAGATGTCCAGAAGCTAGATGACTACTTCAAAAAATGGTGCCTCTAACCAAGCCTAATAAAAAAAAGAAGTAGCCACATCGCATCTCCACAATAGGTACACAAATTACCAGCCTTCAGTGAAGTTCTAGAACCATAGTTTACAATGTTATAAATCTCCAAAGTCCCTGGGAATAATACTGGATAGATCACTAACACTTGGAACACCTTCCAGCAACACCTGGAAAAAAACAACTGCAAAATTGAAGTGCCATAACAATTTACTGAACAGATTAGCTAGAACACCCTGATGCTAGCTGATGCTAATGTCCTATGAACAACAACCTTAGCTTTGGTTATGCCACAGCAGAATATTGTGCCAGCATGTGGCTTAACAACATCCACACCCAAATGATCAATATCCAACTCCGTCAGACAATTCATATAATCTCTGGCACATTGCATCCCATGCCTGTGCACTGGTTACCAGTAGTGATAAATATAATATTGCCTCACATTAGAAGCAACAAGCTCTCATTCAGCTATGGTCAAGGATGCTGAACAACAAAGCCCTCCCTATTTACCAGGCCAATGCACAACCCATCCTGTAGACCAGCTTGGAAAACAGCTATTCATTTAACATCTACCCAGTTTATCCCTGAGAATGCCTGGACAGAGTTACGGTCCAAGGTACCTTATTGTACCTTGTACATTAGTGATCCCTCTACCAAACTACCTGGTTTTGACTGCTTTGCTTTGTCTGGTCAAAATTGAACAGTATTAGATACCTCTGCCCTGTACCAGTGGGAATGGAAAAATCTCCCTTGCTGTGATTGTAGTGCTGATATGCAAACTATTAAGCATATTGTGTAAAAGTGCTCACAGTGTATGTTCTCTGATTCCCTAAAAGATCTGCATGAAACAACACCAAAAGTAATCACTTAAACAGTTGAATTGGACAGTCAGTTATAAGGCCACTGCCATACCCTATAGAAGTTTTACCTATAACTACATTGTCTGTATATATGTTTACTTCTCTTCTGTCATGTTCTAGTCATCCACTAAATAATAACTTATAGAAATGATCTCTAAATGCCTTCTCAATACCATTTTATTAATAAATCTTTGTTTTTTGTTTAAAGAAATCTGCATTTCTATCTTTAACCTATGGTGGTAAACTACTCTTTGTACATCTATAAAATGAATACATTGAGGATGCTGAGCCATTCAACAATTATAATTAAAATATTAAATTGCCTCTACTTATTAGGATGATGGTTTTCCATAAGCATAATCAAACCAGCCACTCCTTCTCTTCCTCCATCAAGAACCACTGGGACGTCAATGTTTTAATGTTCCACACAAACATACTGACATCATGATAAACTACATTTAAGAATAAAGTTTGTTTGAAAGATGTCTAGAATTCTTTAATTAATTTTTTGAGAACAAAATAATATTCTGAAAGTCAGCAACTTTTTGTTCTCACCTCTTAATGAACATGCACAATATGAAATACCAATGCTCATAGGTAGGAGAAACTATGTGGGTGGCATAAAAATGATGCACCCATGCCTCTGGGTAAACAGATGTTGCCACTGATTCACTTTGCAAGCATGCTGGCTAGAATCTACATCTGCCACAAGTTACATCGACCCAGTAAGAAACTGAGCAGTTGCATATGAAAGACACACAAACACACTCACACACCCACATAGCCTTCCAAAATACAAAGGCAAGATGCAGTTCAAATTGAGAGCTAAAAGCTTTTGATGTTGTTTTTTTAAAAATCTGTGATCTGCAATATAGTATAAAATTGTTTCTAATGAAGTCTGTAAATAAGAATCTGCTTCATTAACAGCTTGGCAACTTGCCTATACAAGTATTAACTAAATCATACATATCCCTTTCCTGATTGTAGGTCAATTACTGAAATAGTGGTGGGTGGAATCCTAACAATTCTTGGTTACTTTCCTAATTTATAACGAAGAAAACTGCAAATACAGAGAAAGTGGGGAGAGAGAGTAGGAGTGGGAAAAGAAATATTTAAGCAAACTAAATAAAACCCATATAAAAGTGTCATATCCAACATGAAATCACCCACTCAAAATATGGGAATTATTAGAATAATTCTACAACTAACTAAAGTAAACACTAAGCAAAATTGAGCTATGAGGTTGTTCACAATTCACCCTTTAAACAATTGTGTAATATGTATCACAAAGCCAGGAACAATTTGGTACAGCCCTGGAAAAAAATGTGCCAGTTCAATTCAATATCTAATAAAGGAGGTCATTATACTATGACCGGGGGGAGGGGGGAGAACCTCTTTTTTTGAACCACTGAAGCAGAGGTGTTATTCAGCAGGTTCTGACCAGTTCTGGAGAACTAGTAGGGGAAGTTTTGAGTAGTTCAGAGAACGGCAAATACCACCTCTGACTGGCCTCACCCCCATCTATTCTCTACCTCCTGAGCCCCAGCTGAATGGCTGAGTTTTCTTTTGTTGCCCTGCACAGGAGAACGGAGCTGGAAAACAGGTTAGTGGAGTGGAGAGGGAATGGGATTTTGCAGCATCTTTTTCCTGCCATGCCCACCAAGCTATGCCCACCAAGCCACGCCACACCCACAAAACCCCACCAGAATTTGAATCCTACCACTGCACTGAAATGAGTTTCCTATCACTGAATTATAATAACATTAGAGATTTGTTTTTAAAACTGAGAGAAACACAAATTCTTCAGTTAGCTGGATGGGCAGGTCAAGAGACAGACCTTGGATTATATTCTGCTCCTGAGTCATATATTGAAAGCTGTCAGCTGAACAATAAACGGGGGGGGGGGGGAATTCTATAAAACCATGGCAACACCTGAACATTATTTGCAATATGGGCATTTGCTTACCTCTAAGTTGACGAGATACATATCTATGTACAACTGAAAATGGCACCTCATTCAATTTTATAAGGTTTAGCTGATTTAGGTACAGCAATAAATTATTATTCTTTTATTTAAAAATCATCAGCTCCATGTAAAGTAATTATTAAATGTTCTCTTCAACAATAAAGAATCTCTAAGGAACAGCAAAATAGCTAACAAACTACATAGGGGGAAGATGAACATGGGCAAGGAAAGGCTTATAGAATTTAATTGTGTGGGCAAAGAACAGACAATGAAAGAGATGGTGCTAAAGAGGACTTTACATAGGATCAGGTAAACATAACACATAATTTCATTCTCATTCATAGATATCAATGCAACAGAATCCCTTTTCTGTTACTTTAAATTATATTTTGAATGACACTGTCATGTTGTCTATTTCCAACATTCTATTATAACACCTGACACTTCTCTTATACCAGTTCATAAAGGTGAGATAAATAATAATTTTTAAAAATTCCTTGCAGGGAAGGGAAATGCAATACAGGCAAAAGCTATCACTGTTACTTTCATTGTCAGGACTTCACACCTCAATGAATTTGGTCAGAACTTGCAGAGAGTTATGGTTCTCCCATTACCTGTGTTGCTTTTTACAATTCCTGGCTCTTAATAATAAATTAATTCACAAAGGTATATATTTGTTATTTTTTTCTTCCTAGTGTTTTTATTGCAAGTGCAGAGTCTGCTTTTTTTCAGATCAACCAAATGTTGATCCATTGGTTGGGACAAGAATTGACAGACTCCCTTGTTGCCCAAGCCTTGTGGTCTGAGAGAGAGTGACTTGCCTGAAGTCACGCAGCTGATTTTCATGCCTAAAGTGAACTCACAGTCTCCTGGTTAGAACTCACAGTCTCCTGGTTTCTAGCCTGATGCCTTAACTACTAGACCGGCTCTCATAAGTATTTTATAATCATAAATGTATTATAAGCTGATGTTAGCCACCAACAAACCTTAAAAGCAAAAATAATCCAAAAGCATTGTTTTTTTTATTATTCCAAGTTATTCCTATGATTTTTAATTATTATTCACAATACAGAACCTCATGATTGCTATTTAGTCATTTTCTGTTGATATATGTACTAAGTAGTAGGATTTTAATTCTTTCAATGTACAGATATTAATGCTTTTAATAATCACCCGAATTCTATCCTTTTTTCCAGTCTATGCTTAAAAAGCCTAATAACACTCTGCAGTCTATAACATAACATCTGGCTTTTCTAAAAACAATTTTGTTTTGTTCTATAGCCTCATTCTTCTCTTTTGTTTATTTTCATACTTTACCGCTGTCTTTTAAAATGTCAAAATGCAAATATGAGTGAGAAAAAAGACAGTTAAATTATATCCATATGGACTGTAACTAGCTGTTTCTAAAAACTTAAGCAGTTGTTTGACCACAATAAAAAACATATGAAAATAAGGCTAGTATTCATTCACTTTGATGCTGTCTTTAGTCCTTAACAACCTCTGTCTGAACAAGTCCAATGTATTTAAGTGGGAATGATCCTGGCACTAATTTTTAGCAACTAAATTTTTAATTTGCAAAGAAGGGTTTTTACAGTAGAAAGTTTTATATATATTTATATCTTCATTCCAAATTTTTGCCATGTAAATGATCTAACAAACAAAAGCTATAAATAAGATGTCAAACAAAGCATAGCATGTGTAGCTTTGTATTCTTATGCCTTACTCAAAATAACTTTGTCACATTGGCTCAAAACCATAGGACTAACTTTTGAAAATGTAAAACTGGCTCAAGGGCCCTTGACAACTCAAGGGCCCTGCAATAATTCAACATTTAAATGAAATAGTACATAGAAATCTAAACCCTTTGTTTAAATAGGCATTAATGCAACTCATTATGTGCATATTTTGAGTATATATGCATAGCCCTGTGTTAATACTAACTTGAAGATTCCCATTCAACAATTTCAAGTTCATAAAGCTCCATGGAATTTTATGAATTTTTAAATGAAAAAAAATCGTGTTTGTGATTGCTTCCCAATATTTCACCAGATCTTTTTAAATTGTATAATAGATACAGTAGAACCTCTGGCCACATAATTTGTTCCATAACTTTGGTGATTTCTTCATTTTCTAATGTTTCGTCTTCAGGAATTTCTGGGTGAGGGGTCGTGTTTGATCACCACCCAAGTATGTGTTTGTGACCAAATTCAAAAATCTTATGAATTTTTTGGTTGAAACCTGATTTGGTTGTGGTCATAAGCATTCATGACCAGAAGTTCTGCTGTAGTCTAAAGAAATATAAGAAGTGCTTTGAAGATACATTGTACAGCAAAGCACTTCTATCATTGAACCTGTTCATCCTGGATATTAATAATTAGACAAAGGAAAACAAGATTAACTAAGTTGATCTATGATATTACAGTGCTTCTTTATGAGGCAGAAACAGTTTCATGATTACTTCTATTAAAAGCTTCTTTCAACCAAGTGATATTATGAACTTACATTCAGTTGTTAATATTCTATCTTGAGGCAAAGTCTTAGATGAGAAAATGGCCAATCAGTTCCAGGTACTTTTGCCTGAAGCAGATTGTCTAGATTTAATTTAATTCAAGCTTCAGGACTGGGTTAGGCACTGAAATATCCATCATCAACCTTACTGGTGACCTCTTACACTGAGAAATGCAAAATTGACTTCTTTTGACCTCTCAACAGCTTTTGATAGAACGTATTATGGTATCTTGCGAGACCGGCTATGCAAATTGAATGCAAGAGACATCGTAAATATTTGCAGGTTTCAGAAAGTGGCACTGGGGAATTTCAGTTTAATATCATGGCAATTATGCTATGGCATCAAAAATGATCCATAAGATCATTGTTTTCTATAATCATGCTTTTCTATAATCATATGAATTCACTGGATAAGATGAGAATTTGGAATTAGGTCCCTGACAATAATCAGAAAAGTGGTAAATATCTGCCCATAACTCCACTTCTGTGACAGTAGCACTGGCTGCTAGTTGGCTTCTAAGTGCAATTCAAGGTGCTGGTTTTCACCTTTAAACCCATTACTTAGGACCTAGATACATCTTTGCCAAGGAGTTTCTACTATTTAATATGAACTAGTTGGGAAGACACTTTTCAGTTCCATACATAAGGGATTGTCATTACAAGGCACCATCAGAGCATGGCTTTTAATTTCCTGCCCCTTTCCATTGAACATAACTTAACAAATGTATGAATATTAAGTTGACTGTGTGAGCAGTAGTATGTTTTATATACTCCCTGCCATTTATTGGTGTGTTTCACGGTTGTCAAACTCAAGGCCCATAGGCTGCATTGCTTAAATCTGGCCTACAAAGCTGCCCTGGAAATAGCAAAGCACAACACCTGCAGTGCCTCTGTCAGTGAAAATGGAGCTCAGGAGTTTTGCTGGCAGAGCATCCAGGTCACCACAGGCACCGACGACATGAATGACGTCAAGCTGGCCATGCCCACCCTGGCCACACTCATCCGGTCCCCTGAGGTCAGACACAACCCTGATGTAGCCCTCAATGAAATCGAGTTTGATTTGGTATATTAATGTAAATAATATTAAGATTTTAAAAAGTACATTTTGATAAATACAGCTGTGCTACAAGTATACTGTATTTTATCAAACAAACAAATAAAATATTATTTTGATAAACAGTTTTTCCCTTGGAATTTCCAAGACATCCTACATGATTCAGAGAGGGATTTCCTCTTATTTTAGCGAAGGTTGCTACCTGTTGCAGGTCCAAAGTATCCCAAAGAATGGTATAATTTGGAGAGAACTAGACCTCTCAGTATCCCATCCTACACCTTAACTGCTATAGTATACTTCTCTCATTGATCAAGAATATCTATTGGGTAGAATTCTTTGAACATACAATAAACCTTCTAAAGATTACTGTAATGTGTTTATTTAACAGGCTTGCCTTGAAGTCTTTTTTTTTATCAATAACTTGAAAAGTAGAACTCAAGATATCACATCTTTTTAAAGTCTTTATATTTTTCAAAATAGGCCATATCTATTATCATTCCACCAAAAAGCTTTCTTAAACCATCTTTTTGTTTCATATGTAACACCAATCACTTTATTAACAAAGTGGGTTCTAAGAAAATATGTAGAAACAACTCCCTCATTTCTTTCAAAAAGATGTATGTCAGAAGTGGTATTCAGCAGGTTCTGACCAGTTCTAAAGAACCGGTAGTGGAAATTTTGAGTAGTTCAGAGAACCGGCAAATACCACCTCTGACTGGAGATTTTACAGTATCTTTCCCCTGCCATGCCCACCAAGCATGCCCACAGAACCGGGAGTAAAAAAATTTGATTCCCATCACTGATGTATATCCTTCTATATGTCTCCCTATGGACATTTGTGCACATGTTTGTGTGTGTTTGTGTATGTCTACACATAACATTAAGAAATTATTTCATCAACAGAAAAAGTAAAATTAATTCAAAGTTATCAATGAGAAGATTTTATCTGTAATTTAGCAGGCTACCAAATATGAGTATTAGAAATCCAGACAATCCATAGATGGCATCAGAGTTAGTTTCCTGCTTCTCTTTACTGTGGTCTAAATGTCATCTGGAGTTTTGCAGCCAACATATAGGAATCATAATTAAGTGATTGCATTCTGATGTCAAAAGAAAATTACATCAGTAAAGTGAGTAAGTATCTCAGTCAAATAAAGAAATAACTATTCCCTGCACTGGTGTAAAATACAATGAAGTGTATGTGTGTTTCAGTCATAAGAAAACATATAACTCTAACTGTTACATATTAACATTCTTGTAATACCATAACCTGATTGGCTGAAACGAACTACACTGTGATTGGCTGAGACGCACGACAGTGATTGGTTAGTAAGGAATCTTCCATGATTGGATGAACCAATCGCGGGAGATTCAGAAAGCTGTCATTGGGTAAGCTCTGTAAGAAGCTTACAGAAGCTGTCATTGGATAGCTCTGTAAGAAGAGCTGCCACAGCTCACTAAAGGCTACACAGATCTATACGTTGAATAAAGAGCTGAAGTTACACTGGTCTCCTGTCTCCTGATTTCCCACGCTTCTACACTGGCAACAAGGATGGGATACTGAGACAAAGAGACGAGTCGGGCACGTGGCAACCGAGCTGAACAACCGCAGAGATGGCCGGCAGCAACTCGCCACCCGCACCATTCGACCAGGCAACCGAGGACTGGGAATCTTACATCAATAGATTCCTCATGTTCCTCGAGAGCAACAATCTCAAGGATGCAAATGACCACCGAAAGAGAGCTGTGTTCCTGACCCATTGTGGACCAGCCGTATTCAAGATGGCCAAAGCGTTGGCCAAGCCAGAGGACGTTAAGGAGATGACTTGGCCAGATTTAGATCGATTACTTTGGAACCACTATGCCCCAGCCGTGCCAAACCTGATCCGGCGACACAAATTCTACCGTTGGGATCAAAAGGACGGAGAGAGCATTGGGGATTTCATGGCAGCATTGAGGAACATTGTAGGTGCATGTGGCTTTTCAGACATGGACAAGGCTCTGAGGGACCGCGTGGTTCTCGGTCTCAGAGACCCCATGCTCCAGAGCAGGCTAATTAAAGTTACAGGGCAGACATTAAAGTTACCAAAGCCATTGCTGAAGCCACCACAGCCAAAGCCATGAAGAAATCAGTGGCCAAAATGTGACAAATGAATGCAAGGGACCAGCCAACAATATCGGAGACCAACACATCTCCCAAAAAATAAACTGGTGGACAAAGACAGAATCCACCCTACCCACAAAAAAATAAAAGCAATAAAGGAAGCCCTGAGACCTCAAAATAAGGCAGAATTACAAGCCTTTCTGGGACTAATCAATTTCTACAATGTCTTTTTGCCACAGAAGGCAACAACAGCGGAACCTCTGCATAGGTTGCTCGACAAGACGTCCATTTGGTCCTGGGGCAAGCGGGAAGAGGCTGCCTTCTGGAACATAAAAGATCTCCTCACGTCACAATCAGTTCTCATCCAGCACAGCGAGACCCTACCACTAACGGTAACCTGCGATGCCTCTCCATTCGGCATTGGAGCTATACTAAGCCATACCCTGCCAGACGGGAGAGAAGCACCGAATGCTTACTTCTCAAAAACACTATCAAAGGCAGAAAGAAAGCCAGCTTGACAAGGAGACACTTGCAGTGGTTACCGGCGTGAAGTGATTTCACAAGTACTTATACGGTAGGGACTTCACTTTCATCACCGACCATAAACCACTACTGGAGATCCTGGTGGGAAACAAGACCATCCCCAACATACTGCCTCCCCAGATGACAAGGTGGTCTGAGTTCCTTGCCGCCTATACCTACCAACTAATACATCGCCCAGGGAAATGCATCTTGCATGCTGACGCACTAAATCATTGCCCCTTAACAGATGACGAAGATGACCCTGAACCCATCACATCCACCCTGCAAATAGAGACATTGACCAACCTACCAACAACCACGTCAGTCATTGCGAGAGAGACGAGCAAAGACGGCAAACTGGCATGAGTTTTGAACTGGGTGGTAAAAGGGTGGGTGGAAACAGAAAGCAGTGACCAGTTTAAACCCTTCCGAAACCGGCAAACTGAATTATCTTCCCAAAAGGGATGTATACTATGGGGCGATAGAGTGGTAGTTCCAGACAGCTTACAAAAAAAAATATTATACATGTTGCATGAGGGACACCCGGGCATTGTGAAGATGAAATCCCTAGCCAGAAGCTACGTATGGTGGCCAGGGATAGACAGAACCATTGAAACCTGGGTGGCTACATGTGACAAATGTCAGCAATCCAGAGCAAACCCGCCCGAAGCACCAACCCTCCAGTGGGAAACACCAAGGGGACCATGGTTGAGGGTCCATATAGACTTTGCGGGACCCATGAAAGGGCACACTTTTTTGATCGCAGTAGACGCTTACTCCAATTGGTTGGAGGTAAGCCTAATGCGATCTACCATGACGGAGGCAGTTACAAAACAACTAAATAGACTTTTCGCCACCCACGGCCTACCTGACTTGATAGTGTCTGACAACGGGCCACAATTTACGGCATTGGCATTTGAGCAATTCCTTGCAGTATGGGGAATCCGACACGCATTGACAGTGCCCGTTCATCCGGCGGCAAATGGGCGGGCGGAACAAATGGTCAGATACACCAAAGACGCTTAAGAAAAGATGGACACTGGTAACATACACCACAAAATAAATAAATTATTAACAATACAGCACATAACACCAAGTGCCAAAACCAATAAAAGCCTGGCAGAACTCCTGATGGGCAAAAAATTCCAATCCCATCTAGACAGACTTCACCCGACTTACAATCCAGAAAAACCACCAGACTCATCCAGCCGGTACCGGGCATTTAATCCAGGAGACACGATCTACACTAAAAAATGTTCAGGGAACCCACTATGGGTACCCACTACAATAACCCAAGTAACAGGGCCCCGGTCGTACCGGCTGGAAACAGAGGATGGAAGAAACTGGAAACGGCATGTCGACCAAATACGATCAAGAATAATTTTAAACAGCACCAAAAACCCACAAAACTCACAAACAGACTCTAAAAAAAAAACAGAGTGGGGGGGAAACCCCAAACAATCATCAAAAAGAAAGAGAAAATACGACCACAAGACAATGACAAACCGAACGGGCCCAACCAACACAAACCGAACCAGAAATACAAACACCGCTAAATAAAAGAAGAAACCAACAATACTCACCGGAGAATGAAGGCAGCCGAAGGGTACCAGAGGAAGACGACCCACTCGGAACCTCACCTGGAAGGAACAGTCAAGCCAGCTCAACCAGTCTGGAAAAACCAGCCGGGAACAAAGAAGCCGACAACTCAACCGAACCCAGTAGACCGGGTGGGAGTTGCAGCGAAAGGCCTGACTCACCCTTCCAGGCGGATCCATGGAGAAGAGCGGGAGCAACGAAGATCCCTTCCAAACTGGCTGAAGACCACACAGCAACTGAACTGCGCAGGTCAAGTAGGCAAGTAAAAAGCCCTGCCTACCTACGCGACTACATCACGTAGAATGGACCATACCAAGAGGGGAGGGGTGTTACATATTAACATTCTTGTAATACCCTAACCTGATTGGCTGAAACGAACTACACTGTGATTGGCCGAGACACACAACAGTGATTGGTTCGTAAGGAATCTCCCGTGATTGGATGAACTGATTGCGGGAGATTCAGAAAGCTGTCATTGGGTAAGAAGAGCTGCCGTGGCTCGCTAAAGGCTACACAGATCTATACTTTGAATAAAGACCTGAAGTTACGCTGGTCTCCTGTCTCCTGATTTCCTGCGTTTCTACACTAACAACTACTCATATCCTCAATTGCATTTCAAGATTAACAGTACTTTTCTATATATTTCACAATACATTTTCAAGCCCAACTCTCTTTCTTTAATATAGTACTTGCCCCTCTCTCTAGCACACACTAAAAGGAGACAGCAAGAGCCAGGTGTCTCAAGAACAATAATGTCATCTTCATATTTCCTTTCTTCTGCAGAGCCTCCACAATAATCTACTTCAGCATGCTCAACATACCTCTGTTGGACATTGTTCTATCCTTCTTGGCTCTCCTCTCTCTTTATTGTGCACCAATTTAAAGAGCTGATTGTCCATCTGTATGCCACCACTGGCACAAAAACTGAAAAATATTGTCCAAATAATATCTTCTGATATCTTCAATCTTTCACAGCTTTTGCCTTCATTTACAATACTTGTCTCAGTTCATATTCTGCTTCTTACAAAGTTTTCTGTTCAGTTTTTTAAAACTGACCACCAGACCACATTTTTTTCCTTTGGAAAATACTGTAGTTGCTCTTTTATATAATTTTGGTTGGAATCCCTTGACACATGATTTTCAATTATATCAATATCTGCCAGCTCATTGGTTTACAAGTATAAGCCAATGAATGCCATAAATCAAATTTCTTAATTTCATCAAATATAAATTAGTATTTAAACTAATTATAGGCTGTCAATTGTAAAGTTAATATACAACAGCCATATGAGCTGAGCAAGAACATATATTTCATCTCTCATTGTTCTTACTATTTAGAAGTGTATTCTTTCAAAATATATTTTTATTATTTTTTATTTAAAAATCTACTTTTATAATATTTATCCTATTCTTGCTTTCTCCAGTAATGTTAAAATCAATTGCACATGTTCTAAAGTAAGAATGCAAAAGATTGCAACCTTACTATTTCATGTTAAATAATACATGTTTTAAAACAAACTTTTACCAAGTTATACAAAATTAGTATGGAAAGTAGAAACTGAGAAAGGTTAGAAATGTTTTGTGTGAATCAAATATGTAACTTTTTGTTCTCTTTGGCAGCATACAACCATATAAAATGGTATAGTTCCAGCATTAAAACTACATATTTCTTCTGAATGTTTGTAAAATTATGTAAAATTATTACAGCTTATCTATCTAAAAAATAATGTCCAATATACATATGCCTGAACAATACTTTTGGGTGGAAGTAAAAACCTGTTATCTCTAATAGCCAAATGATGCCTTAAACTCCAGGTTAAATGTATCATCTAGAAAGATCTATGGACATTGTCTTCACTCTTTTCTTTCAAAGAATTGTAGGTGGGGGCAGGTTTTATGAAGAGAGATTTGACAATTAAAAGCAGAGGCTGGTATAAATAAAGGAGTCAAACATATCTGGATACAGGCTAAGTCAATCATACATTTTACTTATTGGAATCAATGGAAATTGATTTCAGTGGAATTAAAGCTTGATCTACTTTGTCTAGATTTAATTGAATAAAATGTTAAAACCAAATTATCTTTGGACATGCATTTGTTTGTGTGTAAACACATATTCTATGCAGTCAGGTATAGGCTCTGAATCTCTAAAACATGTGTAAAGTCCCACTGGTTTCAAAAAGCAGTCTTCAATGTACTAACTGGTGAATTCAACTGATGAATTGAGTCCTCAAATCCAAGATCCTATTGTAGAAATTATGAATGTTTCTATAGAATCATATGACTTTACTCTAGACTATAAAAAAACTACTTTCCTCCTAAGTATATTTAGACTATGGCTGGGAATGCACTTGTTCAGCTGTTACCTAACAGTTGGCAACTTGTTTGCAGAAAAGGGCACAAAGATTTATTTTATGGTAAGATTGCTGATTTTCTCAAAGTTGCCATTTGGTGTGAAATAAACAACACTATTAATTTGCTCAAAACTAAGGATGATTCTAATATACAAAATTGTTTTGTATATAGTTGCTGTCAAGAAAGTAATGAACATTCTCTAAATTCTTCAGTCTAGTACTATTATTGTTGCACAGCTACCAGAATCACTTTTTTTAGAAAGGGCTTTTGGAGTCATCAAGTTCAAATCCTTATTGCAGAAATCTTGCAGGAATCCAGATCACTGTTGTAAACATTGCTTCCTTTATTATCTTCTTGTTCTGCTGCACAGCTAAAGCCCTTTTGATTTAAAAACTTTAAATGTATGAGATAATGTAAGTGGGTGGAACATGGGGAAGATATGTTACATCAGAATCTGACTTCCTTAACCTTATGCATGACATTCTTTTACATATTTGAAAAATGTGTATTTCACCTTGGTTGTCTTTTCTCAAGGCTGAACATACCTGGTTCCTTCAATCTTTTTAAAAAGTAATTTCTAATCTCCTAAACAGCTTCATTGTTTTCTTTGAATTTTTTCTTCCAATTTTTCTGCTTCATTAATTTATATAAACCTTTTCTCAAAATGTTGCTACATGCAACTGTGGAAGTGTACTGATGTTCATAAAAGATAATAATTATATGCCATTAAGTTGATGTTAACTCTTGGTAACCACATATATAGATTTTCCCTAAGATTACTATCTCCAACCCTGATTCTTCTGACATTCCAACAGTGCACCCATAGCCAGTATAATTGAGACTATTCACCTTATGCTTGTATCCTCTTTTCTTCTCTTTTCTTCAACTCCTCTTTTCTTCTACTTTCTCTCTACTCAGAGAGTTACAGCTTTGCATAATATGTCCAAATTATGAACATTTGAGTCTGGTCATTTGTGTCTCAAATGAAAATTCTAGATTGATTTGTTGTATGATTCATTTCATTGTTGTTTTTTGCTGTCCAAAATATTTTCAAGAAACTTCTCCAGCATAAAGTTCAAGTGTTAATACTTTTACTATCTGCTTCTTCAAAGTTCAACATTTGCTTCTTTCATATGCCATAATAAATTCATAATATTTTAAATTAATGGTGAGTGAATTTCTGAGTGAAAGAGACCATAGATTGTCACATATGCAAAAGTCTAACATTTTTAGGTGCATAAAAGTCCTGCTGCTTAATCTTGTGAAACCACTTATAGTTTATGCATGAAAAGCTTCAGTTCTTAGATATCTGGATCAAACTAGAAAATGGAACAGAGAAATAGTATTTGTTTCTTATCATTATTACTTGGGAGCTTTTTTCTAGTTGGAACAATTTAACATCTGTCACACATTAGCTTATAACCATGATGATGAACTTGTGGCATGCGGGTCAGAGGTGGCACATAGAGCCCTGTCTGTGGGCCCATAAGCCATCGCCCCAGCTCAGCTCTGCTGTGGATGTATGAGCGCACCTCCGCTGGCCAGCTGATCTTTGGGTCTCTGTCGCACATATGTGGGAGGCGGGGTGCATGCGGGGATGGGACACATGCACAGGGGGCAGGGGGCATGTATGGAGGGACATGCATGCGTAGGGTGGGGCACATGCATAGGGGACACAGACACATGCATGGGGAAGGGGGCATGGGCAGGGCGCATGCACGTGGAACGTGCACATATTGCATTTTGGGGATACCCGTGTGCACTTTGGGCACTCAGTGCCAAAAAGGTTACCCATCATTGGCCTATAACAATAATCATACGGCAGCATTATGAACTAGTAATTCCCTACGTTTCTTTGAGGATGTAAGGAATATTCACTATCCAATTTTCTTGATGTTTCTCCAAGCTATTTTGGAATTTGTGAATACTGAACATTTGTACCTTGTTTGAAAGTAGAGAGTTCAGTAAATATAGCTTTGGAACTTTTGTTCTCATGATTAATCCACTTTCTCTGGCTTTTTGCATAACCAGAGAATC
Source organism: Laticauda colubrina (assembly GCA_015471245.1). NCBI lineage: Eukaryota > Metazoa > Chordata > Lepidosauria > Squamata > Elapidae > Laticauda > Laticauda colubrina. Next base: position 62,801,609 of record BLBF01000002.1, on the reverse strand, counting down.
TAATTTAATCAATAGTGAAAAATTATACCAGGTGAAAGTTATGGATATCCTTTAGGTTGAAACTATGTGCCCTTCTACTGCCAGGAAATGTCATGCTATCTGGTTTGGCTTCTATTAATTCATAGATTTAACTAATAAATCTCTGTGGCTTACAATCAGAGATTAAAATCCAGGAAAAATTTCCTTAAGCCCCTGTCACACTGCACCAACGGATGGAAAGAGGATGTAAAACGTTAAAAAAAGCTTGCCATCCGTTGGTTAACGTGATGCTTCCATTCTGTACTCACTGCCTCCGTTTTGCTTCCTCTCTATCCATCCAGCATCCATCTATTGACATTTCATCTGCTCAAAAAGTTTTGAGCTACTCAAAACTTTTGAGCAGAAAATGTATCCAACGCATCCATTCTGCATCCGCTAGGCATACGGGGGACAGCCGTTCTGCATCCGTTGTCATCCGTTACGCATCCGCTATATCCGCTAGGCATCTGCTGTGCATCCGCGCAACTCAAATCCGCTCCAGCGGTAAACAGACGCAGGGAGGAAGTGGAACGGACGCGGAAGGGACGCGCAGCATTAGTAGTACGGATGGAGAAAGGATGAAAGCAGGTGCAGCTCGCAAAGAAAGCATTTAAAATGGAAAAAACGTTCGCAGAGGGGACCTATCCGCTCTCATCCGCTTCCATCCGCTAGGCTTCCGTTCCACATCCGCTTTCCATCCGCCCTGCGTCCTTCCCCCGTCCATTCCTTTCCGTGTTATCCGCTCTGTTTATGCAAATTTTTGCCCTTTTTGAGAGCGGATAACAACGGATGGAATATTTTTCTCGTCCGCTGTGTCCTTTTTACAAACGTTTTGCATCCGTTGGGCAATGTGACAGGGCCTTTAGGTGATGAAAGACTTCAAAGAATTTGAAAACAGAATGGAAAGCTACAAAGAATCAACAGTGGATGGAGTCAACAGAGGAGCTTTCTCCTAGGTCTGGCAAAAGCTTGGAACTATGAAAATCACTGAATAAACTATGCACAGGTACAGTAAGATCCAAAGACACTCTGATCAAATGGGGCTACCTGGCGGCTTTGTCCTTTGCGATTGTGGTGACCTGCAGACAACAACATATATGTATATCTGCCCTTTGTATCCTGATCATTGAAGACCTGACAGTGTGACAGAATGCAATTTAAATTGCTAGTTTCTGTGCAAGATCTGTTCAACTTATATGTATTTTAATCTCATATATTTTATCTTAAACTTTATGTCATATACTATGCCTTATTTTAATTGTGATTAGAATAAACTAATAAAAATGTGCCCTGCTTTGTTAATACAATAACTAACTTGTTATTCACTTATTTTCCTGAGGGATAGGAATGTCTAACTCAGAAATAGATGTATCTTAACCATGGTAATTTGTATTTCCAAATATGAGGAACAATAGCTATGGTTTGTTTCTTCATTCCTGAAGTTCTAGGAGTACCTTAATTCAGCTAGTGCCTCTTTGCACATGACTGGAGGTAATCTGTACCTTTGCAGATTACACCTTCATTTTACTTAACACCGTAATCATGTCTTTCAAGTTACATCAAGCTAGGAACCAGACACCACAAAAATTACCTGATCTCTATGGCACTGTTGAAGGTGATAATAACAGAATCTGGAAAGCTTGTCAGAGTTTCCCTTTGCCCTTCTTATAGTGTACAGAATCAGATGTGGCTATTTTATGTTCTTTCCCATGCTCCCTTTTTTCCAAGGATTGAGTTGTCTTTTACTTTATTATTCCTTAATGGTCCTAAGAACTATCAATATTATCTCTCAATTCCTCTCTCTATAGTGATATCCCTTTAACTGCCTATATTTATGCCTTCCATTCTTCTGCTTTTGATGAAGACTACAATATCATTAAAGGGCTTATGAAAGTACTAGCCTTTATTATGGATTTTTGAGAAATTAAAAATGCCTTGAAGGAATCAAGGCATTTACCTTTGACTATCTAAATTTATTGTAGATCAAGTTTATTAGCTAACTCGGGAATCTGTTCCTTTTATTCATATTTGTATTATTAGCCCATGAAGAGCAAGATATAAAAACAACAAAGACATCTTAAAAAATGTGTTTTTAAAATGATCGCCTCTAGCAATAATTAATATTTACAAGCTCAAAGTACTGAAATACAGCCAAGGATGACTTGGGCACTATGCCTTCAGAAAAATAAATGTTAATTCACTATTATCTTTCATCTTCAGAAAGATGAAGTATACATTCATGTTTTAAAAAACAACTGAGGCAAACATGTTAAGCAAGCTTCAGCCTGCAAATCTACCTAATTTTTATTTTCAGCTATTTATTTTGGTTTTTAATCATTTTCATGCAGAAAGGGTGCAACTTCATGATAAAGGAGTCATTATTTCAATTTCTACCCTAAAATCTATGAATAGCTATAACGTTCCAGGTCTTACTTCATTTAAAACTTTCATAGGATCCTCTTAAGCCTGGTCAGGTACTGCTGCAACTGGTCTGATAATTTATAGTAATACTGATGATACTTATGGCAGATGGTTTGCCAATGCAGTAGGTTACCTGGCTATTGTAGAAGCTGAGTAGAGTAGAGGTCTGACATCCTCAACTAGAAGAGAGAAATAATGTATCAATGAAATCAATTTTAACTGCAACTCCTTTATTCGAAGGAGAATAAAAATGCAAACATTAAAATATTTAAAATGTAGAATTTATTATCAGCAGATGCTTTACTGTTCAGATTATTAGTTGGGCTGAATTTGAAGTCATTGATTTAAAATTAAGCAACTTACCATCTGATAAAGAATATTTGGAAGAGCTCTGCATATCCAGTGTGTGAACATTTCAGATCCACGGAATATCTGCACATTTGAATATTCTAAAAGGAATAACAAAAATGAAGATTTTAAAAGGAAAGGCAGGTTTATATTTTAATGCTCTTATTTTAAACCAGACAACCCATGCCTTGTTGGGTCATTATTTAAGAGATATTTCCTCTACCTGAAGAGAGGAGCAGAATGACTACTGTTATGCAAAAAAGCAATGGGAACATGAGTTTAATATCCTATTGGTTTCCCCATTAAATAAACTTTCCTTTCCTCCCCCCTCTTGTCTTTGCAGCAGGCAAATAAATGGTTGTTCATGTGTGTAGAAGGGAGCAAGGGATTGCAAGCATGACTATAAAGTCACTTTTTCAGTGCCATTGTAATTCAATAGCTAAATGGAGTAGTTGTTACTCAAGAACTGTTTATGACAATTCAACAAGCTTATGTTCAATCCAATTTTCTTCTTCACATTATTCTAAAAGAAAGTGACCATGAAACAGTTCATATGAACTAGTCATTTTTAATCCAAAACAGTTCCATCTAACTAGTACCAATAAAACCCAATATTTGAATTTTAATTAAACTCAATTAAATGCTCAACCACAAGCCTACCAAATCACCTTAAATATTTAACTTATTTGTGGACCAAGCTAATAATATATTTGTGAAATAAAATAGGCTTAAGCTATGGGTTTATCTGCTTAACCTTGTTTTGCAAAATTATGTGTCATCTAGTTTGATTTACAGATTTCTCACTGAGACTTTTGTTAAATGGGTTGACTGTTCCCAGGTCTATCCTTCATTAAATTCCCAGACCAAAGTGCTCTTTGATCACTTTAATCAAATTATATTTTAAGTGAGTGAAAGAACATGGTGTAGAAATTCAAAATCATGATGAATAACTGCACAGATTGCCTCAGAATTGGTCAGTATGGACCATTAACCAGTTCTTGGAGGTAGGAAAGCACAGTGTTATCTCTACTTATGTCCAGTTTACTGAGAAGATACTGTCCACTTCTATTATACATCAGAAGTTGTACTTTCAACTTTACCAGCAAAGATTAGGCTGTTTCGTTCATCCTTTGCATTTCATTTTATTATAGACAACACCTCTATTCTACTTGGTTTCTGTGCATTGTGGCAGGAACACTTTCTCCCCCTATACTTGCTGCCCTCCATCTTGTTCTCAACTGGTAGGTTACTAAGCTTTTTTAAAAATTTGCTTTAGCATGGAGCTTTTTAAATGTATAAAAAGATTTTTCATACCCTGTTTTTTAACCAGATGAAATTGACAAGATTTCTTCCAGTTTTCCCTCCTTTCTATTCCATGTAATAGTGTCTTAAAACTCTTAAACAAAAAAGTCTATCAGATAGGAATGTGTCAATTACAAGGTGAAATAGTGGAGGGGACAGGTCTCATACAAAAAGTCTATCAGTGTAAACTACATATCTTAAAGTATCCATTTTGAGAAAAGCAATTTATACTTGCCTTCCTGGCACAGGTAGAATCCACCAAGAGGGGGAATCCAGTAAACAAATGTGATAAGCAGTATGTCCATTCAGAATACAATGCCACCATTTTGGCCAAAGCCAAGAAGTGGTTGAGAAGTGGACATTTCTCAAGCTGGGTCCATTTCCACCTGGTTTGTGTACAGGTGTCAAGTTGCTTAAAGTTGCAGGCAGAATAGAAAAGACCTTGGATAAGTTATTTACTACATAGTCTCAATGCTTCTAGCATATATATAATAATGCTGCTAGCCCCCCCCAAAAAAATCCCACTTATATCCTATTAGCTAAGGAATTTAACACTTTTGAGTATATTGTGTTCCAACCATACGATATGTGCAACATATGCAAGCAGACAGTGTTGGTTTTATGATACCTCAGGGTGATCTTATTTTTCCACCACTGCCCACATTCTCTCAACATGTTGATGCAAGTGCTTCTCAGCAACAAATTTAGTTCTTTTCTGTATGTTTTGGATGCAATATTATCATATAATAAATGTGGTCATTGTATAAATCCTGAGTTTTTTAGTTTCTCAATTCAGCTACACAGTTGCAAACTCACTGTCTCATTTGGGAATGGGTCAACTTGCCATAGCCAACTTGCAGCAGGAAAACTCGCCATAGCCAACTCACTGCAAGACAATTCATGGGGGGCAATTTAACAATTCTATTTAATCATTTCAAATAAATAAAAATTATTTTAATTTTCGCCATTCACCTTTCATTCTTCTTTTGCATCTTTTCTTTAATTAGTCCATTCCACAGTATCTTTGATATTAGTCTTGTCCCGCAGCAAGTTGTTGTGTGGCAAGATGGCCATGGCAAGTTGTCCTGCAGCAAGTTGGCCATGGCAAGTTGGCTGTGGTGAATTGGCTGTGGCAGATTGGTTATGCGAGGAATTGTCATAGACCCATCTCACTCCACTTCAGAAATCTACCCCAGCAGTGGTGGGATTCAAAAAATTTTACTATCAGTTTTGTGGACTTGGCTTGGTAGGCGTGGCTTGGTATGTGTAGCTTGGTGAGTGTGGCAGGGGAAGGGCAATAAAAGAAGACCCAGCTGATCAGCTGGCACTCAGGATGCAGAGAATAGATGGGGGCGGGACCAGTCAGAGGTGGTATTTGCTGGTTCTCCAAACTACTCAAACTTTCCGCTCCTGGTTCTCCAGAACTGGTCAGAACCTGCTGAATACCACCTCTGTATCCCAGTACTTTTTACAACCTGATTACAAAAGTTCTTTTTTTCCCCCTTTAGGCAGCTTCACAAGCAGACTTGAAACCTCAGTTTATTTTATAAGAAGAAAATATTCCTTCCCCAAAAATATTTTTTTCTTTGAGTTGGGGAAAGATGTTATCTTATCTTACATTTGCTAAAAAAAATAGAAGGTATTGTTGAAAATAAGGAATAAAGTGAACGGCTACAGACATCATCACTGAAAAGTATGACTCTGGCTTTTCAAGATTAATCATTGTCAAGGAATATTAGTAGAGTAATTTTTTAAAAATTCTATATATAATGTAAAAGCTTTTATTCCTGTTGAGTTTCTTCTTCCTAATCTTTGTTCAGTTTTGTTCCCTGTTTTCCATTTTTCTTCATTTCTCGTACAGTTTGTTACTACTTTATCCTAAAAGAGAAAGAAATGCACAGGTGTGCTTTCATATTTCATGACATAAAAGTTTCTGAGAGAGAAAACAGATAGTACATAATTACTGTGGGTCAATTAATTTTATAACTGATTGTTTTGTTTGATAATATTAATTTTAATCAATAATCATACATTTGATTGATATTTGCATTTTTGCTATGATTCTACCCTTTTGCAATGTTGTCTCTGGATAATATGTAATACATACATACATTGATGAATAGATAAAAATAATTATAATGATCACAATATTCTATTGTTATGCTTATAAATAAAAATAATATAAATAAAAAATGTATCACTTATATACATTTATGGCAGAGAGGAACTTATTGGGTTCTCATATATTCTCATATTTACCTTTTTGATGGGAACCATCCAACTGTCCCTTCAGATAAAACAGTAAAGCAGATATTCCTTTTGGATAAATATAATATGTTAAATCTTATCTTCTCCCTTCTTTAGATACTCTGAAAAAGCTTATTGTTTATTGTTTTAAATATCCCATAGAAATGAGAGAAAAGTTGTTCAGTTTTTCGATGGCAATTGCCTCAAGGGGAATATGAATTTAAATTTAGAACTGTCAATCTGGAAGCTAAATTTTAACCCTGAATATTGCTATATATTTTGACAATTATTTAATGTGCTTTATCTTCTTGCTGCTTTTTTTTTTATGTTGTACTTTATTTTTGGGCTTTTGTAAATAAATATTCAATACTATATCTTCAAATGAAAAATGAAGTCAGCAATTGCAAAAAGGCAAGCTGTGTTCCCAACATCATTTTCTTATAACCGTTAAAAATCATAAAAAAATTAAAAGTGGCAGCATGTAATACAATTCAGGATACTATCTATTCTTGCACAATGAAACTGTTAGTTAGTTTTAAATTGGTCATAGGCTAGTAAGAGACTTGCAGCATTACAGTTAGATAATCTATATGTTAACTCAGTGCTCAGTGAAATAACTCTCTATTTTAAAGCTAAGAATAATATTTATTAAATTTATCCCAACAGCACAGTCAATAGCAAATAACTGTGGGAGCTATGTCTAAATCACCTTGGGGAACCATATTGCCCATTTGTGTTTTAAAACTTTACATTTATGGTAGAGGAATAGAGGAAGTCACATTAGCACACTAGGGAAGATCAATGTTTCCATTTCTATTAACAGACGTAACATCTTGACATTTTGCAAAAGTAGAAAAAGAAATAATTTATTATATTATTATACATTACTAATAATTATTTATTAGGTAGTCATACCATCTGAAGCTAAAAGTAGAAATCAATTCACCTAGAATGCATTAAATTGCCATCACCAGAGAATCCACTTATGACAAGCTGAACAAAAGACAATATATTGAAGAATTGACAGAGAACTTATATCCGACTAAAATAGGATAATTAAAATGTTATCAGGCATCCAAGCCCATCCTGTCAGGATGAAAGGCAGACTTTTGTCCTGTTTCTGGAAATAAAGAGGCACAATAATAATCAATATTGGAAAGATTTTTAAAGGACAGTTCTTATTTGCTGTGGTACAGAATCTTGTCTTTTATGTACCAATCCATAAGAGTGAACAGGTGCTTCCTGTTTTTCCTTCTCCTCTTTTGCCCTCTAAACTTCTCATCTTCTGCCCTCTGTTTTTCTTTCTCATCTTCTGCCCTCTAACACTATGGTATAGAAGACAGAGATATATGAATCAGAAACACTTTGCATCTTTGAATATTTTAATGATAGTTTAAAGTTGTATTTAATATTATCTGAAACTGTGATATAGAAGATTGGAAAATCAATAGTAATAACGTTTTAAATTTTATATATGGTTTTCATGTTTTTAATATTTTTGTACATTGCCCAAAATCCCTTTTTAAAAACGATGGGTAGTTTTAAACAATTTGATAAATAAATTTGATAAACAAATGTGTGCCATCTCATTTTGTACATTTGTGTTGATATAGAGGTATGCAAAAATTGAATTCAAATTTCTTTGAATTTATACAAACATCGAAACAAACACTTGTACCATGCCTCTACAGTACATATTTTGATACATTATTGAGCTAATTTCATTTTCTGAATAATAGTAATGTATCCCAAATTAATATGAGAAATATACTGTGCATGAGGTTAAAACCATCGGATAGAATCATGACAGCCATTTGCTTTGGGTCAAGATATATTGGGTGAGAATATGAAGTGGACTACTATTATAATACAGTGGTACCTGGGCACTTGTCCTTGGTTCCATGAGGCGCGACATGTACTAAAAAGGATGAGTACCCAACAAACCATGTGACTTACCGCATGACCCTTTCTTTCAGCTGGAAATTTTTCCTATTTGTCTTTTTTTCTATGTCAGAAACTCTCCCAGCATGGCCGACTTCTTGTCTGCCCTCTGTGGCTGTTCCCCACTTCTTGTGGGGAAACAAGAAACCCCACAAATGTTTCCCCATTTCCTTTTGCAGCAATCTTCTCAGCATGGCTGACTTCTTGTCCATTTTCTCCAGCTGTCTCCCATTTCCTTTTGTAGTGTGTCAAATAGCAAACAAACAATGCATATTGGGACAACATTTTCATGTCAAAATACATTGAGTACCAAATTCAATATGCTTTGAAGCAGTGGAGTACCAAAGTACCATTATAGCTTCTTTTTGTTATAAAGCATGGGACAATGATGTATTCTAAGATACCAGTGGAATACTAAAGACATTAAATCTAAAAGTTAATAGCAATCTTTTTTCCTATTTTTCCTATTTTTTTCCATTTTTTTATTTTTACAACAAAAACAACAAAAACCATCTTTCAGTTTAAAACTATCCTGTGTGTAAAGTTGAGCTGAGCAGGTATGACTAGTCCAAAATTATCCAGTGAGCTTCCATGATTGAGGATGGTCTAGAAACTGGCTTTCCCTCCTCTTAATCCAACACTTATCCATGGATTACAAAATTTTATTATTTTTGAAAACAGTTAAGCCTTAAGTCTCTTTCTATAAAGTGTTGCTTGTCTAAGTGGTTGTCTCCTTAATAATAAGTGATAAAATTGGGAAGATGCTTTCCAAAAGTTTAGCTATGGCAGAACATGGAATATTTTCTTAAAAACCTATAAGGTGATAAGAATTCAATATCAGTTAGAGAAACAGTATATTTTGGATTAACCTAACTATTATACTAAAATAATGTTATGCACTGCCTAGAATTGGCAACTGTACCAAATTTAATGAATGAATGAATGAATAATATATAAGTAAAAAAACAGGGCATCCAATTAATGTGGTCTATCTGTAGATAAAGAAAATTGGTGGGAAGATATTTATCTTTAATTATCTGCTATGTTGCATGTGCTACTATAATCCATTATCTAGATGAAAACATTTTGTGGAGCTCCGTTTGTTTTAAACTGCTAAGGAAGTTTGGAACACATTAATATCTGATGGACTGGGAAGTTTTTTATTTTTTATTTTTATTTATTTTTATTTGGTTTGTCAATTGCTTACAAGATAATAGGTATAAGTAAAAACATAGTTATGAATACATGGATACATATAAGAAAAATAAAAGAGACAATAGCACAGGGATGATAGGCACGTTGGTGCACTTATGCACACCCCCTACAGACCTCTTAGGAAAGGGGTGAGGTCAATAGTAGACAGTCTAAGGTTAAAGTTTTTGGGTTTGGGGAAGAAACCACAGAATCAGGTAGAGTATTCCAGACATTGACCACTTTGTTGCTGAAGTCATTCCTGCAATCAAGTTTGGTGCGATTAATCTTGAGTTTGCATCTATTGTTTGCTCTTGTGTTGTTATGGTTGAAGCTGAAGTATTCATTGACAGGTAGGAGATTGCAATGTATGATTTTATATATTATACTTAGATCGGACCGAAGGCGGCTTAGTTCTAGGTTTTCTAGGTCTAGAATTTCAAGTCTGGTGGCTTAAAGTATTCTGCAACAAGTAAAGGAGTGGAGAACTCTTCTTGTGAAATTTTTCTGGACTTTCTTAACTGTGTTAATATCAGATACGTAATGTAGGTTCCAGACTGATGAGCTGTATTCAAGTATTGGTCTAGCAAATGTTTTGTATGCTCTAGTTAGTAGTGTAATATTACCAGAGAAAAAGCTACATAAGATTAGGTTAACAACTCTTAATGCCTTTTTGGCGATGTAGTTACAATGGGCTCTAGCTCTCAGATAATTAGAGATGAGTACTCCAAGATCCAGCGTTTGGATCATCAACAAAGTCTTGATTATTCAGCCTGTATTTTATTTTCTGATTTTTTTTGTCAATATGTAAGACAGAGCATCTATTTGTTGAGATTTGAAGTTGCCATTTGTTTGACCATTCTGATACATAGTCAAGGTCTTTTTGAAGGGTAGCAGTATTGTCTGTGCTGTTGAATAGCTTTACATCCTCAGCAAAGAGAACGCAGTTGCTCTTAATATGATCACAGAGGTCATTTATATAGAGTATGAAGAGAGTTGGTCCTAGAACACTGCCCTGGGGGACACCAATGTTGACAGGTACAGAATTTGATAGGACGCTCCCAATTTTGATCATTTGTTGTCTGTTTGAGAGGAATGCTTCTATCCAGTTATGCAGTTGTCCAGAGATAACATAGGATTTTAGTTTTAGTAATTTTTGTCATGTACCACTGAAACAAAGGCTTTACAGAAGTCTATGGAGATTGCGTCTATTGCTTTGCCCTGATTGAGTTGTGTTGTCCATATGTTTCTGCAGTGTAAGAGTTGCAGATTGCAGGATAGTTTTTTTCTGAAACCAAATTGTTTATTAGAGAGTAGGTTGTTTGTCTCTAAGTGAAGGATAATGGATTGGCTAATAATTGATTCCATGACTTTACAGGTGACACAGCATAAAGAGATTGGTCTGTAATTTTCAACTAGGCTGGGGTCTCCCTTTTTGAAGATGGGGATGACTGTGGGTTGTGACCAGAGTTTTGCCAAGGAGCTGGTCCTGAAAGATTTTTCGAAGATTATGCTTGGAGGTTCGGCTATGGCAGTGAATAGCTTTTTTAAGAAGTAGGCACATATTCCATCCGGTCCAATAAATAGAGATGGTTTTTGATTGCGTCGTGCTTTTTCAACATTGTCTATTGTAAAATTGATATGTATTAGATCATTGTAATTGTCTGTGGTTTGACAAGGAAATACGGGGCATGATCCATTGCTGTTTACAAATACTGAGCCATAGAATGTGTTAAAGAAGTTGGCTTTAATAGTGTCGTCATTGCAGTCTTTACCATTAGGTCCTTTCAGGGGTGGGATGGACCTTGAGTCTTTTAGTTTGTTGTTTACAAAATTGTAGAAAGTGCGGGTGGAATTGGTGCGTAGAAGGTTTTCCTCTTGTTTAATGTGATAATTAGTGCATTCAGTCTTTATCTGGTAGCATAAATTTTTGTATTGGCTTTTGAAGTTGGCAATGTGACTAGATTTGTTTTTCCACCAAAGTGATCTCTTTTTGGATTGACACTTCCTTATTGTTATGGGTAATCTGTTTTTTTCTGGTTTTTAGAGTTGTTATTGGTACATATAGTTTGATGACTCTTTTGACTTCAAGTAAAAATAAGTTGTAATGGTCTTGCATCCAGTGAATAGAAATTGCCAATCAACCCACATCAAATGATGTAGGTTAAGGAATGGATAACATTAAGAAATACTAGATTGTTGACATTAGAAGGACATGATCTGTTGCTGGGGTGGCATGCTTTTCTGTGGTATAAAGGAACTAAAACACAGGGGTATTTTAGAAGACATTATATACGGGAGTCTCTGTGGTTAAACTGGGAAAAGACTAAAAGGCAATGTTATTTGAAAATTCCAGTCTGGCTATCGACTATTGAAGCATTTTCTTATCCTATAATATATAAAAAGGAGCAAACAGTTAGATATGGTGAAATATTGAATGAAAAGGGTGAACTTAAATCTATGCAAAAATTAGAGGAACCAGGTATAAAGATGAATTAGTTTTCATATGCGCAAATACATTCAAGGTATGACAAAGATTCTAAAACAGAAGGTTTCTATGATAAACTGACTGATTTAGGTAAGATTTTGACAGGCACTGATGAAAAGATGATTAAAAAATTGTATGGATATTTGTTAGAAATTAAACTAGAAGAAGAACAAGTGAAAGAAACTATGATTGCTTGGAGGAAGAATTTTGGATATGGGATTGATCTAGAGAAATGGCAAAAAATTGTGGTCTCAAAATTATAAAATGACAATGTCAACAGCATATAAAGAAAATTTGTATAAGATGTTTTACAGGTGGCATTTCCCCCCGACAAGAATAGCAAGAATGTTCAAGAACAAATCTGAAAAATGTTGGAAATGTCATCAGATACCTGGCTCATATTACCAATGTGGTGGACTTGTGCGGATGCCAAAAATATTGAACTAAAATCCACACGTGGTTGGAAAAAATGACAAAAAAGCATATAGACTTGAAACCAGAGATATTTTTATTGGGAATTTTACCTGAAATATGTAGTAAAGAATTGAAATAACTGATTGTAAACGTATTAACGGTGGCTAGGATTGTATTTGCCAAAAACTGGAAAAACGAGAAAATATCATTACAGGAGGAAATCATTAAGAAAATATTGGAATGTGCTGAAATGAGTAGACTGACATTTGAAATCAGAGAACAAGATGATAAGCAATTTTATAAAATTTGGGATCTATTCTTTCAATGGTTAGACAATAAAACATGGTAATGAAATATATAGATTCTTAGAAAATAATAAATATATAAAGATGTATTTTTTTCTTATTATATCTATAAAATGATTGTAGGATAGATTTGAGATGATAATATGAACTGTCATAAAACAAATTAAGTAAAATATGGATTATTTTGTAAAACATGAATGAATAAAAGTGTAGTCAAATTATTGATTAACAATATTAATGTATTTAATATTTGATTGAAAATATGAGAATATATACAATGTAATTGTTATTGAAGACTATGAAATGGAAGCACAAAACAATTTGTAAACCAACCGACAAACTGTTTGTATATATATGGAAGATGGCTTGATGTTTTTATGTTTTGTTTGTCTGTTTGCCTTAAAAACCAATAAAAAATTTAAAAAAAAAGAAAAAAGAAATTGCCAATCAAGGGATGAGAGATTGTTGTCTATAAGATCATAGTTGCCTTTTTGAAGTTATAATTGGGGATCACATCGTTGCATTGATTTTTGTGTGGATGTATGTTGAGACAAAAGTCAACCATGCTGTGGTGCTGTTGGAAAAGGGTTCTTTAATTTGTATTCCGTAAATTGAATTCAAACTATTACAGAAGATGAGATTGAGGCAGTTGTTAAGTCTAGTATTGTTGGTTAGTAGTTGTTCCAGTCCCAGGTTTGTTACAGCATTGTAGAAGATTGCATGTATGGGTTCAGTTGTACATTCGTTTCGGGTCTAGTTAATGGGATGTAAATTGAAGTCACCAAGAAAGATAAAAGCGTGTGGGCAGGATGTTGCCCATATTAGTAGTGTATTTATCTTGTTTACATGTTCAATGTCATAATCAGGGGCTCTGTAACATAGTAAGAATCGAAATGTGATATTTTAGGACAGTTCACAGGCGACGGTCTCAGGAAGAGCAAGCTCTTGGGTAACTTGGATATTTTTTAGATGTAAGAACTTTTTATAGAAGATAGCAACCCCACAGTTCAGAAGATGACAGCAGCAAATCATTTCTGTACTTTCACCAAGAAAACCATATGGAGATAGGTATAAATTGGCTCAACTCCAAGTAGCCTTCATCAGTAATCCTGGGACAAAATATGGGTTTTCCCACTACAACAAAGAGGGATTTACGGCATCTCTTTAAAAATTATGTATTTATTACATTTGTACCAACCAAATCTCAGTGTGGTGCAAATAAGTGTTTATTCAACAATGAACATCTGGCACTCCGGGGCAAGACTGGGCTACACAATCCTCAAAAAAAGACTGCTCATTCACTTCTGCCTCAACAAGAAAAGAAAAAAAAAATCACTTTCATTCCTTCTCAGTCAGAGGCTTGGGTGATAGAAGATTGCTTCCCTGGCCAGAACCTCGGTAGGTCCATGCCCCCTGAAGACAAGAGAACCCAAATTAGGGAACAACGGAGCCCACCGCTGCTTGCCCACTTTTGTATCTTCTCGACCCGTGACAGAACTCCCAGGGCAGCAAGGGCAGAGAAGCTCTGGAGTTTCCTGAAGCGATTCTCCGCAGGCCGTCTTTTTCTCTGGAGTGTATATATAGAGCAATCTATTCGGTTAAAGATGCCTCATTTCCTCGCTGTTGTTCTTTTGCAGCAAAAGGGCGACCCCCCCTGAGGGGAGGAACGGGGGTGGGGGTGGGCCCTTCCTTTTCAAAATCTGGCTCCAACGTCATCCGCTGTTAGGCCCCGACTTGTTTGGTACCCACGATCAAAGGAAGACTGAAGCGGGAGCGCAGCCTGGGCAGGAACTGCCGGATCCTCCCTTCGCGGCCTCTCCGCTCTTTGTAGTCTCCTTTCAAGTCAAGGGTGTCTGGTTTCAGGCGGCAAGCTGTTCGCCCCGCCCCGCCCCGCCTCGGGCCACCTCAGATCCCTCCCTTCTGGGGTTGAGGCTGGGAAGGGAAATATGAAGGGGAGTAGCTGTTGCTGCCGCCGTCGCCGCCGTTGCCGCTGCCGCTGCCGCGCTTCGGAGAGAACCGCAGGAGGAGACGCGGAGGGGATAAAAAAGACGGCGGTCGGCGCCCGAGAACTTGCTCCGAGCAGGCAGCGGCTTCGGAAGGCCAAGAACCGGGAAAGCCTTGGGAGCTGGGCGAGCGGCCGAAGCCCCTCGCCTCGGCCGGCACGAGGCGGACCGCCTTCCCCTGAAAAGTTTTGGTCGGCGGTGGGTGGGAGAGCTGGAGGACTGAAGCCCAGGGCGGCAACTGCGTGAAGACCCTGCTTTCTGCAGTTGGGGTTCGCCCCGAGGTGGGAAGAGAAGGTGCGAAGGTTTGGGAGCGGTTGGATCCCGCCAGGTGGGTTGCGCGGATCCGGACTTCATCCTTTGAGCAAGAACCTTCGCTCGCTCTTGCGCTGGGTTTTGTCTTCTTCTCTCTCTCTCTCTCTCTCCCTTTTTTTTTTTTTTTTTTTAGTGATTATTATTACTAACGCGTGTTTCCAGCTTCGTGTGCGTGACAGGACTTGGGGGATTTGGAAGAACTTCAGGGGTGCGGAAGAAAGAGATTATTAAAGCAAAAAAGAAGAGAGGATTTTTTAAGGGCGCAAAAAAAAAAAAAAAGTTTGGAATAGAGAAGTTATTGAAAAGCTGGAAATGTCCTATCCCTGCTGCGTCTTGGTTGGGTACCTGTTCCTAGTCCTGCTCTTGCATGGTGAGTACTCCAGAAAGAAACAATGCATCTGAAACAATGCGTACTATCCTGCAATGCAATCTTTATATGATTTTTGCAACAAGAATAATTCTTATATCTTCTAGCCAGAGTTAGGGTAAAGCTAGAAAGGCTGCTTCTTGCCTTAACTTCAAACTCCCTATGCATTTGCTAAGACTGTTCTTTTTTAGAATAGAATAGGATACTTTATTGGCCAAGTGTGATTGGACACACAAGGAATTTGTCTTGATGTAAATACTCTCAGTATACATAAAGAAAAGGTACATTCATTAAGAATCAAGAATTCATATGGATAACAATATTTTTTCCCTTTAACAATGGGTTATCTTCTGTCATTTCAAGCCTTTTTGTGTTGTAATGGGAAACGATATTTTAAATGTTTTCTTTTTGGTCTGCAAATGGTTAGAAGCATTAGCCTAGTTTTTATTCTAGTGTCAGTCAGGCTTCTCATTTCCCTGAAAGAGGCACATTGGTGAACAGTTTAAATATGTAATATTTCTGAGGCTGATTTTTTTTTATTAAAAATGTCAGCTCCAAAAGCAGGAATTGTTGTATAGATGCATTCATTATAAAGTCTGTTGCATATTTGATATATAAGATCTTGAAAGATCTAATACAGTATTTAGGTAGAGAGAAATTGGAGATTTTGCTTTGTTATCCATATTAATATAGTTTTGCCTGTTTAGAAGTTTCATAAACGAGCTTCCCAGTTTTATTTTCTTAAATGTGCACCTTAATGTCACTATGACCTTAATAGAGAGGCCAAGTTGACTTCTGCATCCAAGAAGACCTAGAATAAAGGGTCTTAGGCCACCAACCCAAACTGGTGTTTACTTTCAGATGCATGATTCACTAATAAAATGATTGTTATATTGCAGTCACAGTTCTTTTTCATTTAATGATGAAATACCAAGATGCGTTCTAATGAGGAGGGTGTTTGTCTACAAGTCTACAAGTTATGTACATAAAAGTAACAACATGATCACAATTCAAGCATTTGTAGTATTTATGTTATGTTCCCAGCAATGCCTAGCTCAGCACTTCACAAATGAGTAATGAACCCATAGTGGTCTTTCGTAGTTTGACCCCAAAAGTAGTATCCAAGAATACTGAGCACTGTTTTTAAACATATGTTTTTTTTCTTATTGCCAAATCTTTTAAATTCATTTTAAAACAGGGATATAACCTCATACTATAGAAATGGATTCTAGAAGCAACAGTACATGCTATGTAAAAAAATACATTTCTTGGCCTGCCTTGATTTTAATGTTCATTAATGTGTATTGCAGTGTTATTCCATACTATTAGTGATGTAATGTACCTCTGTCACGATCCTCTCCGGTTTTCTTATTTTCTAGACTGTAAAGTCCATTATTTTAGTCTTTTTGCAAATGGAAGATAATAACTGCATCATTTTTGCAACTTTTCCATTGCTCTACTGTCATTTTTGAGATGGGATATCTAGAACTGTAACTAAAATTGCAGATGATGTAATAGTGCACATGTCTGTAATAGTGTTATGATATATCTATCTTATTTTCAGTCTTTTAAAAAGTTTTTTTTACTGTTGCTGTAAAATCTGGTATTCGTATTCTCCTGCTATAATTCCAATGTCTTCCAATAATTATAGCTGCTTCATACATCATCAAAGTGTACAAATGATTAGGATTTTCTGTCTTAATTATGCATTGTATTACTGAATTATTATTTGACATATGATTTTCACATTTAAATTATGTTTGTGATTTTATATTCTATGTTTTCAATATGAGGAGAGTGCCTTCAATATTCAGGATTTTTTTTTGTTGTATTGTATTGTATCTTTATTGTATTTCTCCATTCTGAATAATTTGATTACATCTGTAGCCTGATTGTATCTCATTTTCTTTATCTATTACCAGACCAATATCTCCTCATTGAAAAAAATATTTTTTCTGTTATTTCTCTTTTGCACTAAAGCAAATTTCAGGAAATTTGATTTAGAGAGAGGAATGTAAGGGAAAATTCAACTGTGTAAAAAGCCCATTTACTTGTTGCATACAATTACAAATCACTATACATCCATAGAGGAACCTTTACTCTTTTCAACCCCCTTCTTCTTATTTATTAATTGACAAGAAGACTTTTAAGTTTGTATAGGAGCTTATATTTATATAGAAGTCTATTAAAAACAACTATAGATTTAAAAAAAATGTTAAGAACAATGCTAATATTCTTGCAGCAAGGCTTGTTATTTCATAAAATTCTAGCTTTGGTGATCTCCAGTTTAGAATGTCCATAAAAGTTTGTAATGTTTTATTTTAAGTTATAACTGAGGAACCTCAGGTTCTCCACTTATGAGGTCTAGTTCCCAGCTAGGATAAATGAATGATTGGAATTCTAACCCAGTAACATTAAGTTTTCCACCTTACTCTAAATGTTATCTGATAGAAATGTTTATTCATTGGATGAATGAGTATCTGGATAGTTATCCAGTGTCTGTTAAATTAATACAAATTTAACATCAGCATTTAAACACATGTGGATTTTATACAGGTGTTTTAAACACATAGATGTTACCTTTCCATCTGTTTGGACGCTCTCAAATGCAGAAATGCCACTCCATCATCATTAAAAAATCTGTACCTTTTAGGTAACTTGTCATTTTATAAATAAAATAAATAAAAAAATACCTTTTTTGCTTTCAAAAAAGGTATTTATTCTCCTCCAAGAACTCAGCACAACGTATACATGCTATATAAATATATCTGGTTGAAACAGACATGCCTGGACGCCAAGGTGTACTTTAAAATTCTCTGATCTGGGAGTCTAGAAGTTAGAACGGAAGATTTGAAGTTAGAGGCTAAGTAAGGAGGGAAGGTATAATTATAGGGTTAGACTCATAGGCTCATCTGCTTAGAATTACCAAGCTGTTTTAAACTGGCTGAAATGTGAAACAAATCAGGGCCAGTAGTCAGATCAAAACAGCCTCTACCAAGAGAATTTGAAATGGGGAGTTTTGCTTGTCCCTCCCTCAGAGTACTATCAAATTGGGAACATGAGAAAAGAAAAAAGAGGGAGGAGAAAGAATCAATTGTTAAGGCGATAGTAAGCATAGGGGGAAAGAACATAACAGAAAATCATAACTCTTTTGCATTCATGCAAGGACAGACAATTGGGTGGGCAGTGCTGGCCTCTTGTGTATAAGTGCATTTTTTTTGTTGCTAAATTTATGTAACATTCATAATGGTGACATTTGTTTATAAATAAGGAATCTATAGAGTAAAGCAACTGCCACCTTTATGTTTTATATAAGGCAACTAGCTGAAGGATGTATCAGTTTCTGGTGTGTATCTTAAATCTTTTATTACTGTCATTAAAGATTTAAGCTCATTTTTCCCCCTGAACTAATATCTCTTAAGTCACTGGTTCACAATCTGGTTGTGAGTATGCGAACATGCACATACGTGTTGTATGATACACATAGAATTGGAGGGCCTCAGGTCCAACTTGGGAAAAATAAAAGGATATTTTAATGTTTATATATATTCTGTCATTACATTTATAATTTACTGTCTCAGCAACTTTAGTCCTCGACTTGCGATCACAATTGGAACCAGAATTTCCATTGCTAAGTAAGGCAGTTGTTAAGTGAGTCACACCCAATTTTATGACCTTTTTTGTCATTATTATAAATAAATCACTGCCATTGTTAAGTGAATCACATTACATGGTTGTTAAGCAAATTCACGCCTTCCCCGTTGAGTTTGCTTGTCAGAAATGGCTAGGAAGGTCACAAATGATGTTCACAAGATTCTGGGATTGTCATAAAAAACATGCTGATTGACAAGTTCCAGGATTTTAACCATGTAACCATTGTGTAAATACCAGTTGTAAGTCACTTTTTCAGTGCCATTGTAACTTCAAGTAGTTTCAAAATGAAGGTTGTATATATATATATATATATATATATATATATATGTATGTATGTATGTATGTATGTATGTATGTATGTAGGTAGGTAGGTAGGTAGGTAGGTAGGTAGGTAGGTATATGTGTGCTATTCAGCTTCCTTCGGGTATTATCCCATGTCATTGTAGTGCTTTTAAAGTTGTAGCAACGTTTCAGCAGAATCTCATCTGCCATCATCAGGCTTCTGTATTGAGTTCGTCTGTGGGTTAGGCTATCACAGCCGTTGGTTTTAAATTTGAGGCTAGCCTACTGCTGTGCCAGGATGTTTTTTTTCTACATCCTGATTGGTTGGGAGTCTTGGTCTGTGTTTATTGTTCTTGGAGTTTGTTTGATTGGTGTTTCTGGTTTCTTCTGTCTGTTTTGTGGCTTTGATTGGCTGGCAACACTGTGTTCCTGTATTGGAGGCTTTCAGTGCAGCTTGGCTTCGTGTGAAAGGATGGCTATTATCTATTAGGAAGCTAGGTTTCATCTAGGTGCCTGGTTGGGGTGTGTTTGAGCTGGAGGTATCGGGGGGGTCTGTTTGTGCCCAGGTATTTGCCTGGCTTGTGGTGTGTAGATTTTTCTGTTTGAGAGTGCATATATATATATATGTATGTATGTATGTATGTATGTTTTCTTAGGTTTTCGCGGGTACTTACATGTGTGCTGTTTAGCTTCCTTCGGGTATTATCCCACGTCATTGTAGTTCTGTTAAAGTTGTAGCAACGTTTCAGCAGAATCTCATCTGCCATCTTCAGGCTTCTGTATGGATATGGGTCTTACAGCTCCTGCTGAAACGTTGCTACAACTTTAACAGAACTACAATGACGTGGGATAATACCCGAAGGAAGCTAAACAGCATATATATATATATATATATATATATATATATATATATATATATATAATACCCGAACTTAAGAAAACAAATATATACATTTATTTTTATACACACACACACACACACACTGTTCAGCTTCCTTCGGATATTATCCCACGTCATTGTAGAAGCACAACTACAATGACGTGAGATAATACCTGAAGGAAGCTGAACAGCATACATGTAAGTACCCGTGAAAACTTTAAAAAAACAAACAAACCAAATATATATATATATATACATAGATTTTTATGGGTACAGGTATGTAGGTCTAGGTGTGCTCGGGTTCTTTCACGTGTAAGATTAAGAGTATCTTGGTGACATTTCGGCGAGGTCCCACTCGCCATCCTCAGGCTGGTGCTTTCGGCTTTGTGCCAGTGCAAGCATATATATGTATATATATATGGTTTGGATCTTTGGTTATTCGGGTTTTATCCTGTGTAAAATTGGAAGTATCTAAGCAACGTTTCGATGAAGTGTCATTCATCATCCTCAGGCTTGTTTCTTTGGCTCTGTGCTTCTCAGAGTAATGTGAGCTTGCAGCTGCTTCTTCCTTTTAACTGCTAGTGGGGGTGTGACTTGATTGGGTGGGGGCTTGGCTGTGTTCTGATTGGCTATATTGCACTCATACCCAAACTCTGGCTCAGATACGTAGATGACACCTTCATAATCTGGCCACATGGGAAAGAAAAACTGAACAACTTCCTCACACACTTCAACAGCCTACACCCCAAAATACAATTCACCATGGAAACAAAAGCCAACAATCAACTTCCCTTCCTAGATGTCTTAGTACACAAAAAATCCAATGGCTCCCCAGGACGCACCATCTACCAGAAGAAAACACATACAAACTGCTATCTACATGCACTCTCACACCACCACCCAGCACAGATCAATTCTGTAGCCGAGACACTCATCTCCAGAACAAAATGCTTAGCCGATGAACAACACTTAAAAACCGAACTACACACTCTCACTAATGTACTAACAGCCAATGGATTCCAAAAAAATAAGATTACCCACCTAATCCAAAAAGAAACCCCAACGAAAAGCCAAGACAGAGATCAAGAGAACGGCAATGCCCTCTCCCATATATAAAAGGCACTACAGACAAAATCAGCAAGATCCTCCAAAAACACAACATTAAACAGCATTCTGCAAAAACAGAAAAATATCCACCATCCTAAGAAACCCTAAAGACAAAATCGAGTTAGAAAACTAAGGAGTACATGAAATCCCTTGCACCACCTGTCCCACCACATACATCAGACAAACTAACAGAAGAATAAGTGCACGCATTGAAGAACACAAGAACTCAATCAAAAAAGAAGAACTGACCTCTTTCCTGGTCCAACACCTCAAAGCCACAGGACATGAAATTGACTTTAAAAATACCAGAACTATCGCCAAAACCGAATACTTCAACAACAGAATAATCAGAGAAGCCATAGAGATAAAAAAACGCCCAGACAGCATGAATAAACAAGATGATACCTCCTGCCTACCAGCCATTTGGAAACCTGCCCTCATTAATAAACAAGTACCTAACATGAAGAATGACACCAGACCCACACCCACGAGTGCCACACAAGATGCTACCACCACACTTCCACGTAGAAAAAAGAGTCACACCCACACAGAAGATGAGACACGACCACAGACCAGAAGCCGTACCGCAGCTGCATCACTACCCACTTCAAACCCCTCCGACCCATACAAGAAGTGAATTGACACCCACTATGAAGATGTGGCACGACCACGAACGCGAAGCCAAACAACAGGATCACAGCTCACCAGTTCAAGTCCCCCAGCAACTAAGACTAACCTGAGCATAACCAAGCCCCCACCTGAACAGAACACACCCCCAGCCAATCAGAACACAGCCAACCCCCCTACCAATGAGAACACACCCCCACCCAATCAGAACACAGCCAAGCCCCCACCCAATCAAGTCACACCCCCACTAGCAGTTAAAAGGAAGAAGCACCTGAAAGCTCACATTACTCTGAGAAGCACAGAGCTGAAGAAACAAGCCTGAAGATGATGAATGAGACTTCATCAAAACGTCGCCTAGATATTTCCAATTTTACGCAGGAGAAAACCCGAATAACCAAAGATCCACATACAAAAAAAACCTCAGAAAACATATATTTATATACATATAAATTTTTGTTGCCTTAAAATGTGATGAATTTGTTGAACTAGTTGGAGATGAATGGATGAATTTGTTGAATTAGTTGAAAGTGATGAATTTGTTGAATTTGTTGAATTAGTTGGAGAATTGATTGTCAGACTATTAACTCTGATAATCAAGCAAGAGTTTGCATATTAAGAAACAGTACATTTCTGAACTTCAGTTTCTTGCATGTAAACACACATTGCCTCCCGTGTCTTGTTTGTGGGTTTCCTATAAGCATCTGGCAGGCTATTGTTGGAAGCAGATGGCAGAGATAATCTAAATGGACTTCTGATGTTTTTGATTTTTGTTCTAAACATGGAGTCTTTGTCTATTATTTCTATGACTCATACTCTCTGACTCTTATCCAATTCCACCACTGGTCAAAACTTGAAAATCTTGTCTGGAAGATTATATCTGTTGGAGCTGCATAATAGTAATATGACATCCCAATCTCAGGATTTTGCTTTTTCTGTGGCAGACTAAATTATTCCTTCAGGTCAAATATTAAAATTGACATTTATCATTAATGACTGTTTAGGCAAGATAAAACTGAAACAAATCTGTCAAGATACTAGAGTTATATCTAACCAAGCAGAACTACATGTGGCAATTCGTAATTTATTATGTATATTTATATCAAATATACAAAAACTCTGTTATATATTTAAAAATTGAATTAATTTCCTTATCTACTGACATTATGTAATATAATAAAATGTAAATTGATAAAATTCACTATATAGAGCAAGGGTGGCAAAGTTATGTTGTCACTGCAGCATCATGTGACATATCAGAACTTTTTTCCCCTTTGCTAAACCGGGCAGGACTTGGGGTCAGCATGTGACATATCTGGCCCACGGGCCACGAGTTTAACACCCCTGGTATAGAGGGAAGGAGAAAAAAAGAAAAAGAGAGCATCTTATCTTAATAACTTGTAAAGTAACCTTTAAAATCCTACATTTATTATTTGTTGACTGTTAAAGGTTTGCACCAAAATATTTCTGCTACAGAAATTCTGATTAAAATGTGCAATGGAGTTAATTTATTTTACAATAAAATAGGATAGCTTTCCAAATAATTAATATTTATATTGTACATTAAATATAATGTTGCTTACTTTATATTTCCTTTCACAAAATAAAACTATCGCTGTTATATTCAGTTTCCAGCTAGTTAACATGAAATATCAGAATAAATAGCAAATACAGATACTATATGGTACCTATTGTAATTGCTTTTATAAAGTACTTTCAAGTTAGTCTTGACTCCTTAAACTACATGGCCCAGTTCATGCAGTTTTCTTGGCAAGGTTTTTCAGAAGGGATTGTCATTGCCTTGTTACTAGGGCTGAGAGAGAATGACTGGCCCAAAGTCACTCAGCTGGCTTCATGCCTGAAGCAGCGCTACAATGCAGTCTTCTAGTTTCTAGCCCACTACTTTGACCATTTCATCAAGCACATCTTACCCTTTCTCTTTTTTTCTTAAACAAAACATTTAAATGTATCCAATGTTAAGAAATAGAATTTGGACTGTGGAGGCATCAAAATAAGGACTACTCTTGAATTTTCAGCAAAATTATCATTTCAGACATCCGTTCATCCTCGAAATTGAACTATATGTTGAACTATATTAAAAGTCATGATTATAATAGGTACATTATTCTGTCAAATTTGTTTTTATGTTTATTATTTATGTGATTTTGTAAGTATATAAACATCCTTATTGACTGAAGATTTTCATATATAATAGAACAAAATACTAACATATTTTAGTTGTATACTAATGTATGCAGGCTGTGGAAAAAGTTTTGTCTAATGATGATAAAATAGGTGTGACCTAAATATTTGAACAATTAAAAACAAATAATTTTCCTCTACATCATTTAAATTTTGGAAGATTCTAAATTACTAAATACGGAATTACCTAACAAACTCTGCTACAGACTTCCATGGGATATAGTAAACTGTTGCATTCTATTCATTCTATGTTGGCTTAGCTATTTATTAAGGTTGGTCATGTTGTCAGTCAGATGTTTAGCTAGGATTTGCCATTTTATCCAACCATCAAGTCCTTCCCAAGGACCTGGGATAGGCAGAAATTATTTGATGGTGTTATAGTTAAAGCTGTTCCAAGCAAAGCTGACTTTTGCAGTTGAGTGATAATGATGCAGTTGATTGTCAATACCCAATGGTGGTATTCCAACTATTTTCAGATTGTTCCCAACGTGTCTATCACTATTGGTACTATCTTTGCTTTGCTGACTAATCCACAGCCCTTTTCAAGCCAGATATTTTTATAATCCTACTAGGTGTTAAATTGAAGACCATTTACATATAGATCATGTACTCTTACCACTGAGTTTTAGCTCCTCCCCCTTTATAATATTTTTTCCTTTAGTAAGTTTATATCACAATCACAAATTTAAACATAAGCAAGAAAACGTAAGAATATGGCCATTGCTCAGCAAAAAATAATGTATTTATCCATTCTCCAGTATCTTGCAGTTGTTCCATTGTACATTAAGTCCTTGCAAAAGGATACATGTTTTTAAGGGAGGTATACAAAAGTATCTGTTGACCCAAGTAGGGAAAATAGGGTCAGAATTTCAGAGAGCATCTGATTATACTTTAATAACTTGGCTGTAATAAGTTACTGTCATTAGAACTCCATGAAACTTTTATTAACTAGCTCCAAATGGAAAACATTTGTTCCAACATTGTGCAATCTCCCATCTTTTTGGTTTAAGTAGGAAAAGTTACTATGTTATTAATAATTTACTAATCAGTTTGTATGGCCGTCCAACTCACAATTGTGACTTTCAGCAGCTAGCATCAGCAGAAAAACACATAAACAAGGCAACAAAATAAATTTTAATAAGGAAATCTATTGTTAACTGCAAGCACTCTTAACTCTTACACAACAGGCTTGTCCAACATCCTAGTCCAATGCCTCAAGGAAGAACCCCTCAAAGCCCCTAACCACATTGCTTTATTCTGGACCAGTTGTCTCTTCCAGGTGGTCTTCAAGGATATTTATGTGTAGTTTGCATTGTAATAGTCCAAATGGGAGGTGATCAAGTTTGAGGGATCATGACAGAGCTTACCAATCTTGGAGCTGGTGCTATTAGTGCATAACAGAGGTTTGCTGAAATACTTTTTTAGCCATAGCAATGACTATGAGATAGGAGCTATGAGTGCAAGAAGTTCCCAAATGTATATTAGTTCTTTTTAGGGAAGCACTACCCTATCCAGAACTAATGATGGAAAGTCCTCTGGGGAGCCCTAAAACTCACAGTCATTTGGATTTGAAGACTATTTTTCCTCCAGACCCTCATCAACACTGGGAAAGAATCTAGATGGAATCACTTGGTTGGCCAGGAATAAATATGTGCAACTAAGCATCATCAGTATATTGATGTTGCTTAATTCCTTACCAACGAACCATCTCAACTAGAGGCTTCATGTAAATGTGAAATAAAAGTGGGGAAGGAGATGAGCTCTAAGGAAACTCACAAAGCAAAGGCCTAAAATTAGACCTGTCTCCTTACCAATATAATTGGAACCAGCCCCACGGGGAGGAGGAAAACTACTGTAACACTATTCCTCCCACCACCCCATTCCTAATTCTAATATCCAATGCTGATCCAGAAGGATACTATGATTAATGACACTTATTTTATTTTCTTCCTTCCTTCCTTCCTTCCTTCCTTCCTTCCTTCCTTCCTTCCTTCCTTCCTTCCTTCCTTCCTTCCTTCCTTCCTCCCTCCCTCCCTCCCTCCCTCCCTCCCTCCCTTCCTTCCGTACTTATATCGGCTTTATTGAAGGTCTTTTTTTTTTTTTTGAAATTTTTTTTATTAATTTTTAACAGACAAACATATACCAACAAAACACAGAACATAAAAAGCATAAAATATCTTTTTGGACGGCAGTTTGATCCCGAGTTACATCTTTTTGTACAGACATAAATTCAAGTTCATGCTTACTTTTATATAGCAGTTCCATTTCTTATTTACTATTTTACATTTTCTATATAGCTTCTCCCCTCTTTTCACTCTCTTAATTCTATTATATTTATTTCATCTCAATTTAAATCATTATACTTATATCTTTTGTCTGTCCTGTTTCAGCTATCTATTATTTTTTCTCATTAACACAAAATTTCTTCTGTAATGACTAATTGGAGTATAATGCCTTGTCATACTTATCCTTCCCCTAGTTTTAAAGCTTAACATAACACATAATTTTCATTTGGATTCTGCGTAGTACATTCTAAAAATAAACTCAATATTTTAAAACAGAAAGAAAAAAGTTTTTTTTTAGATATATAATATAATTAAAACAACAATCCATAGCAATTGAAATTATATCATTAAAATTAATATTCATTTAAGTCTTAAACATTTTACACAATCCTTTCTAAATAAATATCATACTTCTATGGGAACACTTATAGATTTTGCTTAGTTACTTTCTTTAATTCAATTCTCTCATATTTAATTTCATTTATTTTATTAAAAAAAAAAATTTCGCTAAGTTACATTAAATATTTTGTCCCATTTTATAATCATATATTATTCCAATTTTCTAACATTATTTCAAATACAGATACAACAACACAATCTTATGTACCTTTGCAGAATCTCTTTTTCAGTTATATGTTTACCCATTATCTCTAAATAAAATCTGTTTCTTTACATCTAGTTTCAAACCTTTGTAGCTTCTCTTCTCTTCTTTCCTCCCTTGTTTCTCCCCTCTACCCTTTTTACCCCCTTGTCTCTTAATCTCCACCCTCTTGTGTATTCCTCTTTTCTGTTGCTTTCTGATATTGTGTCCACTTTTCACCTTGTTTTTCCCTTTTTTGGTTGTTTTTTTAAGTCTTAAATTCTCCATTCTCTTTCTCCTCTTTCCCCTTTCTTCCCCAAATAAAGTTGCTTGTTCATTAAGGATGGTTTCTTCTTCATCCCAATCTTCTTGTTCTTGTAGTTTCTCATATGTAGAAATTGCCATTTCTAAAAAATGAAAAATAGAGCCAAAAGAATCCTTCCCTTCTTGTTTCTCTTGATTATATTTTATAAATTCCATTTTCAGTTCATCCATAAGTAATGCCATTGTAAAAAAAAAAAAAAAAAATTAAAACGACCCAAATGATTTTAATCATTCAAATAAGAATTTCCAAAAGTCCCAAAGTCACCAAGCAATCCAAATACACACAGTCTATTTCATTTAACACTTTCTTCTTTTTCTCACTTTTTTTTTCATTTTAATGCTTCAAAAAACTTCAAATTCTTTTTGACCTTCAATCCATCTGATAGAGTAG
>BLBF01000002.1:62756149-62773823 GCA_015471245.1 Laticauda colubrina | reverse complement strand
CAGCTTCAAAGCCAAGCCTCAAGTGTTGAAATATTGATAAGAGTCCAGGAAAACACCTGTAATAATATTTTTCTGTGCTCTCCCTCCATCTTATCACATTAAAATGTCCTTGAGAAGGAGTGTTTATACATTTCTCCCCAATTCAAATAAAGTACTTTCAAGCCTCTAGTTGGCAGTGTTGCAAGATCTCTTAATACTTTTTCCCCCCCCAGCCAGAAAAAAGAGTAATGTATACAAAACTCAGAGGAAAAGAAAAAAATCAAAGGGGGCCTCTATCCTAAAGAACATTAAAAAATCAAAAGAAGCATAAAAATATATATAAGAAAAAATTCAATCTGGTTACCTACAAAGTCACATTAAAGTCCTCAGAGAAAAAAAAATAGTAAGGAAAGAATCCAAGCCTCAATTTGACATCACTTAAAAAACGCCGCTCAACCAGATTCCAGTCAGACAAAAATAAAGCCACAGGTTTCTTCTTTGTTCAGGATATCCTTTCAGGTCTCAACCAATTTGCAATACAAAAGAAGTTTCTCACCCAACCGACACACGCTCACTCAAGCCACTTTCTTTTCGGAGCTGTCCCGACTTCAGCAGCTTTGGAGGCTGCCTTTCCACCGCCAGCAAAAGGGCTTCTCCCGGATCAAACCAGAGATTTGCGATATCTCTGGGATCCTGGGACTGTGCCCTTCACAATCCCCGTCTCTATGGGACGGTTTAGGTCCGTTAGGACCGACCAGGGGCGAAAATATCAGTTGAGATCTCAGAGCCCCGAGATCTCAGCTGTAGCACCGAGACGAAGCTCCGCCTTCTCCGCTTTATTGAAGGTCTTTGATAGATGAGAGAGGGCTGTGATAGATGTTTTACCCCTATCTTGGCTGACCAAAAATTATAAACAAATACAGTATATCACTGATGTCACAGCGCCATGTCACTTTGTATGACATATCGCAACATTTTTTCCCTTTGTGGAGCTGGGGTAGACATGGCCTGTACATGATGCATTTGGTCCACGGGCTGCCAGTTTAACACCCCTGTGAAGAAAGTAACAAATATCCTAAACCATGCTAAGTCCTTTCACTAATGATTTGGGATGCAGAACAAAGAAAAGTCCCATTGCAGGTAACTCAGAATTTTGTAAAACTTTGGCAAGTTTCTGCTACAAAAAATATGTTGCAAAATGTAAAACTTTATATTAATACTGTCATAATAGACTTAATATTCACATTACATGTTTTTATTAATTTATATCCCATCTTTATAAATAACTCGGGGTGGTGAACATATATAATACTACTTCCTCCTGTTTTTCTAACAAAAGTCCTGCAAGGTGGGTGGGGCTGAGAGAAATAACTGATTATCAAGCTGGCTCTCAGGCCTAAGGTATACTAGAACTCATGGTCTCCTGTTTTCTGGCCTGGTGCCTTAAATATAAAACCGAATTGGCTTTCAGTGCTCTCATATGTGCTAAACTTATTGAATCATGGAATCAAGTAGGCCAAGCCTTAATTTCTCTTCGTTAAAATATTTGCTAATGATTGCACAGTACCTTTTTATACATAGTTATTCAGATTTTTCTTGTATAAAATTTGTAACCACAGTGAGTATAATCTTGAGATCTGTGCATGTATTGGGTATGAATATATTATATAATTTTTGTATAATTATATCAATTCTGATTTCCCTCAGTTTCAGAATTTTAGAAATGAAGTAGAAAAAAAATTAAAAAGCAATTCTATATCTCAATTTTGAAAGGCACTTATATTTTTTAGAATGTATTACAGGATGAAGTGTTTTCATGGGATATTGTGTACTGTATATAAAGTATTATAATAGAGCATAAAGACTTGGTTTTCCTACACAGTGATTAACGGATCAGTGCTACCTAGAAAGTAATCTCACCATAGTTTGTCCAAATGTATATAAAGCTGTTTTCTAAATATGTTCTAGCATAAACAAGAAATTTAAATGTATACAAAGGAAGAAATTGGGATCTGCAATTAAAAACAACTTGATTGTTTAAAAGAACAGTCCTGTAGAATGAGAATAGAAGAGGGTGTTGAAAATAAAGGAATTATTATGAAGTGCAAAAGGATCAGCAGATGCTTCTGATACCTTTGAAGATTAGCTATAGCTTGGGAGGGCTGTTTGACTATGAAATTTAACCTTTTTTAAACTCGGCGAACAGGTGTCACTTTCTTTTCCTCCCTGTTTCTCTTGTATGTGTGTGAGAGTGTGTACATACATGTGCGTGAATGCACACATGCACATGTGTGTGTGTAGTATGTGTAATATCAATTGGTGCATGAGAAAGAATAGTTGGAATATACTGGTAAGCTTACTTCTGTAAAAAGTGTAATTTATTTTACTGGCAATTAATTTGATTTAATAGCTATTAATTTAGTCAATAATAAACTTCATCCCGGCCCCGATTTTTGCAAGGGAAGGGGGAATTATAGCTGCTAGCAGGTTTGCATATTTGCACACATAAAATCAAATATGTCGCACTCATTTATTGACAAAAGGGAATTTTTAGAAGAGGCTTCAAATGATTTTGGCAATCCCAAGCAGTGGTGGGATTCAAAAAATTTTTACCACTGGTTTTGTGGGTGTAGTTTGGTGGGCTTGGCAGGGGAAGGTTACTACAAAATTCCATTCCGTCTCCACCCCACTAACCTGCTTTCCAGCTCCATTCTCCTGTGCAGGGCAACAAAAGAAGATCCAGCCAATCAGCTGGGACTCAAGAGGCAGAGAATAGATGGGGACGAGGCCAGTCAGAGGTGGTGTTTGCCAGTTCCCTGAACTACTCAAAATTTCCGCTACCGGTTCTGCAGAACTGGTCAGAACCTGCTGAATCCCAAGCTAATAAATTTGGAAGTTGGGTACTGCATAAAGTAAAGCTGTTTTTTTTAATGTAATGATAGCATGCATGTAATTCATTATATGTTGGATCCAAGGATTAAAATCTGTCAGTCAGTAATTTTTTTGTAATTATCTCTACAGTCTTTCAAAATTTATATTCATCATAATCTTCATTTCAAGCAGATGGTCAATTTCTAGAGGCCTGCATTCACATGTCAAACTATCTCTCATTACCAACAACTGGAATTAATTTTGTATATATTAATTTTTTACATGAATCTACATTCACCAGAATGTTTATGTTTCATCTTTGATTATTCAGGGTTGGGAGAAGGTTCTGCGCTTCACAACAGCAGGACTCATCCTCAAACATTAGAAAAGAGTGCATGGCGAACTTTCAAAGAATCACAGTGTCATCACATGCTGAAACATCTGCACAATGGAGCTCGTATTACTGTACAGATGCCACCCATGATTGAGGGACATTGGGTCTCAACTGGGTAAGTTTATAGGCAAACAAAATGATCATATTGGAAAACACTACAGGCTAAAATATTTTTCATTTGCAATCAGTTAAAGGATTTGGGTGAATTATTTTTTCTTCCCCTTAATGATAATCTCCTCCTCCTCTCTCTTTCCTCTCGTCTCCTCCTCTCTCTCTCCCAACCCTTTCCTGCCTCCCTTCCCCCCCCCCTGCATAAGTATCAAAGTCAGTTCTTATTGTAACTGTGGGTGTTGTGATTGGCTGCAGAATTTTGTGACCACAATCTGTGTTTAAGCCATTTCAAATATTTTCTATCTTCCTTACTTGGAAACTGCAGCATAGCAGAAAATTGTTCATAAGATCTTATGAATAAACTCATGACTTCATGTTTTATCTTCTGACATTTGAACAAATTCATTTATAAATTTAAATTACAGAGTTATAGTTGACAAATCAAGCATGTGTTAATGTTGTGTTAATGCATGTGTTAATTGACATTATATATGTTCTTTTAGAGTAAGATTTATTTTACATCCGTCTTTACAGTATACTCTAAATTATGTTCTTAGGAGTATTCTCCAGGTTTACAGTTCCTTCAAGTCTAATCCAGCAGTCCTTATTCAGGCAAAAACTACAGTTAGTTAATGGAACGTTTATTTTGATAAATACCAGTCTTCATTCAAGTTACTAAAAAGTCCTGGTAGAAGTTATAAAAGCTCATTTCTTAGGTGAATTCTTATTTATAATTGGCAAATAAGCAAACTGGTTCATTTCATAATCATATTTTGCATTTATAGTCCCTATACAGCCATTTGATACAGATATTTGTTTAGTATATTAGTGTAGCATATGTTACATTATTAATCTAGAAAACATTTATGCTACCAGTGTAAAATTTTGGGTTCACTCTTTTTATAGGAATGTGTATGAAGCATCTTTACAGAAATACAATTAAATATCTCCATACAGCATACCATGAATTCTTAATATATACTAAAGAGGGAGAAAAAAACAATAACTAAAATAGGAAAACAAAGTAATATAACAGGTAGGAAGAGAAATAAAAGGCTCTTATCTAAAGTGTTCTGTTAAGAAATCAAAGCAAATACTGTTACATATAGAAACATTAAAGCTCATGTATTCCAATTATCATTATTATAAATACTGTGAATTGGCTGTTACTTAGAGATGGATTAACTCCAGAATCTATTTTGACAATAACTAAATTTTATAATTTTATACCTTAACAAAGTTTTTTTTTTCCTGTTTCACTATAGTTGTGAAGTTAGAGCAGGTCCAGAATTCATCACAAGATCCTACAGATTCTACCATAACAATACATTTAAAGCTTATCAGTTTTACTATGGAAGCAATCGGTGTACAACCCCAATCTATACCTTGGTTATCCGTGGTAAAGTCCGCCTTCGTCAAGCATCCTGGATTATCCGAGGAGGGACCGAAGCGGATTATCAATTGCATAACATTCAGATCATCTGCCACAATGAGGCAGTAGCCGATAAACTAAGTCAGTTGGTGAATCATACATGTCCTGGATTTGTAGCAGGAGATAAACCGTGGGAGCAGAATGTGAGCTATGATTTATGGAGAGAAGAGAATGGCTACGAGTGTACAAAGGCATTGAATTTTGCTATGCATGAACTTCAACTGATTCGAGTAGAGAAGCAATACCTGCACCACAATTTAGATCACTTAGTAGAAGAACTGTTTCTTGGAGACATCCACACAGATCCTGCTCAAAGGATGTATTATCGCCCATCCAGTTATCAACCTCCACTCCAAAATGCCAAGGTATGTGAACATTTCAGTTGTATTTCCAAGACATGTAAATGAAATATGTTTTTAAAATTACTTGGCCCGAAACTTAAATCCAGATCCCTTGCAGGCTGTTGTATTCTTTATCAGGATTGTTTATCTTGTCTGTCAGTTATGCCTTCTAGATTTTATTATCCTGTTACATCTTCCTGACTGGCAATCAAACTGCTATATTCTCTTTTCTGGCTTATCACCCTTGCTTCCATTTTTTCATGTCTTTTTAATTTGGACATTGGATGCAGACTTGTAGGATCAAATCTGTTTCATGTTGTTAATATTTTAATGGGAAAGAATGTTGCAATGTATCATTTTTTTTCAATATATTTACAGTAATGCCATCTGGAGGAGATAGTGAGATACAAAATGATAAAAGCAAGTATCATGACCTAGGTGCAGTGCAGTGTAACATACATGTACAAAAGGGATGGAGCTTGCTGACAGAATGCAACAATATTGCTTTTGTCCTTTTGAGGAAAGATCCTGCAGACATTGCTGCTGGACACAATATTTTCTTTGGTGGCAAGGAAGCATCGATCCATACTCTCAAACGCTTCTGCTCTTTAAAAACTGTCAGATAGTTGCAAGAGAATATGTTGCAAAAGTTCCTGAAAAATTGAAAAATATACTGTGTGGCCAGTTTCCCAGCCACACACCTGAAAGGAAATTTCAAATTTTATATTTTATTAAAAGTGAAGTACTTCATATCTACAGAAAAGATAAAAGTAGAATAAGGTAATGGCAAACTTGTTATCTATAATTTTTTATAAAATAAATAATAATGTATAAGTAGTTCATTGTTTTTCAATATTTGCTATTTCAAAGGACATTTCACAAGATTTTTTTCAATGCCTAATTTTTTCCCAACTTTTATATACTTTATATACTTAATCTGTTTTATAACATTTTCTCCTTGCTCTTTATCCAAAATATATTCAGAATGGCTTATATGGGATCAGTAACTGCCCCCCTCCTGCCCTCCCCCTGAGAGGAAGAAGCAAAGTGGGGGGAAGCAAACTTGGACAAAGTATGTCAAAATGTATTAAACATGTGTCTGTATCTGCCAGCACAACTGATAGTATCTCTTCCCTCAAAATTATAAAAAAATATAGAAATTATTAAATGGAAACTCTCGTGCTTTCCGTTTGAAAGGAATTAATGTTATAAAGCAGCAGAAAATGGGCAATCCTCCTCAATGGGCAGCATTCGTTTATATCAGGAATGGAGAACAATGGCCCCCTTATGACTTGTGAACTAACTCAGGAATTCTGGGAGTTGAAGTTTACAAGTCATAAAGAGGTCATCATTCCCGCCTCTGCTTTATATAATCTTCAAGCATCTTCGAGTCTCAATCATTTTATTAGGGGGAAATGGCATCCATTTAGAATAGGGTCTTTTATGACTTGTGGACCAACTCCTAGAATTCTCCCAGTTCCTCCCTTCTGATTTAGAAGATCATAAGTCAACAAACCCAATGATAGGATCTAGAATTAAAGGGGCAACTGTTTGAAACAGAATGGAATAGCACAGATTCAGAATAATCATATAAATCAAAGATTAAAAATTTTGCCTTATAAATTTTGATTGAAAAGTAGCATCTAAGACTGAGGAGAATCAAAAAATCAAAGAAAGTTATTTTGTCCGTCAAAATAACCTGAGGATCATTAACATACTAGCAGTTTGGCTTATTGGAACAGAAGGACCATTCAAGAGAAATGTACTTCCATACTACAGCAAGAGTAAAGAGGCCAACCCAGTTGCCTGTTTTGATATCGGTTTGAGGGAGAAGGGAACTTGGGAGGAGCTGACAAGAATACAGAGTGGTACTTGGTCACGAGATTAAGATTGTATAGAGTAGTGTTTCTCAACTTTAGAAATGCTAAAATGTCTGGACTTCCCAGGTGGATGGGGGGATTCTGGGAGTTGAAGTCCAGATACATTAAAGTTGCTAACATTGGGAAACACTGGGGTAGAGATTTTCTTTTGCATTAAGGAATAATTTGGTGGTATATCATGTGACTCCAATGCAGTAGAACGCACCAATGTAAGAGGAACTTTTCTTTTGAGTAAGGTGTTACCACAAGCTTCTCTAATACTTCTTATAATTATGTCTAATTATTATTATTATGACACCTGTCCTAGTAATATTTTTTCTATCTTGGAGTTATAAAGCAGCAGAAACTAATGCATATTTACACATTTTAGCTGTAATAAAAACTCAAGATACAGTACCTCAATGAGCTATCTTATTCACAAAAGACACACATAGAAATGAGGATATATTGTTTCACAGTAGGGCTGTACATCTTTTCTGATGACATCTCAAAGGAATGTACATAGTAATCGGAACCACATTTGAGATCAAAGTTGTCATCGGTTAATTCCAGCAGAACCTTTCAGAGTTACTTAAACATTTTCATATCATAAAAATTAGATCATAATTATTTTGGTCATGATCATAATTAGTTTAAAATAATGTGTGATTGATTGAACTTATAGAATATTTACAAACAATATTTCTTGGTTGAACTGTATTAATCTTTCTGAATGTTTTGTAGAAATAAATATTTAAGTGAGGCATATGGCATTATTGTAGACTAAATAATTTTATTGTGTGCAGTGTTACAAATTGTTTTATTGTCATGAATATGCAATAAGAGAACAGAGGAACTGGCTGTCTGGTTCAGATTCAGAGCCCTTTGATGTAATGTTCTATTTCAAGCAAAAGTGCAGATATGTCTCTAAAGTCTTTGGTCAGACTGTGCAATTAAGTTAATATGCATGGGGGGAGGGGGGGCTTATTGGGCAGATTTCCCCAACAAGGCATCTTCCAGACATTTAACTACAAGAATGCTTAGCCAGCATAGCTAATGGGAAGATTAGGAATGCTGTGATAAGACTTAAACAAAAGTAGAACGTCTATTTGAAGTATAATTGCAGTTTGAAGAAAGAATTCACATGGCTTCAAAGAACATTACTTTTCCCATGTCCTACTTTTTAAAACAGCCTTCAGGTTGTTTTTTAGCCCAGCAGTACAGTTATAAACATATACCTTATATATATGTAATTTTTCTTGGAGATAATTATTTTGAAAGCATACAACACTTTTTCACAGAAATGTGTCGTATTTTAGTTTCTCAGGCCTCTTTTTGTAAAAAATAAAATAAAAATAAAATAACTATCACAGAAATATTTACCAAGTGAACAACTGCACTTTGATTACTTATGAGGTAAGCATAAAACAAGACTTACATTAAACATAAAATAAATTGCATAGTTATTGTCCTTCTGTCTTGAATTTTTCTTCTAATTACCCATAGGAACACTGATGAAAATCAACTTAAGTACTAGACTATATTTAAAATCTCTCATCTTAGTTGCTTCTGGAATTGGAAAAAAGAGACATTAAATCAACTTTTTACACCAGCTTTTTGGCCACCAAACACTAAAGCCAAGGAAGGAAGGAAGGAAGGAAGGAAGGAAGGAAGGAAGGAAGGAAGGAAGGAAGGAAGGAAGGAAGGAAGCCTTCTCTCAAGAGAATCCATTGTAGAGAATCAGCCTAGCAAACCTTGCTTGATTATCTGTTTTTAAATTATAAAACATAAATATAATCCTATTTATAACAAAGAAGAGAGTTTAGAAGATTTTAAAATTGAGGGATTCCATAGCCAAATTTCCATAAAGCAGAACAGTAATCTCTCAGTACCATCTTCTGGAAATTGTCATTGAAATAGGATCAGAACTACCATGGTACAGGGTCTTCACATCCAGTTTAAGATACTCTGTCCAACAAGATGCTATGTTCAATATTTTCAGGACAATGATAGGTCAAGGAGAACCAAGCAAGCAAGGAGAATTGCTATCTTTGTCTTTTTCATGACACAGATAATTCCACAGGGTGACCAAAGTGATTTCTTTTTTATAGCTAAGTCTGAAATCAGTTTGAAATGAATCTAAAATCATTTTCACCTAAGATAATCTGTAACTGATCAGTTACCACCCTCATAAACACCTTGCCTAGCAAGGGAATATTGACCACGAGCCTGTAACTGATCCACTGGGTCCAGGTTTTGTTTCTTCAGGAACAGCTTGATCATTGTCTCTTTTACAGAGGTGGACACCACACTCTGTCTGGACAAGGCATGTACAACTTCCTGCATCAATCAATCCTGAATTACTCTAAACAAACTTTTTGTACTGTTCATCTTGTATTATTTTCTATTGGTTAGTAAACATAAGTAAAGCCTTGTTAATAAGGGGCTTTTTCCAGTGAGATGCTAATGTTTTTTTCAGGATTGGCAAATGTTTCACTGTAGATACTTCAGATGTATTTATTTTGAATTGTTCCTGACCTTTTCTGATACTCTATTTCCCATATTGGTGACTCACAACCAGCAGCCCAAAGTAAAGGCAAGTTTTGAAAATGGAGAGCAAAGTTTGGGGGTTTACACATATCTCCACTGAAATATATACTGATCTCTTGATCTCCCATATCTACCAGGACATTGACATCCCAAGATATTCATTCATTCATTCATTCATTCATAAATAAATAAATAAATATGAAATATAATATAATAAAACTGGCAGCCTGAACATCTTCCATTCTGCCATCTAATTAGCATTGAGCCGTTGGTTTTCTTCACAGAGGTAACACAGTGTGGAAGAAAAAGGACTTCAGGGAATTCAGTTACTACTCTAATTTACACTTTATGAAGTCAGCAACCCTGAGTGGCTGTGCTTGCAAGACATGATAAAAATAGGCTGTGGGAGTAGCACTTATATCAACATTCAGTCTCAAGCATGGGAAGGGAGCACATGAATGTGTTGTACAGAAGAGCCCTAAAGTGTACGATGGACTCTTTGTCATGTTCGTCTTTGCAGTTTGCTCAGCAATTTGAAATGGACAAGAAATGAGTAACCAGTTCAGCTAAGTTAGTACAGGACCAATATAGCACGAGAACAATATAGCAATATAACACTGTTGCTTTCTGGACCAACTGCAGTTTCTGGACACTCAAATAAGTAAATTGCAGTAACCCAATGTTAAGTTACTGGCTATGGTTTATCAGCTAACAAAAAATGTTATTAAGGTAAGTGTCAGGGTCAAATTTAGGTGGAACACCAGACACAGAACTTGATTCTTAGGGGAAAGGGTCAGGGGCGTTTTCCCAATTTCAAAATTGAGCAGTCCTAGCTCTTGCCTCATTTGAATTCCGTTTCAACTTTTTCTCCAACATCCAAGTCACTTATAGCCTAAACATATTATAGGGAGCCCACAGATTGAGTCCCAAAGGGCCAAACAAGAATATTGCAACAACACATTTTGATATCTCTCAGGATAATGTTTTAGAGAGAGATGTCAAATAAACTCTTCAGGACAACGTAACTGAAGTAAATCAGATGTTGCCTTTCAATTGTTTTCTCATTTGAAACATTTATTATTTTGTATTAGATACGGAGATTTGTATTAACAAACATACCTGACATTATGTTTACTATTAATTACCTAAGTGGTTAAAGTAGACCATTTGCCACCGAACTCAGTGTACATGTAAAATTCAGTATTTTGAATCTGTGAAATGAGAAAATGCAGATGTGTAAAACAGAATTAATGACTTGTGATTAAGAGTAAAAATTATATAAAGTATAAATCAAGTGAAGTTTTATTTTTGTTCTAGAATATCAATTTTGTTTTATAAAACTTTATAGATTTCAGATTGTCTCATACATTTCTTTCACATAGCAGTACATTCAGTTTCAAATGCAGAATCTAAACGGTTTCACATAAATCAATTTATTACCAAAAGTATGTTTTGTTTTTCTTTTTTGAGAATGGATTCTTGACCTTTATTCTCACGTTTCAGTAAAAGAAACAAAATAGCAGAGTAGCATTTTTAACAGCCATCAGAGAATAAACAACTTTAATGTTTTTAAAAAATCAATTAAATTAAAGTTATTAATCTTAGTGGTTTTCTTGAAGGTTGATTTAGAAAAAGCACAGAAAGGCAATAGGAGTGGGAGTGGTTATTTAAACAAAGTGTTTTCTTGAATTGAGATACAGTATTTTGACAAGGAAAAACACCCTTGTTTTTGATAAGGGTCATTTCCCTAACCTAATCCTATGCAATTTTACATTTATCAAAGAATTAGGATGACTTAGCTTTGTTCCATAGCAGGGGTGTCAAACTCACGTCATCACATGATGTATTGGAACTTTTTTCCCCCTTTTTTCCCCCCTTTTTTCCCCTGGGCATGGGTGTGGCCAGCACGTGAGGCATCCAGCCTGTGGGGCAGGAGTTTGACAGCCCTATTTTATAGAGATGGACTGCCATAAGAAAAAAATACATCTCTCACATAGAGTTGTAAGAAAGATCAGAATGTTTATTTTCACCATTATTAACATAAAATACTAAGGCTTGTGAATGCACAAAAAGTTTTTTTTTAATCAAAAATTTAGACTTTTAATCAAAAAGTCTAAAGATTTATTTCCAGCATGAAATAGTTTTCAGTTACCCTGATCTCTTAAGAGGCAACTCTAGCCTTCTCATTTTAGATTCTAGTCACATTTAAGCACATGACCCATATGATATGTAAAGGTTATGAGCATAATGAAATGAATTGTATTTCATACAATTTTTTTAAATGGCCAATTTTTATTTTATTTCAGAACCATGACCATTCATGTATAGCATGTAGGATCATCTATCGATCAGATGAACACCATCCTCCAATTTTGCCTCCAAAGGCGGATCTGACGATTGGATTACATGGGGAATGGGTGAGCCAGCGCTGTGAAGTACGACCTGAAGTGCTCTTTCTTACTAGACATTTCGTTTTCCATGACAACAATAATACCTGGGAAGGTCACTACTATCATTACTCTGATCCAATCTGCAAACATCCCACCTTCACTATTTATGCAAAAGGCCGTTACAGCAGGGGTGTACATTCAACCAAAGTGATGGGAGGAACAGAATTTGTCTTTAAAGGTAAGTTTCTATTCTCTTCAATTTCAGATTTCTTCATTTTGGGTGAGATGATGATGGAATAAAGCTACTGAAAGAGATGGAATTTGAGCAGGGGTGGGATTCAAATTTTTTAACAACTGGTTCTGTGGGCATGACTTGGTTGGTGGACGTGGCTTGGTGGTCATGTTACTGACTGGGCGTGGCCAACTCAACATCATTCACATTGAGGCACGCATCTCCTTGTCTGGCCTCTCATGACTGTGGGGATGCTGCAATAGTTGGAAGTGTGAAAAAGGGTCATAAGTCACTTTTTTCAGTGCCATTGTAACTTTGAATGGTCACTCCACACAAGCAAAGTACCAGCAAAGGAGGAAAAAAAAAAACTCCAGAGAAGCTCCGGAGACAGGAAGTCTAGTCCTGCCAAGAATTTAATAAGGGTTAATGGAGAGGCAGTTTCTGTAAGCAACACCAGAATGTTTCCTTCCTGTCTTCCTTACAGGATTAGGCCAGTAATTTCTTCTAACAACTGGTTCTCCCAACTGCTCAGAATGTTAACCGGTTCTAGCAAATAGGTGCGAACCGGTAGAATCCCACCCCAGAATTTGAGGCATGTGTTTTCTCCTCTTGGCTGTAGGGAATGATTTTAAACCTCATGAGGGGTTTAGTGGGTTTTTGTTTTTGTCTTGTTTTCTGTCAAAAAATATCAGGAAGTTACATTGGTTCTGTTTGCCTATTTGTATTGTTGTAATTCAGTTAACAGTCTTGGAGGACA
This sequence comes from Laticauda colubrina, assembly GCA_015471245.1. Classification (NCBI taxonomy): domain Eukaryota; kingdom Metazoa; phylum Chordata; class Lepidosauria; order Squamata; family Elapidae; genus Laticauda; species Laticauda colubrina. The sequence continues at coordinate 62,760,907 of BLBF01000002.1, read as the reverse complement.
TGCAAGTTAAGGCAGTTAATCAAGGAAAGTTAAAATATGCATATTATTAAATGGAAGATAGCAAGGGTATGTTTATCTTCTTGGTAACAAGGAGATAAATAGGAAGGAAATACTGGTTTGAGGCAGTTTTCCCAATCTCCTGCCTTGAGCTTTATTGTGTTTATACCTGCTAGAACTATGTTTTTCTGTTGGCTATGGAATTCTGGAATATATCCTAAAGTCACTGAGGTTGAGAAGCACTGCTGGAGCTTTCAGGCAGAACCGTTTCAAATAAATATATTTGAAGGGCACTGCATTAGAGAATAATATATAGATATTATTCTGCTGGCATAATATAGATATTTGGAAGCAACTTTCACAATGTGAGTGTAGAGTTTAACACAGCTCTTAGTTTGGATGAACAAAGTTTAGTACCGTAATTTCAGATTGTGTGCAGGTAAATGCATGTCAGCTCTTTAGGACACACATATCCTTTCCTAGGATTGTGCTGTCATTCTGCACAATCCTGAGAAAGACAAATTTGACTTCAGGCATTTCCAACAGGTGCTGTCTAAAAGCTTAAGCACGCACTTGAAAGTATTCTTCCCTTTGAATGAAAAGTGTTCCCCCACCGTATTACTTGAGATATTGGCTTTCGGCCAGGCAAGCATATAATAATATAAGTCTGCAGAACTGATTAACCACCTGTACTTTGCCTTTAAAAAAAAAATCATCAGGTGACATGACAAAATTTAAAGTGTACCTTTTGCAGGTTAATTATAGAATAGTCTCCTTGGCTAAATGGTCAGTTAACTGATCACAAGGGCTGACTTGTATTGTTACCATAAACGTAAAAGTAAAACTCAACTTTAAAAATGAAATTACATCTATATTGGTAATGCCAAATAATTTTTTTCTGGGTTTGAATTTTTATATGTTGACACCAGAATTGACATGGAACCAATTAATTTGTTGAATTACATTCTCTTTTAGAAAAAAGTAGAATTAACACCATGTGAAAACAGTAATGTGTATAAATTATTTGTAAGTAAAGGGAGAAGAAAAATAAATTTATCTCACCTTGCTCTTACCAGCAAGTGAGATGAAATTATAGGATTTCTGCATCTCTAAAGAGTTTGATATGCACAATTGTTAAAATCAAATTGCAAATTACATTTGTCACTTTTAAAAATAAAAGCTTTTTTCCTAGTGCTAATTTGTTCTAATAAGAAAGCCATAAGGTTTTGCTCTTGATTTAACTTTCCAAGAAATAACCTGGATTCTCCTCCCAAGTAGTGTTTGCAAAAAATAAGTGTATTAAAAGTATGATAGAATTTTCAGCAAAATAACTGCATGAGATCCACACAGAAGATACGAATCCCTCATTTTTCAAAATGATAAATTTTACCTGTAACCTTAAGACTTCATTGCTATAGTCCAAGCATCAAACCAAAACTAATAGCTTTAGCAATTTCAGGGTTTAATCTCATGAGTAAATCATCCAGAAATTATTTGTACCTGGTTAAAGAAAATTACTGAGGAAATTTGGGCAATATTGCTTGCGGCTTCAGTCCAAGGTCTCTTTAAAATGAGTTACATTGACACCAAGAACCAGCATGTTACTGGACTCATCCTTATTAGAATTGCCAGGTGTGGGTAGCTAGATGTCATTCTGAGGTACAAACCCTTTATTGGGGATTATTGGGAATTGAACTCGAGGACCATGCAGATGGATGACTATATACAGTATAACATTACATCCATTTCTGTCTCCTCAAGTGATGGAATACCTTTGAAGCAAATTAATTTTAGACCTATTACAGTTACATCAGTTTTAATGTATGAAAGCACAATTTAAAAGAAAGACTTCATATTCCATTCTGATGGCCTGTAAAAGATATATTTTTCCCATATATTTTCCCCATATTCTTGTAACAATTTCTCCTAAATGCTTATCTATTTCTATATTTCACTCAGTTCCCTCCATTGAAATCAAATGTAGCTACCCACATAAAAGGAAAGTTTCAGGTGTGCAATCTACTCAGAGGACATTCACAAAACCTGGCAGTAATAAGCAACACAATTACGTATTTATAAACACATGCTAAAATTCTAAGAAATGCATTTCTTGAACAAAAACCATTCAAAACTGCCAGCTCATTGCTTTTCTAGCTGCACGATATCCACATGTTGGATGCAAGAGGATAACTTCTGGAAACATCTGGATTCAGCACAGCACAGCTACAACAAAATTACTATAGTATTCCAGGAACATCATTTATTATTCACAGATCAGTAGGCAACTGTAGTTTGTCATGATTAATACTGCAAACATCCTCTTGTTCACATCTTAGAAACTAGAGTGCTAATTTAGTACTGTCACAAACAGAAACTAATTCTTTTGAGCGGTTTTAGATTTTTCTCCACAGCCTATTTTCCACGCATGCACTCAGCTACAATGTGAAAATATTTTGAGAGGTATAATGAAGATGGAGCTAAAAGGAATGCTATCTTTAGCTGCATGAAATGCATTGTGTTCCCACTGTATCAGTTTTTCAAGTTATTTGGGGAAGGTCAATAATACACTTTTCTACTTGGTTGGAATCAGATCAACTGTTTGTTCTTAGTCAAGTGTCTGAGTTCATCACAGCAACCCTGACTAGAATAATAGAGAGGCAGAAACAAGCAATAATGTTCAGATATAAAGATGGAGAGGTGACATTTTAGATCCCTTCAAAGCATTATTTTAAGGCTATTTCTAAAGACCGAGTATGTATTGAGAATATCCATATAAGCAAATACTCTGCTTAATTTTAATACTTAAGACTACAAGTAACATCTGTGTTTGCAGTAGTGTGTATATCTGTGTATTTTGCTTTTATATCTGAGATATTTTCACTCAGTGTATAACAATGCTTCTGCAAGATGAGTTATTTTAAATATTAGCCACATTGATAGAGGATATCTGATAACACATTATCATGAATTCTAATGGAATCTCCAAGTGGTGTCTGAAAACCAATTGCTTAAAAGGAAATAAAAAGTGAAATAGTTGACTTTTTGAAAGAATCTTGATGAATACCATTCTATTGAAAATAGAATGCTGGAGCAGATGGGCAAGTGATGGAATACCTTTGAAGCAAATTAACTGTTTTAATTTAAAAGAATTTAAAAGAAAACCATAATTTAAATGTAAGGATTTTGATTATGTTCACAAAATAACATCAATTCATGATTGGACTATTAATTACTATACTTCAAAATATAATGAGCAGTTTCTTCTCTTTGCAGTAAATCATATGAAAGTTACTCCTATGGATATAGCTACAGCCTCTCTACTGAATGTTTTCAATGGAAATGAATGTGGAGCAGAAGGATCCTGGCAAGTTGGGGTGCAGCAAGATGTGACTCACACAAATGGATGTATTGCTTTGGGAATCCGTCTGCCTCACACAGAATACGAGATCTTCAAAATGGAGCAGGATGCCAGGGGGAGATACTTGCTATATAATGGCCAGAGACCTAGTGATGGATCCAGCCCAGACAGGCCAGAAAAAAGAGCAACCTCCTACCAAATGCCTTTAATTCAATGTACATCAGCAGCCCCAAGAATAGAAGGAACATCAGAAGAAAACATTCTAGGATGGTATAATAGTGGAGCATCAGCAAGCAATTCCTGTGCATTTGTGCTAGCCACAATAGTGGCTATTTATACTGTGCCACACTTGGATCTTCTCAGCTAGAAAAATGAACATTTTGAAATTTTTCAGATCAGGACAATATAGAAACTGGGATTCATGAGAATGGCAAAAGGCATTTTTAAGACAAAAAAGAATAATTATTTTCTTGATGCACTTGAATGCCCAAGAACTTTTGTTATTTTCTCATGCTTTCCTGTATTTGAATCATGAACAGCATTCATTTCTTTGAGCTTCATCTAGTCTGATCTACAGTTTGACATGACTGCACAATAGTAATTGCACTTTAAGACTGCAGTTTCATTATTTCATATTAAAAACTCCGTTACAACTAAAGAACATATTCTGCAACCTTTCTTCCATCGGCTTTGCTGTTGCAGTCCATTAAATTAAAAAATAATTTCTTCACTGACTTTAAATATCAGGTATTATACTTTTATCGTGCCAATACTAGAAAACTTTATCTTTCCTAAGCTACAATGTATATATGTATATACAAAAAATTCAAACCATGGATGTATCTAAATATACTTTTATAGATTTTACATATTAAGTGCTTAGAATAAAAAAAGTGAATGACAAATATAAAATCTTCAAAAATTGAAAATGTATAAAGATTTTTTGTGAAATTAAATTCAGTGATGCAGAACGACGACACTTTTTATATTGTTACTCAATGCATGATAATTTAATGATTTTCTGATTTCCAATAATTTGTAATTAAAATTATAAAGTAAAATGGGGAAGGAAGGATTACAAGACTTCTCAATTAACAGCCAAAGTGTTTTTTAAATATATTTTCATGAGAGAAATGTTGTCATTATTCATTGCACGTACCTTGAATCTCATTAAAGTGGGAAATTCAGTTAAACAGAAATAAGTTCTGAAAAAGTCATTCTTTACAAGGAAACTTTTAAAACTAAGATCATGTATCAATTTGTTAAACAACACAGATTTATAAGCAACTTAAGTCAAATCGCAAAATTGTGTTGGTTGAGGTTTCAAATTTGAGGCTAGTCCATTCTGATTGGCTGGGAGCCTGGATCTGTGTTCATTGGACTTGGAGTTTGATTGATTGGTG
>BLBF01000002.1:62662904-62711212 GCA_015471245.1 Laticauda colubrina | reverse complement strand
ATATATATATATATATATATATATATATATATATATATATATATATACACACACACACACATACACACACACACACACATACACACACACACACACACACACAATGAAATTCTGCAGGTAAGCTGGCCCATATCATGTAGGGCTTTAATGGTCACAACCAACACCTTGAATTAAGTAACTCCCAATGCAGGTCTCATAGCAAAGGTGTTATATGCACCTTCTTTGTGCATGCAAAATTGCTCAGACTGCCATATTCTGAACTAGACGAGGCTTACAGATACATTTCAAGACTAGCCCTGTGTATAACACATTGCAATAGTCCAAATGGGAGATGATCAGGGCATGACTGACACACAGCTGAGCAAAGGCCCCCTTAGCTATAGCTCAATTTGCTCTTTGAGCAGGAGCAGCAAATCCAGGAGGACCCTTACATAACACATCTTTTCTGTCTGGGTTAGTGCAACTTCATTCAAAACCAAAAGATGACAGACTCCTGGATCCAGAGCTGCCTACCAAAGGCCATATTGTCTTACCAGGATTCAACTAAAGTCTACTGTTCTCTATCCATGCCCTCACAGCTTCCAAGCACCACGAAATAATACCCATAGCATCACTCACTTCACCAGGAATGGAGAATTGGGCTGCAATCACCCAACACACTTATTGCTTAAGAATGTTCACTTCAATCAGGAATCACACCAGAGACCTCAAATTATTGTCAACTCAAACTACCTTATGGGGTTGTTAATATTAGAAAAAGTGAGAGAAAGAAGTATTATTCGTGTTACTTTTAACTTTTAATTTAAAGACAGGATCTAAATTTAACAAATAAATAAACACATTAAATTTGTCTTCAAATTATACCATTATATAAATTTCAAAATATTTTTTAAAAATTTCAAATTAAACATTCACATTTCTTCTCAATTTCTTCAAATATTGAATTTCAGTTCTATGTATATTTCAGATTTGAAAATAATCTGAGCACACTAGTCTTTCCAAATACTGGGTACAATCTATGGAGAAATGAATTGTAAACCATTTTTTTTAATGTTAACAATACTTCACAGTATAATTTCACATATATCAATGCTTATTATATTGCAAATATCAAGATAGCAAAACCTTCCCAAAGGACCTGCCACAAGGATCACATGGTATATTCATATGTGTGATTAGTTTGTCATATAAGTGCACAACTCAAGACAGCACTGAGGAAGGAATTTTAATTAAAACAGCTCCAGATTTCTTCAGTCGTGTTACACATGTCCAGGAAACAGGATTAATCTTCTCTTCTGATCACTAAGATCAGGCCTGACAAATCTGAAGGCCCACGGGCCGGATGTATCATACGCTGGCTCTGTAAAGGCAAAAAAGTCATGATACATCACAATATGTCACGTGATGCGTGAGTTTGACACCCGTGACTTAGATGAAAGCTTACAGCACAATAAAACATCTTTGGATATTTCTCTTTTGTATTATTCTTACAACTCAGCAAAATATTGAACACTCAAGACTATTCATCTGTCCCTTAACGGATAACACAGTGGGACCATATTTGGTAGGGCAGAAGTAGTCAGCAAATTAAACTTTAATTTCAAACAGGTAAGAATTACAGAGAAGAAAATCCAGAAAAATATTTCCCAATTAATCCTTATGGCAGATAGTGACTTGGAATGTGAGTGACAGCCCCATTCTAAGTCTTGTTCCTTGAGTGACTTGACCCTCTGCTTCCCAGTGCACATGTATACAGACAAATAACATCTATACAGGTAGTCCTTAAGTTATGACCAGTTAGAACTAGAACTTGTCACTAAGCAATGAGGTCAGTAAGTGAGTCACCACATGAGCATGCCTGATTTTACAACATTCTCTTGATATGGTTGTTAAGCAAATCCAGCTTCCCCCATTGACTTTGCTTATTGGAAACACCCTGGGAAGATCACAAATAGCAATCATGTGACTACAAGAAGCTGAAATTGTCATAAATACATGCCAATTGCCAAAGACCTGAATCACAGTCATGTAACCATGGGGAGGCTGTGATGGTTATAAAAGGGAGGACTGGTTATAAAAGGGAGTCACTTTTTTCAATACCATCATAACTCCAAACAATCACTAAATAAATGGTTGTTGTGAACTATTTATGGTTATTATGCTGACTAGTAAGAAGGAATAAATAATGAGAAAATGACTCAGGGGAATTCATCATAAAAATTCTAACAACAGGACAGTCCTCATTCCAATTACACATAGAAATGTACATAAGTACAATTTATGTGCATTGTTAATCACAGAAAAGTATATGCATGCAAATAAATGCACACAATGCATTCCACACAAAAAGTAAAATGCCTCCTATCAACGCTACTAATAAAAGACTGAACTCTAAAAACCATGATATTCATCCTTTATATGCCTTGTTTTTCTCCTATTTACATTCACTGCAGGTGCACAGGAAAGAGGCTAAATAAAAAACAAACAAACAAACAAAAAACCAGGAGATGATACAGATTTTCTGAACCGTTTCTAACAGCCCCTACACCCCCAAATAATAAAATCAATTTTAACTCAGCTTTTCAAAGAAAGATGGTATGACTGTTCCTAACCCAACTGGAATAGCTGTGATTTTGTGCTGTGTTACTTTGGCAGTACCTTGGGAGAATAGAATACTGAGTCATGTATGTCATGCAAATCCTTTCTTTACATTCAAAGTATACACCAATGCGTGATAAAAATATGTGTCAAAGAAGTGCATTCATGTTGCAATATAAAGTACATTTCTTTATTAATTTAATTTAAACACATACAACATATTTGATTGTCAATAAGAGCTGCTTAATTCATAGATTCTAATGAAGTTCTATTAAATCTTAAAAGAGAAACACATTATACCATATACTTTGGTAAACAACATCCCCTTTGGCTGATACATAAACTGTTATCTTGAGATGTAAGTATTCCTATGGGGATGACTGTAGAGGCTTCAATTTTCCAGATTATTCTGCAGCAGACATAAAGCATTTGAACAACAATTTAAAAGTCAAATTTGGTTCAAACCTAAATTCATAAAGAAAATCAACAATATCTTATGTGGTCTGAACTATGACTGTGAATTATTACTTACCTTCAGCAAGGCAAGACAGTGTGCAATATTAATTACTTTCTATGAAAGGTCAGTATTAGTAATTTCAGAATTTATTTCTATCTCCAACTTTTAAAAGCATCAGAGGGCATCTGATGGCGTCAATTTGGTATATATATGTAGTCTTTGGCTTAGAACCACTTATTTAATGGTGGTTTGAAGTTACAAAGGCACTGGAGAAAAAAGTGACTTGATCCATTCCCAAAAGTTATCACTGTCGCACCACTTCCATGGTTGCATGATCACAATTTGGGAAGTTGGCAATAGATCATATTTATGATTGTTGCATCATCCTGTGGTCACATGATCATAATTTGCAATCTTCCCAGCCAACTTCCAACAAGTAAAATCAATAAAGAAAGCAAGATGTGCTTAATAACCATGCAATTTGCTTAAGGATCAGAGAGGTTTAACAACTACAGCAAAACTGGTTACAAAAGCATATCTAGGCATGTGATGATTTGCTTAATGACTGCATTGCTTTACAATCAAAATTCCAATCCCAATTCTGATCATAAATTGAAAACTATCTGTATTAGTTAAGACTGTAAGTTCTAGTCCCGTTTTAGGCATGAAAGCCAGTTGGGTGACTTGTTCTCTCATTCCAATCCAACTCACAGAGTTGTTGTGGCAAAACTAAAAGGCATGAGTATTAGGAATATTTGCAGCTTTGACTTATATATTTGTAATGCAGGATAAAAATCTAATACTAATAATCTAGAAGAAGGAAAAAGCAAGAGTATGTAGAAACATAAGCAAAACGAGCTTGCAAATAGTCACATGACCTTGCCTAGTTTCCAGGAGAGAGCTAACAATGTTTCTCTGGAATTAAAGATGAGAGTGGGACATGGAATCATGAATATCTCCAAAGAGAGCAAGCCTGCTTAGGGAGAGACAGGCAGACTCTACGTAACCAGGGGTGATTTGTGTGGAAACCATGGTAACAGCAATGTTAGGTGTCTCTGGATCGAAGAGAGAGTAATGCTGAACCATGACCTATAAAACTCTGGTGAGTTATTTATTTATTAAATTTATATTGCCACCTATTTGCCATGGTTAACATGTTAATATAGTTAACAGGAGTTACAAGAAAATGCTTCTAAAGCTTTGGCTGAAGGTTGAAATCTGAGGGAATAAGGACCGGAGAATCAGATTAGAGAAAATTCCTACTCTCTCCCAACATATAAGTTCTAGGCCATTATCTTCCCAAACATTGTTTTCAGATAGATTGTTACCGATTTCAAGGAAGTTGCCTCTAATTTTTCTATCAGAAGTTTATTAGTTTTTGTTATAACTAAAGTATTATTTGCTCCATCTTAACTTCTTTGTGCCTCGGATTCATTTCTTTGGATCTGTGTCTGCTTTCCCATAGCATTTTAAATGCCTTATTTTAGGTACCCAAGCTAAAAAATATTTACTTTTCCTTATTTTTAACAACATTTTTAAATACTAATACTAATGTTTTCACTTCATCACAAGGCAATTAAGCTGCTGTTATCTGGCTATAAACCTCAACGTTGCTAGAACCAGAAAGTGATGCAAAAGCAGGGTCTTCAAACTTGAAGGAGTCATGACCCAGCAGATCAAAACTTTCTAGCTGCATATATACAACCCAGCTAGCCACTCACTACTACTACTAAATGACCTTAACCCACTCATTTCATTCAGTGTATTACACCCATGAATTGACAGATCAATTGGTCTGTCAATTACTAAAAGCAACACTCATAAGAAATGTGATAACTGTGGTGAGATGTGGTGATACAGTGGTAAGTATGCAATATTGCAAACTAAGTCACTGCTCACTGCCAGGAGTTCAATTCCGACTGGCCCAAGAGTGACTCAGCCTTCTATCTTTCCGACTTGCTGGGGACAATATGCTGACTCTGTAAACTATTTAGAGAGGGCTGTAAAGCATTGTGAAGTGGTATACAGGTCTATAATATGTTATTGCTATTACTATTATGTAACTGCTGAGGTCTATTCTTATATTCATTCAATCTAAGGCATTTAAGAGTAGAATTGTATATTGCTTGCGATTTGAAGAACATATTAATAACAATTGTTAAAGCATTGCAAACATTGGGGTAGATAGATTGTCTTGAACATTTTTACTGGTTCTATGTTTTTGTTTTATGGATATTTTCCTCGTTTGTTCCTGTGAATAACCAGGAATCCTTAAAATGCAACACATCCATCTGCTATGTATGGTACAACTTAATTAACTTCTCCACCAGCAATGCCAAATACTTTAAACCTACTTCTCATATTACATGTAGAACTATTTTCATTTATATTATTAGAGATTCAGAAGCAAGTATTTATAATAGGCGTTTAGGGTATAATTATAAACACCTATTTTCTAATCAAATTAAAATTTTGTAAACATACATTTGCTATGTAATGAGCAATTTTTGCATTTTAGCAATTAAATTAAATATTTTACTGTTGTCCTCTCGAATCTTAACTTTCTGGCAAAGGAAAGTATACCAATATCATTATTGGAAAAGCATACCAGGAACTGTAAGATAGATAAATCTAGAAGCCCCTATGGAAAAAGAGAAGTACTTTTGTAGCTCCTGTGAAAGCTATACCATAGTCATAGCTCTCTAAATCTAATAAGGGTATGGACAGTTCCTGGGTATGCTAGAAGGGGATTGGTTGCTACATCTTTCCATTACCTATGGCTCCAACTATGCTAGTTATTCTTACATCACTATTTTTAGTAGTTAACTATTTTTTACGCTTGTGCAACCAACTGTATTTGCCGTTGTATTTCATTAGTAATACCACAAGCAATTGTGAGTTATACTCTTGAACACATGCTCATAGAAAATCTCAATATCAAGCTAACAATGAATATTTAGTAGTTATAAACTAGCATACATATTAATAATCTGTAAGAATATCCTATATGGATTGATTAAATGAAAAAATAACACAGAATGTGTATTGCATCCAATTCCCTTTAATAAAAGAAGTTAATATATGTAACATAAAATCAGTAATTTACTTTACTTGAAATATCTAAAATTCTTATATTAGGTCAAACCCATTAACCCATGTGTTGCTACTGGTTTTTCAAAATTATGAAAACAGGATTAAATTTTTAAAAAACTTTTTAATATTATTTAATATTTTCCATTCTGCAAGGAAAATTTTGGAAAGAAGTCAATATTTACATTGTTACCAAAGGAAGGGAATGATTTTATCTTCCACTAAGAATTATAAACCAATTTTTCATGAACAATGATTGTTTTAGTGTTTTCAGCAATTTTTGTGGACAAACTAAACAAGTGCTTACTCAATATGGATTTCTACCTAAAAGATAATTAAAAAACAATGTGACAACTGTACTGGATGTAACAGAATGGCCAAACAATGTAATGAAATCAAGCTGCATTAATTTTCTTAACATAGAGAAAGTTTTAGATAATCACCTGACAGGACTGTTGTTGTGGGAAGAGGAGGAGGAGGAGGAAAGTGTGTTGGATATTTCCACCACCTTGAATTATTTGTAAAAATAATAAAGGTAGGCTACAAATAAAGGTAAAGGTTCCCCTCGCACATACATACTAGTCACTTCCGGCTCTAAGGGGCGGTGCTCATCTCCATCACAAAACTGAAGAGAAAGCGCTTTCTGAAGATGTCTCGATGGTCATTTGGCTGGCATGACTAAACACCGAAGGTGCACGGAATGCTGTTACCTTCCCACCAAAGTGGTCCTTATTTTTCTACTTGCATTTTTACATGCTTTCAAACTGCTAGGTTGGCAGAAGCTGAGACAAGTAATGGAACTCACTCCACTTTGCAGTGCTAGGCATTAGAACCGCCAAATTGTCAACCTTTCTGATCGACAAGCTCAGTATCTTAGCCACTGAGCCATTACGTCCCTTTTAGGATACAAGTAGATTAAATAAAATTAATGGTGGTTTGACTAAATCATGTGATATCCAGAAGGAAATAAGGTTGTCCACTGTCCCCTTTGTTGTTTATTTTGCTTCTTAAACAGAGATACTAGACGAGAAGATAATGGGCCTAAATATTAAAAAAATTAGATCTTTGACTTCAGTTTTTGCTGATAATTTGGTTTTGATTTTCCAAAACCCTCTGAAAGGGATTGAGTTTTTGATGAAAACATTGAAAGATTTTAGTGCACTAGCAGATTTTATGATTAATAAACAAAAAAAAGCTGTTGGTAAAAATATGACAAAACATAATCAAGGCAATCTGATGAAAAAAATCAGTTTTAAAAATGTTAATTACATGTCATTGCAAAATAATATTAAAATATAGAATGAAGTTAAAAAAGATTGGTTGAAATGGGAAAGACTTAACTGTCATTGTTGGGAAGAAATTCTGTGATTAAGATGAATGTTTTACCTAGAATGTTATTTTTATTCCAGACAATACCTACACTGATGACTGATGTAATATTTAAGCAACAGCAAAAAAAAAAAATCCAAAATTGTTTGGCAAGGCAAGAAACTGAGAACTATGGCAAATACAAACTGCTGCAGGATGCTAAAGAAAGAGAGGAGTTAGAAGATCAGATTTTGAAATTGTATTTTGCAGCTTGCTGTTTAATATGGGTGAAAGAGTGGGTTATTTTAAGAATTAGACACCTATTGGAACTGAAAGAACATGACTTAAGACCTTTTGGCACAACTACTAGGATATGATCAAGTTAAAAGTTAATATAGAATTTATAATGTAGATTTATCATTTTATTAGGCATACACTGAAAATTTTGAATTGGCATAAATCAGAAGTATCTCTCCTAAAATTCCTTCATAGTTGTACTCTAAAAACCTTTTATTAGAAAGGAAATTACACTTAAAAGAAATGGTTAACTTAACACTGATCTGCAAAAATTTTTCCAAGGAGTATTTAAATGAAAACCTGGAGCTGAAAGACTTTAAATGCCTTTGGAAATTGGCAAGACTTATGAACTTGAAAATACTAAGACTGATTTTAACGTTGAATTGTATACAAATTGTGGTATTATTGCTAAAATGTAGTAACTTTTATTGAAAATTGAAACAGGATAAGCAAGTGAAATTCTGTATAATAAAATGGGCAAAAATGGATATAACATACAGTTGGGCCAATGGGAAAATATGAGGAAGGAAGGGTTTAAATTTACATTATATAATAATCCTGATTTTTTTAAAATGATGTATTCCTGATATATGACACTGGAAAATTTGTGGAATATATACAAGGGAATTTCAAATATTTGTTTGAAATGAGATCAAACTGAGAGTACATTTTTTCAGCTTTGGTGGACAAGCAAGAAAGCTGGAAAATACCAAGACTGAGCATGTATTAAGAAGATTTTAAAAATGAAGGCATAATTTAGTTTTAATTTTTATTTGGGGTTTGGTGGATAAGCAAATGGAAACATTTTGTGGAAACTTACTTTATATATGATAAACTGCAGTGAGACTTTTGTATGCACGAAGATGGAACTTTTACAAATACCTATGGAGTATACAGAAAGTATGAAGAATGTATAGTGAAACTGATGGAATTTACACAGATGGCAAAGTTGACAGTTTTAAGTAAAGAATATACTAATTTTATTTCTAGTTGGAAATCACTTTTGGATTTTTTTTTGTGTGACTGAAAAAATTGTTGATTTGGGGATTTGATGATTAGAATTATACAGGATTAAAGAAATAATATAGGCAAATGCTAAACTTATAATAACAGCTTTTTTCATTCATAATTGCAACAAAAAAGGCAGAAACCATTATAGTTTGCTTTAATTTTTTATAATTTAAACCTGTTTTATAATTTTTTTATATTCACATATTTTGTGAGCCACTCAAAGCTAACATGCTGCTTTGGCACAGAATTCAATATGCTTTCTCCAAAGCATTTAACATGAGCTCAGTGAAACGTATTACATATGTGTATGGCACATAGGTAAAACTTGTATTCGCCTTTGATGAGCATATATGTGTATGTTTAATATACATTAAACATGGTGGTTAAAATTAAAGAGAATGAAAAGAAGGGAAGTATCACTACCATGCTAAACATTCTCTGTGGTATTGGAGTTACAAGGGCAAAGATATTTGTGGAACTGATTTTTTTATATATTTACCATTGATAACTGCTGAAGGAATTGAATCTGGCCAGAGCAAATGTTCTGTCTGCAGTGTTTGTTATCTGTGATTAAACAATAATTGGTTTGGTGGCAGAAGAGTTTCCACAACTTATATACCCTTGGTGCTAAAACTAATGTCATATTATCATCCTATATCAAGGAAGCTCTCCTTCAATGATCTTTTTACTTGGTTATATCCCATCTTTTATACTGGCTCATTACAAAAGCCATAGGTTTCTAGATAGATTGGAAGTTATCTTTGTTAATGAGACATGTTAGGTCTGTTGGGTTAGAGTACTTTTAAGCCTGTAATTAAAAATGATCCAAATCCTAGCTTCTATATCCTATTCCTCATTCCAGTCTAAAAACTGAGTTAGACACAGATCTAGACTTGCATGACTAATCTTGGATTGTATCCTCTGGGCTGCAGTTAGTGTAAGACCTCACTGGAATCCCAAATAATAGTTATCCCATAACTATTTTGCCTCAAAAAGTTTCAGTGGAGTTCCAACTCCAATTACATATAATGACCAGCTTTGCAGAAATGAAAGGACAATACATTGTGGAATTCCTCTAGACAACCTGTAATATGTGAGTCCCTGCATTCCAGTAAGTGAAAAGTAATTTCTCAACAGTTAAAGCATTTGACTTGTTCAGTCATTGATATACCAATTATGCTTTTGAGGATTTTTGTTAAAGAATCAATTTTCCTTTTTCACAATATTGAGCAAAGGATCTTTGTATCCCTACCACAGATAATGACAGAATAACCATGTTGTCATCAATGGTGGGCTGTGACCGGTTTAACAACTAGTTCTGTGAGTGCGCACCTAACACGCTTGCATGCAGTGTTCAAAACATAGCAATTTAACGCTCAGCTGCTTACCTTCTAAGCTATCCCGGTAAGTAGAACAGCTGATGCACAGAAATCACAGCTGATGCACAGAAATGCACAGCTGATGCATACAAATTAGCTGAGCCAGAAAGAAAATATAGGACAGGATAGGCCGAGGGTAGGGCCAATTGATGGACGGTACCAGACGCGAGAACCGGTTCAAACCAGCAGCAACCCACCACTGGTTGTCATGCAGGAGAAATGAAGGATGTCTACCAGTTAATTTTAGTGGGTGAAAGTAGCCATTATTGGTGCTGTGTGAATTACAAAATAATGGGGCAACAATAGTCTAATCCTTGTGCTATTGAAATTGAGTTGGCTTGCTGCTCTTGGGAAACAAAACTTACCCTCAAGTTGATATTGCTGTAAAGTTTATAAATTAGGAGAAGCAGTCATTTATCTATGTTGTTAGATGGTTCTTCTTCCATCTACAAAAGCTGAACAAAAGATTCAAAGCTATATTTCTCTACTAGGTGTTACAAGATTATCATTTGGTAGATCTTGCTGGTCTGAAGACAACCCAGGATATTGCATGTTGACACTACTGAAATGTCTTCATGGTCTATCTTGCCAAGCTTCTACAAAGACTTCTCTTAACAATCCCATTACAGTTTCCTTTCATTGAAAGTATCAATGAATGAACCACAGATATTCAAAGCATTTATATGTTCTACCATTTGAGCTATGCTCAGAAACAAGAATGATCATCTAGCTTTATGCTAATTCTTCTAAAAACATTAATAAACATATAGTTCAAAAATATGAGTATATTCGCTCATGTTCATAAAAAATATAAAGTGCATGAACTGTATAGGAGAAATGTTTTTGATCCTATGCCAATTTCACATAATGAGTAAAATGTTCAGCTTTCAGAACTTTTTCTAAAGTCCTATCCATTTAAAACACATTATTTTCCCTAAACTGTAAACAATTCAAAGGCAAATCCTGTGATAATTCAGAAAACTAATGTACTACTATCTTGTCCTGCATATCCCTCCTCAACATTCAATTCACTTTCAATTCACAGAATGCTTTTCCTGCTTAGGGTTTGCATAGTTAAAACTTTGGTCCCTAAAGCCCCTATTCATTCAATTTTTGAATTTCAAAATAAAAAAAAATATGATGGAGGTTTCTGTAGAATTATTATTTTTAATGCAAAAGACTTATATAAGACTTATATACCCAAATCCATTTCCCACACCTAATTTATTCTGTTAAAAAGCATAATTAAAATGATCTATAACATCTGGAACTAATGAGGAATACAATCCTACCAGAAGAAGAAAAATGCTTGTTTTTAAGTTCCCTTTACCTTGCTCTGATTTGATATTGATATAATTTGATAGCTCTTCTTCTAATGGAGCCAATCAGAAAGTCACGTTATCATACAGGATTCCACACCCGAATTTACTGTACTAAGCATACAACAGACCGACCCACCCCCAAGGTTTACAAAGTTATGAGTCTTCCACGCCGTTTTATCGAACTGCAGCTGGAACTCCCTTCAAATCGAGCCATCTATCTGAACGCGAGTGCAATTTATCAAGTTCAAAATGCAAAAGAGCACCAAGCGTTGCAGTGGAAAACGCCCTGAACTCAGTCCATACACGACACATCGAAGGGTGTTGGTGCAAGGTATCGCCACTCTTTCACGGCCGTAGACACCCGCACGGACAAACCGCCCCGATCATGCGCTGCACACAGTACTGTATTGTACGCTCGTGTACTGAATGGAAGGAAGCAAGCCCCTTCGCCAGCCCCGATACAAAAACAAGCCGGCCACCACAAGCTCTGAAAAAGCAAGGCGCGTGGAGAGCTACCACCGGTCCACAAGCGGGGCATTTTCTGCAACTTGGGCCTCTCCTAGCCAACAGAGGAGGGCGGGGAAAAAGGCAACCGGGAAAGCCTCGGTGCATTGCCTGTGACACGGGCCATTCCCGCCTCATAGCAGGAGGGACGCCGCGACTCGCTGGCAGCCGAGCGTCCCGGGGCTGACGGACGCAAAAAGGAAAGGAAAGCTCCTGCCCAAAGCGCTTGGGCTCTCCCTCTCCCCTTCCACAGGCGGACCTCGAGCAGCCGCTGAGGGGGAGCAGCAACCAGAGGCGACTTCGGAAGGAAAGCCAGCGAACCGCAGCCTTTACCGCTCACTACAGCAAAGCCACCGGGAATTGGGGCGGGGAGGGGGGGGGGTGTCGTAAAGACAAGAGAAAAGCAAAATGGCGACTGCGGCGCTTCGTCCTATTCCCCCGAATCGAGCCTCCTTCTCGGCCCTCAAGAAGGGGTTGTGCGGGAGGGGGGAAAGGAATAGCTGGGGCCTCTTCGGGCTGCTCCCTTCCCCCATCCGCAGGCTCTTGAGCGCGGGAAGGATCTGGCAGAGAAGGCACACGGTTTCCCTCCCGGCCTTCTCGCCCTCGGCTCTCCAAGTCCTCCACCGGCCTTTCTATTCCCGTACCTTTGAATTTTAGGTCGGTGGGCGGATCGAGCACCAGAATCTGCTCGTGCTTCGCCAGGACTCCGGCGGCCGCCATCGCTGCTCACACGTTCGCTGACTCCAGGAGGAAGGAGAGGGCGGGGGGAGGGAGGGAGGACGTTCCGCCGGGGCAGGAGGAGGAGGAGGAGGAGGGGGGGGGGGAGCCTTCCGAGGAGGACTTGCGGCGGCAAGGCTCGGAGCGGACCCCTCCTCGTAGCCCCGAAAAGCACGCGGGCGCAGAAGCGCGCGGGGTCAGCCGCTGCTTTTGCGTTGCTGTCCTCACCCTCCCCCCCCCCACCCCCGTCTCCCTTCGCTGCCCCTGGAGCAACTGACTCACTGGCTCCCCAGCGCACTGCGATCAACGCCAACTCTGGCGCGGGCACGAGGACAGCGGCCGAGGAGTTCGAGCACCCGCGCGCCAAGCCGTGCGGGGAACCGCGCGGGCGCGAGCCCAGACAGAACACCGCCTCCGCGCGCTCCCCTTTCCACCACCCCTCCCCCCTTCCTCTCTCCCGGCTCTCGTTGGTTGACAGTTGGGCTTGTTGGGGATCGCCGCCGCTCCGGGAATTGTCACGCGCGAGGGGAACGTGAAGCCCAAAGGCAAAGACTCAGTCGGGAGGGTTTTTTCTGCAGAGGGGGGCAGGCGCCTGATGACTCCGCTAACCCGAAAGGAGAAAATTGACTCAAGGACGTTCGGCGTCGGAAGCTTCAACGTCGCCGAAAGAAAGCGGCGGGATTGCGGAAACTCCACGCGTACCCGAATTTCGTTCAGGTGCATGCTGGGAATTGTAGTCTTCAAGGAAACGGGGAAAGAGGAGTGACGTTGCGCGCCCTTCGTTACCTGAGAGGAATTCGGCTCTCGACTTTGGAGAGTGCTGGTCGGCTCCACTTCTCCGGCACGGCTCAAAGGGGCAGAGCCTGAACCAGGGCTGCACAAATCCAGACGACTTTTAGGTGTCGCCAAGGAAATATGAACTGCTTCTTTTGTGCCCTCGAGTTGTTTTCGACTCCTATAGCGACCACGTAGAAATCGTGGTAGCCTGAGTGCTCGTTGGTGATTAGCTTCTCAATGAAACGAAAATCAAATCTCCCTTCATGTCACACTGACATAATGCAGAGGAATCTTTGTTAACTTTAATCAAGATTTTTTAAAAGGGCATTTTTCCCACGCTAAAAGAATAATGTGCGTTTGTCTTAGAGGAAAAATTCGGATGATGAAGGCTGCATATACCTGGGCTAACACACTGTGAAGGCTAGTCGTCTCGATGCCTGCAGCCCCTGTAGCGTTGCCTCTGTTTAATACTTAACATCATTAACATCAGTTCACAACTGACCAACTTGTTTGCTCTGCAGAATTGGTGCTCTCTGCTTACTTTATACAACACTTACATAAATGAATATTAAGAGCAAAAGGTGCACCCCCCCAAAAAAAAAGACCTGCCTTACTCCATCCTTTCCAGAATAAGGTTCACTACAAAGAGTGCTAAGCCAGTTTGATTATGATACATTAAACAAACCAGAATTGGTTGGCTTTACATATTATATCAAAGCAATTGTAAACAAATTAAATTACAGCATTACAATAGTCTACCTTCAGTGCTGCCTAGACTAGACTAGATTAGAATTTTTTATTGACTAAGTGTCATTGTAACACACAAGGAATTTTGTCTTCGGTGCATATGCTCTCAGTGTACATAAAAAGAAAAAAATACATTCATCAGGAATTGTAAGATACAACACTTAGTAATAGTCATAGGATACTGAATAATCAAATCACACTAGGAAACTAAATAAAAAATGTAAATCGTAAAGATACAAGCAACAAGGTTATAGTCATAAGTGGCAGGAGATAGGTAATAGGAAGGATGAGAAGAATAATAGTAATACAGTCTTGCTAAGTCGTTTGACAGTTGTAGGAATTAGTGATTTAGCAGAGTGATGTCATTTTTTAAAGTACTGCTGCGTCATATTACAAAAGTGATGCTTAATGGCCAAAGGAATATCACATACTATTTATCTTATGATCAAGGGCTTACATTTGTCTGGGAGTAGGCCACACTGAGGTGATAGTGTGATTAATTTTAAATTAAGATTCCAACTGTCAAAAGGGAAAGTCCAATATTTATAATGAAGAAGGAAATGCATAGTAAAATATTGGGCCGCATGTATAACTGACCACCAATGATTGAACCCTTTCAATTTAGCAGCCAATTTTAAAAAACATGACATGAGCCGGCATCTGTCTCTGGACAAGTGTATAGATTCATACAATTGACATGTAAACTGCAAAAGGATCTGACCTAACATTGATCAGATAGGAAGCTGAAGATACCCAATAATTTACTGTCTTCAGATCACTCTTTCCAAAGTATAAATTAAAAATGAGGAAATGAATTACACAAAATAATGACTTCTGGGAAGGAAAATATATTTTACAAAATGTTATCAAATCATATGCAGTCTAATGTCAAGCAGACATTTTCATTCCAATAATAGGCAGCATTTGCAAAAATTACCAAACTGAATTGCACACTCTTTAATAAATGTACTTCACAGTAATGTCAAGCTCTTGGAAGTTGACTCAGACCAAAAAGCAATCCTTTTCACAGCCACAAATCAGACAGGATCTTCCTATGAAGACTTACTGAAAAGAAAGGCTTTCAGCACTGGAATTATGTCTCATTTAGGAGTGATTTCTGTAAGACAATGCCTTTTTCATAATTTCTAATGGACTTACTGTGAACTGTCAAGGATGCAAATCTTGTTACTGATAAGGCTGCAAGTACGAGGGCTATCCACAAAATAGATTACGTTTTTGTCTGTAGCAAGAAGGGGCGGAGCTAGCATGGCCATCTTTGGTCTGTGTGTCCGCTGCTTAGCCTACATCTAGTCATGCTAGTGGGAGGTTCGTATCGCTGCCCCTTATTTCACAGCAAACGTTTGAAATGTGTGCTGCAATTGAAAATCCCGCGAGTTGTGAGGTGCAATCAGTGATAAGGTTTTTGTTGGCAAAAAACCATAAACTGATTGAAATTTTTCGGCAACTGTGTAGGGACAACTGTGTTCGGCAAGTGTGCAGGGACAACATCATCACTGAAGGTGGAGTGCGCCAATGGTGCATTCGTTTAAAAATGGACGAACTAACGTTCATGATGAACAGTGGAGTGGACGTCCAAGCATTGTGACTGATGAACTGGTCGTGAAAGTCGATGACAAGATTCGTGAAAACCGCCGTTTCACAGTAACAGAACTTTCGCTTAGTTTTCCACAAATTTCACGCAGTTTGTTGCATGAAATTGTGACACAAAAGCTAGGCTACCACAAACTTTATGCAAGATGGGTGCCAAAAATCCTGACAGAAAACCATAAGAGTCAGCGTATGGCTGCATCATTGACATTTCTGTAGTCTTACAACAAAGATGGAGATTCATTTCTTGATCGAATCATAACAGGAGATGAGACTTGGGTCAAGCATGTGAACAATGAGACCAAATTGCAGTCTATGGAGTGGGGGCATACAAATTCCCCCAAAAAACCAAGAAAATGTTTGCAAACGTTCTCTGCAAGGAAGATTATGGTGACTGTTTTTTGGGATAGGCAAGGTGTGCTTCTTATCGATTTTCTGGAACATGGTGCAACAATAAACTCTGTGAGGTATTGTGAAACGTTGCAAAAACTAAGAAAAGCAATTCAGAACAAGCGTAGAGGAAAGTTAAGCTCAAAAATTTTGTTTTTGCATGACAATGCTTGACCACACACAGCAAATTGCACTCGAGAAGTCCTGAATGCTTTCAAGTGGGAGATTTTTCCTCATCCGCCCTACAGCCCCGACCTTGCACCAAGCGACTACCACTTGTTTCCGAGGATGAAGTCCTGGCTTGGAACACAGCGCTTTGACGATGACACGGAACTGCAGGCAGGTGTGACTGACTGGCTCAAATTTCAGGTGGCTGAATTTTATGACAAAGGAATTACAAAGCTTGTTCACTGCTATAAGTGCCTCAATTTGTTCGATGAATATGTTGAAAAGTAGTATTTAAGTGTCACTTTCAAGTGTATATAATAAAATTTTTTCCTACACTGTTTTTTTTCTGTCACAAAAAACGTAAAACGTAATCTATTTTGTGGATAGCCCTCATATCTATTAACCAAACTGTCTCCTGAATCCTTTTCAACATAAGAGTCATCCCAGATCCCATCCCAGTCATATATTGTTTGAAGTAATCTTTAGGACTTGCATTCAGTCATGGTTAATCTAATGTTTATTTCAGAAGCAATATATAGTTCTCAACTTACAGCCACAACTGAACCCCAAATTTCTGTTGTTAAGTGAGACCTTTAAGTGAGTTTTGCCCCATTTTATGACCTTTCTTGCTATAGTTGTTAAGTGAATCATTGCAGTTGACATGTCAGTGAATCTTTGCTTGAGAGAAGGTCACAAAAGGTTATTACATGACCTTGGGCGCACAGCAACAGTCATAAATACGAACCAGTTGCCAAGCATCTGAATTTGACCACATGATCATGGGGATGCTGCAAAGATTATAAGTGTGAAAAATGGTCATAAGTCACATTTTTCAGTGCCATGGTAACTTTGAATGGTCACTAAATGACCGATTATAAGTCAAGGACTACCTGTACTGTCAAATGAATGCTACCTGTTTATAGATCATCTTGTAGAGGACTCTCTTCTGAATGTATAGACATATGATTAGGAACATCCCAAGTTTTTTATATTCCTTGGTTAAAAATTTGATGGTATCTTGGGTTCAGGGAAACTTAAATTAGGTATCACTGAGAGCAGTCACATAGAAGAAATGCATTTGTGAATACATAATACAGAATAAACCAACATTTATTGTGGAAAATGCACTTCTGTTCCTTATTTGCTTCTGCCATGAGAGTAATCAAGCATTAATGAATGTAGCATAAAAACAGTCTTGCCATTTTGAATTATAGTTCTTAAAAGGACAGCTCCTCAATGGTGGAAGAAATATGATTTGGGTAAGCTAGACATTATTTTAGCACAGAGTGATGTGTAAACTTAACTTCCTCTCTATGTTTAACATTATTCCAAACTTTTGCACAAATAAGGAATTTTGATTTAGAGAACAACTTTAGCATCATTTATTTATTTGGAAAATTTGGAAAAATTATATTTGGAGGCTTCAAAACCATATCTTGTATCATAATTTAAGTAAATGTGAAAGATGAGTTGTGAATGGCAATTATCTAAATTCATTTTTCTCTCAGTGAAACCAAGAAGTCAAAAACCCATTCAGGATTACATTCAAGAATAATACACATGCTAACCTGAGCTCATGAAAAAAAATGTGATAGAAAAACCCAACAAATACATTTTTAATTAATTAGCATGGATTTATTCTATATTGAATTTATTATGAATAAATTGCATAATTGCATGCAAGCTCCTCTGTGACATATCATCGAATCATAGTGCTGGATGTGTCCTCTGAGGCCTTCTGCAATGGGATTCAGATTTTTTTACTACCAGTTCTGTGGATGTGGCTTGTGGGCGTGGCAGAAGGATACTGTAAAATCTCCAGTCGGAGGCGGGATTTGCCGGTTCTCCAAACTACTCAAAATTTCCACTACCAGTTCTCCAGAACTGGTGAGAACCTGCTTAATACCACTTCAGCTTCTGCTCCAGCTCAATGCAGGAATTGCTAAAGCATTTTACACAGATGCTTATCAAGCCTTCAAAGACCTCCAGTAAAGGGGAACACATCACTTCATGAGGCAATGTATTCAATTGTTTGATAGCTCTTATCCTTTAGAAATTCTGGCTAGTATCTAATCTGAATCTACTTCCCTGTGGTTTCAATCTACTGGTTCTGCTCTGATCTTTGAGGCAATAGAAATCTGTCCATTCCCTCCTCTATGTGTCAATTCTTTAGATCCGGAAGAATGCTGTTATTTTTCCCATTACTTCTCTCTTTGCTGGATAAGCATATACATTCTTTTAACCATGCTGAGTAGAGACTCATTTCCATGCCCTCACCTTTTTCTTGTATCTGTCATTTTTTTATTGTCCTTTTTAGACTGCAATGCTGGAACTGCATACAATATTCTAAGCGGGACCTAACCAGGGGTGGGGTTCAAAATTTTTAACTGGTTCTGTGGACATGGCTTAATTGGTGGGTGTGGCTTGGAGGTCATGTTATTAGCTGGGTGTGGCCAACTCAGTATCACTCACATTGAGGCATGCATCTCCTCGCCTGGCTTCTCATGACTGTGGGGATGCTGCAACAGTCATAAGTGTGAAAAATGGTCATAAGTCACTTTTTTCAGTGCCATTGTAACTTCGAATGGTCACTCCACAAAAGCAAAGTATACCAGCAAAGGAGGGGAAAAAAACTCCAGAGACGTTCCTGAGATAGGAAGTCTAGTCCTGCCACGAATGTAATAAGGGTTAACGAAGAGGCAGTTTCTGTAAGCAACACCAGAATGTTTCCTTCCTGCCTTCCTTACAGGATTAGGCCAGTAATTTCTTCTAACAACCAGTTCTCCGAACTGCTCAGAATGTTAACAACCGGTTCTAGCAAATAGGTGCGAACTGGTAGAATCCCACCCCTGGACCTAACTCTGCAACTGGAGGAGCAGTGGGGAAAAGATTTGGAAATACAGAATTTTCTTAAAATTGCCCCAAGTTAAGAGGCTATGCAATCCTGAACTAGATGGTAGAAGAGATAAGAGGTTCAGGGTACCACACACCCCCGAATCCCATAGGAAATATCTAGCAGGTTAAAAGGATATAGCTTTAATTTGGCAAGATAAGCCAAAGTTGGGTTTGGCTTATCTGTGGATAGGTTTATCCTAGACCTAGAGCATATATTGTACAATAATATGTTTTTAAAAGTATCATATTTCCTATATATACAGTACTTAAATCATCCAAATAAAGACCTATGAGGCTTTAGCTAAAATACTATGAAAAGTATGCGTCAGCTTATTTATAGGTGGTAATTTTTATTGTGTTAGTTAAAATTTTGAAGGTCAGTTTATCTGTAGATGGAGTTATAAGAGCCTATGTGATAACATTTGTCTTTTTAGGTGAATCATACTTGGCTCCCACTGAGCTTTTGAAACAACCAAACAAAAGCTCCCATAGAGCTTTTGAAACAGATCTTTTCACATACATGACTACTGTTGAGGTATTCCCCGTTAAGGAGAATGAGTGCACTCAAGAAAAAGTAGTGCGAGTGGTGAGGAATAACACACGACCAGCATACAGATACACTGAATTGTAAAATGTAGGTTTTACTTCCAGGAAACAGGTAAACAAAGTCCAACAAACAGTCCAAATCATACATGGCTATAGCAGGTAGTATTCAATACATTCAGTCTAGGGATAATCTAACAACAAAGTCCAGTATCAGAAACAAAGTTCAGTAAACAGAGTTTGCGAACAGTTGCAAGACTCAACAGCACTTCAAGCAGAATGATCAGGCAAAAGGCAACAGGAAATGCAAGGAGAGAGAAACCAAGTTTCTTATGGTCTTTGGAGGAACCTCAGATAATCAGAGTTACAGCATTCTCTTAAAAATACAACAGTTTTAAATAACTATCCTGGTTTATTTATTGCCAACCCAACTGTTCGGTGACTATCATTCCTAACAACTACCAAGCCAGATTTCCTCTATTCTACATATTTGCCTTTTTTTCTTTTTCACATGGAGGATTTCATATTTCTCCCTATTAAATCTCATTGTGTTATTTTTGACCTAGTCCTCAAATGTCTCTAGATCTTTCTGATTCTTTTTTTTCCTGGAGTGTTACCATTCCCTTAGTTTTGTGTCATCTGCAAATTTTATAACCAATCCTTTTTTTGACACCTTGATAATCTTTCAGGAGTCATTATTATAAGCAGTTTCATAATCATCCTTATTCTTTAAGTATCCCAGGCTGTAATTAATCTGGTCCTTTCTCCTTGCAACAGACCCACAGCTTCTTTGCCTCTCTTTTATTTCTGTTCCCAAATTATATTTTTCTTGTTTTAAGTATTTCTCCCAATATTTACCTTATTTTAAACTTTGGTCTTTCTGACACAATCCTTTCAGTTTCCTGCCAGTTTTATATTAAAAAAAAAATCAGAAGCTAGTCATGAAATATTTATTTCCTTTCAGCTGGCTTGTATAGTTTCATGCTGTAGTTGGAATTTCTGAGTCTTCTGTTGAATTATTTATAGGCCACTATGACAGTGATACTAATGAGAAATTTCTACATTGCAGCTTGTAACTGATACACTCTACATACATTAATATGTTTTTATGTCCTTCCTTTTTTCAGTTCTTGTACTCTTCTTTTTATTATTTGTTAACCCTACTAAAATAGCTTTTAAGAATATAAGCATTTGAAAAGGCAAACACTGCTGCATAGCGTTGCTTTCAGCAACCAGGTCGTCCCTGTGGTACAGTATGTTCAAAGCATTATAAGAAGAAACATTGTGCCAAAGATTATTTGGCCCCAATACAGCTATCTATCTCAATACTTGAAGCTTAGCCACAATTACATAAACACGCCTGGGTGAACTGGTGGATCTATGTAATACTTTAGAGGATTTATTTCAGAAGCCTGATGATCTCAGCCCTTTACAGAATGAGCACAAAAATGGTTTCTCTAGATATATTGCCATGAGCCCTAACGAGTCCTAGTAAGTTCTAATTTATTTTCAAGCGATAATATAAAATCAAGGCTTCGAATTGCTTGGAGATCCTTCAGCAGATTGGGTAATCATCTGGCAGAAAGTCTTCAGCTGCATTATGCACTGCAATTTCTGCAGTGAGCAGGAAGTTGGGATCTCTAAGAACCCTTCCAGCTCCATTTCAGCTCCATTATTCAGGCCTTCCAAGAAAAATATATTGTCATTAACCATTAGTATGACATTTTAGCTATTTTACTTTTGAATATTGCAGCAAAACAAAAATATAATTTGTCTATACAGCATTGCCATTTTAATCGGTTATATGAAATTAGCCTTATCCTTTTACAGAGGTAACCTTATAAAATCCATGAGTCAATTTCTTGGGATGGATGCTATTTGTATGTAGGATGTGGAGAAATATGTGGAGAACCTTCTTAAGACTCATCAACTTCCATCCATTTTCTTCTCCAAATAGAAGCTTTCAGACAGAAGATGCCATTACATGTTGTTTATTGACTTTCTGTAGCCAACTGGTTGGACATTATGGAATAAAAATGCTGGATGAGGCCTTTCATTGACCCAGAACACTTACTTATCTTTTAAGGATTTTATACTCCACTTCATATATATTATTGTTTTGGGCAAAATGGTAGAAGCATGAACTTTTTATGGTCTTCAGGAAATTATTTATTACATGCGTTTTTATGCTACCCAGAACCCTAGACTCTGAGTGAATTAAAAACTAATTATGAAATCCCATAATAAACCTCTACTATGCCAACACAACAACTTGGCAAATTATAATATCAATATTGTAAAACAACCAAATCAACCCTCAAAAGATATAATAAAAACATATGGCCCAATATTAATGTAAAATTAACACTACAAGAAACAAGAATTCCCCAATCAGATCAATCAGTCCAAAAAACTTCCCCATGTCTGCTTGAATAAAAATGTCTTGGCTGTCCCATGAAAGATGGGTAGAAATTCAGGCAAACTTTCAGTGGCAAGGTTTTTCACAACTTTGATGGCATCACAAAGTAGGACTTTTGGAGCCCAGATATCCATATTATTTCAACTGAATTCGAAGCATTCCCTTCAGGAAATGTACATGGAAAGAGCAGAAATACTTTGAAAATAGTTCCTCAAATACTGGGAACCAAGCCATCATTTTATAGTGCAAAACCAGCATTGTATTTGAAAATTTATTGTTAATAGCGGCATTACAAAACAATTACATTACAGAAGTGGCTCTTACCCAGTCCAATCATATTTTGTACCAACTGCTGTTTCTGGATTGTCACCAAAGACTAAGAGCATATTAATATTTCTGAAGTGATGAGTCACTACTGTTAGAGTCTGTCCTGGCCATAATCTCCATCTGTTGTTTTAGCAGTTGTAAAGTGCAACAGAACCATCCAATTGTGGACTAGCTCCTTCAGAGAAAGTATTACCTCTATTTAGCATAATGATTAGATCTAGATTAATTATCTGTTTCATTCCGACTTTTTTAAAAAAAGAACAGCTCAATTTGCTGGGATTCAATCTGAGCTTCTTTTGTGTTATTGAGGACCAATAGACTCCAGATCAAGATTTACATGGCACCTCTGGCCTGGTTTGGGATGGAAATACGCAGATGTTAAATAGCACAGAACAGAGGGGCAAGCCTTGTAATACTTATTAGTGCAATCATGGGTTCAATTATTCCTTCTCTGCTATTAAAACCCACTGCCTCCCGGTTTTCAAATTCTGTAGTCTACAAAGATTCTACGCTTGATTGCATCAAAGATGTCTAACAGGATAAGAGGGATATCTTGTCTGTACCATCCAATCCTAACAAAAATAATCAACCTGATGGTAACCAATGCCATTTGATAATAATTGAAAGAAATCCAGATTATCTGTTTCATTATGACTCTCTAATTGAAATCTCACTATCTTCTCCAGAATCTTCAGCAAAATAAGGAAAGTTGAAAAAATGTTGTCTAATGCAGCCAGATTTAGAGATGATCTCTTGGGGAACAGGTAAATTATTTCAAAGCTGACAACACAATCCAGGAAGCATATGACCTAGAACCCAACTACACTTTCAGATTTTTCAAGATCATCTAAGACAGAGATGGCTAACTTTACCGTTGATGCGTGCCGAAAGTGTGTGCATGCATGCGCACAAATGCATGCCTCCACCCATAATGAAATGCGCCGATGACCCGGCGCACCGCTGTGCATGCACACGTGGGAGAAGCATGGGCCCTACCCCCCGCGCATGCTTGGCAGATACCCGACAATCAGCTGGCTGGCAGGAGGCGTGCGTGCATGCACAGTAAACCTGATCCAGAGCAACGTGCCATAGGTTCGCCATCACGGATCTAAGATGACTTCACAGGTAGTGAAGTCAATTATCTTAGCTTATTCAAGTAGTGTCTAATATATTATAATGAATTGGTTATTTTATTCATGAAGAATCTTGCAAGAACTGCTCTTCAGTTACACTTAATTTCTGTCTACTATGAAAGACCGCATCACAGAAATTACAAACATTTATTAGTATTGCTTACTAGAGGTAAATTAAAACATTGTTATAAGCTCAAATCTTGTTGGCAATTGTACAATTATTATATGGAGCAAATAATATTGATAGAGCAAACAATATTAATAGATTATAACATTCCATACATTAATGGGTCCAGCCCATTCAATCAACATTTGATATAAACAATTAAAATAGTACAATGCATTATTTTTGTTTAGGTTTAAACAAATCTGATTTTTTAAAAGAAAAATGTGTACTGTATAGAGCATATAGATAAGCAAAGTGCCCTGTGCACTGAAATATTGCTACAATCGGCTATACTATATGAAAGACTCTGATTAAATAGTGTTGACTTGGATAAGAATAAAAATAATCTGTGAATACTTAACAGAAAAAAATAATTTGATTCTCTTGCTTGAGTAACATAATTCTGACATTTCTTTAAAGATAAATTTTCATGCCATTTTATACTATCTAGCACACAAGCAGGTATGCTACTTTATTAATAGAGAAAGTAGGAATCAAACCTACTGGAAGTGCAACTTTTATTTCATTTTACCAATTCTTCTCACTCCAAAAAGACCCTTTATGAATCTTTTTGAAAGCTGAAGAGGTAGGTTACAGGAGACACACATAAAGGTCTTATTTTCTCTACCTTCATTATTGTTTTGGAGGTAAGAATTGATTCAAGAAAATTCTTTTACAGAAAACTTTTCAGTGGAACATCATAAAGTCAATCCCAAGCATTGAACCTGAATAGTAGGGATTCACCCTACACATATTACTCCAATTCTGATACCTTCAGAGAGTTTTCATTGTCAAAAACTTTCTTTTGAATCTAATGGGGGAGCCCTCAGAAATTGTTGGCCGAAAAATATTTGTTTGTGGTCCCATGCCTTTTTTTTTAGCTTTGCTCACACAATCCTCGTGATTAGCTGAAACATAATTTACTAAATTAACCCATTTCCTTAGTTCATATTTTCAATTATAAATAAATTACATTTCCACAACATATTTTGGCCTAGCATGTTAAGCAAATCCAGGTGTAATCTAAAATTCAGGATTGTTTTGTGATGAGAATTTTTCTCCCAGTTAAGAGAGATACGAAACATGTTCATTTCCCACTCAACTAAGAAGATTTGGATTTATTTTTACAGCAGGATTTGTTTTGCTTCACCTGAACTACAATACTAAATGCAAAACTAGAAATCAAATGAATATAACCTGCCAACTTCATACATAAAAGTTAAAATGGAAAGAAAACAAAGCTTTCCACCAATATTTTACAATGGCAATTTCAGAAGCTCTGCAATTGAATGAATATATACTTGGGAAAATATCACATGGCATTGATTGGGTCTACTACTACATAAATAGACATAATATTGCCTCATTTTTTGTTATTTATTCATTGAATTGCACAGCTCCTTAAGTTGCCACTGTAAAATAATGATACTAGGCTTTGTTTTCTTTCCATTTTAACTTTTATATATGAATTTGATTCTCAAATATTTTCTTACTTTTCTTATAAGTCACTGTGCTGCGTACAGAAGTAAATTCTTGGTTGAACCTTTGCAAAGCCCTAAAAGATTTAATATACTATTTTTCTAATACTCTTCCACTAAAAATTATACTGTTTATTCTTATGTCAATCTTCTTAGCAAAATTGGATATAACTTTTGGCAGAAAATTTCAACCCCAAAAGTTATTCACTAATTATTCTCAAAAAAAGATAATCACAACTTTTTTAGGCTATATTAGGTAATTATTCTAATTTGACTGTTTTTACTGTCAGAATAGGGGTTTAGCTAAAGGTCTGTATTGTATAATAGAAGAATGAGCATCAAATCTTCTTCACAGAACATCTATTCTACTCTATTCGTTCAAAATGAGTTTTCAAGGACCTTTTTTTCTGTAGCAGCCTTGAAACATATTATGTTGAAAAATATGATTCAACATGAACATCCTACAGATTTCAAAAATTAGTGTCCTCTCTTATTTCTACTTAGAAATATTTTGTGCCTCCACAACTTCTACAAAATAACATCTAAATATGCAATTCTGTAATAACAAGCAACATAACTATGCTGTTTCAAGCAAGTAGTCAGACTAAATAGTTATTGATATTCCTTCTATGATTCTACCCTGTATAGATATGCTGAACTAATTATGTACTATCTATACAGAACTAATGTACTATCAAGTCAGGGTTGACTCTTAAAAGTCTTTCACTGTATAAGTTTAAGGACATGAAAAAATCTATAGAATTTCAACTTCCTTGGACTAGTTTTCAACTTCCTTGGACTCCACCTTGCATCTGTATTGTTACTAAGTAAGAAACAGACAGATCAAAGATATAGATGCAAATAACTGCATTAAAGGCCACCATATTAAACTAAAGAACAAGAAAAAATACAAGTATAGAACTTATGTATTCGGACTGTCAGATTGGTGTTAAATTATTTCAAATTTAAATGAATTCAACAGAAAATGTATCCTGGTCTTTTTTGGCTTTTGATGAAATGTCTGTTTACCTTTAACATTCTGCAATATTTAGTATACCCAAAACCACTGCTGCTGTTTAACTTAAAGTGTTGATTTTGCTTTTCCAATATAGAAGTAACAGTTTAACATTTATTAGAATTGTTATTGTCATTAGGTTTTATCTGCATGGGATGCAGAAGTGTAAGTATGTCATTTATACTTTTAAAAATAATTCTAAAAATAGTAGAAGCCAAATCCAGTAAAATAAAATGTTCTTCATTTGATTACAATACTGTGCATTATAATTCTGTAAAATTATACACAATGAGAAAACATACTGAAAGAAACAAAAAAGATTTGTAAAAAAAATTGTTATTCCTTCTTTAGAATAGTCAACAGTTTAAACAGATTCTTCCAAATAATTTGAGTCATTGTTTCAACCAATTTACTGCCTAAACGAATTGTCTGCATAATTCTGCAGAATTCATTAGAAAGATATTTTTCTCCTACTAATCCCATCAATAAAGAATACTGATACTACTGTTTTTATAGAGTGCACCATGTTGTTGGCTTTCTGAAGTCTGTGGTTCAATAAATAAATGATCTGGTTTTATTTTCAAGTGCATCAAATCAGTTCTGGTTTAACAGCATCTTCGTGTTGTCTGAGCTGTCTGCTTCCTGAGTTTGATTGTTCTATTGTTGCCATTTTCATGAGTTTCTAAAGGTGGAATCTGCTGGCCTAGAACGGTTTAAAAGCAAAAAACCAAACAAAAAAACAACACCATATACAATTGTTAAAATCTTACAGCTTCTCTAAATGCTTGCAAATAGGGTTTCCTAGCTATAATATAGGATTTCCTATATGATATGGAAGGTGAATCATTATAAACCTAATCAATTGCAGGATACATGCAAGCATGCATGCATACATACATACATATATGCAGGTCTTGGCATGATTGGGTCTTTTCCTATATAAGATTAAGAGTATCCTGGCAATGATTTGACAAGGTCCTACTTGCCATCTTCAGGCTGGTGCTTTTGGCTTCGAAACCACTGCCAAAAATGGGTTGAATTTAAGCTCAGGTACTTTGCTTGTTTGGCGACCTACTCCTTCAACTTTTGAGTACTCTATTACTTGTTTTACTGCTTAAATGGTCGGCAGAACTTTTGTTTTGACTTTGTAATTTTCAAATCCAGCTTAATTTTTTAAAATGATTGTTCTATAGAGGTAAATAGGTTCAAACAAATAGAGATAGGTAGAATACCCATCCCATCTCCAAAGTTTCAGGAATTAAGGATATATGCTATAATATTCTTAAAAATATTAATTCCTGAATTTATAACAGAAGAAAAATAATTTATTCTGAATTAGTATGAGGTGAAATATTTTGAATAATACCTCTCTAGAAGTATATCTATATGATTCTCTGTGAAACAATTATCGCTTTCATTGTTGTCCTTTTGTGAGAAATAAATTAGTTTTAGCAAAGCTGTGACCTAAATTACACAACTTTTTGAGGTGTACAAGCTTAAATATGCAAAAACAAATTCTAAGTTTACTTACTGATTGCTTGAAAGAGTTCTTCAATGTTAATTGCGTTTTTCGCACTAGTCTCAACAACAATTGCACCTATAGATTCTGCATATTCTTTGGCATCTTTCATAGGTACCTCCCTAAAATAAAGTTTCATAAGTTTCAATTAAGTTGTTGTATATTATTATATATTATTTTTCATAATTTGAGCACAGTAAATATTCATTTATTGTTTCTCATATGAGAAATATAATTTCTTCTTGTTCTCCCCAAATCTACAAATGATGGAAAGAAGCTATATGAACAAAATTATTTTGTTGTACAGTGCAATACAACACATAAAATCCATGAGTGTTTTCTGACAACATTAGGATCTGTCTACCTTTCTAAATAAAATTGTGACTGTAACTCCGAGGCATCCCAGCAGTTGGGCCTATTTATTTATTTATTGTGCATTTGTTCTATAAGTGGCTTATATCAGAATAACATTCTTTAAGATGTATTAAAAAATTCAATGAGAGTTCAGTTAACAATTGAATGAATATTTTAAAGAAAAATTCAAATCTACTTATACAATTAATTGATCACTGAATAAAGTCTTTTATCTTCAATTATTTTTCTTTACTCAGTTTGAAATAACTTAATTCAGGTTTTAATTTTTTACAAATATTTTCCATATGCAGTGTTCTATAGATATTCATGTTAAAGAAATCAGATAATGTATTTGTGTTGTATGCTAATGCATTTTTGCAAAACAGGAATATGTAAGATTCCTTCTTGGAAGTTTTCAAAGCCTGCAAATGCTGTTCTAGAATAATCCGTGTATGAAACCAATCTTGATATCCGCTTAAATAAAATTTAGTATTTCATTTTGAGAAATTAAGAATTCCATGTTTTACATAAATCAAAAAACTATTGGAAATTTTAATATTTGATTATGTTTCACACTTTCCTTTTTCTTTTTATCAAGCTCTTTTAAGTTCAACCTACCATGTAGATAATCTATAGATCGCATTTTTTCAACTTCCTTTATATTTTCCAGAAGAATATAACTGGTACTTGGTTCAGTCATATGTATGTATGTATATATGTATGTACGTATGTATGTATGTATCAATAAATAAATAAATAAAAATGTTTGGATTTTTATAAATTTAAATAGGTACCTTAGCAAAAATAATATTTTTTCTTATTTTAATCTGGAACAAAACATCATTTGCCACACTATTGATGTCTCAAGTCTAATATCATTCCATCTATACAATATTATATTTCCTGATGCATAATTATGGATTTTTTTAAA
Organism: Laticauda colubrina; assembly: GCA_015471245.1. Taxonomy (NCBI): domain Eukaryota; kingdom Metazoa; phylum Chordata; class Lepidosauria; order Squamata; family Elapidae; genus Laticauda; species Laticauda colubrina. The sequence goes on along the minus strand of BLBF01000002.1, from coordinate 62,682,059 downwards.
AAGTTTTAGCTTTGTACATTCATTTTGAATGTACATACTACTTTAAGTATTTCCTCCATCAAAATAAATTACAATAAACTTTCTCTTTTATAGTCTCCCATTAAAATTATTTTCTGAACTTTTATCTTTTAAGTTCTTTAAACTGTTCCATTATTATGAGAACCAAGATAATGAAAGAAACCATCCACCCAATGTGGACCTAATACTAAACTGAAATTCATCTAAGTTAATGTTTATTATAAGTTAAATTAGCACTGAAGTATTTTGTAGTTTATAAGAGTTGCAGAAGAGTGCTTCTGGTTTTGCATTCTCACATTTGATTAGAAGTCTTTCTTACTCTTCTTTTTTTTTACAAATCTAAATATAGTCAAGCTAATCAAAACTTGAGAAATGGAATCTTTGCCCAAACATCAAAAGTAAGATTATTTAAAGCCTTAGAATTCAGTATTATTGTTTTGGGCTTAGATTACTAGACATAATTTTAAAAAAATTAAAGCAATAAAAATGTTAATGACTTATGAATACACAAAGGGCTTCACTGTGCCTGAACTTCTAATGGCAGGAAATCATGTGATGCTGTCAAAGAAAAAAACAACAACCCAGAATTATAACTATGTGATTTTGTTCCCAACACTTGATTACAGTTTGTAATCAAATAGCATGGCCTACAACTCTTAATTTTATAAACCAAATGTCTGAGAACATGTTATAACTTTTTAAATTCCTTTTCATTATTATTTCTAAATGTTTCTCTAAATATATTGACTAAGGTAAGATATAAGTCAAATCACTATGAAGTAAAGGACTTCATACAGGAATTGTGGTTAAGATAGGGGACGAGGAGAAGAAAAACCAATGTTTTCTACTTCACAGTTCAACCAGTAACGCTGGGCTAGCCCGTTGCTCTTAGTCCAACAGAGGTTTATTGGTGTGAGTATAAAATTAGGGGAAATTCATATTGCCATTTTGAGCTATAATTCATAAATGAGGTAAAATATATAATTAAATATGGAAATGTTTATTTCTAAAACCTGGATCCACACAATAAATCCTGATAACATAATTTATGTTTTAACACAAAATATTTTCTGCTTTATTTTTTTGTTGGGTTTATTTAAGAGATTGTCCACCAATTATCCTAAAATTTACTTGCTTTTCAAAATGTATGGAAAGCTATATGTACTGTAACTGATTGAAAGGTGGGAACCATTTCCAGTGGTTATAATGAATCGAATTATTGATTATATTTGCCTTTTTACTATGTTTGCATTTGCATTTTTAATAGTGGTTTTAGCATGAGTGTTTGAGGTGTGTGTGTGTATGTGTGTGTGAATTGTTGTGACCATCTAGAGTCCTATATATGAATGAATTAAATAATTAATAAGTATCAGGACTGGTTGTTATATAATATATATGTTAATCAACTATTTAACTTTGTCTTTTGTAGAAAATAATTCATTTAAAATCAGTTAAATTCACTGGATTTTTGTATAATCTATTATGAGCAATAGATTTAAAAGGTTCTAGTGAAGGAGATGATTTGTTATTAAAAACAAAAATAAAGTTTGTTCCAATAGAAAGTTTATATTCCATAACAACAAATTTGTCTCAATGATTAGATACTTACAGTAAGTTGTTCCCCCAGAAGAAAGTTAACAAATACAAAAAAGAAAAAAACATTTATAGTCATTTCTATAATCAAGAATGGAGACCATATCTAGACTAGAGTTTTTGTGTATTGTGACCAAGGCAAACAAACGGGATACTACAATTTTGCATGGGAGTCTGACAGACAGAATATGCAAACCTCCAAGTACCATGGACAGAATTGGACACTCTGCAGTAATAATGAAGCTATATGCAACAGCAATAGCACTTAGACTTCTATACCGCTTCACAAAGCTTTTATAGCCCTTTCTAAACAGTTTAGAGTCAGTATATTCCCCCCCCCCCCCAACAATCCAGGTCCTCATTTTATCCATTTTGGAAAGATGGAAGGCTGAGTCAACCTTGAGCCTGGTGAGATTCGATCTGCCAAATTGCAGGCAGCTGGCTGTCAGCAGAAGTAGCCTGCAATATTGCATTCTAACCATTGTGCCACCGCAGCTCTTAATGTTGGGTTCCCTGCCAGGAGAAAACTCAAGCTACATATAGTAGAACTGCAATTCTGTGTTTTTATTGGAGTAGTAGTTGAAAGAGCTTGATGAAAAGCTCAAGTTTGTTTCTACTCAGCAATGCCAAAGAAAACTATGAAAGCCATTGACATGGATTGGAGACAAATAACAGAAACATAACTGTTGCCCTTTCTAGCTGTATGAAAGGGATGGTGGGAAAGGATAGTACATGGGCAACATGTAGCCATTGGACTAAGTGACAACATCCAGACAGAATTCTAATAGTATAGAGCTACGTTTTTCAAATTTGGCAGCTTTAAGACTTCTAGCAATTAAACACATGTCTTAAAGTTACCAAGTTTGAAAAACATTGGTTTAAAGGGAGGCAGGGCACAATAGTGAGTTAATACAAATGTTTTGTTAAAGGCACCCCAGTTTTGAGGACTGAGTTGTGAATAAATAAAACAATTTGGACAAAAAAGTAGACAAGGCTAGAACAGTAAAAATATTTAAGATGGAATAGTATATTACTAGTTTTATTTTGAAACTGTAGACATCTTTATTTCTTAAATTAAATAAATTTCAATAAATAACATTTTTGTTATTATTTGCATTCGTTTAACTTTTAATTTTTAAAAATAATATAAAATGTATTTCTGAATTTGTTATATTGTAGAAAAAGCAATGGAAAACTGTAAAAAGTAAATATATCAGAATATATACCTAATATCAGAAAGGTCACACTTGTTTCCAACGATAGCCATTACAATATTTTCAGGACCACGTTCTTTTAATTCTTTTACCCACTTCTTCAGTATATGAAATGAATCCTAAATTAAATACATAAGTCAAAGTGAACTTATTAAATTGAAGCATAATATTTGAAGACAATATATAAAATGCATAATGGTACAAACAATCTAGAATACCAAGCAAAATGAGATATGTTTCTATCATGCCATAGCCAACCAACAAAAGTTGTACAGAGATACCCTGGCACTCATATATAACAATACATATTCATAGAAAAATTTCTACATCACATGCTTCCTCCCTCTATATATTCAGAAAACATATATAAGTATGTGAGAAACAAATAAAGAGAGCACTTGCGTTTTCAAGACATGCTTATTAATAAAAGGCTTATTCATAGTAATAATTAATATCTGCAAAAGGAACATCAGAGCAATATACTGTAGCTATATAATCCAGTTTTTAATTAGACAAAACTTTCACAAAAATGTTCTGGAAATCAAAAATACATATTCAATTTTTCAGTATTTTGCAAAAGGAAGCAAAGTATGGGAAATAAATAAAAAGCAATGCTAATGATTAGGAATACACATACACATACATACACACAATATACACACACATATACATAAACACACATTTATATATACACACACACACATACACACACACACATATACACATTCTTCGTCTACTCAGCAGAATGAGAAAGAGACCTCAAATACAATAAGGCTAACTTATCATATTTTAAAGTAGGCAGTTCAATTTGTATTGCTGTATATTAAAATCAGAATTGATTTTAGTTGCAATACTTGTTTATAACAAACTTTATTAAAGAAAAGTAAGTTTAAGATACAGTGCAGAATGAATAACAGAAAAATACAAAAAACATTATTACAAATATAGATCAGTATTTATAATAAACATTGTGACATTAAATTTTATAACTACAGTAAGACTTATTCTAACAGTATACATTAAAAAACGTGGATTGTCTGGTCCTTTTAAGTTTGCAATACAAAGCAAAAATGGCCATGGTAACCAATATAACCAATCACATCCAATAGCAAATCTTTAATGCATTCTGTTTCAGAGCCTGAAAATATATCAATAAATATCAAAGCCCAGCATGTATATCATAAAACTGACAATGTGGATTGTAACATTTGCTATCTTTCACTGCAGACAGAGAGCAACTAGCTATGTCGATTATCATACCACCTCGATGTATTTTTGAATTTGTTTCTTTTCCAGTAATATGAAGGATAAGATTTTGTTAATTTATTCTAACTAAATCCTTCTTGTCTTATTCTTAAATGAGTAGCAAAACTGCCTTTAGGGAGACGCAGAAGTTTTCTAACAAAATTAAATGTTGGAATTATTTTCTCATTTCTACATCCACACAGTGCAAAATGTATGTACTGCACTTATGCTACCTTAGCACGGTCATGTTGTGTGTTTGGTATGTGTTCTTTGGATAGTTAACAAAGCAGGCCAGGAGTATATACCCAAAGCATACTTCTAGCAGAGGCATCCAAAGCACAAACATCACCCAAGTTGTTCTATTAAGGTAAGCAGGTACTACTTACTTTCTATTAAGGTAAAGCCCCTGTCACACTGCACCAACGGATGGAAAGAGGATGTAAAACAGAGAAAAACACCATCCGTTGGTTAATGCGATGCTTCTGTTCTGTACTCACTGCCTCCGTTTTGCTTCCTCTCTATCCGTCCAGCATCCGTCCATTGACATTTCATCCGCTCAAAAGGTTTTGAGCTGCTCAAAACTTCTGAGCGGAAAATGTATCCAACGTGTCCATTCTGCATCCGCTAGGCATACGGGGGACATCCGTTCTGCATCCGTTGTCATCCGTTACGCATCCGCTATATCCGCTAGGCATCCGCTGTGCATCTGCGCAACTCAAATCCACTCCAGCGGTAAACGGACGCAGGGAGGAAGCGGAACGGACGCGCATTAGTAGCACGGATGGAGAAAGGATGAAAGCGGATGCAGCACGCAAAGAAAGCATTTAAAACAGAAAAAACGTTCGCAGAGGGGACCTATCCGCTCCCATCCGCTTCCATCCGTTAGGCTTCCATTCCGCATCCACTTTCCATCCGCTCTGCATCCTCCCCCCGTCCGTTCCTTTCCGTGTTGTCCGCTCTGGTTATGCAAATTTTTGCCCCTTTTGAGAGCGGATAACAACGGATGGAACATTTTTCTCGTCCGCGGTGTCCTTTTTACAAACGTTTTGCATCCGTTGGGCAGTGTGACAGGGCCTTAAGCAGTGGGCAGCACTGACATAGGAAAGTGATGCAGGCATATGATCACGTCAATGACAATGGCAAAGGCATCAGTTCATATCGTCTGGGAGAAGACAACCACTCATACATTACCAAGAAAACCACAGGAATAAAGAGACTGTCAATGTTGTGATGGATAATAGGCCCTTCATGTCAGGTGGCACTCAACATGCTTCTGAAGAAAACTTGAGTATGTATATGACATAGTTAAACACTGCCAGACAGCAAATTGCTGATGTTTCAATACAGAAAAATGAGATTCAAAGGTGTAAAAAACAAAACTGCAATGGGAACATGTAAGAAGCTTGGACATGGGAAGCTCAAAAAAAAAAAAAAGGATCAATTACATATTGACATTTTGGGCAAATTTGAAATAGACTGCAGCTAGACAGAAACCCTTACTGTTTACTACTCAAGGCATGAAAAACAAAGAAAGAATTGTGTTGCACCTTTCATATAATTCCACCAAGCAATTTTTTTTGTAATTATGGGTTCGTTTTCAGTAACAGAGAAACTCACAAAGATCAAAATTCACAAAGTGAAATTCCAAATTGAGAAGCTGGCCCCTAAACCTGCCTGAAATGAATTTGATTATTTTATGAAGTGACACAGCAAAGTTCACACTGTATTTATATGAGTGATGGGCAAAAACATCTGTCTACAGCCCTTATCTGCTGAAATTCAGCACAAATAATGTAAAAAAAATAGTGTCCCAAAGTACACTTAGTGTCATCTTTAAAAACCCTCAATCTCAAAAGATTGCCAACCCAGTTTAAAAGATTAAAAGAAAATAATGTTATGTTTTAATTATCTTGATTTAATAATGTCTAAAAATCTTATGAAAATATGAATTACTAACTTTTATGATGGATTGTTCTCTAAGCCAGCAAAATAGGATGCTGACAGAAAAACACAACTGAGTTGGATTTTTTAATAAATGTCAATAATGAGATAACAGTAAGCTCACCTGCTTAGTTATGTCGTAAACTATAACAGCTGCCGCTGATCCACGATAGTACATAGGTGCCAGTGAATGAAACTGTGAAACATGGAACAAAAACTAGAATCAAAAACTTATATATTGTATTATGTAAGTCAAAAAAATATGATAGCATTAAATTAGTATCTCTTCTCTTTCTCTCTCTTCTTTCCTATATTTATTTAACTAATAGCTGTGTTTACATCAAGTAATAAAAAGCATTAAAATAAAATCATAGCACTCTAGAATGCTTTCTCTTATGCAACAGGATAAGTCATCCTCCTGAACTGTGATTTCCAAGTCTCTTCTGAAGCTGCATAAGGAGGTTAACAGAACATCAGGGACAAAGTGTTCCACAGAAGGGATCTACCATTGAGAAGAAGACTCAACCTGTAGATTCCTATAGATGGCACTCAAGTGATGGGATCTTAACAAGTTTCTCTTCCAGTTTTTGCAGGATAGACAGATCCAGCCCAGAGCTGAAACTATTTAAACTCTGCCGATTCAGCTTTTTAAAAATGATAACATTGGTAGTCAAAATACCTCCTAAAGTAGTAGCATCACATTTTTAGTTCAACATATGCACACAGCTATTTTGGCCTGTGATTAACCCTGAGGAAAAAAAGAGAACTCTCTCTCTTACACACACACACCACTGAGATACATACTGGAATGAAAGATCAAGTTTACAGGTGAAGGTCCAATTAAATTGATTTATTGGAACTTATGTTTATGCACAGAAATCTTCTCAACTAATAGCACCTGCTTGGAGTTAGATAAAGGTCAATGGAATTCAAGAGAGTTTCGACTTAGTTCAGCTGTGGTTAGGTAGAAATTCTAGGCTGGTCCCTCTTTTAACACTGCCTCCAGATTCTGCCATTCTTATACACACATAGCAACTTATAAAAGAGTGTTTATTTTTCACAATGCAAGTAAGGCATTTTGAATTTAATCAATTTAAACAAAAAAAAACACTCTTTCTATGACTTTCAGAAAATAATATACTTTTAAACAATGATTATTCTACTAAGTTGACATTCTTCAATATAACTTTTTTTAAAAAAAATCTAAGGCCTCTATAAAATTTTTTGTTTGCTTTCTCTTTCATATAGTTTGCTATATGGAAGAAAAGATAAATATTTTCTTTCCCTCCCCAAGATCAGGAAATCTCATATTTTCGGCAAAGTATCATAATTAGATGGAGCAACAATAAGCTACTGGTAGAAATCAGTAATAGCATATTGTGCTCAAGAAACTGTAATAGAAGTCTTAGCAAACAAGATGTCATTAAGTGAACTAAGATTTTTACTTGCCATTGTCAAATAAAACTATATTTGCAATATTAGTTCATGGTTCATATCTCAACCATGATACTAATTAAGTACAGAGCAATGTACCAACTTGATCATATTGTAACAATTTAAACAAACACATATAAACAAATTAGCATTGTTAAATTAGTTACATAATCTCTCTCTTAAACTAACTTTCAAGCCTTTCAGACAGCATGGTCAAGCCAACTGATAAGCTGAGCAGTTTTGTCAACGGGGCAAATGGAAAGGAATTAAAGGTTGAATTAATAGCATAATATAGCAAGAGATGCAGTGCAAGCTGCCCCTTCACATCACAATGAGATTGCTGGCTGATTGCAAGAGGCCAATCTGATTGCAAGATCCCACTTCAGCCCATCAACAGACAGCAGAAGAGCCTGAACCAGTTTTGAAATAGATGAAAGTACATCGGATTTTAAAGATACCGGCATGGAAGGAAATTCAAGTTTGTATTACAGATGTAACTACTTTACCTCCTTTCCTATGAAGCCAATTGTAGGAAATAAGAATATTATGTCAGAAACAGGAAGAGAGAAAGACATGATTGGGCCATTAGATGAAGCCTAGAAGATCTTGAGAAAGCAGAAATTAGAAGATTGTAATGGTTCAAAATGTCTGCCTTTCCAGAAGCCTGGAACTAGAACTTGGCTGCATATTATTGTAATTCTGAAAATGTCAATCTGTTGATGATTTAGTGTTCTGTTTGTTTAATTATGCAAGTGTTTCTGTTGAAACAGAATTTAGATTACCGTGAGGTTTAAAACAATATAAACATACCATGCCTTCTTACCTTCAGTATCTATGTTACAGATGCTGGTTCCCCCACTTTATCAAAAATACTGTCTTTAGATAAAAGACTCATACTCACCCTCTCCTGACCTGCTGTGTCCCAGATCAGAAATTTATGAAGTTCATTCCCACAGGGGACTGTTTTAGTCATAAAAGCAGCTCTAAATTTTACAAGAAGAATTGCACAAAAGCAGAGTTTACATTAAATTACCGTGCATGCATTTGCCAATTAAGAAAACAACATTTTTAACATTTTTAGAAATGTAATCTTCACAAGGGAAAAAACAAAGCATTTCTTCTTAATGTTTTGAGAAATAGCAAACATTTTGCAGATATTTCAGGCAATATAAAAGCTAAATATAATGATGCATACCATATACAATGTATATGGAATTAAATAGGAAAATATTTCTTTTCTAGAAGGAATTCACATTTGTAAAATTTGAGATTCAAGAAGAATTAATGACAATGAATGATATAGTAGCCACTTAAACTACACTATCCTAACTAGTTAAAATGTGATGAACTGCATGAATGAAATGAAATTGTTCTTTTAAGTGAAGCAGAAACATACCTAGGAAATTTCATCTAATCAGTCCTAAATATTATAATCTGATTTTCAATAACATTCAAATAGATAATGAGAGATTAAGTAAAACAAGAAACTTTATTCTGAGCTATATTTCATTACAAAAAAAAAGAATCTTTTTTTCCCTGCATGGTAATGTTTCTTAAGATTTCCTGCATACATTATTATCATACCTGAATAATTATTTCCTACTTTCTCAATTATACAAAATAATAACTGAGTTACTAAAACCCAAATCAATAATTCACTATTCAGTAGCTGAATGTTGATTTTAACACTGGAAGGAATTAGAAAAATATAAGTTTATGAATGTTTTATGTCTGAAAGAAAATAAAAATTAGTAATCTAAGAAGTCTGAACTTCTTTCATTCCCCCAGAGATAGCTGGAATGTGAGACCCTGATGGTATTTCAGAAGAAGCTTGGGGATTTTCAGAAGGATCTATTTCAAGGCCTTAGTATCCATCTGGTATGGTTGTATGACAAAGAAGAATTGATGTACCAGGAAATGCAAGGTCAAGGAACAAACACGGAAAGATTCCGGGAATGCTATTTTGTTATAGGAATAGGATGTATTAACAGAATCCTGAAAACATGTCCAAAACTTTCACTATGCCTTTTTTAAACAAAGTCAAGATGAGACTGTTCTGAATCTGTTTCTCACGCTTTCTACATTTACAGAGCTGAGCAACCCATTTCTTTATTATTCCTTCTTTTCAGTACTGGAACTAGATTCTTCCACATCCCTCACCACAGGAAATATTGCCAAACAAGTAATTCTGGATAATTTTCATCTAACCTCCCCTTTGGGGGAAATTGCTGAGAAAGTAGTCAGGCTGAAGCTTCAAAAAAATAATACTAATAATGATTATCTATTTCAGTCAGGGCACAGGCAGTATGATCATTGATATGATAGAGCTAGGATGGGGGTGAATGACCATTCTGGTTCTCTTTAATTTTCAAGTACCATTGATCATGATATATTTCTGGAACAATTACTTTCTCTTGGGTGCTTCCAATTATAAGTAATTGGAGCAGAGATCAAGCCCAAAGCATCTAGTTGTGGATATCTAAGATTCAATGTTCTTATCCTTACTGTTTAACATTGAAGAGGTAACTAAAAGCTGTTTAACATTGAAAAGGTAACTAACCATGCATACATCATTAGTAGGTTGATGATACTGGTACTCAGCTGTCTATTTCAACTCCTGGTGGACCAGGTGCTGCTGTTGAGTCTTGTCACAGAATCTGGAAGCTGCTAAAGTCTGGAAGGAACTGGCTTAACTCAACCCTGAGAAGTATAAGTTAACTATAGCTTCATGATTTTTCCAGTACCAGATGTTTCTATCTTTGGTTTTGAGTGAAGTTGTACTTTCCATAAAAAAGTGGTTTGTGATTTGGGAGTCCTTCTGAACTTACAGATCCTGCTCAAAGAATAGATGAGACTGTGGCCAGGAAGTCCTTCGCACATATTGACCTAATATGCCAGGTGCCCATTTCCCTTCACTGGTAATTTCTTTCTCACAATCATTAATGCCTTAGTCACTTGTGCATGGAAGCCCACTTAGAAGCTACAACTGGTGCAGAATTCAATGACACAAACTGTCACGGGCCTGCCTCAAAACATTCATGTAACACCTGTGCAATGTGAGCAGCACTGATTATCAATGAATTTCTGGATGCAATCCAAGGTGTTGATTATCATCTGTACAGTTCTTCATGGCATAGGGCCTGATTATTTGAGATTCTGCCTCTCTTTCATTTAGTGTTGCTTCTGCAATACTAAAAACAAATTTCTGTGAACTCAACATTTACTCTAAGCTCTGGTACATCCATTTGATACAGGGTATATTTGTTCCCTTCCCACTGTTTGTTTCAGGGACAATGAAACTGAGTTACCTAGATTCATTGTTGAACCGGTCAGCATTAAAAATGTAAAGTATAAACAAATAAATTTTAAATAAAAAGCACTTTTCAAAAACATGGGTTTAAATCAGAGTAGTCAATGATTTATAGAAAAAAATCATAACTACTATACACCCACACCTTCTGGAGAGCCATAAGAAGTCATCTTATGGCACAAAGAGCCAATTTGATGTAGTGGTTAAAATACCAGATTACAAATTGTGAGTTCTAATCCTACTTTAGGCATGAAAGGCATCTGTGTGACTTTCAGCCCAACTCACCTTAAGGCCCTGTCACACTGGCCGACGGATGCAAAACATTTGTAAAAAGGACACAGCGGACAAGAAAAATGTTCCATCCGTTGTTATCCGCTCTCAAAAGGGGCAAAAATTTGCATAACCAGAGCGGATAACACGGAAAGGAACAGACAGGGGGAGGATGCAGGGCAGATGGAAAGCGGATGCAGAACGGAAGCCTAGCGGATGGAAGCAGATGAGAGCGGATAGGTCCCCTCTGCGAACATTTTTTCCGTTTTTATGCTTTGTTTGTGAGCTGCATCCGCTTTCATTCTTTTTCCGTCCGTGCTACTAACGCTGCGCGTCTGTTCCACGTCCGTTCCGCTTCCTCCCTGCGTCCGTTTACCGCTGGAGCGGATTTGAGTTGCGCGGATGCACAGCGGATGCCTAGCGGATATAGCGGATGCGTAACGGATGACAACGGATGCAGAACGGATGTCCCCCGTATGCCTAGCGGATGCAGAACGGACACGTTGGATACATTTTCCGCTCAAAAGTTTTGAGCAGCTCAAAACTTTTTGAGCGGATGAAATGTCAATAGACGGATGCTGGACGGAGAGGATGAAAAACGGAGGCAGTGAGTACAGAACGGATGCATCACGTTAACCAACGGATGGCAAGTGTTTCTCTCCGTTTTACATCCTCTTTCCATCCGTTGGTGCAGTGTGACATGGGCTTTACAAGGTTGTTGTTGTGGGGAAAATAGAACAAGGAAGGAATATTCGGTGTAACCACTTTTTTAAAATAATATTTTATATTTATAAAAAATAAAGGCAGGATAAAAACATCTAACAAATAAGTGTAGTTGTAATAGGCAAGATCATCCCTTCTGTCCACTTTTCAGAATTTTAAGAGTGGGAATGGGAATAGAATATTTCTCTCATCTTTACCCTTAAAATATATATAATCCCTAGCCCATAATAGGCCTACGTTGTTTGGTCTGGATAGTGTTGTGGAAGTTATAGGTGCTCAACAAAAAATTGCAGAGAAATGTAAATACTTTGCAGTTGGCATTAATAGCAGGTAGTGGTAAAATGTTCACTCAGTAACATTCCATGTTAAAATAGGGGTGGAATCTGTAATACATATACACCTATCTTGAATAATGAACTTTCCCTACTTTAAATTAAGAAGGAATTCATCAGTTTTTATTTAGCTTAACTGTGCATGGTACTTACCCAACAGTAACGTTAATATTGTGGTCAAAATGATCTTGAACAAACCGACAAACTATACTTGATTTGCCAACGCCAGTATCCTAAAATTTAAGAAAGGAAGAATCAGTCCAAGATTGTCCTGAATGCTCATCTGTTTTAAATGAAGAAACCTCCATGGATCTAGTCTGTTGGGCTGCAGCATACCAGAAACCGGGCTGCATAAACAAGCAAAACCCCTTGACGGGATCATACAGCACACGAAATCTTCTCCAGTTCACAGAAAAATCTCTCCTATGGAAGCAGTTCCTGGTGTCCAAAAGGTTGGGGGCCACTGGCTTAGGTATATTTATATAAGAGGCTGTACTGTCCTTTGTAAGTAAATGGCTGAAGGATATTAGAATATGGAAATACTGCATCATTAGCTTCTTCAATAATAGGGGAACTCCCAAAGCAATAGCTGAAATTTTCATAAATTTTCATAGAGTGCATTTTAACATACTGCACCTCTGTATGGTTTGCCAATTGCACAGTGGCAGATAAGAAAGCACTCCAGAGGGTTAATATCATTGCCCAGAAGATCATTGGTTGCCCTCTCCCCTCTTTGAAAGAGCTTTATAGCTCCCGCTGCCTTAAGAAAGTTCAAAACATTCTCAAAGATCCATCTCATCCTGGGAAGCCTTTTTTTGAACTATTACCATCTGGCAGACGGTACAGAATAATAAAAACAAGGACAAATAGGCTGAAAAACAGCTTCTATCCAGGGCAGTAGCTCTTTTGAATTCTGCTGTATAGTCCAGTGTTGGTGTGGTGTCGGGGATTTCTGGTTCAATGTGTGAAGGGTGAAAGAGGTGTGCTTGTGTTTATTTTCATGGTCATGGTGATGATGTGTTCTGAAGATGATGTTTGATTTCATTGTACAAGGTGCAATGACAATAAAGTAAAGTAAGTAATGGCAAACCACTTTCAAACAATATTTCCAAGAAAACTGCAGGGGCTAGTTCAGGTTGTTGGCAGGAATCAAGATTGATTCAAAGGTACATACATGTGCATACAGACAATTAATTGAACAGATTCTAAACAATAATTCTGGCAAAATATTACCAAATTCAATGTATTCTATTGATATCTTATAAGCTGTTGAAATGATCTGTACATAATTTAAGATGTTTGGGGTCCATTCCAATGCATCCTGCATGCTCTGTTCATGTATTAATTGGAACTACTGTAGATGTACTTGTCTGACTCTAGGAAAATCTTTAAAAAGTTTGGAAGATAGGCTGGATAAAATTTAAAAGGTCTGTGTGGAATAGGCAAAAATTTATTTTATTCCATTGCTAATTTTTGTTGCATTCAAGGATCATTCTAGAACAGTTATTGGAAATAAAAGTTAAATGAGTGCTATTCATGATCTTTCTTAAACAATGTAGAAAATCCTTACTGAAAGTTATCCTTGGGGATAAAGTGAAGAGGACAAATGACTTAAAATTAGTTTTGCAGATGTGGCCTCTTTATGACTTGGGAACTTCAATTCCCAGAATTCCAATTTTGGGAGTTGAAGTCAGGGGTAAGATTCAACCAGTGTTACTACCAGTTCAATGATTTTGTTCTGCTGCACGCACACGTAAAAAACCTTAAGCTGTGCCACCCGGACAGCTGAAAAGTGCTGCACCCGGGTTCGCAGCATTTGAAAAGCCTCTTTTTTCCTGCTTTTTCAACCTCAGCTGTGCCACGCAAAGCAGCTGAGGTTGAAAAAGCAGGAAATAAAAGACAGGTAAGAACCAGGCAGGTGGTTGGGCTAAACAGCAGCATACACAGAACCAGTTCAGTGTCTGCTGCTCTTCAGAGCTACCGGTTCTACAGAGCCGGGCAGAATCAGTAGCATCCCACCCCTGGTTGAAATCTACAAGTCATAAAAAAGGGTCATAGTTCTATGCCTTATAGACTACGCCTTATAGGATAGATTGTCGGCATATTTTAAATTGAAATATTTACTTATTGCCTACTATGCATTAATTTCCTAATGATTTCAATTAGTATATTCATCTCAGAATCTACAGTCTACAAAAGTATTTGGATTATATTATTTGATGCAAGGAAAAGTATATTTAAACTATTTTATGCAGTTTGAACAGTACATTCAGAGAAACAAAAGCTTTATGGAGGGAAAAATATTTTTATTATAATATTTGAAACAATATTGAGCAATAGGCAATAAAGCAATAAAGTATCATACAAGTGCCAAACTCTGAAAATTTTCTGCACAAAATGTTCTAGTCATCTCTGCCATTATTTGAGCAAAGATTCTCCAATAAATATTCTGCAAACCAATCGATTTCCACTTGAACTTCTAATGTCTGATAAACTTATTAAATGGTTTGACATTCAAAAGTTTCCATGTTTTTCTTTGGAACCATGTACCTCAAGCCAGTAAACCTTTTTTTTTTTTGAACTAAGGTACTTATATTATTGTTCAAGCAATAAACAATTAATGGATGGCTTCCCACTGACACCCTTCTGATTTCTGGGATGTATAGGAAGTCCTCGCTTAACCTTCAAAGTTTTGTCAGGTTTTTAAAAAAGCTACTCATGACCTGTTTTTGAAGTCATGAGTGCTGCATACCCCCGTGGAGCATCTGATTGCATTTTGGGCACAGGCAATTGGCTTGCATTTATGATCAGTTGCGGTGTCCATTGGTTATGCTGGATTCACTTAAGAACCATGGGATTGATTTAATGATTGTGTTGTTCTTTATGATTCTGGTAAAAATGGTCAACTTATGACCAAAAGAGGTAGGGGGAAGGGTTATTTTTTTCCTATTTGTGTATTGGTTTTTTATTTTTTGTAAGCTACCCAGAAGTCACTGAAAGTGAACGAGTGGCCATATAAATTCTCATAATCACAGTTGCAGTAAAAATAGTTGGCCAGTAAAAACATTTATATTGCATTAGCTGCAAAAATATATAGTGTACTTTATTGCCTTATTATTAGGAGTCATCAACAACTCAGTTCTAACAGTTGTTCCTAAAAACATGGTCCAGTTCAGGGGTCGCCAACCTTTTGGATCTCAGGGACCACCAAACTCATAATTTTAGATCCGAGGGATCACTAACCTGTTCTGTGGGCATGGCCTAATTTGTAGGTGTGGCTTGGTCATCATGTGACTGGCTGGGCATGGCTTGTATGCAAATATTATAAATATTTATGTAAATATTGAATTTTTTATTTAAAAAAGAGCAACTTTTACCCCAAATCAGGCAAAGCAGGCAGATTGAGTTGCTCACAGAATCATTCAGTGATCTATCTATCTGTCATTGACTAGCTCAGTCCCTCAGATTTGCTTGCCGTGAGTCTGCACTAAATTTGCTTGCAAGCAAACCTTCAGTCCTAAGGGAGTTTTGGCTGTGCTGAGCCAAAGATCTAAAGACTAGTTAGAAAACAAGAAATCCAATCACTTCCTGCTTCCTAGCTAATCTAAATCTCCCGGCACAGCAGAACAGATGATGGTCGGAAAAAGGAAAAATAGCAATTTAGCAAGCAAGTTTGCCGGGTAAGGAGTGAGTGGGCGGGGAGGGTTCCCGTGGGCCATGTGGGCGGCACAGCCTTGTGTTTCTCCGCAGCCTGGATTGCTTTGGGGGGGGTTCTCTGGGGATGAGATTTCTCTGCAGCCTACCAAAATTTTCTCGCGGCCCACCGGTTGGCGACCGCTGGTCTAGTTTATAAAGATGTTAGTACTTCTATAAAAAGTGACTGCCTTCATGAAATGTAATATCAATATACCATGATTAAAGTGTGTTTTCCTAGACTAAATTTTATTTAAATTTTTAAAAATGTGCACCCAGTAGTTGCTACTCCAAGCAAAAGTTTTATAAGCTTATCATCCTGTCGTTTCTCAGTGTTAAAAATACCTGCACATCTAACTTTACTATTAGTAGTTAAAATACTAAAGTCACAATTC
Organism: Laticauda colubrina; assembly: GCA_015471245.1. Taxonomy (NCBI): domain Eukaryota; kingdom Metazoa; phylum Chordata; class Lepidosauria; order Squamata; family Elapidae; genus Laticauda; species Laticauda colubrina. Next base: position 62,665,891 of record BLBF01000002.1, on the reverse strand, counting down.
TATGTAGATTAATATATAAAATGTTCAGTAAAACTGAAGTATATATTGATTTAATAAATTTCATTTTGCTTAAGGAAGATCTAAATAGGCTATTTTTCTCAATAAAACTACTGAACAAACTATCCTTGGGTTTTTTTATGAAATACAACTTTTACAGCAAAAAATGTTGGAATGTTCAGCATTCCATTAGTATTTTTATAAAAGGTAATATTTTACACATACACTCACATCTTAGTATTTAAATAGAATGTAGGGAAATTATGTGGGACTGTTTTCCTCTACATACTGTTAGGCATGTGGTTTAAATAATCAATAGAAAAAAATAAAGTTATGTGGAATGAAAATTCATTACAAGTTAATGAAGCTGGGTACAGATTTTCCATTAATCTGGAGAAATGTGCCAAGCAAATGCATATTTCAATATATTAGAAAAAACACTTGTGTTGATTAAAGAGGTGAAAGTGTTGTTGTCTCTCCACAACATTGTCACAATATATTTTTGTATCAGTTGTGTACAATGCCTTTATACTCAAAATCTAGTAAAAGAAAAACTATAAACAGTCAGATTAACATCAATACCTAGAAAGCTTCCAGATTATAAAGCATATTATCTGTAAGCATCTTGAGGACAATAAAGTGATTACAGAACTCAACACTGATTTATCTATTGTAAAGCTATTTTTGACAGGCAAATCTTGTCCCATGTTCTTTTATCAAGAAACTTCCTTAACAGATTGTGGAACTTCTTTACTTGTAATATACCTTGATTCCAGAAAAAGATCTGACATATTCAGGATGAATAGTTAAAAATTTAATGCTACATATTTGACTTAAAAACTGAACTGAAAAAAAAAAACACTCATCAATAGTTCCTTATCAGATTGGAAGAAGGCATTGAGTGGAGTGCTATGAAGTCAAATCCTGAACTCTAATTTCTTTAACTTTTAAATGAATTACTTGAATGAAGATGTGGGGAATATGTTTATTAAATTTGTAGTTGACACAAAGTGCATAAGACATCAAATAACTTAATAAACAAATAAAATGAAAACAATGTTGACAGATTAAATTGGCAGAAAAACACAATGAAATTTCACAGAAACAAATGTTACAGGAATCAAAATACCGGGTATAGATCGGGAGGAAATTACTTTGAAAAATATATTAGAAGTTGATTATAAATTAAGCATGAAGGATTAAAAACTAGCATCAAGGACTGAAAACTAGTTCCATGAAGAAAGATCAAAAGTCATGGACCTATTAAGCTACATATCGGTAACAAACCCAAGAAGCAAAACACACACAAATATGAAAAAATACAAACTTGGAAATAATAAAAGTGTCAAGTACCAAGTTAATTAAAACGCTTCCTTTTAAAGCACCCATATTTTGTCTGCCTGTTTCATTCCAAAAGAATTCCTCTACCTGATTCTCACAGCCTGGCATATAGTAATACTTATTCATATAAAAGATTTTTGCATAGAGTTATGTATATGCAGTGGTGGTGCAGTGGTTAGAATGCAGTACTGCAGACTACTTCTCCTGACTGCCAGCTGCCGTGAGTTTGGCAGTTCGAATCTCACCAGCTCAAGGTTAACTCAGCCTTCCAAGGTTGGTAAAATGAGGACACAGATTGTTGAGGACAATATGTTGACTCTGTAAATGGCTTAGGGAGGTCTGTTAAGCACAGTGAAGCTGTTTATAAGTCTAAGTGCTATTGCTATTGCTAATAAATGCAGAGCAATAGTGACTCCAAATAGTAAGGATCTTCTTCCCTAAATGTAGACAAAGATGCAAGGAAGTCAACTGCTGTGATGTTTTCATTTTGACTCCTACCCAGAGATGGGAATAGATCTCCATAGTCAAAATTCCAATTCCAAGTCTATGAATCTTCGCCTATACAAAAAAATGAGTGGTAATCCTGATACATACATGTAACTGGTGCCTCAATACAGTTTATATATAAATAAAAATGCCTACACATTAATAGGCTAGTGTGTACTCTAGCAGGCAACCAATTTCATTGGTCCCCACTATGTCTTCAACAGCAATTTTATATTGATCTGCTGGGGAGTCTGCCATGAATTTCTTTGTATTTCAGAAACAAGCCCATCAAAGAGAAAACAATTGGTATTTATTTTCCTGCCTTAGGTGGGAACAAAAAAGAAATAGGAAAATCCACAAAGCAGAAACTAAGTTAACTTCAGTCTGAACAAAACATCTGGCTGTGTAAATATAAGTAAGAGTACTCTAGAGAAGTATTTTTATGGCAGTTGCTGTAACTTCTTAAAATGGAATGCTGTTTTAATGCTGCACTGTTTTTTCTTAGTAATGGGAGCTAAATATAGTGTAAACTAAACTATTAAATCACCATGACTGTACAAAATAGAGGTGGAAAACAAAGCAAGAATTCCCTGACACTGGTCTATGTGGGCCTGTAAATGATCAGCTGGGAGAGATTCACCATAACACTACAGATAATTATTCTAAAAAGAGGATATGGTTAGCCACAGAATTAAAGTTTTTGCTGAGTTGCATCTCATGGTGAACTGCTTTTTTGCACTGAAGCAATTTCTGTCCACTTACAGCCAAAATCAGTGAGGAAAGGCAAGCGTGTGGCAATCTCTTCAGTGAGCTCAAAATGTTATATGCTAAATACAAACTACAAAAACGCCATATTTAGGATAAAACACAACACACTTAACTTGTGGAAGACAGCAGAGGAAAGGAGAACAAGATTTCTATATTTTAACGGTTGAAAAGAACACTCCTCAATGGGTATTTCCGATTTCTCTACAAAAATTACACCTATCTGTGAATCTGATCATAATGCAAGCGTGGAGTGCAGTTACCTTACTCTTAATAATTGGCTAAAAGAGTTAAAAGAAAAATTACTCCACATGATCAGCTGGCCACATGAACAGCAGTTTCCTTCATTTTTTATTATTATTATTATTATTATTATTATTATTATTATTATTATTATT
>BLBF01000002.1:62638577-62662894 GCA_015471245.1 Laticauda colubrina | reverse complement strand
TTATTATTATTATTATTATTATTATTATTATTATTATTATTATTATTATTATTATTATTATTTAATTTGCTATAAAGCAGCATTCAAACACTGCGTGCGCACTGCATCTTGAAAGATTCAGTGGGGGTTCCATCATCTCTCTACGGGAATGAAAACCCCAGAATAAGCTGAAAAACGTTTGCCATCAGGTAAAAGAAACACAAAGTCGAACGTAACCAGAACAAATCTCCGACAAGGAGGAGGAAAGTTTGCCTGCTTCACCCTGGTTTAGTCTTAACGAACTGCCTGAGCTGCCAAAATTGCCAGCAAGCAAGACGAAAAAGTCAAAGTTGAGCGCAAAGCCTGTCAGGATCCCAACTAGAATGGACCAAAAGGGAAGACAAAGAAAACTGTTCTGTAAAAAAACGCGGGCTTGCCAAGCGGCTTTCCAGCGCCCGCCCTTCCTCCGCTCGGCTCGCGCTCTCTGTCGGTCGTTTGTGCGGGACGCCTGTTTGCTGAAAATCTTCACTTGCTACCCAGAATTCAGCGTCTCCTTCCCAGGTTTCCACCCCCCGCCTTTCCCCCTCGAATTTTTCTTTCTTTCGGTCGCTACTCACTCCAAGCAGACAGACTTTCAGCTCTCGTATCGCCATCATCTGTTTGGAGCGAGGCAGCCTCGCATCCTTGAGAGGAGCGAATCCTTCGGCCTCTCGCTTGTTTACCCGGTTCCAAAAACGGGCAAAAAGCGGCAGCAGTTACGGCTACTTCTCAAGCAGCCCCAGCCCTGTGCCGCCAACGGTCACATGAGCTTAACCCCCGGCTTCGGCTCCTCCTCGCTTTCTTTTGCCGCTTTCCTCATCCAAATCCGACGCTGACGAAGTAGCTGCGCTTCGAGCGCGTTTTCGGAAGACGCAGCGGCCGTTCTTGGATCGGGGCGCCGGTCCCGCCGCTTTTGGCCCTTTTGAGCGCTTCTCGGCAGCGAAACGAACAGAAGCAACGCGGCGTTCCCGCCCATTTTCCTCTCAGCGCGCCTCCCGCCGGGCCGAGAGCTTTTTCTCATTCCCAAGGACAACAGCAGCAGGCGAGGCTTTTTGAAGGAGGCGGGGAGGAAGAAAATGTAACGGACGGGATAAGTGGACTGATTTAAAAGCTGCTGGATAAAATTTAAAGCAAAAGAAGACACGGTCCTTTTTTTTTTTTTAACACGGCGTCTTTGGATTGCTATTGCTACCGGCCATTTACCTGGAAGCAGATTTCAAAGCTATAGTACAACCCCTGTAAATAAAAACAAAAACACATGACGTCAGAGATTAAACCATATAAGTAGCAATGCATGTGATAGAATTGTCGTTCGTTAAGGTTATCGTCAATAATGCAAACATGCGCCAAGGAAAGCAAATTTAGATTTCTAAGCTTATCGAAAGCTTAATTTTGTGACTTGTACAAATCAAGTCCATTTATTTTGCTCGAATGCAATCAGAATGTTTTGCAAGCCTAATCCAGGCAGTTCAGTGAGACATCAAGGGCGATAGAATTAATTCTCTAGGATTACCAAATTATGGAGTACTCAAAGTCTCCCCTTGTATCTTCAAATGGATAACAGTATTTTCACAGAATCAATTTCTTCACTCAGAACAGGCAGAATAACTACAGCATCTGACCAAGCTTCCAATGACTCGTTAATTTTAAAACTCATCTTCTCCAAGAATTCAAGATGTCATTCATAGCACTCCCCTCTCAACATTTTCTATCACCCCAACAATCTTCTGGTACATTGATTCGAGAGACAGTAAATAGCCCAAAGTGACAATCTTAAACTGGGTAAATTAATTTAATTTAAACCTCTCCAGCAAAGTCCCAAAAGTGCTTTTCCAAAAGGTAACTGGACTTTCTTGGGGTTTTTTTTAATGATTCACTTCTCATTTGGATGAGGAGCGAACATTTTTAAAGGAAAAAAACCAAGAAAGTCCAATTGCCTTTTGGAAAAACATTTGGGGCAACAATGACCTGGATTATTGAGAATCTCCGTAGACATCCCTCCAGCAGGCTTTCTTCCACAAATTTTCCAGTAAATGAGGTTTATGGTTATAATAGGCTACTACCATCCAGAGTGAACTGACATACTGTCTAGCAGGAGAATTTTTAGCAATTTCATAAAAGTCTGGTTCTCTCAAACAATCCCTAGAAAAACAGAATCTGCTGTAGAACTTCTTGCCCGTAATCTGAAATCCAAACTTTTGAAAATTTTGTGAACTTCCTGAAACAGTAGGGTATCCACGAAAAAATGCAAATTGTTTTTAAATCAGCAAAACTAAATCTCTAGATATAAAAGAAATCGAGAAAACAAACACAGGAAGTTTGTATGAACAATATTGGCTGTCTTAAGTTTTCTGAATTTGTACATATTTTTGCTACTAAATCAGAACTTCCTATGACTTCTACTGATATATAAAATGAGTCAAGTTATAAGTACTGTAGCATCAGTGGTCAGATTCAATTTTTTTTACTACCAGTTCTGTAGGCTACCAGTTCTGTTTACTACCAGTTCAGTTCTTGGTGGATGTGGCAGGGGAAGGAGACTGTAAAATCTCCAGTCAGAGGTGGGATTTGCCAGTTCTCCAAACTACTCAAAATTTCCACTCATGGTTCTCCAGAACTGGTCAGAACTTGCTGAATACCACCTCTGTGTAGCATTGATATTACATGCTTGAATAAAGTTTTTGATTTTAGGGCATGTTAAAAATGGCTTGAGAGAATGTTTTTGGACCCCTTGGAGAAGTAAAGAATATCATTCTTTAAAATAAAGCAATGCGTTTCAATGAAGGCATAGTTTTTCCCACTGATTAGCTGCTTTTATTTTTTTATAAGATTAAAAAAGTTCAGTGCAGTATTTTATCAACATTTTCCTTCAGTGGCTTGTTCATAAGTGTTAAAAATAGAAAAAATGGAGGGATGTGTAGCCTAATTTTTATTATACCTAATCCTTCAAAAGACTGAAATAAGAATGAATGTATTTTTACTGGAAATAGACAGATGCTACATTAAAAAAAACCTCTTCAATTGGGTTTTCTTCCAACCTTAATAATGCGAGGAATCATAATTGGAGCTCAAATTTATAAGGAAAGCCTATTTGACTTGACTTGATTCAACAAAATACACTGCTGTGCCTAACAGGGGTTAAGTCCCAAATGATTGTATACATCTGCCCTTCATAAGACACATTTCTGAAGCTGGGTTTCCTCCAAATGTTGACTTTCAAGGTAGGTCACAATAACATAACATGGATTGCAGAATTTATTTTTTTTAACGCTATCGGATAAGTGCCATCTAAATATTTTAAATTCCAAGAGAAGAGAAAAAAAACTTTCTGTAAAAATGTGTTCTTGAGAATTGAGAAATTAATTCACAATTTATTCTGGAGTTTTCATCTGATTTTTTTTTTTTTAACAAACACTGAAATAATTGCATTTGTGCATTGCAGACTCACTTCTTTAACAATTAAGGAATCTATTTGATATAATTTGGATAATAAAGAAAATTGGGGGAAAAAACCCTATTATTTTGAGCAAGAGAAAAAAGTTTCAGTAAATCGACTAACTATACGATGTTAAAGGAATTATGTTACCTATCATATCACACAGGATAAAGAACAAACATTAAGATAATCATTGTGTACAAACAGGATAAACATGGAATTAGTAATTAGTAGTAACAGTCTCTGACCCTTTCTATTCCAGGAACTTTCATAACAGTCAGTCTGTATTTAAAGACCTGAGATCGAGGAAACATTCCTAAGGAATCTCTCACTTTTTAGTATGTTTAAAACTTACGAAAAAAAACCCCAAGTCCTGTTATCCTAATTATAGGCCCTGCTGATTTTAATTTGGAAAACATCTGAGTTGTAATTCTCTACAAAAAAATTAAAACATTTACTTTTAAACTCAAAAAACTTTTATTAAAATAAGTCAGAGCGTAATAGAATGATAGAGCAAACTATTGGCTGCAAAATATCTGTGCTCAGTTCTTGATCTCTCTAGGTTCTGACAAAGATACCACAGAAAAGATCAAAACTAGTCTTTTTGTTAAGTACTGTGTGTATATGGATTGGAAAATGTAAGATTGAGGCATAGCAATAATTGTCCATTTAAGGCTGGGAAAGCACTGAGGATTTCCCTTGTCTCTTGATGCTTGCTTATTAATTTGTGAGATTATAAGACTGTTTGACATTTCCTAGATAAACTAAGAATCAGGTCTTCTCGTGTGATATTTTATTTATTTATTTGATTTGTCAATCGCTTACAAAATAATAGGTATAAATATAAACATGAGTAAGAATATAGGAAATAGGTACGATTAAATGGGGACAATAGGACAGGGACAGGAGGCACGATGGTACACTTATACACGCCCCTTGATGGATGGATTGATATTGATGGAACCAGTTTTGACAGTGATGGGATTTGTGATCCAAAACTGAACATAGAAAAAGGATTTGCTACTATCTTTTTTCAGTGGTGCACTGGGCTAGAAGTGGAGAGTATGTAGCTCCTTCTGGGATGTACAGTATTTTTTGTATTGGACTTATATTTATATTCTTGTTCTTTATTTTTTCTTCCATTTATTTTTCTTGCTTTTTTTTAATGTTTATTTTATTGTTGTTATTTTGTGAGCAGTTTCAAATCAGCTAGTAGCTAAATTGAATGAATTAAGTTAAATATTAAATTAAAATTGAACTGAGTGTATGTGCATACAGAATGATAAAATTAGACTAAGAAGCATTTTCTAAATAAACTGCTTTGTGATGACCAAAGAGAAATGCTGATACTACATAACTATGTCATGCCAGTATGTCTGTGGAAAAAAGGAAAATATTAGAAGTCTGAAGTCAGAGAGAAAGATTGATGACTGGGAATGCTGGGAATTCTGGAATTATCTTTGGTTTAACAAGATCAAATGTTGAATGCCATGGAAGGATCTGAAAAACAAAGTTACTGTGGAAGATAACTATTAATTTTATACAGAAAGAATGTTTCCTATATGGTACAGATACAAACCAAATATAGGTAGTCCCTGAGATACAACCCTAATGGCTAGGTTGTCTTTTCGGGGGTGACTTAATTCCCCCCCCCTTGCATCTTCGTGCAGGCGGGCGGCGACAGCTTGGATGTTGACCTCGGCATTGGTGGGGCACTTCGTATCAGGGTCAACGCAGGCAGCACCATATCTGGGTGTGCAACAAAAGTACTTCCTAACGGCAAGCCCCCCCACCATTCCCCCCCATTTCGCATGTTTTAATATAGGCTTTAATTTAGGGGGAGGGGCTTAATTTCATTTCATGCCTATAAAACATGCTGGGACTTCCTATCGGGGGAGGCCGTATTGTTGGAGAAACAGGGTAAATAAAAGCAATCAACAAATATCATGAGATACAATAACAAGTTATAGTCACAAGAATCTAAGGAAATAGGTATGTATGTATTCCATACATAAAAAATATGGAAATAGGTGCATGAGAAGAAGCACATAGACCTTTGAGGGAAAAAAATATTTTGGTCAGTTGCTTCTTCTGAGAGCCAAGAAGCAACTCATTGTCATACTGGGATTGTGACACCTCCCTTAAGGGATGTAAAGTAGCCAATCATTTGCCTTTATTCTAGCATTGTAGTTTTTGTTGCTCAAGAAAACAAAGCTAAGAGAGACAGGTTTGTCGCTTATACTAATTTTATTTATTTCTACAAAATATATGCTGCTTAGACTCAAGGCTGTCCTTTAATTAACCAACATTCATAACTTACAATTCCCCCACAAATTAATTAATCAGCCTTCCTAACTAGTAAGTACATGGCAGCTCTTAGACTGCTAACACGAAAGATACAGTGGAACAGACTTACTCGAGTATCTTCCAGAAGGCTATGCGGTTTAGGATATTTCACACCTCAAGAGGTTAAATGTTCTAGAGTACAAAGGCAGTCATTACAGAAGGAAGGTCATTGGATGCCCATGCATTTCACTCATATGGAGTAGGAATTCTCAATGGCTGATCCCTGCATGAAGGACAATTTTGCTCACAACCAGTTTCTATCCCATTTCCTTGTTTCGCATAAAGTATATAACAAATGACTAATACTGCTTTGCACATAAATATTCTAAAAAGCAAGTCATCTGAATTTTTATGGTTACATTTCAGTAAATTTTTATGGTTCCATTTAAGTATGCTTAACAGTGTTGGACAGGGGTCAAAATATTCTAAATTAATTCAGCAATTCATTTTTAAAATGTTTTCATGAACATAAACTGCAGATCTAATCACATCTACCCTTCCTGCCAGAGCACAGAGGCAAGGAATGCTGAAAATCCCCTCTCCTAAGCAGTGGTGGGATTCCAACTTTTTTTACTACCGGTTCTGTGGGCGTGGCTTGGTGAGCGTGGCTTGGTGGCATGGCAGGGGAAGGATACTGTAAAATCTCCATTCCCTCTCCACTCCTGGGGGAAGGTTACTGCAAAATCCCATTCCCTCCCCACCCCACTAACCTGCTTTCCAGCTCTGTTCTCCTGTGCAGGGCAACAAAAGAAGAACCAGCCCATCAGCTGGGACTCGTGAGGCAGATAATAGATGTGGGCAGGCCAGTCAGAGGTGATATTTGCCAGTTCTCTGAACTACTCAAAATTTCCATTACCAATTCTCCAGAACTGCTCAGATCCTGCTGAATACCATCTCTGCTCCTAAGGAGGAACTATCTATTGGGACCAAGAAGGGCCTTCTCTATGATTCATTCCCTTTGAAACATTATCTCCACAGAAAATAAGATTAGCACCCAAGTTTGACACTCTTTCATAAGGCTCTGAAGATCTGGTTTTGCCAATAGGCCTGGGGAACCCAGAATGGGATGGGACCCATCAAGTGGCTTATTTGACTGATTATTGTCTTCAGGGGAGTGAGGGTTTATTTCTTTTTATTTCTTTATCTCTGTAAGTTGCCTGGAGTCATTAAGAATGAATTAGGCAACCATATAAATGTTCATCCATTCATCCATTCCAAATTCATTCATTCATTCATAAATACACCCTTGAATTTGAAGCAGGAACTTGCGATGGAAATTTCTCTTTTTCCATATTATCCAGTTGTAGCTAATTTTTTAAATAAAATTATTGTATTATACTATGTTACAAAGTTAGTATCCCAGGTGATCACTAAAATCTTTGGACTATTAAATTATATTTTATATTGAAATCTGTGGGTTATAATCTGGTTACATGAACTTAGAGAACTTGTTATGGTGTTCAGTGTACGAAATGTTTTTTTGTGTCATTTGGAAAATACCAACTACAAAACCTTGCAATGCAAAGGACAACCTTGTATTCACCTTGTTGTGAATGTCTACTCTGTATGTGATTAAATGCATCTTCATATGAAAAGCTCTCAAGTTCCTTAAAACTCATTGTTATATAATTGTTTCCCTATTCAACTTAAAATTGCCTTTCTATATGGTAATTGTACATTATTTCATATCCTGCATTTAGTAGAACAGACAATAGCTTATGGCTTTTTGTGAGTAACAATTGTCAAGTACTTGATATGTACTGTCATATCTAACACTTAATCCTTTATCAGGATTAAACATACCTAATTCCTTCAATTTCTCCTTTGAATGTTTTTTTTTGTGTGTGTGGTACCATCTTTATTAATCTTTGTTCTGAATCTCTTCTATACTTCAAGTTTTAACATTCATTCTCATTTCAATCCACATTTTTGGAGAGATAGGATTCTTCATGAGCCGAACATAGCTGTTTTTGTTTGTCACAGCACCAAATCACCATCTTTTTCCTCATCTTCTGGCAAGGAGTACTTTTTTCTCCACTTCTCCGTTCTTTAAGCTTCCAATTTTTTTTCTATCTAGTAAGATTTGTTGTATGTCTTCCTATTAAATCTCACAGCCAATTTCTTCCAACAAAATCTGAAAGCACAGTATATAAATCCATATATCACTAAACTCTTACCAGGACCTTTTAACTGGACAAAAACAGCGTGGTAACTTTTCAACCAAGGTACTTCAAATGGGCTAGCTTAGAGATTGCTTCCAAAATCTGGGAATCATGACTCCTAAGGGAATGAAAGTGATGGCTGCTTCAGTGCTATTGGCTGCTGCTGTGCTACCAGGTTTCTGCAATCACATCTTTATTTTCAACATTCTGACAATTTCCCTCACAATCCCTCACTCCTTCCCCCATCTAGCAGCAGCCACTTTCCTGCATATTAGAAAGGAATGGGATGGGAAGGGAAGGGGACAATTCCAAGATGCCAACAAGGAAACCCAGCGCTAAAACCAAAAGAAAGTTGGAAGATGTTCCTGCTACGTTGCTTTTTTGCCAGCCTTTGGTCATTCTGTTTCTGTTTCGTTAAGGAAATATCTCTAAAACAATGACCCTGGGGGCACAAGATGTTTAGTACTTTCTAAATCTCTTGCCATGCATTTATGTTCATGCAACTTTTCTTCAAGCTCGTAAATTCTCATTCTATGTTCTCTTTATAATCTGAAATATCAAAGTATGGTCCCTCATTATTCTACTGCTTAATGAATCTTCTGGACACCAATCAAATTGTTTTTTGCTTAGCAATGCATTATTTTCACATATTTTCACACACTTCTAATAATTCGGTCACCATAATAAATTCCTGTCCATCTTGCAGTTCCTGCAAGTATTGTTTCCTCACTGTTAATATAAATGCTTTTGTTTCCTCTTTTCTGTTGGTAGCTTTCCGGTGAACTCTTTCATTCTATGTCCTTATTTTGTGACAAAAGTGTTTGCTTTCCCTGTTTACTCGTTCTCCACCCAAACTTTTGATATCTGGATATTGAACCAGTCTGCATCTGGTAGTCCTACTGCATTAAGCAAATGTGATTTTTTTTAAAAAATACCATGGTTATTTAACAAGTCATAGTAGGATAACCAGTTCACATATAATTTTAATAAGCCCTCCAATGGTATAGACAGATTTGTGAACAAGCCTTTGTGTGTTTTTCAGGGTATGAGGTTGCAGATTTTAACTATTTAAAAGGTAGCATGTTATTTTTTACATTGTACTTTTTGCATTTATGTATTTATTTAAATAAATGTATATGGCTGCCTAATTCACAAATACAGCTCATGGCAACTGATAAAAATTTAAAAAATAACAAAATAGCTCGTGAACACAACATACACTAGCAGTATGGTTTCATTTATTCTGACTGTCTCCATGCATGGGAAAACAACTTGGTCTTTAAATCTTTCCAAAAGATGAGCAAAGTTGGGGTCGACCTTGTCTTAAATGGTATGGCATTCCAGAATGCAGGGACAGCTTTGAAAAGATGCTTTCAATTATTTTATCTATATTTGTATGCACTATTTTGACATGGGAAGAATGCAAACAGACAGGCAGGTTTTAATCAAATGAAGGCAGGTGGACATAATGTATTATGATTTTTAATATGAGTATTTTTGGACTTTTGAGTTTTTGAAGCTTTATTATTTGTTTCATTTTAAAATATTGCAATATGGATAGTTTTTAATGATACCTATACTAAACTAACCCCACCCACACCCTTCTTCTCTGGGATAGGTACTACAGATTAAGTGCTATATAGAACAACTTTCAAATGGCCCATGGTAAGATCGTAATACAGAAAATGTAATACCATACCTGTATCAGATTATACCAGATGAATCTGGAATTTTCTTCTTTTGTAAGAAGAATTATAACCATAGTAGTGCATAGTTTAAAAGTTTGAGGTAGAAAATGTAGCAATCATTAATGCAGCAGTCATTAAGTTAATTGTTTGAGATGAGACATTTTTGCTGAAAACTGGAGGCAGTTTTGGGCAAAAAAAAATCATAAAATGTGGTGACATGATTGTAGGATGCTGCAAATGGTTGTAAATGTGGCCCAATTGCCAAGACCCTGAAATGAAGACACAGGACCGCAGAGGGGGTCCAGCCATTGGAACTTCAGAGCTCAGTCGTAAGTACCTTTGGGGGGTCCATTGTAACTTTTTAACAATGGTTACTAAATATTTTATATATTATAGATTACAATCCAATATTGTCTCTATATAATAGATTAGAAGCGGGTGAAACTATTTGCTGATCTATAACATAAGCCTTATTTTACATTTAGCTTCAAAATTTCATTAAAAGTTCTACCCTTGATTTATACTTGCAATTGGAAGACAAACTCCTCACTACTGGTTTTCATTATACCATGCCCTTATAACATTGCTTTCATTCAATTTCCATGCTACAACTGAAGCAATTTTAACTATTCCTATTGTAAAATAGTGCTCCCCCTTTTCTCCCAAAGCACTTTTTGCCAATGGGGAAATGGCATATCTAGTAATTTTCATCATTGATGTAATATTGTGAGATATAAGATCTGCCCAGCTCCTATTGACCAATGTAAGTTTCTCAAGGCACATCCTCTGTTATGATCTCTTAAGAATTATCCTCCATAGCCATCTTTGCATGGGCTAGGAGGATAAGTAGGTAGGTGGCTTCCACAAAGGAATCTACCTAAATGATGTCTGCCAGGTGCTTTCTGGTACATTAATAAGGTAATGTAGCCTTCTTATAAATATTGGGTTCATTTTTTTAAAGAGAGCTGCACCTGTTTTGTAAATAAGGATTTCATGTCATGTTGAAAAGGAACTAGATCTATTTTTAAAAAGTAGTGCTTCTTTAAGAAAAGGCTAGTCCTGTTCTGCAAAGTTTGATATAAACTAGAAGGGACAGACAGGTCCTAATAGCTGTCTCCGACTGGTTCTGCCATAGCAGAGTATGTTAGACCTTTTCTGCTATATAAATATGGCTGTATTTTTGTTAACTTTGGTCTAATTCCTGGTACTGCTCTTTGATAACAATAGCATGCCTTTGCCACATTACCAGATGGAATTTGTTCATTATCAACCCCTCCCTCCTGCTTACCCCCCACCCTCTTCCATGCCGACAACTTGTTTGCCAGTTATTTGGACAGAGATTTAGCTTCCATAAGAATGCTAGACACATAACCTGACATAGCATAGGCACAAAACAATAAGGGTCTGCAACCTATTAGACAACCTGATATGCTACACCAAGCACTTCCCTATAATTGTTCATCTCACATCAGACAGGGTGATTGATGGCTGTTTTCCTGTTGGCAGGTGATGCATGGTGGAGGACTCCACCAATTCTTTTCCTTAAAGTATTGTACAAACAAACAGTAAGGATACATTCAAACAGTAAGGATAGCAATAGTCATCAGTTCATTACTGTAGCAGAACATAGCTAGCAAACTGAAGCAGCAAATTTTATGCCAGCATACTTTTCTACAGAAAAGAAAAATATCACATTAATGTGATCATATGACACTTTAATGCTTTATCCTATAGATTTCAACCAGGGAGCTTCTATCTGACAATATTTCTGACCATCAGGGTAGAGCAGTTATTTTGCTGTCAAAATATTTTCTCTTAAATCTCAGTGTACTTGTATATGAGCCTAAGGATTCTTACTATTGTGTCTTTCCTTCACATAGTAATTTGCATTCCAAACAATAGTTTCAGATTATTTTTTGTACAATTTCTTATACTGCCAAGAGATAAAATAAAGCATGAATTTGCTGCATTGTGACACCAATTCTGAAAGGTAATTCTTCATAGAATGACATCATAATGGTTTAATCTATTTATTGCTGTGCCAGACATCAATAGCTCCATTTGCCACCTTATAAACCACAGGGGTCACCTGCAATTAAAACAGTGAGTTCAATTTTATCATTCCAGTTTATTGTTAGTTAAGTTTAATGCAGAATAAATAGAACATAGGAAAATAGTACATCATAATAAAAAGCTTCTAAGGAAACCTAGATACGAGTTAAAAACATCCAACAAGAGAAAGATGAAGCCAGTGACCACTCAGACAATGCCAAGAAAACATCTGCTCACAATGGGGGAAAACAAGTGTCTGATCCAAGAAAGAGAAAGTATGTAAAGCAGGGGTCCCCAACCACCGGGCCCCGGACCGATACCAGTCCGTGGATCATTTTGTACCAGCCCGCAAAGAATGAATAATCGTGATTAAAATTTTATAGTAGCTAAAGCTAAGAAGCCCTTTACTATTGGGGAAGAGTTGATTTTGCCGGTCCTTGAAAAAGTGTTTCTGCATGAAACTGGTCCCTGGTACAAAAAAGGTTGGGGACCACTGATGTAAAGGACACTTAAGTAACAATCTTCCAGCTCAACTATGAAAGGGTGCCAGTGCCCACCAGGGCCGGAAAGACGAACACCTCAAATGTCATGTCTTTCAACCAATTTGCAGGGAGACAAGGGGGTGGGGGGGAGATAAGGTCGGGTCCAAGTCAAGGGAAGCCAAGCTCAGGACAATAGCTGGGCCCTGGGAGGGGCGCGCCAGTGTGCCATGTGGCTTTTTTTTTCGTGCGGGGTAAAGCCATTCATTCCGCATTACCGATTCCGGCTGGGCCTGTCTGGCCGGGATAAACCGCTTTGGCAGGGCTTCGCCCGGCTCAGGCGGCTCTCGAGGCTGCGGTGAGTCAGTCGGAGAAAAGAGGTGAAAAGCAGAGCCGCTTGACTTGTCTGAGGCAGGCTCGCCCGCTTGCTTGCCTGCCTGCCTTCCCTCCCTGGCGGAGGCGGGGGCAGCCGTTTGTGTCCGACTCAGACCCCTCCCTCTCTGGCTCGCTCGGTCGGTGTTAGACTCTCCCGGGGACGCCCGGAAACGCGCCTGGGCCCAAAGGCCTCAAGCAAGCCGTCTTTTCCCTCAGCCCTCGCTCCTTGGTGCCCTTGCGGTTCAATGTAGCCCCTGGAACCGGGCGGGGAGGTTTGCAGGAACATGGCGGGTAGGTAGCACCTCCCTTCCACCTCAATAACCCCCCACCCCACCCCATCGTCCCGTTGCGAGAGCCCCCTCCCTCGAAACAAATAAGTCCCAAAAGGAAAGGCAGCGGCGCCTTAAGAGAGAGAGAGAGAGAGAGACTCCCAAGCAACCCCGATTTGGGTGGGGTATCTGGGGCCTCTCCGCCCGCGTTGCACGGGGTGTGCGCCTGTGCAGGAGCAACTATAGTGAAAGTGTGGTGTGGTTTTTTTTTCCCCCTTCTTCTTTTGGGAAAAAAAAAAAAACAACAACTATGCGGTTCGCTCGCCTATCTCAGTCACCGTGAGGTAGGAAGGGCTTGTGGGATTTGTTGGCAGAGGGAGGCGTCCCCCTTTCCGCCTCTTCCCTCGGAGGGTGAATGTGAGGAGGGGGCGAGGTGTGGGCTCGGGTGCCAAAAAGGAGCTCATGATGAGCCTGGGGGTGAGAAGGGTGGCGCGCGGAGTCCCTCGGCGAGAATTCACGTTGTCTTTTCTTTTGTCTTAATCCGCCTGCCCAGATCTGTCGCTGCTCCAGGAGGACGTTCAGGAGGAGATAGACGGATGTGAGTATCCCCCGCCGCTGCCGCCTTCCCCCTGTGCACATGGAAGGCCCTCCCAGCCCGGCTGCTAACTGGGGAGGGCCGGGGGCGGGCCCACTTCCTTCTCACCCGGAAACTCCGGGTACCCCCCGAGTCTGGAAAGAAATGGGGAGAGGGAACCCGTCTCTTTTCAAGCGCGGTTGGTTCCTTGGATGAAACACGGGAGGGGCAGAGGAGCATCGTTGACCTCTCTTAACGTTGTTTCCGTGAATGGAGGGTTTGAAATCGTGAGGGCGGCTCAAGTTGCATTGTGGGAGGAAGTAGTCCGGGCTGTTTTCCCCCCCATTTGAGGGCATTTAGACGTACTATATGGCTTGCAAAATTATCTGTGGGTGCCTCTATTTCGTTGGCAGGCCGTGAACTGAAAATGGGGAACGCTATGAATTTGATGGGTTGGTTGGGTTAATCAATACTATGGTCGCTACTAGTCTTTTGATGAATGTGATGTAAGTCATGTGGTGCTTCTGAGCTTCGACTGTGCTACTCCTTCCTTTGAAGGGAGTTTATTTCTTGCCACTGAAGTTGGTTTCAGGTGGAAATACAGGAACTGATTTTTTTTCCTGGTTTTCTTCCTCCACTGAGGTTGGCGGTATTCGTTTTTGGGCTAGTTGATGCAGTGAAACAGAGTTTACTTTCTATATATATATATATATATTTTCAATGCAGTTATGTCTTTGACCTTAAGTAATATTCATCTAAACGGTTTTCTGGATGTAATGATTGCTTCTACAGTGGAAACAGAAATAATTCTTTATGTACCCAGAATCTACTCAGGAGAGAGATAGAAAGCTTAGTAACAGAACTGGGGTGGTGCAAAGCAAGGGCTGTACAGAAAAGCGGGGTGTCCAGCAGTTCAAGTAAATATTTATTTGCATTTCATTTACATTTTGCTTCTGTTTTAGAAAAAAATGCAAGTTAATCTCTATTTTAAATTTGATGATGGATTTCTAGTTGGGTGGGCAGTAGAAGAGATTTCCTTCTGAGGCTTGCTGCCAATTGGAATTACCATAATTAATACAATAAATGTTTTTACTTAGAAACATAAGTGGTTGTATTTATACTGTCTATAATTTGGCATATTCTGTTAATTCCTGTAAAAGTGTGAGTATCTTTAAAAAGAAACAAATATGCTAATAGTCCATGAAACAACTTTGTAGCTTTCCCCAACCTATTTATTTTCATGAGATGTTTGGCCAGAGATCATATAATTTTGAGCCAGTACTCAGGATGGTACCGAATTCTGGGAGTCACGGTACAATTCATATGAAGGTTATTATTTATTATCAATCAGGTTTGGAAGATCTGTGAATTATGCCTCAGAGACCTGAGCTTTTAAAAGTAAATTTGTGCATTCGGTATTTTGATGAAACTTTTTTTAAAAAAAAGGCTGCCATGCAGGAAGGCTTGTCCATTTGAATAGTATCTGATTCATTTTGAATCTGGCTAACAAAATATGAAATCTCAGAAGACAAAACAGCAAGATAGTTCTATAGTATTGTGTGTTGTTCAGCCAATACTCATTTTAATCCCCTCAATTAGTCTTTATTTGTTTTCTGGATATGTGAACATTTATTTTGAAAAGTAGATGTTGTAGAAACTTAAAATTTTCCCCTCATGTAAGATTGCCTACAAGGAATACAAAGAATTATTGGATATGAAATATAGTGATTAGCTCTGCAGAATATCATTTTTTAAAAGAATTATTTGTTTTAATCATTGACAGGTACATGGCTTGGCAAGCATAGATTGAGTACCATATATTGGCCTCCATAGACACTAATGGAAATCTTTGATATAATGGAAAAGTGAACTGACAATGAAAAATCAGAAATGATTGCATTTGAATTATATATATTGCCAATAAAGATGTAAAATAGTTTGATACTGTTTATTATAAAATCTTTTGAGTGACTCCAATGCCATCTGCCTGGAGACAAACATTGTATGTAATTATTTCCTAGCCATTAATTCTTAGATTGAATAAGTGTGTAACAGTTTATCTTGCAAAGTTTCTAATTTGTAAGGGCAATTTTAAGGGAAAGTAAAGTTGCTTTCTAATTGTAAATGTTTTAGCATTCATCTTGGACAGCTGAATTCACATAAATATTCAGAGGATTATTTTGTCTCTTTCTTTGGTAACCCATGAAAGTGGCACTTGTCGTATGAGCTTTTATGCCTTTACTTTCTTGATTATTAGAGTTACAGTGTGAAAATTTTATCAAAGAGGACTACCTTTTAATGAGCGCTTGACGTGTTTGAAATCTATATTAGCTTCATTTCCTGTAAAAGTCATCTTTGTGCCAAAGTTCTTCAACTGAGAACACATTATTTCTTGTTCTTACATGTTTTATTCTGAACGTTGTACTCTGTGTGTTCCTTGAGTAGTGCAGCTGTCTTGGCCCTCTGTACAGAGGCTATAGAAACATTCATCAAAATACTTTATCTTTACTCAGAGATTTATGGATAAAGGTAGAATCTTTACCTGGCCATAAGTGAGGCACTGTTAATGCCAGTAAATTGAATTGCATGTTATAAGTTGATCTCCTACTAGGGGACTAGGTATTTTAGCCTAGAATTTAATAAGTATTTTTTTTGTTCCTAGGTGTGGCATTTCATGCCTGAGGAAAGAAGAAGGCTGAATTGTTCTTTACTTTTTTATTTGAGAGTTTGTACTCTAAAATTACTTTACCCAAAAACAGTGGCCCAATTTCTAATCTCTAAATAGTATCTAATTAGACTTGAGGTTGTATTCCAGTTAGTAATTTTCCATCTTCTATTCCTCCATTAATAATCAGGATTATCAGGGGCATTTTGGTTTTTGTTAACCTTTTCTTAGTTTGGCTGGCTCTGCCAGTAATTTTCAGACAAACTAGAAAACAATTCTAAGGAAACTGCTGCCACATGGGCTTTTAGCACAGTTTCTACTATACGTGGTCTATGAGAGGACTAGAGAGATTCTAAGGAAACATATTTTGGATGCAGAATATTTAATTTAGGCAGAATATACAAAACTTTTAAATCCTGAAAACTGATCTCTGTTGGGAACCAGTTTGCTACTTTACCATTGTAACTATGTCAAAATATTAGAAAGTATTTTACAAGGCATTCTTTTTAATGAATACAATTGCCCTTGTGGTTTTGGAACCACTGGAATATTAAAATGATAGGTCATGTTTTCCATTATTACACTTTTTACAGAGACAAAGTACATTAATTTTATTTTGTGGTCATTCAGATGATTTTAACATTTGTTAGATAAACAGCTGAATAGGATTTACAACATACCTAATTTTGTATAGTAGTTATAAAGACTAGAAAGAGAATCACTGTTATTTGTAAATAGATTACACAACTATTGTGTAGTTCGCATACTGGCAATTCTCCCTCTTGAACTATTCTAAAGTTACTACATTTTCAGCCCAAATTATTAGTAGTTGTTGGGTTGGATATATACAATTAATTCATAATTTAGGAACAGAATTAAAAAAATATATGCTAAACTATAGCTGAACTTGAATTTCAAGGTTAATATAATTGCCATTTTGAATGTAATACAGAGGTGGTATTCAGCAGGTTCTGACCAGTTCTGGAGAACCAAGACTGGAAATTTTGAGCAGTTCAGAGAACCAGAAAATACCATCTCTGACTGGAGATTTTACACTATCCTTCCCCTGCCGCGCCCATCAAGCCACCTCACAGAACCGGTAGAAAAAAATTTGAATCCCACCAATGATGTAATAGTATATAAATCTTTGATAGAAATATTGAACTCAATTGCCAATACTCAAATGCTAAAAACATAGCTAGCCTTTGAAAGAATTAAATACTTTTTCAGTAGCTAAACTTTTCTAGCTAATTTGTTTATTATAATCCTTGGTTAACATTTTCCCATTATCCCTAAAATCTTGTGGACTATTATATTGATTCTCCTTTAATAGGTATTGAATGAATAAATTGCACAAAGTTTTCTCATTCTTATTTATGCAAATACCTATGCTATATTTGGAATTACTTCCCATTTTAAAGCTGATACCTCTGTAGTCAAAAATTCAATTTAGTTCCAGAATATAACTCCTGCAATACTCACCTATATTTTTTGAGAAAGAACTGCTGTGTTTCTCCAACAATACACCCCCCAATAGGAAGACCTGGCATGTTTTTTAGGCATAAAATGAAATTAAGCCCCTCCCCCAAATTTAGGCCTAGTTTAAAATATGCGAAATTGGGGGGGCGAAGGCAGGGGAAACTTGCCATTAGGAGTGCCCCATGGGCAGCTATGCCTCACCATCAGCCGCTCCTAACAACATGGTGGAGCACGGAGGGCTCCCTTACCCCTCCCTTACCCGGATCAATAGGCAGATGGCGTCGGCATGGATGTCCGGCAGTGTTTCAATCACTTCTCAGGCCTTTGTAGCTTCCATGGTAGCGGCAGCAGCGGCGGGAACTGTGGAAGTTACAGAGGCGGCTCCCCCACCCGAGAAGCGGCTAAAACACTTCCACAGTTCCCACCGCTGCTGCTGCTGTTATTGGAGATGGTGCTGGTGAGAGAGGGACAGCAGCAGCTCAGCCTGGGCGCTTGGAATGCAGGAATGGGCTGCGCACCGGGACTTTTGCAAACTTGCAGAGCCCAATGCTGGAGCACCAAGGGTAGCAGCAGCAGAGACGCTCGCTCGACTCTTCTCACGCCCACCCAGCCGCTTGGGATAAAACCAAAACACAGCGCGCGGCACTCCCAGGTACCTCAAAATGGTTTTTTTCTTTTTATGGGGACGGGGGAAAAGCGGGAGCGACTCAGACGCTGTTGTTGGAGACTGCGCTGGTCGGGGGGGAGAAGAAATTAATTCACCCCCGAAAAGACGTCCTAGCCGTTTTGGGGGGGCTCAAAAAAAATAAGGCCCGGCCTTATTTTGTGAGAAACATGGTATGTCACAAAGGAACATATGCAAAGATGAATATAGGCAAGACTTTCAAAGACATTATCTTTCAAAGATAATAAAATCTTTTATGTATGGTTTCCCCAAAACTGTAGTTAGAAACCTTGCAGTATAAACTACTAAAATTCTGGCTAATTTCATGCTTTTGTTATAAAAATATTGATTTATTGTCAAGAAATAAGTACTATTTAACATCGTGGTGTGAAATAGAAATTTCCAATGCTTTAAATGAATTTTCATCAGGTTCATCATATCTGTTTAATAATCTAAATTAAACTGAGATATTTGAACAAAAAATTAGTGGTTTAAACATAGTTTTTAAATAAAAATATTAAATATAACACTGAAATAATACTGAAAAATATTTAGCTATGTAAAATGTGCTTGACTTGCTGTATTCATGTTTACAGTTATCTTAAAAATCCCTTAAAAGTTTCGATCATATTAGCA
This sequence comes from Laticauda colubrina, assembly GCA_015471245.1. Classification (NCBI taxonomy): domain Eukaryota; kingdom Metazoa; phylum Chordata; class Lepidosauria; order Squamata; family Elapidae; genus Laticauda; species Laticauda colubrina. Next base: position 62,644,051 of record BLBF01000002.1, on the reverse strand, counting down.
TAACCTTCAAAACAATTGTCTTTGTAATTTTTCTTAAATATTTTATTTATGTGTTCCATTTTGCTTTAAAGTAGACTTAAATATTTTATAAATCTTTATAAACATAGATATGGAATCGTGCTACTATCCCTGTCCTCTTTTTTTTTTTCTTATAAGTATCTTACTCATGTGTTCAAAACATGAAATATTCTTATACCTGTATCTTGTAAGAGATTGACAAATCAAATAAAATGTAAAAAAAAAAAGTAATTTAATGCAAAAAAGGCCTAACCTTGCATCAGGAGTCCCATTGTGATGTATCTACCATTAAGTCAGTAACAAAAAACTCATTTACATCTATACTATAGAGCTAAAGTACAAATAAGAAAGCATGTGGAGACAACTGTAATATCTATATGAAAAGAGTTAATATTGAGAATTTCATCTTCCCATTGTTCATTCAAAAATGCAATAATGGAAATGCTTTTTTTGGCTTGCTACAAGCATTCCTCTTGCAAAGAGACTTTATTGGAAACCTTGTTAGCTTGGTAGTGTAATCAAAATGGCAGAAGTGGATTCCACTGATGGCATATACATGAAAGAATCCGAATCAACCACCTTTTTGGAAATAGAGGGTATTTTGTAAGACTTCTCTGTAACTGGATTTTCAAAAATGTTTAAAATTTCTGTAAAATGATGAAATGTTTTAGTTTTATTGTACAGTACGTCCTGGCTCGGTATTTTTATAGAAAGATATGTACAAAAACAAATACAAATTTACACTTTTGATAAAAAGTGTAAAACAATGTGAAAGATGAATGAATTAACGAATGAAACATGGACCAGTATATTTACTTTAGTTTTCCACTGAATATTTCTTAGTTTTAGTTGTGATTTATGCAGTATGTAGAAACTGAGAAGCTGATGCTAAGTTTTCTCATATATTCTCCGTAGATAAATCTTAAAAAGAGTCTATAGATCTCAAAGAATCAGGTAAAATACCTTTATGGCCTCATGTTTAAAACATAATGATATACCACTGATTGACATAAGTTAATTTCCATTAATGTGAGTCGGGGGTCTGATTTAGTTAATTTATTTTTTAATAAAACTTAAGACATGTTAATTTTACACACAGCATTTATATCTGAAAATACCTTTTTTTTAACATTAGCTCAAAATGACTGAAGCAAAAATACTGATTTAAATGGAATGACTTACAAAATATGCATTTAAATTCAAAGTTTTTTTTAGGATTTGTTTTCATTAATGTTATTGGAAATACTTTAAAATTACAGAACTAGCAGCATCTGATAAATCTGATATCTGGAAAAAGCTAAGTAGAATAGGACCCACTTAGTGCTTCAGTAGAAGATAACCAAGATACATGTCTTTGTAGACTAGTTTGGGAAGAAGGCAGTTTGCAAATTGTTTCTGAAAGAAATACCTCAGAAGTGACAATGTCAACCATTTCTGTATCACTGCCAAGAAAAAGTATATTTCACTAGGAATCAGTTTAACTTTAAGACCTAACTTTAAAAAAAAACACCTGTTTTGAAACACTGTGATTAATAATGTACACTAGGTATATATTCATTATTTTTAAGAAACAGAAAAATCTAAGCTGGAAGGTTTCAAAAAGGAGAAAATTTATAATATTGCAAATTTTCCCTCATTAATGTGATGAATCTGTAAAGCATTAGGCATTAGCTTAAAAAGCAAAAAAGTGATTGTGAAGGGCTGCAAGGAATTTTCAAAGTCTTCAACATCCCAGAGAGCAACTGGAAACTCCACTGTGCAAATATGCTTCCTTAACGTTTTAAAATAATTCACATCAAAATAAGTAACCTTAATACTCTAACCTACTATCATTAGATTTGGCGAGAAGACTGATTACTGAAATTGTTCGCATCATGTGGAACAACTGGAAAACAAATTCAGTTTTTGGAAAGAGATTGAAAGTACTTTTCAACAATTGTGGTGTGGCTACACTAGGAATGTTCTATGCAATGCTGATCCTCTCTTTTACCAAATTATATTGTACAGTAGGGGCCATTGTGAAAGAATTCAATAAAGTGATCCAATACTGGAAGTACTTTTCTATAAACTTAGGTTATAGTGGCAAACTTCAGTTGGAATGATAACAGAATTGTTTAAAACTCATTGCTATGATGTATTCTTTGCCAGAGTTGCTGGGTCATCTAATGCAGCAAAAACATAAACACACACACATACACACACGCTCACACATTGTTGTCCATTGGTAACAACTGGTAGCATGTAATAGCATACTGCTAATTAACTTGTAGTTCAGAATTCTGGCTCATCATTGCAAGTGAAGCTTGCAGTGTTTGGACTTTTTAGGTTAGAATAATTAAGTGGGCATATGATAGTTACACAGTTATAAACAATTTTTTCTCCTGTAAGTTTAGAAACTGAGGTTATTCAATGTTGGGATGTTCATAATTGTCAAGAAGAAATAATGTTCACAAAGCATATATTTAATCTGTGGAATTGGTTTCAAAAAGATGTGATGTCATCCATCTGTTTATGCTTCAAAAGTGATTGGAAATGCTTATGGAGAAATCTATGAATTGATAAATTATTGTGGTAGAAATGAGAACCACAGCTGTTTATTCCTTTGCATAAAATAGTTTTATATATATTTATTTTTCCACTCAGGTCATGCATTTATTTTGCTTACTATTTCTTTCGTCTTTTTATTGCTTTCAGAGAGGAGATATAAAAGCACATCTATATGGTGATAAGGCTATCAGTGCATGTATACAGTATTAGAAATAGAAGGCGTTTCATTACCAGATTCTAGAATAGAAAGAGTGCTGATTTATACTTACAGAGTCCTCTCACAACTGTTAACCACTGTGGGAAACAGAATGCAACAATGCAAGAAGTCTCTGATTGATATAGAAGGACACTTTTTATGTACAAATGAGCATAGATTTTATGCTTTTTACACACTACATTAAGGATCATACAGTACTATATAACTGCAGTTTATTTGATGTGTGGCATTTTGCTTAGAAGCACAGTCCCTCTTTGGGTCTGTATTGTGAAGGTACACTAATTCTGTGTTCTATGTGCAGGATGACACAGAAAGAAACAATGGTTCTAGTTGAATCATCTGCATAGCCTAACTATTGAATGGGATGATTTACAAATGTAAACTTGTAATTATTGGTCATTAATTATTTTTCCTTTTTTATGAGATATAAGTTTTAGTCCATAAGATATAGATTTAAATAGCCTGAATCATGTGCCTGATTCAGTTTGTCTTCAAAATATTTTGTGGGTAGTACAAGAAGATTTTGTGGATAGTGTTAATTTCTGCAGGAGGTGAATTTAATTGTCTAGTTTGAGTAACTTAGACTAAATGTTGCCTCAAATTAAGGACAGTCTGGTTTTATAGATTTTTCTAGCTTAACTATCTGATACTGTTATTCTCCAGTACGTCAATTGGAGAATCCACACATGAGTTGACACATGCCTTTCTGCCCAGAGACTGAGTCCCTTAATCTTTTACCACGCCCCTCTGTCAACTGTCACTTTCCCAGTTCACAACTCAGTCTGGCCCGATAGGGACATGGCAAAAGATTGGCTCTGAAATCTTTGGGGAGAAACACTGGATTCTTCAATTGATATCTTGTGTTGGCAAGTTTACATTCGTACCGCTGCAGTGACTCGGGTTTGTTCGGCTAGCTGAAGCAGCCATTTTAGAGATAGGAATCTTGCAGCAGAAGAGGGAGTAAATTCCTGTGCAAGGATCACCCCGCCACTCGCTGAGGCATCACAACCACCTTCAGCTGACTGTCCAGCTTGTTAATTATAGCCTGTGGCTTTTAGTGGCTCTAACTGTCTGATACTGTCAAATCTAACTGTCTGATACTGTCATTTTCTTTACAACTTACGATATACGGTGAGGACTTTGACTTGCTCTACCTCTGTAACTTAGTTCTCTTCCCTCCTTCCCATTGCATTTTCCTGTTTGCTATATTGAAACTCAAATGATTTTAGAATGAAGTGCAATAATTACATGGAAGGAAAATTAATCTGAATTTTGTAATTCACCCTCCAATAAAAAGATTTTTTTCTGTCTCCATTATTATGTATATTTAAAATACAAGGATTTTTCTATTTAAAAAGAAATTTATTTGAAATAACTTAGAATATTTTTTTCTTCTAGCAAATGCAATTAAGTGTAAATTTCAAAGTCATTGCATCATTGCCCAAAAATCTCTTTTGAAAGAAAAAACATTGTGAAAGATCAAGTTTTAAGAAATATTATTGCATAAAACTTTAAGTATCCATCTGTTTTAAACCATAAAAATGTGATGATGATAAGAAATATTTCTGATGTCTCTGATAGTTGGTGTGGATGACTACATCTCAGAATCTGATGCGATTATTGTATCTTCAGCCCTGGACTTTGTCTCACAAGATGAAATGTTGACACCTTTGGGAAGATTGGACAAGTACGCTGCAAGCGAGAATATTTTTAATAGGTATGGTATAGAGCCTAAGGATAGAGCAAATATTTTATTGAGGTCTGTGTGTGTAAGAGAGAGTGGAGGAGAATTCAATCTTTATATAGTTTTGAAATAAAATGTATACACAAATCTACCTTTTTTCTATTTTGTGAATTACATGCCCTTTTATAAGATAAAAGTGAGATTGCAGATCATCCTGAGATATTTAGTAACTGGCAATCTATAAATGTTTGGCTTTTTGAAAAAAAATTAGGACAGATAAAGTTCTTGCAATGTAATAATATGCACTAAAATTACAAGAAGCTTCTTTTTTCATGCTGTAGGCAAATGGTGGCTCGAAGTTTGTTGGATACTTTGAAAGAAGTGAGTGATGATGAGAAAGATTGTATTGCTGTACTGGAAAGAGTCAGCAGGCTAGCAGATGATTCAGGTATGTAATGTGAACAATTTTTATTGGACAGTTTGATAAGAGAAAGGACTTGGAAATTCAGAAAGTAATAAAACTTTAACAAAGGGTAGAATTGTCTCTTTAACTGACCAGGAAACCATGCAGGGAATGGAAGCTTTTCTAAGAGCCTTCCTAGTTAAATGTAGAATAGAAATGCTCAAATAAAATCAAATTCAGAATGTTGTTAGCTGTCATGAAAAAAAAATTGGAGATTAAATCAGAAGGAATCCATATGGGATGTTCATGTATTTGGGAATGAAGTATTCAGTTCTGAATTGATTGATTTTCTACAGAAATAATAGCTAATGTCTTCTAATAAAAAAGAGCTGTTGAAGAAGAAATCATTGTAGGTGATAGAGTTTTATGAAAATATGTTAGTGGTTCATTTTTATTATGACAAAGGTAATGTTTATATATCAGATCCATTCTTTGGGTTGTATGTGTGAGAGTGCTATTATTTCTAGATATTGTGTTATAGTCTCTGCTATGAGTCCTGAGAGAGAGAGAGAGAGAGAGAGAGAGAGAGAGAGAGAGAGAGAGAG
>BLBF01000002.1:62596442-62638567 GCA_015471245.1 Laticauda colubrina | reverse complement strand
GAGAGAGAGAGAGAGAGAGAGAGAGAGAGAGAGAGAGAGAGAGAGAGAGAGAGAGAGAGAGAGAGAGAGAGAGAGAGAGAGAGAGAGAGAGATTCCATGAGTGTTCCTCAGATTTGTTGATATATTTATTTGTCAAACTGCAATTAGGTTATGAGACAGATGTGGTCCATGATTCTGGGTATTTCAATCTTAATGTATTTAGAGAAGACATGTTCAATCTTAGGTATACACATATATAACATTTTCAAAGTAATAATATCCACAAGGGAATAAAAAAGGAACTTACTATCCTTCCTGGATAGCCTCATTAGCAGAGGAATCAACAAATTAGAACCCCAAGTCTATTGACAAACATTCCACATTAACCAAGTGCTCCATTATCAAAGTAACAGCCCAACCACCAGCGACAGGAGCTGTGTAAGAGTTTAATTCAGATGAGTACAAATGCACTAGAACACCAGAAAAATACTGTTCGTACAATATCTTCCAACAAAATAGATGGCCAGGCAAGTTTATCAAAAAATCCCTGACTGCTCACTACAGCAAAACTAGCACAAGTTATGAAAAGTCTTAACAGTACATACCCCCAAAAACATATCAGAAACAGCAATAGACTCTTACAACCACACAACATCACCATAGCATACAAACTAAAGCCCTGCAAAATATCTTAAATAAACCAAAAGATTCACTGGCCAAAGGGAAAAAAAGAAACATAAGTTATCTAACGTACAATTTAAGGACTGTACAGGCTTACAGAGTACGCCCATGAACACCCAAGTGGAAGTCAAAAGACACAATGAAAACTTAATTTCATAATACATGGACCTACTTAACCATAGTTTCAACTGGGAAGGGAAGTGTGAATATCCTAGACCTGTAATGGTGAACCTATATCACGCATGCCAGAAGTGGCACACACAGCCATTTCTCCGGGCATGCCAGCTGTCACCCCTTGCTCTTCCGGGTTCCAGTGCATGCATGCGCACCGGCCAGCTGGTCTTTGCATGCATGGGAGCACTGGAAACTGGAAAAGCAGTTCTCTGGAGCACAAGGCAATAATACTTTTTTAGGATATTCATTAATTGTAAAATAAGACCAATTATAACTCTTTTATTAGCAATGTACTGTAAGTAATAGTAATTCAGATTCAAATGAACATACACGTGCAATTTACAAATGATACAATTTCCTTCTTTATGCTTTTATTGATAGAGCCAACAGTAAGAGCTGAGTTAATGGAACAGGTGCCTCATATTGCTATGTTTTGTCAAGAAAACAGGCCGTCAATCCCTTATGCCTTTTCAAAATATTTATTGCCCATTGTGGTCAGGTATCTAGCAGACCAGAATAATCAGGTAAGATTACTCTAAACTTACAGAAATCATATAAATATTTTACCTGTTTGGAATTAAATAATGTGCATGATGTCTTTTGTATCATACCTAAGTTCATATTTTTTGTATTTTTTTGAAGTGTAAGCATGATAGGTCCTTACCCTACCTTATCTTGCCTTTCCTTATCTGAAAAACTCATAGTCTGAAATATAGGTAATGGATTGCTTAAAGACAAATCAGGTGAAAAATGACTTAGCCACTGAATTAATAAATTTTCTCATTGATATATTATCTACAAATCAACAGTTCATTATTTTTCACCATTGTTTCAACCAGAATTTTCAGTTTCTTGTATGCTGTATACATTCCTTTCTTCTTTTTAAAAAAGTAAGACATAGGAGATTTAGAATTACAATTCCTACTACCCAAGCTACTTTTATTAAGGATACGTTTACAAAACTCATTGACAAAGTACCAGAATTGCTAAGGTTTTTAAAAGCAAAATAAGTGTGTTAATCAATTGTCACATGTCATAACAATTTGGGAAGCGGATCTTCCCAAAGAGTTAAATATTGCAGTTGTGCCCCTCTAAGGATATCACTTGATCCTTTCTATATCAAGGGCTGCAGAAACAGAGGACTCAAGCAAAGAAAACATTGAATATTTTATATTTATATTTTATATTTGGGTGTATGTGAACAATGTAAGATTTGTATGGAATATGTACATGCTACTGAATTTCTGCCACCAGATTAAAAGAAAAAAATTTGGAAAGTTGAACCTGCTCGTAAATTATTCAGAGAACAAAGGAGTATGATCCAGAATTTTATTTTAAAAAGAAAGAGAAAAACATGGATAATACAGGAAAGAGCAAAGTTTTTCTTCTAAAAGAATAGGAAATCTAAGAGGCGAAACACTGGGAACCCATAAGGGGATAAATTTATGTGAGTAGCATAGAGGAAACATGATTTTTTATTCAAAATGTTTTGTGTAGGAGAAAATAAGGAGACAAAAACTCATAACCTACACGTTGCCAGCATAAGACTTTTGCTGTTCCATGCAACCCTTAGCTAGCTAATAATTTGTGTAGCTTGATCTGGAAGATTAATGTTGGCTTTATCTTTACATAGGAGCTAAAATACCGTATATACTCGCATATAAGCCGACTTTAGAATGCTTTTTTTTCCCCCCAAATTTGGGGGTCGGCTTATACGCGAATAAATCTGATTTGCTGGAGCAAGTCGCCACGCTAAGTCGCTGCTGCAGCCCTCGCCTGGCCCTTTGCAGCCCTCGCCTGGCCCTTTGCAGCCCTCGCCTTTGCAGCCCTTGCCTCAAGTAAAACGCGCGCGAAGTCGGGCGCCATTTTTCTCCCTGTCCTCCCAGAATCTTTCTGACGGTGAGCCTTGACAGTGAGATCAGGGGTTGAACACTGTGGTATTTGGGGGTCGGCTTATATGCGAGTTTTTGCAAAATTCCTCATTTTGGGGCAGTTTTTTAAGGGTCAGCTTATATGCGAGATCGGCTTATATGCGAGTATATACGGTAGCTTTATAAAATTCATTTCTAAATAGGAAACTATTGTGTGAGCCAGTGCTTTTGTAGGTTTCCTTTTTTTGTTGTTCTGAAGTTCAGAATGATTATGGAAGCAACTTTGCAGATTAACAAATGTTGCTAAAATGCATAAACTTTCATGAAGTATGACTTACTTCATCATGTGCATGAAATGTCTAACAAATATAGGATTTAGGAGAATAGGGAAAGGGGAAATCAAGGATGGTTATGCAGTGCAAGTTATATGTGAGACAGATTACAAGTATTATTAATTATATGTTTGAGGTGTAAAAAAACTCTTGCTTTTGTTAAGATCTTCTGGGATGGCCTGAAAATGTTTGATGTGTAGAGTTCAGAACTTTCTCCCTTTTCTGCATTGGTAAAATATTTTTGTTCCAAAACAACAACTTTGAAACATTGTAGTACAGTGTTCTGAGAGATTAAAATACTCTGATATTAGTGTGCTCTGAATTTAGAAACCAAAGTTGTGCCCAATTTTTTGTGCAGTTTGGCCCATAGAAATTTTGTGAATAAATCTACATATTTGAAAAATGAAAATTAATATTTCCAGACAAGAATTCAGAACCGCTTGGATTCCATAGCGGAGTAAAACTGTGTGAAAAGATTATTTGACTGTTCATCTCTCATTAATGCTTTGTAATGCATAACAAATATTTCATCATTGCAGTAATACAAATAAGGCCAATTAGAATCTTCGTCATTCAAATGACTCATTTCTCAGAAATATATTGCAGAACCATAAATATAGTACAGATAGCTATCATACAGTTTGACTTACAGCCATTTGTTTAGTGACTGAAGTTATGACAACGCCCAAAAAAAGACCGATGACCATTTTTCACACTTAACAACCATTGCAGCATCCACATGGTCACATAAAAATACTTCAGACACTTGGCAACCTGCATGTATTTATGACAGTTGCAGTATCCCAGCATCATGTGTTCAACTCTTGCAAACTTTTGATAAGCAAAGTTAATGAGGAAGCCAGATTCACTTAACTAATTTAAACAACTACAGTGATTCAACAACTATGGCTAGAAGGGTCGTAAAATGGGACAAAACTCACTTAACTGTCTTGCTTAGCAATGGAAATTTTGTAGAAATTGAGACAAATGGAATTCTCCTTTTCCTGCTTTTTATGTTTTTACATAGGTGAGAAAAACAAGTCAAGCAGCATTACTTGTTCTGTTGGAACAAGAACTTATCGAACGATATGATGTGGAGACCAAAGTATGTCCAGTTCTTGTAGAACTGACTGCTCCAGATAGCAATGATGATGTGAAGACAGAGGCAGTGGCAGTAAGTAAGAAAATGATGTTCCAGGAACTGTTTGACTGATTATCTGAATATATATCAAAACAGTAGAGGTGTTTTCATTGACAGAATAAATATTGCGTGACAGCTTTTTAGCTCTTTTACACAATACAGCCATACAACATTTTTGATTCAGGGGCAAAAAGCTGGTTTGGACCAAAACTGCTCTATAGTCTCAGAAAAAGACACATTTGGTTTCAGTACTTGTTATTTAGATTTATACTATGCTTCATCAAAATCGAAAAGACTTGTCAGTGGATCTAACATTTCAGAACTAAAGTAAAATAACCATGATAAAAAAATAGAAAAGCAATCCAAGTTAGATTATCATATAGGAATCAGTCAGTCTCATGGTGTCAGCTTATTTTCCCAAAATCCGAAGAGAAGTAGAGGCAGGTCAAATGTTGAGAGAAGCATTTCCATAGGAAAAGCATTTCTCTGAGCCTCCTTTCTCTTTTATGTCCTTTTTCACAAAAGTGAGGGGTTGGAAGTATTTTTCCTGGGATATCTAAATTGGGTACATTGAAATGAGGAGGGAAGGTGTTCATGCAAGTACACCATGCCAAGCCATGTAGATCTTAAAGATGAAAAAGAGTTCTTCGAATTGCACTCAGAAATGAATAGGGACCCAATCTAGAACCCAAGGCCACAGGTTTAATATGTTTATGTTGCAGGTATTATCTAGTAACTGGGCCACTGCATTTTGGACAAGTAAAAGCTTCCAAGTGGTTTTCAAAGGCATCCCCTTATAAAGCAGTTTGCTTCCAGGACACCTTGCCTAGCAGTTTCATGTAAATGTTTTTAAAAAGTATCCTATGCCCAAATCTGAATTGTGCCAGAAAAGTGTTGGGATAATGTGTTCTACTATATTTGTACACTGACCAAAGTTTCAATCATCAATAATCAATTTCTTCAGAAAGGGAGGGGAGGCTAGAGTCAAAATGATAGTTGTCAAATACTTGCAAATTCATGTTGGTTTCTTAAGAAATGGGCAAATTCTTTCAAGCCCTTATCAAGATTGCTGATACTAGCCCCTTGGAAGCGAGGCACTGATCTTTTCCCAGATGTCATGCTCCCTTCAAGCCTCCAAAGGAGTCAGGAGGGACAAGAAACAGTTGCCTGAGGACAAATGATAGAGGACTTGTCCACTTCATCAGGTTTCACAGACCAGAAGGAGTTCCAGATAATATGTCAAAATATTGCCCCAATTACCATAACAAACTACCCATTAAGGGTCCAGATTTCGTTGAATCTGGGAGATCAACAAAGTTCTGTACCAATTTGTTGTAGCAGCCTGATAGGAGGTAAGTTAATTTGCCACCTTAAACAGGATAACATGAGAAGAGAATTCATAATATTTTAATCATAATATTCCCTCATCCCTATTTTATAAGCCATAAGGTCATCATACCCATATTCAGTCACATTCATTTTTCTCATTTCCTCATTTTTCTTTCTTGATATTTCTCGTGACACATCCATTATATTTTAACTGATCTTCATTTATTTGGATTTTTTAAAAAAACAGCATGGTGTAATTTTTAATTGTGGGGACTTTTCCTACATGAGTACAACTTCCTGTGTGTTTTCCCAAGCCATGTGATTTGTGTATTTATAAGAGTGATGGTCAGTTCCCATGATCTCCATTATTGTCTCTGATGACATAGGATGAGAGGATTGGAATTTATTGTGACACTTTGCTCACACATCTTGGAACAAAAAATCAAATATCTAGTATCACATCTATATTTCTCTAAACTGCTTATATCTACCGCTGCTTGTGGACATGCAGTAAAGTGCTCTATTAAACTGACCAAAAGTTCTTCATTTAGTCAATATCACAGCTCATTTGTATGTGTTTTCTTCTAACTTTATATTAAAAAAATAATTTTACTTAATTTTTTGTTAATAATATTTCAATGTCTATGAATGCAGACAAATACACATACATACATGTACATTTATGGGATGCAGAGGCATAGGTTTATAAATTTAAAGAAGTTGGATTGCTAGATGCAAAACTAATTTTTTCTTTATTATGTTTAAATTTATGTTTAGATAATGTGCAAAATGGCTTCCATGGTTGGAAAGGACATCACAGAGAGACTCATTCTCCCTAGATTTTGTGAAATGTGCTGTGATTGTAGAATGTTTCATGTACGGAAGGTATGCTTTTTTCTTTTTTATCAAAAAAACACTTCAATGTTTACTAAGAGCTAGACATTATGGCTCTCTGTTTGTAGTCTGTGATAAGATAAACTGTTACAGTTGAAATGCTGAAAGCTGGTGGTCAGAATTTACACAAGATACTCAAGATGCCTCAGAGAAGAAAAATTACCCAATGCATGGAAAAATGCTGAAGTGAATCTTATACACAAGAAAGGGGCCCAAGATGTTTTGAAGAAATATCTCCCAAAAAGCCTTCTTTCAGTCATCTACCACAGGCTGTCAAGCTGGTGGTTAGCGGGCCGAATACAGCCCACGCAGGACACATCCACCCTGGCTCACAAAGGCAAAAAACATCCTGCTATATCACAATACGGCCCATGATGTAATTGGGTTTTATCCCCCTGATCTATAAAGTTTTCACCAGGATAATAGCAAAACGAATACCAAGAACATTAAATGATAAACAGCCAAAGGAGCAGGTAGGATTCAGAAGTGGTTACAGCACAATGGATCATATCCAGGTTGTACAGCAAATAATTGAAAGGCACAACAAATATTCCATGCTTGTGTATGGCTTTCATTGACTACAAAAGGGCATTTGACTCAGTATTCCAACAAGCAATAATTAATTCATTAATGCAAGGTGTAGACAGTGCTTACAGAAATTTACTATAATCAATATATGAAATAACAATGGTGCCAATTTGCCTTAATGATCTTAAAGTGGAAATCAACATAGAAAGAGGTGTATGACAAGGCGATACAAATATGTACAGTATCCTTTTCTCAGCTTGCCTTGAAGTATTTTGCAAACTAGACTGGACAAAAGATGGAATAAAAATCAATGGTGTTTATTTAAATCACTTAAGATTTGTTGTTGTTAAGATGATTTTCTCACAAGACTTAAAAGAGCTACAAAGACACAAGAGCTGCACAAGAGTTCATGACATCAGCAAATATTGGCAAAAGAAAGCTCAGGACCGTATAGGTTGGAAACTGGCAGAAGAGGCCTTCATCCTGCAGTGGATAGGCAATGGCTAAAATGATGATGAGATAAACTATTCATGTTAAGAATTTCAATTACATTTTAACCTAAAAGTTTGAATAAAGAAAAATATTATGCATCTGTGGGCCAAGTAAATTTAACATAAGTGTTGCTATAAGGAATTATGTTATTTCTCATGGGCAATTTGAGGAGTTGTAAAAATTTGAAGATATTTGTAAAAAGAGCAAGCCAGGTAAGATCGCCATAGAAGACCAGTATTCTGCAGAAATTTATTCCCAGAATTTTAGTTTCAGAACAGTTGTGGGATTCAATTTTTTTTTACTACCGATTCTGTGGGTGTGATTTGGTGGGCATGGCAGGGCAAGGATATTGTAAAATCTCCAGTCAGAGGGTAGCATTTTCCAGTTCTCCAAACTACTCAAAATTTCCGTTCCCAGTTCTCCAAAACTGGTCAGAACCTGCTGAATACCACCTCTGTTTCAGAGAGCTGAGAAATAAGAAAGGTCATAAAAATAATTTTGACAAATTTCTTGTGCATGTGATGCTTGATTTACTGACAAAAACAAAACAATATCAAATGATTACAAAAGTTTTGTTGAAGGCAAAATTCAGTTTAATCTGTGAGGGATATTATCCCAAATATGGTAGTTAGCAGAATGTGAAAAAAGATTTGCTTTTAGATCATCCCATTGAGTACCTCATGAATGGTAAATGTCTGTGTGTGTGAGAGAGAAAGAGAGACATATTTGGGAATATACTTTGATCTTCAGCTGATTTATGGAGAATATTAGAATCTGAAAAATGTTCCTTTAGTTTTACGCATATCATATCATAACCCCATATATAACATGCACACTTTCAAGATGAGAACTGCAGTGGATGATTAATTTTTCATCAAATAAAATACTTGTTGTTAATTAGAAAGCACTACTTAAAAACAATTGAACGATGCTTTCTTGAATTACAAGTATCTTCAAATCCCTAAACTATTATTTTCCTTGCTTCATTCATTGAAAATTCTAATTAAAATTCTTATTTTTGTCCAGGTGTGTGCAGCCAATTTTGGAGATATTTGTAGTGTAGTTGGACAGCAAGCCACTGAAGAAATGCTGGTGAGCTTCGTATATCAAAGTTCTATTTTTATTTAATTTTTAATCATAAAGTTGTGCTGAATTTCAATAAGGGCAGTTAAATAATTTTCTTGAAGCTTGAATAAAAATGGATAGGATAGAGTTAATTTTTGACAATCATTTCTTCAGGAATAAAGATACTACATTTGCATATCACAGCTGGAACCAAACTGTTTTGTTTTTTTCATTTCTCTAAGGTATAAGCACTTTTTGGCATATTGCAAATAGTACTAAATGCAATTTTATTGAATTATTTGAGTACTTTCTGGTCTTAGAATGCATTCCTATAATCCCTGCTTTCACTGATTTGTCACTGTAAAAAAAAAATCCTTCATAAATGTGGATTATTTTACTTGTGAAAAGGTGGAATTATTCTATTTTACGTTTCCAAAGATAATTTTGGCCATTGTTAAAGGCTGTAGTTAAAAAATACTAATTTTTAACCATCAATATTTTTATAATCTTACAGAAACCCTACATTAGAAATTTTTTCTTAAATGTTTTGAAGTCCACAAGGAGTGGAAGAAGACCCAAATTAAATCATTTGTATTTGATATCATATTTTATATATTCTAGTTACCTAGATTTTTCCAGCTTTGTTCAGATAATGTATGGGGTGTGCGGAAGGCTTGTGCTGAATGCTTTATGGCTGTTTCATGTGCCACATCACAGGAAGTCCGTCGAACAAAATTGTCAACACTTTTTATTAATCTTATAAGTGACCCTTCACGATGGGTAAGTTCAGTTATTAAATTTACCTTCTATTTCTTTAGATTCTCAATTTCTTGGTATATTCACTTATTCCAAAAACATGATTTAAAGTATAGTTAATATGAAAATGGGTCATGTATGAAGAAAACAATTCAATCCTGTCCTCTACTCTTTTGGAACCAGTGGTTTGCACCATAGACAGTAGGTATGTTTAAAATGTAGATTAGGAGGAGGGTTTGGAGAATATATCTTTGATTATTTCCACTGTGCTATTTGAGAAATTTTCTCAGAATTAAAGGTTCTTTTCTCGAAAAAAATGTTGTGGAGAAAAATGAAAAAAAAAAAATCACAATGTTTTCCACTTCTTGGAAACTTCGCTGAATCCTGGTGCAAATTCAAAGAAACATCTATCCACAGATCTCCCATCTGAATGAAACCCATTGATTTTATCTGTCCAATAGATCATTATGATTGTGAAGGCTGGGAATATATTTAATACGGGGTAAGATTTTCCAGTTCTGTAGCAACTACAGATAATCCTCAGTTTATGTCCATTTGTTCAGTGATTGTTCATATTTATGACAGTACTGAAAAAATGGGGTGTATGGTCATTGAAATTCTACCATTGGAACTGCATCACCACCATGCCATACCAGCATGACCACATGATTGCCATTTGCAATATTTTGCAAGTTTTCCTCCCAGCTTCCCACAAGCAAAATCAATGGAAGCTGGGAGGGAAAGTTGTAAATCATTCCAGTAAGTTTCTCCTTCCAGTTTTTCTCCCGCCCACAACATCCCTGCACAATTCTGTATGTATAATATCTGCAATTACGACTGATGCCATACATGCTTTCACTTTACAGTAAAAATCTTTGAAACTCTAAAATAACTGGATTTCTAGGTAGTTTACTTTTACTGCTTTTTTACTACTCAAAATAGCATAGAGATTTAAAACTGCTATTTTCCTTCATGAAATAAAATGTGATCCATAAGAAACCTTATCAAAATAAATGTATATAATCAAAGACTGTTTCAGATAGTTCAAATATCATATTGCCATATCTGATTTTTGGGCCTGAACATTCCCAGATGCAAAACTTCCCTGCTACATACTTTTGCGAACTTATCACTTCCCTAATCATGC
Source organism: Laticauda colubrina (assembly GCA_015471245.1). Classification (NCBI taxonomy): domain Eukaryota; kingdom Metazoa; phylum Chordata; class Lepidosauria; order Squamata; family Elapidae; genus Laticauda; species Laticauda colubrina. Next base: position 62,628,178 of record BLBF01000002.1, on the reverse strand, counting down.
CCAATAAAATAGCTATAGTTTTCTCTGGAATATGTTCTTCCAGGTTCGCCAAGCTGCCTTTCAATCTCTGGGGCCTTTCATATCAACATTTGCAAATCCATCCAGCAGTGGTCAATTTTTTAGAGAAGAAGAATGTAAGAACACTGAAAGTCAGAATTTTATAGAAGAACACAGGTATGGATAATAAAATTCAATGAAAACAATGTTGAAATAAAATGTTCACAATTTCATATTTGCTCATCTATCTTTAGAAGTGAATTTCTCACATTTTGAGAGATAATGATAAAACATGTTCTATTTTTTCCTAATATTTTGAAAGATGATTCTTTGTTTGTGCCAAAATTCTGTTTATTGTAGAAAATCTTCAATGTTTTTGAGGTTTCCATCTGTGAATGAGTCAGTGAGCTTATGTGTTGTTATACAGATCAGAGTGAATAATTTTTGAGGGAAATATGCCAGAAGTTGAGATCAGTTTCCTGTTTGTCTACTATTCTTTGTACTTTGGTCTGGGTTTTACCCTTTTTGTTTTTATTCCTGTTCAGGCATCCTACAAATCTTCATTTCCTTTCCCCCTTTTTTACCCACAAGTTGCTGGTTGATAAACTGTATTCTAGCTAGATTCGTGTGTGTGTATTAGCAATAGCAATTGCACTTAGACTTATATACCTCTTTACAGTGCCTAACAGCCCTCTCTAAGCAGTTTACAGAGTCAGCATATTGCCCCCAACAGTTTTGGTCCTCATTTTACCCACCTTGGAAGGATGGAGGCTGAGTCAACCTTGAGCCTGGTGAGAATTGAACTGCCAAATTGCAGCCAGCCAGAAGTAGCCTGCAGTACTGCACTCTAACCACTGTGCCACCTTGGCTCTTATATTAGATAAGCTAATATTGACATCTGTTTTCATCCAGCAGTGAAAACAATAAGGATTCAGAAGATGTATCCACATATGATGTACAAAGCCAGACAGAGTTGTCTTTAGACACTGAGGAGTGCAATTTTGAAGCCACCCCTGAAAATGACAAAGCAGAAAGTAACTTGGTTCATTTCCAGGATGAGGCATTGCTACATAGTACTTTGTCTTTGGAACCATGCAAAGAACCTTCAGATGAGAATGAACCCAGTTTTGATCATTGTACGTTAGCAGTGCTACCAGAGCCTGCATTGCATTCACAGGAAAACTCACTTGTGGAGCAAGAACTGTATAACTCATTCCATTTCTGGAGGACTCCACTTCCTAAGATAGATATTGACTTAGAGCTTCAGGAAAATGCAGAAATGGATGTTTTAGCAAATCAAAAAGGACAACAGGAGGTTATGGCATGTGCATCTTCAAACATAATGGCTACAAGAAAGGAGTTGGAAGAAATGATAGAAAATTTGGAGCCCCATATGGATGATCCAGATGTTAAAGGTAATAACATCTTATATTGTAGTATTTTGTAAGTTGAGCTTTGAATTAGAGTTTTTATAATGTTTATTAAAGTTTACAAATAGAAAGAGAAAAAACTATAAGAATATAAAAATAAAATATAACTGCAGAGAAAAAATAATAAAGGAAAAAATAAAGGAAATAAAGGAAAATAGATAAACAAGAAATAACTGATTTTTCTACTTCTATTACTTTAAAAAAACAAATAAAATTATACTTAAATTATTAATGTTTTAGGATTATAATAGGAAACATCTGAAATGTGTGATTTAATGCATAATTTTTACTTTTGGTAACTATTTCATATAAGTTTAAAATAATGCTTTAGTTGTGTCTAATTTTCTCTGTGGAGCCAGTAGCAAGGAAGCTGAGAAAAAGGAAGTAAACACAGTTTGGGAAAGCAGGAAATTGCTAATTTGAAAAAAGCCCAGAAAGAATGTTGAATTGCAATATTTTAGCAATAGGAGAAAAAAAAGATACGACAGACAAAACTCCAAATAGTAACAAAATTAATGAAATGAAATAATAAAAGAGCTGGTGAGAGAGACTTGGTACAATAGGAAAAATAGGCTCAACAAATGGGCTGTTGGCCTGTCTTATATTATCTCTCGTGTTTGTTTTTGTAAGGGTTCAAAAGTTTCCATTATTAATTAGTTTTACTAATTACTGTACAAATCACTTTTCTTTTACCTTGGTCCAAAACTTAAATTGCCTATTCTGTTGTGAAGCTGGCATGATTTTACCAATATCACGTTGTCAAGCCCAAAATTGACATGTGTAGCCATTTTAGTTAGGCTTAATACATATTCTTTTCCTTTCTCTGTGGCAATCATGGGGGAAGGGTTTCGGGCTTGCCACATTCCTAAGGGAGGAGGAGTGGAGATAAAGAGTGTTTTGGCTAGGTGATCTTCCTTCCTGTGTGAAATGAGCTGTCCTTGCTTGGGCCCCTTGAGGTGGAGATTTATGACATCAAGCATCGTTGAATTATTTCTATTGGAGAATGTGACTTTCGGGGGTTGTTTCTAAGTTGTAATATTGTGGGGTAATTCCGGGTTGTGTCAGGTCTGGAATTACCATGGACTTTTGCAATTTGATGCTTTCCTAAATAAAAGAAATCTGTTTTGAAGATGGATTTTGTATTTTCTTTTTAAATGGATTTCATCACTTGGAAACCTGACACACGTTTTATATAGCAGGAATGCAAAAAGAAAGGGTAGCTACAGAAGAGATGAGCACAATAGGTCACGTAAAGGAAAAACTGAGACCTATCCAAAGGCAATTGCTGGATAAATATTGTCGTTCAGGAAGCAGCGGTTTAGTCAAACCTGAAAACTGAAGATTGGATTAGCGCAAGATGAACTGGGGAAAAACTTGATAATGCTGATCAGAAACCTAAATCAGTATAATTAATAGAGTTATAAATGTCAAACATGAGAATAAAGTTACAAATCTAGAAATAATAAAAATGAATTATCCCATTTGACATGAATGTGCCTTTAAAATATGGTACTAGAATAGTACAATACTTTTATTTTTAAGGTAGCATGGAAATTGTTCCTTCAGTGTAGTTTATATTAAAAGGCTAGTTTTTTGCAGAGTATTGAGCAAATAACCGTAATAATGTGCAATGACTAAATAAGAGATCAGCAAAGTAAGAGTAATGCTTACATTTTCTCCCACAAAAAGGCAACTTTTAGCAAACCTTCTCTGCTTTCTATTTCTCTCATTCTGCAGAGTATAATATACTTCTGACTACCTGAAAGTTCCTTTTATAAAATTGATAAAATAATATTTGGGAAAATCATTAAACATCCAATGTTCTCTGTAACTGTTCATATTGTTTATTTGTGGGAAATAATATATATTTAGCTGTTCAGACTGCACAACTTATTCCATTGCTGAACAAAGTAAAGGAAAAACAGCAGTTAATTTCTTTTTTGTTCATATAATTTTTATTAAAGAAATGTTTAAAAGAATAAAAAGTGTACAAATTTTGAAAGAAAAGTAAGGAAAGAAAAATAATAAGAAAAAATTACGCAGAAAAATAGATGAAGGAAGGAGAAAAGAAAAAAGTATAGTTTATTTAAAAAAACAGCTTCTGGTCTTCTTGATAATGGTTGCAATTACATTTATATTTTAACAAACCTCTGTCTAAGGTTTCCTTCTTTCCTTAGTCTAGCCTTTAAACAGCAATTAATTCCTAATGCCTGAGAAATTCTAGCTGTTATATTAAATAAGTAGAATTCTTTCTTTTCAAAAGAAATCAAAAGCTAAACTGAGATCATCACTTAGATGACCTTTTTCTCAGTAGGTGAATAGACAGAATTAACAGCTTATTCCCTGTGCTGCTTTCATCTATAGTGAATTTAACAACTACTAGTACAACTAAATTAGGCTCTGAGAACCTCTAGTGCAGGGGTCCCCAACCACCGGGCCCTGGACCAGTTCCGGTCCGTGGATCATTTTGTACCGGGCCGCAAAGAATGAATAATTGTGATTAAAATATATATATAAATATGTTTTTAGTAAAGAAATAGTAAAGAAGCCCTTTACTATTGGGGAAGAATTGATTTTGCCGGTCCTTGAAAAAGTGTTTCTGCGTGAAACTGGTCCCTGGTACAAAAAAGGTTGGGGACCACTGCTCTAGTGCCTGTAGTTTGATATTTTGGTTTGCACTGTTAAACAGGATTATGAAGCCTCTCCAATAATTTTCATATACCTGAAGTAGAAATTATATATATGTATAGATAACATGCATTAACTTGTCAGATATGTGGTAATAAGATTGCTTTGCTGTATAATAATTTTAGAAATTAAACTTTAAACCATAAAAGACTTTAGAAAGCCAGAAAAAAAGGGCTTAATGGAATTTTAAAAATAGTACTGGACTCCCTTTCAGTCTTTTTCGTTGTTTTGTATTTTCCAAAAATGTTGAGGATCGTACTTATATAATGGTTCTTAGCAATTTTCAAACTTGGTTATTGACTAAATATACTGATTGAAAGTTAGGTTGCATTTATGATTATTTTTTTTTGGGGGGGGGGTTGAATTAACTTAGTTTCACAGAGGTCAGAGAAAACTCTGAAGAGAATGTCTGCCTTGAGCACAAAGATATGAATGAATCTGCCCCAAATTATCAGTGGAGATCTCTGTTTGGCCTTGCCCTACATGTATCTTCAAAAAAAAATAAAATGAAGTGATGCTGAATACTAATCTGTGTATTATTGCTGATATATACCTTTCTTGATACATTATAATATTTCTTTTTTCTACGCAGCCCAAGTGGAGGTACTCTCTGCTGCTCTCCGAGCTTCCAGTCTAGATCCTCAAGAGGAGGCCACAGCAAGCATGGGCAAGTTATCAAACTGTCAAAACGAAGTATGCATCAAAGACCAACTAAACTGTACATTAATCCGGGATGACACAGTGCCTTTAATCAATGATGCTGTTGAGGTAAATAAAAGAAAACATAATTTATGAATTTCTAAATTAGTATAGCATATGAAATTCTAGATAGTGATTCTGTGCTGTGTAAATATGCCTGGGATGTTATTGCACACAGTCTTTCTAAAACATGTTATTACTTTTCCCCCACACATTCAGGACATTGTAGAATCCACTCTTCGTTATATTCACAATGACTCAGACTTGAACACTAATAGTTGTTTCAGCCCCGAAGAAGAAAAAAAATCTAAAATTCAGGTATATTTTAAATGTTTCTTTCAGGTTCATAAAGAAGCTATACCTTCATAGAAGCTAAACCTATGTATCATTCATCTCTAGTTTATAACCCTTAACCTGTCAGGTCATTATTTTAGGTATATCTTCTTTCCCAAATAGAAAGATGAATGTCGAAGGGCAAAAAAGCAGTAGGAATAGCAGCAACTTCTGATTCTGTAGTGACTTAACTGCAGCTGACTGCCCTCCAGCAGCCAGTGGTGGAACCAGTCTACATAGCCACCAAAGGGGTAAGGTACGACCTAACTACTGAACCCCTAGGCGGTGGCATAGCAGTGTGGCAATATGGAAGCAATCATAAATTCACCCAATTTCAGTCCCATAGGAATCCTGGGTTATGGATGCATTCTGTAAATTAGCCATTTGAAGATTCTTGATTCAAAAACTGTTGCTCTGTGATACTATTTTGGCTCATTAAAGATTACATATAGAGTTTTAGTGATATACAGATATTTATAGGTATTTGTCAGTTCTAATTTTTATTGTATTAGTGAGCTTTGACACAGTATTGGAATTTGAACGTTCCAGCTCTGTGTTTAGCCCTGAGAAAACAAAAAATGAACATTAGGTCAAACATTTCTGTTTCTCCTTGTTTTATTTACACTTAAGTAACAAAACAACTAAAGGCATTGCTCTAATCCTGTTCTTACAATCATTTTTATTGTTTTTATTTTCCAGTTTTAATCTTTACTGTTCCCTTGTAACTCAAACTGGGATAGACTGGTTTCCCTCTTGGCTTTTTCAAATCTCATGATTTAGAAGGAAGATACATACCCTTAACTTTGGCAGTTGCAGTATAACACTTCCATGAATCTATTTTGCTTCAAATATATCAACAGCATGCATGTAGCCTTTTTTCATCTTTTTGCCTCAAATCCTGTATCTTTTTTCATTTCTAAGATGGTGCTTTTTAATAGCAATAGAACTTAGGACTTATATACTGCTTTACAGTGCTTTGCAGCCCTCTCTAAGTGGTTTACAGTCAGCATATTGCCCCTAACAATTTGGGTCCTCATTTTACCCACCTCGGAAGGATGGAAGGCTGAGTGAACCTTGTGCCTGGTGAGATTTGAACTGCCAAATTGCAGTCATCCAGCAGTCAGCAGAAGTAGCCTGCAGTGCTGCACTCTAACCACTGCGCCACCATGGCTTAATCTTAAGACATCAGTGTGAAGTAGACATTAGCAAATTTGGATGACTTTCAATTTATACATATATATATATATATAAATTGTTTTTTACAATTAGACATGGCATTCTCATTCAATATAATATTCCTAAATATTAAGTTTTAACATAAAAACAGAAATCAGGTGTTTAAAATTAATTGTGCAACTTCAAATAGAAAGTTAGAGAGAAGTCATTAAAGGTGGGATAATTCCCCCCCCTGCTCTTTTATCCAAAGAGACCATCTTGGACAGGATACTTTAGTCCTGTTGGATTGGCCAACACAGAATTTCATTTGGGTTTGCAAGCCATAAATGTATGACATGTGTTGCACCATACAGTCATACATTCTCCTCTTCCAATTTTGCAGAGGGATTTAACTTCTTTCAGATGACTTATAAATTCTGTTTTTCTGTTTTAGGATGTTGTACCTCAAGCCTTGCTAGACCAGTATTTATCCATGACTGATCCCTCTCGAGCTCAGACTGTTGACACTGAGATTGCCAAACACTGTGCTTATAGCCTTCCAGGAGTGGCACTTACCCTAGGTAGACAGAACTGGCACTGTCTGAAAGACACCTATGAGACTCTAGCTTCTGATATGCAGGTAATGAAAAATCCACATTATACTAGGATGGTATAGAAATTTGTTATGCTACCTTAAGATTAATTTGTCTCATTGACATTATAAAAAAACAAACAAATGTTGGTTTATTTCTTGTGCTTCTTGGATTTTTTCATGAGAAAAGTGTTTTAGGAAAAGTGAGAAAGTTAATTTGTAGATTGTATCTCTCTGTTTAGATAGTCAAATAACTAATGGAATTTTATTTCACTCTACAATTACACTGAAATTTGTTTGCTTGTTGAGATGTTATTTCTATGTTATCTAATAAAAGAAAAATAAAGCAAGAATTAGAAAAATATTTTACTTCCTGCTCAGTAATTGTTAAAAACTGCTCTAATATTTCTAAAATGCCAGACATTATTAGCAAGAGAGTAGAATTGTTTTACTGCAAAATTGTAGGCAAAAAAATAAATATATGAGATTTTACAATCAGTCCTGTATTTTGCTTTGAAGTATAGGTAGGCTAAGTTACATATCAGGCATCTAATCTGGAAAAAAAGAAAGTTTCTGATATAAAAATGCTTTGTTTAATATTCCTGGGCTGGCGAGAGTCAAAATAATTTTTAAAGAAATCGGTAGAAAGACAAATGAGCATTATCTGTTTTTTTCTGAAGATGTTACTCCTATTTTCCACTGTTGTTTCTAACTTTCTTCCGATAAAATTCAAACATATTTTAATTTGTTTTGCTTTAATATTGTACTTGCAATTAAATGAACTGGAGTCATTTTGTATAATTGAAAAATTGCTTGGATCCTTTCAGTGGAAAGTTCGAAGAACGTTAGCTTTCTCCATACATGAACTTGCAGTCATTCTTGGAGATCAGCTCACTGCAGGTGATCTGGTTCCAGTTTTTAATGGCTTCTTAAAAGATCTCGATGAAGTTAGGATTGGTGTGCTTAAGCACCTACATGATTTTTTGAAGGTACATTCTTCTTTTCTGTATATATTCAAAAATAAATTGGTATTTTTCCTTCTTTCCTGTATTGTTCTTGTATTCTGTATTGAATACAATATGTATTGAATTGAATATGTACTGTATATGAATACAATATACAATACAGGAATGAATATTCCTGTATTGTTCTTGTTTCCTGTATTGTTAAAATTGTCAAATTTATTTATGAAATAATTATTATATTTGCAATTTAATTTCTGATGTAATTTTATATTGCACATTGCTGTCTTACAACAATCTCAAAAGTGCCTTTTAAGACAACTTCACTTTTTATACAGTGATTTTACTCAGATTCTCTTAGCAATTATTATTTCTACGTGATTCTTAAAAGTGTTTCATAATTATTAATTCCAGCTTCTTCATCCTGATAAAAGGCGGGAGTATCTGTATCAACTTCAGGAATTCTTGGTCACAGACAATAGCAGGAACTGGCGTTTTCGAGCAGAGCTTGCTGAGTAAGTTTTTGCGATAATTAGATATGAGTACATGTGTAAGGGCATGTTGCTGGCTTGTTACATTTGAACCAAGATCAGTCTTGTTTTTCTTTTAATAATCTGTATCCTAAACCGAAATGCAATCCAAGGAGCTCATGTTGGAAATGGCTTGTTTTGATTGGATGTTTCTTCTAACTGCATCCAATGTGCTGCTTAGACACTCCCTTGCTTTCGGTGCAGACCAACCAGGAGGGTTTTGTCTATATTTAACAATAACATCTTGGCAATAAACATCATCAAGATCCTTGCAAGAACTGAGGCAAGAATGAAATGAGTTAAAAAGTCTCATTACATAATATTTGGAAATAAATCTTAGTTTGTTGCAGTTATTGATATTATCCCATCCTATTATATTTGCATTTTCAGCAAAGTATTTAGGAAAGTTTACAGAGAACAAAATTCAGAGAATGCTTCTTAAACTGATTATTAAAATAGTCATAACTATACTGTTCAAAATGAATATAGTTAATATTTTGAGAAAATAGAAAACTGGCTCCTTAATTTTTCTCTTGCCAGATGAAAAATTAATAGCTAGGACCCCATCCATGGTTACTCATGTGTAGGTCCTTATGGATTCAGAAGAATTTATTCTCAATAGAATTTTAATCCAGAGAGATTTACTACTAAAGTAATATACATTGTATTATGTGCACAAGTCTTACTTTTAAGAGTAGAAACATTTTTCTGCTCTCTCAGATACCCAAGAAACATTCCTTGCTAAGTCTGGAACAAGCAAGGAAGGTAGTGGGTGACCTGTAGACATTAAAGAATGCTCCATAATCAGCAGTGTCAATAAAGCAGACAGTTCCTGCTGTCTGTTTCCTTCAGAAAGGTTATACTAGGTCAGATCAGAACTTAGTTCTATGTTGGGAGAGACCATAGTTCTTTGTGATATATCATCATTTTCAATGAGGGTAAAGAATGCCAACATGGAAAATATGAAGAACAACCATTTAATGTTAACATGTTCTGTGAATGATGGGTCCTCTGTGAGTTAATCAGCAATAAATCCAACAATTGTTGAGTCAGTAAATACATTTGATATTTTCAGACCATGTTATGAGCACTAAACAAAATGAGAAATACCATTCACAGACTGGCTTCTAAGGCTGGCCATAAAACACCAGTGCACCCCCAAGCAAGCAAGGTTGTTGCAATGCTCCTTTCTATTCTACCCAGGATACTTCTTTATGTATTCCTATGACTTCATCTTTTGGTGGGGAAGGGAACATTTACAAACAAAGCATTTGGCTATAACTATTTTTTATTCTCTCAGCTTGCCTGTGAGACTGATTTCGAATCCAAAGGCATCTTGAAAAATGAAAATTATTCTGAAAGCTGGTCTCCTGCTTGGTAGCAAGCCAGCTTCTTTTTTATTTTTTTTGAAATATCTCTTATTGCATTGGCAGGCTGCCAGCCATTGGCCTTATTTAAGCTAATGAATTCCCTTTTAGGGAAACCTGCACAAATAAATCACCATCTTCTGCCCACTTTGACACTATTGCTCAAAACTTTGTCAACAGAATTACTCAGATTCACCTCACTCTGAACTCTTCATGGGAGGTGCTTGAAGCAATGACTGGCATAAAATCCTGCAATATTAACTGAAGCTTCTGGTCTATAGACTCTTTTCAAATGACCAGAATACTGTTGAACAAGTTCTTCATCATGTTTGGACTGGATCTGTGCCTACCTAGATGTTTTGGGGAACAGGTGGGAATGTGACAGTTTGCACTCATGGTAAACCTATGTTGCTTACCACTAAATTTCCAAATGCAACTGAAAGTGCCTATCAGATGGCTTGGTACAAGACAATTTAAGGATTAGCAACGAGAACCAACTCATTCTGTGTTTTCACATACAGGAAACCATTGGGGAAATTGCATTTCCATAAAATAAAGAATTGAAACCAAGCAACAATATTTTTCTGTGATAGCTCTGATACTATGAAATAGCATTTTAGTACAGTTGATAATAGTAATAGTAATAATGGCAGGAGCAGGAGTAGGTGTAGTAGATTCTTATAGAAACTCAGCATATGCTTTTAGGCATATTGCTTCCCCCATGCACTGTATTTGGTAAATCATACCATCATTCTCTGGTTTTATCTCCCTAGAGATCTCAACTCCAGAAATTGACAATCGCCACTCTAAAATTATTGCCCCAATAATTAGATTTCAGAGATAGCCCCTGTTAACAACCTTATTTCAGTACTGAAGAATGGCACTCAGAATAAATGATAAACTCCATAGGGGGTTTGAATAAAAGTGATCTTCAAAGATTTGTTATATTTTAAGACAGTTGCAAATAAAAAAAATAGCATATGGTCAACTCATTAATTTCCATTAATTGTAATAAAATTATTATTGTGATTTTTGAAAATAATTATGACCTCTTGTTTTGTTTTTTCTATTCCTATAGGCAGCTGATTTTACTTCTTGATCTGTATAGTCCCAGAGACATATATGATTATCTGCGACCTATTGCCCTCAACCTTTGTGCAGACAAGGTTTCTTCTGTTCGATGGATTTCCTACAAGCTGGTATAAGTTAAAAAGCAGTCCTTGAACACAACAGTTTAATACACCAACTATTTTAGTGATTGATTTACGTAATGGACCATGTTTTCTAGGTTAGTGAAATGGTAAAGAAGCTGTACAATGCTCCAACACCAACATTTGTGATTGATCTTATGAATGAACTGATTGAAAGGTTCTGCAGATGTCCAAAGTGGTCTGGTCGACAAGCATTTGTCTTTATTTGCCAGGTAAGAATTATTCTTCTTCTACTTCTTCATAATCACTATTGTCTGTGGCTCCTCCATTTTCAGTACTGAATTATTTTGTTTTATTGTTCTTATTTCTTTGCTCCTTACATAAAAGGGAAAAAATTCCCAGTGGCTTGCTCTGGATTAGTGTAAATGTTGGTTTTTTTCTCAATCTAATTTAATTAGTTATTAATCCAATTAATTTTGTAATTTAATTACTGTAGTTTAGCATAATTTATTTAGCAAATTATATGAACACAGGCATTTGTGGCCTATTCCAAATATGTAGTTTTACAAGCCAAGATTTAGTGTGATTTAGTTTAGTGTGATTTGCTACATATTTCATTTTCCAAAAGAAGAATTCTTTTTAACTGACTGATTGATTGTATTTATGACAAGATGAGGTGGAGGCCGACTTGGAGAAGAACATCAAAATTAGAAAGAAAAAAAAAATCTGAAATCTGTCATAGATTCTTGTTACATGCTACTTTAAGCCTTTATTGCTCACCTCACTTTAAATATTAAATATTGCTTGAATGAAACAGGTTATCGTTCTTTTTCAGACTATTATAGAAGATGACTGCCTGCCAATGGATCACTTTGCTGAATATCTACTGCCCCATTTGCTACACTTGGCCTCAGACAGAGTTCCAAACGTTAGAGTCCTGCTTGCAAAGACCTTAAGACAAACACTTCTAGAAAAAGGTTGGTGGTACTAAACTTTTCAAATTCCCTTGCTGTCTTTCCTGTTATCTTGAAAGTAGTTTCCTATGTGCTTATTATCTAGAAGGGAACGACAAGGGCCACTGAGTAAGCCTTTGTTTTAAATTGGATTGTAATCTTTGAACTAAATTAGAATGTGGAGAATATCTGAGCTAAAAATTAGGGGGTTATAAAATTTTCTAAGAACTTAAGGTTTGAACAAGGGAGAAACAGAGATATTAATATAGGTAGGTAAAAAGTACTCAGGAAGTACAGAATTTGCTTCTCCTTTGCTTTTAACTAGTCCATGGTCAAAGCTGTAAAAACTCTTCCTATAATGCAGGCTTAGGCCCCAAGAGAATTCCAATAATTTTTGGAGAGGCTTAAATCATCTTAAAAAGTCTCCCCATAACACACCTTAAATGGTTGAAAAGTTTTACCTCTCTTCTTTATGATGTTATAGGTAATCCTCAATTTATGACCATAGTGGAGCCTGGAATTAAAGTTGTAAGTCATGCTCATCATTTAGTGGGTCATCACACTACCGTACCCAATTTTACTACCTTTTTTGCAGTGGTCATTAAGTGAAAGCAGCAGTCATAAGTAAATGCAGATGTTATTGAGCAAATTGTTCACAATGGGCTTTTTTTTGTAAGAAACCAGAAGTAAACATTGGTTTTGAGCAAAAGAAAAGATTATAAATCATAGTCTCATGATCTTGAAATGCTATCAATGGCTATAAATGCTGGCCTGTTACCAAACACCCAAAGTATAATCAATTGTCAGAACTTTGAATATGGTTTGTAAGTAGCCTGGGGGGAGGTTTGCTGTAATTTTGAATGGTTGCTAAGTGATTGGTTGTAAGTTGAGGACTATCTGTACTTTGTGCCACACTGGCAGCCCCCTTATCTAAGCCATTCAGGAAACGAGTTGAGCTAATTCTACTTTATTGTAAGGTTACATTAATAGAATTTCACAAGTCTGACTATACAACTCTCCCACTGTTCATTTTAACCACCTAATCAGTTCAGGTGGGTCCTTCCTAAGTTTCTTCCTCTGACTATTAAGTCACTGGAGACTACTCCCATTTTTCTCTTTTCTAGGCAGCGTATCTTCCCATCTTCCCTCAAGGGCATTCTCACATACCATTATACGTAACCACTTTAGCTTTCAAAACAAAATAAAATAAAAAGAGCAGCTCCTAATATCAAAGTAGTTGCCCACTCCTGCTACAGTGACTAAACTGATTGTGGTTACCTTATAGTTGAATATACTTGGCATGTGCTCATGAATAAATCTGCAATCCTGAACACATGTATGGGGAGAAATTCCCCCGGACAGGATTGGATATATATTTGATGAGATTACATTTTACCTTTTATTCTTTCCAAACTATATATATTAACAGTGAAACAAAGACCTTGCTTTCAAAAACGTTCTCCTTTTTATACAGTCTGATAAATAAAAGGCACCTGATAAATGATTATTGAAAAGATTAGTAACCGGGGCGGGGTGGGGGAATAAAAGACAGACTGAATATAGAAAAGAATGGGAAAATATTTATGGGAGAAAGAATGTGAATAGAAAATGAGTTGGAAAGAAAATACTGCACAATAAAGAGATTTTATTGGCAAAGTTGATAGCTTAAAAAAGACTAGGAAGGTAATAGAATAAGGAAGAGACAGAAACATAACCTATAAGAAAGGGCCTGTAAACATGGAAGGACACTGAGAGGTAGAAGAAAAAAAAATAAGCTAAATAATTCATCCTGAATTCTGCAGGGTGAAAAGGACACACAAGGTAAATAATTTTTAATTAAAATGCAAAATATAGGTTAGGTTTAGAGTAAGGAACTGGCCCAGAAGTCAGAATGAAATTACTGATTGCAACAGAAGTAGGGCCAACATTGTTTATTATCTGAATTGAGGTAAAGGAGGATATGAACACTAAATGAGAAAAAAGAAAACAATCTCTTGGCTCCTGTGGATTTTAACTTACATTTCATTTCTGCAACCCCCTGATTTTGATGACCAATGCTTGTTATTTCATGCATGCTGATTGAAGCATAATAATTCATTCCCTTCCTTTGTTTTTTCTCCCTCGATACAGAATACTTTCTGATGTGTGTTAATTCCCATCAAGAGGCTGTAGAACAGACAATTGTGGCCCTCCAGATGGATAATGACAATGATGTCAAGTATTTTGCAAGCATCCACCCAGCCAGTACCAAAATTTCTGATGATGCTATGAGCACAGCCTCCTCAACTTACTAAAAGTAGTTCCTGAATGTTGGTATAATTTTAATAAAAGAGAACAAACATTACAAAATTGTAGGCAATCGTCAAGTGCCCTAACATGGATTACTGAAACCTCTTTTCCACGGAGGAGAGAATATCTTGCCAGACTTAACTTCAGTTGGATGTTATCTAAATCTGAGATCAAGAATTTTGGAGTCAAGGAAAAAAACCCGTTATGTGTTGAATCTTGACTCTGGAAAAACTTTGCTCAGAGGATTGTATTTGTCACCAGAGCCTTAAATCTTCTGTCTTCCTGAATATGTGAAACTTGAATTGTCTGAGCATTTTCAGTGTAGAAAGGGAGTGATTTCCAGAGACTCTCATTTGTTTCTGTCAAAGAGTTACCTTAGCAAACTCTTTCTTTCTTAGGAACCAATAGCTGGTGGATTTATACCGAGAAGCAAAGAAGCTGTCTCCAGTATTAGCTATTAAAGTTTTTAATCTTTGAAAAGACTTAAATTTGTGTGCAGTTGGGCACATCCTTAAGTGTGAATAGTTTTGATGTGTGTAAATGAGGGAAAAGTAGAAGTTTGGTGTTTTGTTTTTCTCATCTTAAGGATTCAGTGCCAACATTAAACCACACTCTGATTTTAATCCTTAAAACACAGCATATTGCTGTGTCTGTGAGCAGAAATCTCTATGCTGAGTACCTGTGTCCTGATATTTTTTTTTCATGCTGGTCATGACCTGAAGGAAATCTAATAGCACATGTACTTCAAGTCAGGTATTTTAAACTTGATCATGATCGGTTCTGAGGTGCAACTTTTTCTTCATATACTGTATGTATCTTGGACCACTCGTGGGAGTGCTGCAGTCTTTAATCATGCTATTTCAAACTGTTGTGATAAAATGTTCTTTCCTTCTCAGAATAAAAAAAATTATTAATAAGAATGAACTTTCCTTTTCTTAATGCCATGTAATCCCTTGAAACTATGAACTGTTTTTTATAAAAATACTTCCCTGTTCCAGTGTTCAAATGTGCCTAAAATACAGGTTTAAATTAGCATGATTATCTTAGTGTGTTTTGATTCCTGTTTTCCTAAAAAATAGTTGAAAGTCCTGATTCCGTTGGACAAAACATCTGTACAACTAATGTTTGTGTTTATGTTTTCATAGCACCAAATGTCAACGAAGGTATTTGAGGGGTGGGTGGGAAATCTGACTTAACCTCAGTTTGTATGCAGGTCTTTTGAACCCTGATTATACCCAAGTGTCTGTTTTTAGGATTGCAGTAGATTATTAATGCCAAAGTGGTTAAGAGCCCTAGGGTGCAATGGTTGGAATGCAGTATTACAGGCTAACTCTGCCCGCAGCCTGGAGTTCAATCTGATGGGGCTCGAGGTGAATCATCCTTCCAAGGTTTGCAAAACGAGGATCCAGATTGTGGGGGCAATAAGCTGACATTGTAAACTGGTCAGAAAGTGCTGTAAAGCAATATGAGGTGGTATATAAGTGTAAGTGCGATGTGAACATCTCAGCATATTTTATAATACAGTTAGACACTGGGATGGGAATTCATAAAAATGCCTTCCTGTGAATCCTTTAAATTATAGCCTGACCTTTTAAGGCCTTGTTCGTTTTGTTAATATAATTATATGTATGCTTTACTGGTTAAGCCTAGGTCTTTGTTTAAGCATACAGATCTGCATGCGCACACAAACTGTTCAATTAAAGATTTCAAACCAGGTCAGTTATCCAGTCCTTTAACAGGACATCTAACTTGCTTTAAATACACTAGGAATGGCCAATATTCATGGTAACCATTCTGCTGAGGAAACTGGATGTAGGCTACTTGAATATATATGGATTAATTCTTGCATATTCAAATGCTCTGCTATAACATTCATATCACAATTTTGTTAATAGTATTTCTCATTTCTGAGGAAATATTTGATCCTATCAACATATGACATGTTAGATAAACAATAGGGTTTTTTTATGCCTGTTTTTTAAAAACGGCATCGTTGGAAATACCTGCAAAAAAGGAGAGCAATGATGGGGGGGGGGGGAATGGCTTTTGGGGACTTGCCACTTGGCTGTTCTTGATAAAATCACCTCTCCAAAATGCTTTAAAGGGGCATTCTTTGGAGAAGCCACATTGTCTCATGGATGCTCAGGTGAGTTGGAGGGGGGAATGTCCACTTCTACTGTGATCTCTAGCTTAATTCTGCTAATGGGAGAGGCAATAACATAGGGCAGTGATATGGTTGGTGTTATGCTATCTGCAAAGTTCGTTTGGCTTTTCATACACACTCGCTGCTGTACTACAACTGAAGAGAACATTTCTCAAATTGCAAACCGGCCATTCAGGTACACTGTGGTTTAGTTTAATTATGGCTTGGCAAAGCAGTTGGGGTGTTCCTAAGGTGCTAGTGTGAATGAAGACTTTTTGATATGTTGAAGAAGCCATACTTCAAAGGCTAGGCCTCAGCTGTCTATAGGGGGGATGCATAGGCCACGCTTCCCCTGAGACTGCCAGT
This sequence comes from Laticauda colubrina, assembly GCA_015471245.1. NCBI lineage: Eukaryota > Metazoa > Chordata > Lepidosauria > Squamata > Elapidae > Laticauda > Laticauda colubrina. Next base: position 62,611,523 of record BLBF01000002.1, on the reverse strand, counting down.
GAAGCAAAGGGCATGTGCAGAGACAGCTATTGGAGCTGCTGATCAAGATTGGCAAGGAGCCTGCCTCTTATTTCAGAGAGGGATTTATGAAAAAACTCTGTTGGAATACTTTGTACAGCGCTTTTCCAAATACATTTGCTGTTTTCTCAAGCAAAATCAAAAGAGGCAGAAAAAAGTTTCTGCTTAGGTATTATCTATCCATATTACATCAGCTTATTGAGAGGGCATTTCCCTCTAAATGTGAGCTAGTCTACATCAAAATGCCAGTTAAACTGTTGAGTTCCTAATTGTAACATCTTTTATGCAGAATCCAACCTGGATTGGTTACCAAGATGAGGTTTTGTCTTGAGCTTTTGGACTCATGCTGGTGATCATCTTCAGGGAAGGGAACTTCCTCTTGCAGAGTGTGTCCTTTGGGCTGATCTTTGTGCGTTTATATGGTGCCCGTTGTATGTGGCTCTTTTAGATGTTGATCCAATCAGCATCTTAAAAAGCCATATACAACAGGCACCATATAATTATCACACACAGAAGCCCAAAGCACACACACTGCTAGAAGAATTTCCCTAAAGAGGTGCCCCAGCATGAGTCCCAAAGCTTTGAAGACAAAGTCTCTGGTCCCAGTGACCAACTCAGATTGGATCCTGCAACATTATCCTGGGACATGTATGTTTGCCTTTATTCGTAACATCTTTTATATCCAAACTGAAAATGACCTTAGTCCTATTGAACCCCATTTTTGTAACTAACTGTTGTGAAAATATAGTCCTTTTATATTCTTTGTTGCATTTACTCTATCAGAACATTTGACTTGTGTACCTAATCTTCAGGAATCTTTACTTTTCTAAATCATTTCATCCACATCCTTAAAACATTTCAACAAAATAATTGCCCTGCAGAAATTGTGATTCTTCTGAAGCTGGTTTCCTTTTATGTAACTTACAGTTTGGACTGGCATTTTTTAATGAATGCATTAAATGAATGAAGTTTCATAGCTTCTTCTCAAATTGGAACAGAAGGACCATCAGAAAGAGTGGATATATGGCAATTGTAAGCAAGCTTAATTTACAACAATGTACAGCATTCTAATCAGACCTGTATTAAACTGTCATAAAGCATATATTTAATCTTTGCTTCCAATTTTCTTTTTGAACCAGTGGAACTTGAACAACACTTATGTATGTTGGTATTTTCCTTGTGCAGCATTATATATGAAACATACCAATTTCATTTCCTTTCTTCAGTCTGTGGGAAAAGATACTTAAAGAATCGGATAAGGATATGACTACTTTCTTTAAAAACAGCAAACATTTGCTTTGCTAATACCTGCTTAAAACAGAGTTGGAACACTGAATACACTGAAGAATGACATGGGGGAAATAATTATTTTCTCTGCTATAATAAGTCCCTAATGAAAACATGGGGTTACCAAACAGCAACAAGACTGTGTTCTCTTCCAGCACATTCTGCTATGATGAAAGCAGCACATCAAAATTTGAAATGGGGAAAATTCAGATTCTGCTGTCAAGACAACAAATCAGTTTAGGGTCACAGGAGCAAGCAGCAGGGCACATGACTTTGCGGCATAGATAGGTAAACTTTGCATCTACTAATCTACAGAAAATTCATAAATGAAAGAAGTGGGAATGAATAGAAATGTAGGTCTCATTGCTGAGCTGCTTTCTCTTCATTTGGGCGGGTAAAACATTTAGAATTAAGAACAATTTGAGCTTACAACGAATTAAGTTCAAATCAGGTGGTTGTGAACATTCCAGAAATGCTTTGCACTCAAAACTCTTTCAAATTTGCCAACAGGTAGTAGTTTGTATCCCAAGAGGATTTTTTTTCAACTGCCTTCCCTCATTAGTTAACAATTTTCTGCCAGAGAGAGTTGATTCTGATTCTTGATTAGACTGAAGAATCATACAATCCAGAAATGTGAAATCAGAAAGAAACACAATTAGTAATCTGTCCTTTTGGTTTTTCTGTAGAATTGCATTTATTTAATACAAACATTTTTCATAGGTTCAGTTGGTTATTTCCACATCAGGGTCAATGTGGGCCAGAGAATTTATTGGTGAATCTTAACATTTTAAATTCAATAAAACCATTAGCACATGGCTGTTAAATTTATTTTCTTGATTAACATGTTCTTGACTAAAAAAATTAGCCAATATCAAAATATTTGATGAACATTGATTATAAAAATTTGACAATTTAATAGAAATTAGTATGAATTCAAAACAAAAAAGGTTTAAATACTGTCAGAAATATAAAATGTATGTAACAGGCAAAAAAAATCTACCTTTTACTGTCATTTAACCACCCTCCATAAATTTTCTTTAAGGTTTTAAAAAAGTCGATCTTTAGAATGCATCTCCGTACCATTTGTACAAACATTAAATCATGGCCAATGATTCACAACAGTGCAATAGGCAAAACGAAAAACAAAAAAGTCCACCCACCATATAAAAAATAAATATTACAGACCAAAACTAAGTAAGCTACAAGCACCCTAGAGAGTTCAACTAACATCAACCACTTCAAATTGAATTGGGATTTTAAAATGATGTGACTCTGAAGCCACAATTTATTGTAAGAATTCACTGCTGGCAATGGTAACTAATTAAGCATACGGCAGCTGAACATTTCCATCACAAATTTATGGGTATGTATTACCCGCTTTTTTGTTTATTGGAATCACCCTCTTTTAAGCACACAAGGGTCACAATACACTCCCCTATTGCTTTTTAGAAAATGCCAAAAAGAGTTTGGGGATGGACCACCTTCCCTCCATTGCATTGTGTTTGAGAGGCCCACCAAAGCACTTACAACACACTTTTCAAATGTGTACCAAAAACTGGTACAAGTTCTACAACAATTATGAAGCCCTTTCTGAATGTAATACTTCTTTCAAACCCACTAAAATGGCCGAGATTATCATTCATCTCAGTTCCAAAATCCTGATGGAGGCTTGCACACTTGTGTTTCAGTGTACTTCAAAATGCTCTCAATCCATCAAAGAGTGCAACAAAAATCACCAACTTTTTTCTAAATCATGGGATCTTGATAATCAACATTAATTTCTTTATCAAAAGAAAGAAAAAAAGGTCAACATTATGAAGTTTCCTATAAAACCTACAAAATGCTTCCTTATTCCTAATTAATTGGCAACTCTAAGAATCATTTTACATATTACTGCATTGATGGGGTTCAAGAATTCATAGTGGATTTGTGGATATGTGCTTATCAATCTTTTCAGGTTAATTTTACATGTACTTTCTTAAAGCTTTTAAAAAGTCAGATGAAAACATGTTACATAATACTAAAGTTTTGATGATTTTCCACTGTTTTGGGCACAACTATTTTGTAAAGCTCCTTTGTTACTGAAAGGCACAAGTAAGAGTGAATAAAAACAATTATGAGGAATGAGAGCAAAAAAATTACAAAGCAAATAAATGAATGGGATATGGATTGGATCTCCCCATTCTTAACCAATGGCCACTTTTTATACAGTTACTTTACCCCCCACACAGAAGAGCACCGACCATTGTGGAACATACTTGCAAACATCTATTTTTCTGTGCTAAGTGTGGCTTCTCTACAAACACTTAACAGACAATTGCACTGATGAGATGTATCAGCCATAAATAACTTCATAACAGCAAGTTCCTTTTCAAGACCAGAGTGGAAATGCTTCTTAACCAAACTTTCTTTTAGACTACCCCTAAAAGACACAGAGAGGGGTCATGCAGTGTTCTCCCTCTTCTGCTAACCTGTTGGTTTCAGTGCTGATCAGAGAGAAACATGGTCATCTGCACATGTGGCCAGAAAGATAACCAAATGGGAGAGAATTGTTTGGAGGGAAAGAGAATATGTCCCTCTATTGCAGCCTTCTCTACCTGAAATTTCTGGTGGTCAAGAATTACCAGACATATTGGTATATGCCCAGCAGAGTATGTACTTTTTCCTATATCCGTGCAATGAAATATCTCGTATGAAGTAGCCCTTGGACAGATAATGCATGAGAGAATTTGAAAGTCTGCTTCAGAGTGAGTATATAATCATTCTAAAATGTACCATCATCCCCTCAATTCTCAAAGATCAGCCAAAGCTACTGTCTGTCAAGGCTGAGTAACTAGACAGCTGCCTCCTCCTGCTATATGTCTCTCTGCTTTATCTTTCCAAGTAACCTGAGCCTGATAGGCAGAAGCCACATATAGGACAGGGACAAAATATCCCCAGAATGTAAAAGAAAAAATATTTACAGAATGTACAGGCCATAGATTTACAGTAAGTTGCACAGTCCTGGCTTTGCACAGGCAAGAATCCAAATCCAATTAAATTGGAGTTTCTTTTCTGTCCTTGCTTGGAGATGGCTTTACTGACTCTTGGATTGCCTTTGGATGCTCTTTCATAGCTTTTGTCTCTGGGACACTGTCTCTTGGCAGGGGCGGCTGCTGCTGCATCGGGCCCCCTCGTTTCTCAAGCTCTTCCTCTTCCTGCACCTGCTGCTCCGTTTTGGCTCGCTGCATCTGCAAGAGGCGAAGCTGTACTCGCAGTTCAATGATGGCCTCACGCTCCTCGTGAATCGCTTGGTTCAGATGGTTATTCTTAACCTTGATCCAGCAAAAGGGGAAAAAGGGTCACTTCAGCTTTATACACAGCCAGCTACTGATGGAACTAATGAATCATTAATAAGGTATTCCTCACTGCAGCTCTCTCTTGGAAAGGAGACAAGCGTGGTCTCATCAGGCAGAACAAAACAAGAAAGGAGGCCCTTGGAAAATCCAGCCCTAGCAGAAATGAGCAATTTATAATGGCAGATTCAAAGGCAACATAAAATATGCACCTCCTTCCCCCAGCCTTCCTCATAGGTCTTGGGAACTGTTAATTATTTATTCATATGTATTCATTTTTTCAATGTCCTTAGAAATTTTTATTTCCATTTTTATTGGGGGATTTATCACTCCACATAGGTGAAGAGAGATGTGATTAATAGGATATGAAGTGGTTGCCCAGTACACATCACACCTTAGCCATTAACTCAAAAGTGTTCACTGTCGCATCCATGTCAACCTCAAGTTTTATTGAATTCAGAGGGGTTGACTCTTAAGAGTTGTAAAAGCACATCTGCAAACTGCAAAAGTCTTGTTATATCTTTCTTCCTTAGCTTTCTTTTCAGCTATAATAACGAGGCAATAATGTTGATCAGTTTTTCAGGCTGTAGTAAAGACTGCTGAAAAAAAATTAAGCATTCTACAAAGTGGGGGTCCTTGCTTTTCTGTATTATGTATCTCTATGTACTGCTTTTGCTGCCAATTTTAAGAAGTTAAATTACAGAGTTTATTTCTGGGCAGCCGTTCAGGTTTTGTGACACTTGATCTATTCTAAGAATCAAAGAAAAGAATTATTTCAATTATATGTTTTAACTGATACAGGAAACCTTACAGGAAACAGTATTTTGTATTTCATCTAACTGGAAGAGTTTATTAAACAGTAGAGAAGCAACATGGAATGCCTTTATTGAAAAGACAGGAAAACTTTTTTAATGAGAAGGTTAACCAGGAAACCCACAGAAATCTGATGAAACTTCCTGCATGGGTAACATGGGTCAGTGTTGGCATTTTTATCCCTTCCACAATGTCCTTTCCATGAAAGAAAACGGCAGCATGGAAAACAGGCTGGCACAAATTTAAAAAGATTGTCACTCATTCAATTATTTTTGATTTGTTGTTACATTTCATTCCTCAGCAATAGTATTGATTTTAAAATGAGAATTTCAAAGCCAGAATGCTGAGAAATATATTTTGGTTCTTAAATAAAATAATAAACTCCTTGGAAAGTATTGCAGGAGCCAATCTTAGTCTTAGTGGTCAGCTTTCCCATCAAGTATCCATCCAAATGACATCTCTAATATAAAATCATTGTGGACTATGACAATGTAACATACACATTAACTCATAGCTTTTTTAATTTATAAAATGATTGCATCAGAGCAAACATAATAATGTCTAAATTATGAACAATTGATTTGCTATATTTACATGAAAATAATACAGTTCAGTGCTTTAGTTTCAACTGACCATTTTCCCCATTTTTTAAATGTCATGTTTTACTGTTTGAGTAAATGTAAAAAAATCAGTTTTGACTCAACACTTAAAAACATCATTTTTCTCTTTGTTCCACCATTAGTGCTCATTCAGTTAAAATCTGCTATTAGAACAAAATCCCATAGTTTTTCCCATTATTTTCTCTCTCTCTCTTTTTAAATTATCCACAATAGTTTGATCCTGAAAACTGTTGATGCTACTTTGCATTTAACAGTCCGCGTACAGAAGCAAGTGCTAATCAAACTTGTTTCCTGCCCTGATACAAGTGTTTCTGCCCTGCAAAACTACAGACAGAGGGAGAGGCAGGAAAATAATCCCACATCTTCACATATAAGATTGAATGGAATCCACTGAAGATTTCTTAACTCAAACTATTTATTCATAATATTTTAACAAAAATAAATCTTGCCTGCTTAGTAAACAGTATAATATTAACCTTAGTATTATATATTCCTTTAACATTGTTTCTAATTCCTTCATTTCCAATTCCTAAGGATTTAAATTAACTAGAAAAGGATAGGCAGAAGTGACGAGAACAATGCAAATTGTATATAAGACTACTTCGTCTTAAAATTAGGGAATTCAGCAGACTGTACTCCAAAGTAATGAGTAAAAAATTTCACAAGAAATTTTTGCTTCTATACTGCACACAGAACCAACATTCAGTGGCAGAGCACATATTTGGCATGCATAAGGTCCCTGATCAGGTCCATATTACCTCCAGGTAAACCTGGGAAAGTTCCATCTAACCAAGCTTAGTATCATAATACAGAGCTAGGTCTGGTCAGAATAGATGAATGGTTTGCCTTGATATATCAAGAGAGAATATTATGTTCTCTACCATACACTGGCCACAGAACAACACATTTGGAAATTTACCACAAAACTCATCTAATCCAACCCACTGACAAAGTGGGGAAGGTGCTGTTACAGCATCTGGTAATGACCTCTAATAAAGGAGGATCTGCTACTTTCTAAGCTATGCTGTTCCATAGGTAAGTAACTTAACTTTACAAAATTATTCATATTTAGTTGAATTTTTCTCTTTTGTCATATGTTGCATCATATATTTCTTTGCCTGGATAAAGAACTCAGTGAATATCTACTGCACAGAAAGCATCTCACCTCTAGTTCTTCATTCTGCCGTTGTAAATCTTCTAAGATAATCTGTAACTCTTCTTCATCTTCACTCTCACTCTCACTTTCAGAAGAATATTCTTCGGTTTCACTGCGACCATGCTGACGACTAGATGAGCAAGTATAAATTTTGTAACAACTATCCTTTTTGGCTTGGTTTGCTGTACATTTCTCAAGCACATTCATTCACACACAATGAATATACTCCAAAACACAATTTAATGAATATTAATGCTCATGGAGAAGAATTACAAAGTGGCATAAAAATTATTACAAGAGTAGATTTAGAAAGCCTTACGTTTAATTGTGATGGAAGAAAGGAAAGGAAAATTTTACTTTATTGTCACTGCACCTCTTACAATGAAATTAAATGCCATCTTCAGTGTATGTTATAACTATAAAAATATAACACAAACACACATCCTTCACATTCTATACAATTGAATTGAAAACCCCTGATATTGCATTAATATTGCACTGTACAGTAAAATTCAATATAGTTACTGCTCTGGAAGCTGTTTTTCAGCCTATTGTAACTGTTCCGATGAAAGAATGTTTAAAATACTATTTAAATTCAGTAAGTTTAGCATCACAGAATTTTGGCTGGAAAGGACCATGGAGATCACTTAGACTGAGCCCTGGTTCCTTTCAGGATCCATAATATGCTACTGTAATAACTTTAACCAACTGGATATCCTCCAGATGTTATTGGCGCTACTACGACTCTTAGAACTTCCACACAAAAGGACCTTGGCCTCAGGCTTGTAATCCCAATATATGTGAAAAGTACCAAGATGGAAAAGGCTATGCTGCAACATTCCCTAAAAAATAACTTTCCAGGTTTGGTTTTAGTCTGTTTCAAGAAAAGAGAATCCACCACTTCCTTAGGCAGTCACTACCAGCCAGAGCCTGCTCTGTAAGAAATTTTCTTCTAATGTTTAACTAGCTGACTTGCAATTTCCACCCATCAATTAATTCTCAAGCAGAAACTGGGTTACCTTTGAATTTCCGCGATTTCTGCTCGGAGACGATCAATTTCCTCTTTTTCAGATGCAATTTGTCGACGTAAAAACTGTTCCATTGTTAGCAGTTCTTCCTGTTCTGTCAAAATCTCATTCTCCTATCAAATGTAATTAAATTATATGAGCAATTTTACTGAAATGATAAACCAATCATGATTCAGGACATTTTTTCTTGGCAATAGTCATAAAACCTAGCTTCTTATGTTGCTATGTAGAAAATATGCAATAAAGAAGATTGGGTTGTTCTGGAGAGATGAAGGAAAATACAATGCCCACTATACATATAATACCCTCTTATGCTTCCCAATATATTTTTCTAGACTGAGACATTTATTGCAACAGTTTGTACAAAAACAGCTCTTTTTTCTAGTTGTTACACACTGCACGAAACTATAATACAGGGTTTCTTCTTGTGTAGTTTTATTTTCATTTCCTAAATATCTCTTGGCAGCTCTCAAACTATGAAAACTGAAGCACATAGGAATCCTAAGTTAGGAAGTTTGTGACATTTTGATAATGGTTTGTGACCCATTACATCTGGAAAACCTGGGAAGGAATTGTGGCTGTTTGCTGCAGCATTGCAGGGACTGGGTTTGGAAAGCAGGAAGAACAGGAGGTTAAGAAAAGAGAAAAATAGGAGGCACTTCTACTGCAGGGTGCTGAAGAACTAGCAGAGATGGTGAGATGCTATTCAATAAGGAGTTCAATCAGTGCAACCAATTTATTATTTCAAAAGGTCCTGAAATGCTGAATTCACAATTGTTCAGATTTACATACAAGAATCAGCTTGTTCAGTTATAAGTCAGTGGTAAAACACAAATGCTGTTACTGATTTCAACACTGATTCCAGAGATTCCAGATCAGCTACTTTCTGTGTCAACCATAAAAATTTCATCAAGTCCCTCAGGACACTTAGAATTTGCATTATACTTGATAGCTATCTGTCATTTCCACTCACAAACACACACACAGGGTCTGTAAGAAGAAATTATCTTTTTCAGTCAATTCTCCTCAATTTATTTCCAGTGTATAGGTTAAACATTAAAAATAAAAATACTTTAAAGAAAGTATTTGTTTACCTGAGCCAGCAAAATATTTATAACTTCTTCATTTTCATTCATTTCTTCTTTGGAAACATCCTCCTTTGAAAGACTAGCAATTTCTCGGGCAATCTTTGTTTCACATTCCTGTATTGAAAAAAATCTTGACTAATGGCTCGATTCAGAGGATCATACGTTAACATACAAGAATATTTAAACTGTAGCTTTTGCAGGGTTTTTACCTACAACAATATTGAAAAACTTCCTATGTTTAGCTCAAGTTTCCTAAAGCAGCACTTGCAGATCAAATTAATCACTCATTTTTATAAGGCAGACGGTGGTCAAATGGAATGGGTGTTTTGATTTTCCAAAAATTGATAGACCATAAATTTCTGCTGGCATACCAGCAACAGATTTAGGCAGTGCAGCCATTATAAAACTTTCCTACATGCTGGAATGTAACAATTAAGCAGTTAGGCAATGCCTAATAAAATACAAAGTAAATGTAGCATAAGATAATTATAGTTAAAGATCAAAACAATCAAACTCTGAAAATGAAAGTGAACATCCAGAAACCTAAAGTTTACTTTAGTCAATTTTGCAGTAATCTATTCTAAACAGAAATTAAACTGTAAAAAAAGATGAATATCAACAGATGATGTGAACATTAGAATCACCTAGGTCCTGGAATAGAAAGGTCCCTGACAAAGTGCCTTTTCAATTTTTATCCAATGGAATCAAAGCACTAGTGAAACCAAGAATCTGGGATTAGAACTATCAAAAGCCCCATAATTCTGCACTGCACTCAAGGAAAAAAAATGAAAGGAAAACTTAATGGTTCAATTTTTCTTGTCAGGTCTGATATTTTAATTATACAGTACTGATGTAAAGTAGACAGTCAATATTCCATCCACACAATTTTATCAGAGAAAAGCACAAACTTACTTGTCTTTTAGCTTCTCTTAGCTTCCTTTTCAGAGCTGTCAAAATCCTCTGCACTTCCCATAACCTTTCTTCTTTGGATAAATCTTTAATCCCTACCTGAAGATCTCGGTGCAAACAATTCAAGAGAAACTCCTAATTTTAAAACACAAGCACATTATTAAAGTTTTAGATAGCATTATTGTGACAGCAACCTGATTCCTAAGTGGACACACATGATTGTGATTGTGCTCACATCAGCTTTCCTTTTCCCCCACTCCCTTTGGAATGTTCACTATGGCGCTGGTGATTGTAAGAATGGAGTTAAAGTTTTATTTACATTCACTGGAGAGAAATTATTATAAATAGGCACACAATATAATCAAAAGGAATGCACCAGCACCTAGCACATTCAGGGGCTGTGAGCACACTTGGTAAATAGCCAGTTCTAGCATACTCCTGCTAATTGTGCCTGCTTACTCTCTTATAATCCTTTCCTGTCCAATCTTTCCACTCTGTGAGGGGAGAAAAAAAACAATAAATAAATAAAAATGGATAGGCACAGAATGTGTATTAACCAATTGTAAGGGCAACACAATTGTGAAGTTTGTAAAAATACATGCCTGGATCATGAAGTTGTTTTTCTTATCACTACTGTAACTACGAACAGCCATTGTACAAGGCAGTTGATAAGTGAGTTCTAACTATTTTTCCACAAATGGAATACGTCAATTTAAGTTAGCAAGTCAAATTTCCTGAAGATCATTTTCTGTCTACTACTGGAGGTACTAAGTTAGTTCATATATATCATATTTTAATTGGACTCGAAATCTGAAAACTAGGCCATTTGTTGCAACATTGTGAGATTTGATCTCAATTTACAAAATAATAAAACCTCAGCTGAAAAAAATTAAGACACTCCATGCACAAGAGAGAATTAAATCTTAAATGAGGACAGTATGTGAGGGAAAATTATATATTTAAGCCTTAATTTAAAATATCCAGGCTACTTAAAGTGTAAGTGTAAGCTCTTCAATTAAATCTAAAAGCCGGGAGTTTTTTTTTCTCCTTCAACATCATACAATAAATCTAGCACTTTGCCCAATTAAAAGGGCCATAAATCAGTGATAAAAAGATTGGAAATAATTCCCTCAATCAAACTTTTAGAAAGTTCTAATCATTCAAATATGACCAACCTGTCTTCGGATCTCTTCTTTAATGCTGTCCTGTGTTTCTGGCAATGCTGGCATGGTTGCCATATTAGACCAACGAAGAGGCTTTGTTACTGGTTTGAGGACCACATTTCCAAAGAATTCTTGTACGTGAGTGAAAAACACGTAAAGGACACGGTTGCTGATCTGAGAAGAGACAGTATCACTTTAGAAGTATTGCATTCACTGATGCAATACTTGCTGATCTGAGAAGAGACAGTATCACTTTAGAAGTATTGCATTCACTGAGTAGACTCTTGTAAAATAATAAAACATTCCTTCCTAAACACACTTATGGTATTATGTTTTCAAGTTGTCAAGATGGGGAAACATTGCGTTAGTTGATTAAAGCAACTGGATCTTTTGCAAGGCTTTAGAGATGCTTAGGAAGCTGCCCTGCACCACAGCCATATAGCGAGTCCCAGCAGAAACGGCTGTGTGTGCACACATCTATGCCCCCAAAACAACAGGAGACAGCTGCTGAAACTGTGTGAGCCTTATAAAGAACTTGACCTATCTGTGTGAATAACATTAATAGTTTTTCTAAATGTACCTGTCCTCAACACATTTTCCCATTTTGTAATGGAGAATGACGTGAAATGTCCATGTCAGGGATTGCCAACCTTTGGATCTCAGGGACCACCAAACTCATAATTTTAAATCCCAGGTTCTGTGGGCGTGGCCTAATTTGTGGGTGTGGCTTGGTGGTCATGTGGCTGGCTGGGCATGGCTTGTATGTAAATATTATAAATATTTATATAAATATTGCATTTTTTTATTAAAAAAGAGCAACTTTTACCCAAAATCAGGCAAAGCAGGCAGGCAGATTGAGTTGCTCACAAAATCACATATTCATTCAGAAATCTATCGATCTGCCATTGGCTAGCTCAGTCTGTTACATAAAATTTGCTTGCAAGCAAACTCATAAAATTTTCCAGCAAGCAAACTCACAAAATTAATTCACAACACATCATGTATGTAAAGATTGAATTTTTCATAAAAAAAGAGTAACTTTTACCCAAAATCAGGCAAAGCAGGCAGACAGATTGAGTTGCTCACAGAATCATTCAGTGATCTATCCATCTGCCATCAGCTAGCTCAGTCTCTCAAATTTGCTTGCCGTGAGTCTGCACTGAACAATTAAGGGAGGTTCAGCTGTGCTTAAAAGCAGAGCCGAAGATTTAAAGACTAGCTAGAAAGCAAGAAATCCAACCATTTCCTGCTTCTTAGCTAATCTAAATCTCCTGGCACAGCAGAACAGCTGATGGTTGAAAAAGGAAAAATGGCAATTTAGCAGGCAAGTTTGCTGGGTAAGGAGTGAGTGGGCGAGAAGGATTCCCTCAGGCCATGTGGGCGGCCCATCCTGGTATTTCTGCGCAGCCTGGATTAATTGCTTTGGGGGGGTGCTCTGGGGGTGAGATTTCTCTGCGGCTCACCAAAATTGGGCCGTGGGCCACTGGTTGGCAACCACTGGTCCATGTGAAATGGGACACAGCCTGTGATATGACCAAAGGTGAGACTGAATGATTGTCCTCTGCAGAGCAGCCCTTACTAATTTGGAGCAGCAATCTTTTCAACACTCCTGTTTTGTTGGATATATCCTGAGTATCAGTTGAGAAAAACTATGCTATAGTCTTCTTAAGAGTACCATGCAAACACCAGGCCAGTCTCAACAAGCAGAAGGACAGAGTCAGAAGGGACTTTGGAAGCTTTCTTATTCAACCACTTGCTCAAGCAGGAGACCCTATACTTGAAGCCAGCCGAACAGGATTTCTGTTTCTGCTTTTGCTTCTTTGTAGCTTGCCTTGCCACCCAATTTTTTTTTAAAAAACACCCACTTAATAACATTAACTATGATTAACCTGACTGAACCAGGTTCAAATGATTGTTTGTAAATCTGGATTCAAACTAAATCTGGTTAAGATCAATCGCATTTCAGGTTGGCAAACTGATCCAGTCATTGCAAAATCTCCTGTTTACTTTTTAATGTAACTTTACTTTAAAAGTCTAGAAATATTGTATTATGTATTTATAAATTAATGTGGCAATTGCTTTTAATATGTATTTTAACTCTTTTCCCAGCATAAAATACTTCAATGATCCTCAGCTATGTTCTATTACTTCTCAGCTGTCTTAAAATGTAACAATATTGGCTATAAAGATGCTAAAAATATCTACTGCGTGGTATTTAATTCTTAACCACTTTTTAATGTTGCTATGTTTAATAGCTGGAAAATGTCCAAATTCCAAAAAGGCCTGAATTCAGTTCCATAATACTGAAACTCTAGTCAAATAACCAGAGTGAAGAGCATATGAATGAACATGTTGCACTCATTTAAGGTGACCCTGTTAAAAACAAAGGTGGAGTAGAGTGTAAGTGCTGAATAAAGGTATGAGCAATTTAACTAATCTTTATGTGTAGGAGACCTCACCAATAATGAGTCATATCAAAGAAATACAATACCTAGAGTCCACCCTGATCTAATTATAAGTTAAATTATTGAGCATAATGGAACTTAACTGAACAAATATCATTCAAATTACTTCATTTTTTTGTCATAATTTTTAAACTATTAACAATAATTGCATAAAACAACGATTTCACTTAGAAGATACTGTAGATATTCTATTGATTGGTCTGCTAACATTAGTAATAAGTAGTAAAACTACAAGTTGCAGTTCCTGCAACAGCCCACTCAGGCAAGGACTTGTGACTATTTTAATATTTTAATGTGTTTAAGATTTATAACTTTAATATGTTTAAGTTTTGTAACTTTAATATGTTTTTGTATGTTGCTTTAACTTGTGATTGGGAACCACCCAGAGATGGATATAAGATGAGTAACTATATAAATGTTTTAATTAAGTAATAAATTTAACATAAGAATAGGAACTGTTTAGCTGCAATACTCCAGTAAAACATCAACACTGCATTATATCATGGATGCTCCTTTTGTTAGTTCATTCAGAGTTCTTATTTGAATCTCTGGATTTCAGGGATAAGTTTGAACATTGTTACCACAATTGTTACCAATTGTTATACAAAACAACTTCCTTATTTTTCTTTACTGCATCCAGATTAAAAGTAGTTTGTTAAAATCTGTGGATATCTTTATATCTAAATACAGGATCTTAATAAAAATAAAAATATACTCTGTTTACCCTCAACCATCTATTAATTAAATATATATATATATATATATATATGTATGTATGTATGTATGTATGTTTGTTTGTTTGTTTGTTTGTTTGTTTTCTTAGGTTTTCGCGGGTACCTGAGGATGGCAGATGAGATTCTGCTGATACGTTGCTACAACTTTAACAGAACTACAATGACGTGGGATAATACCCGAAGGAAGCTAAACAGCACATATATATTATCCCACGTCATTGTAGTTCTGTTAAAGTTGTAGCAACGTTTCAGCAGAATCTCATCTGCCATCTTCAGGCTTCTGTATGGATATGGGTCTTACAGCTCCTGGTTTTAAATTTGAGGCTGGTCCATTCTGATTGGTTGGGAGCCTGGACCTGTTTCATTGGACTTGGAGTTTGATTGATTGGTGTTCCTGGTTTCTTCTGTTTGTTTTGTGGCTTTGATTGGCTGGCAACAGTCTGTTCTTGTGTTGGAGGCTTTTAG
>BLBF01000002.1:62563805-62591442 GCA_015471245.1 Laticauda colubrina | reverse complement strand
TCAGAATGGACCAGCCTCAAATTTAAAACCAGGAGCTGTAAGACCCATATCCATACAGAAGCCTGAAGATGGCAGATGAGATTCTGCTGAAACGTTGCTACAACTTTAACAGAACTACAATGACGTGGGATAATACCCGAAGGAAGCTAAACAGCACACATGTAAGTACCCGCGAAAACCTAAGAAAACACACACACACACACACACACACACACACACACACATACACATACACACATATATATATATATATATATATATATATATATATATATATATATATAATTTTATTAGAGATTTGAATACAGATAAAAGATCAACAGAAAAAAATAGAAAAAAGAAAAAGTGCAGAAAAATAAGAGAGAAAAAAATAAAGAAGTATCTTCCAACAGTTACATACAAACATATTAGCTCTCCTCACTCTTTAAGATTACATGATTCCCTTCTTCCCAGATAAAATCCTTTTTAGTTGGCAAATCCATAGGACACCTTCTCTTCAAATTCTTGGACAGTGTACCAACTTTTATATTAATGAATTCTTTCATGCTAATTTAAATACAGCTAAGATGCAAAATGCCTGCCACCAAACTAAACTTTCAATTGTTATACAGTTTAATCTTATCTATCTTAAATGAAGTACTCATTCAAGATAGAAGGACTAAAATATCTGAATTCAATTAATAGTTTGTTTCACTAAACCATTTAAAAGTTGCCATACACTTAGGCACTCTATATGGCATTTTGTTTGTACTAATCACCTAATATACATAATGCATCTAACTCATTAAAAACTGATGTAATTAAGTTTTAATCTTCTGCTTTTGAATACTATATCCAATATGGATTTGGTGCTAAAGATATCTAAGCACACTCCAAAATGACTTAAGCTGGGATTTCTGGTGGCATATGAAAAGCAGAGACTTCTGTATCTTCAATCCACAGCACAAATTCGGAATCAAGTGCCAACTGAAAGTCCATTTTGAGTTAATTATTTAGCAATGTCTTGCCAGATGTCTTAACAGTAACATCCCTGTATGGCCTCCTGTTTCAAAAAATATATAAATAAGAGAAAGTAGATACCTAATAGTTCCAACCAAACCTGCTGCAAGATACCAATCACAATGATCCTGATTATCAAAGTTGTCTTAAAATGTTAAAAAATATTTTGTATCCATAAGGTAAGGGCCATATTAAATTCTAAAAACGGAGAACTGGAAGCATAGAACTAAATTCAGCTTTGTGAAGCAGAAGTCCTCTAAAAATCTGAAGTCCTTGCAAGATCATCTGTGGCTTAGCACACTTGGTAAAGCCCATGTCACACTGCACCAACGGATGCAAAGAGGATGTAAAACGGACAAAAAAGCTTGCCATCCGTTGGTTAACGCGATGTACTCACTGCCTCCGTTTTGCTTCCTCTCTATCCGTCCAGCATCCGTTTATTGACGTTTCATCCACTCAGAAAGTTTTGAGCTGCCCAAAACTTTTGCGCGGAAAATGTATCCAATGCATCCGTTCTGCATCCTCTAGGCATACGGGGGACATCCGTACTGCATCCATTATGCATCTGCTATATCCGCTAGGCATCCGCTGTGCATCCGCACAGCTCAAATCCGTTCCAGCAGTAAACGGACGCAGGAAGCAGAATGGACGCGCAGCGTTAGTAGCACGGATGCAGCTCATCCGCTCTGCATCCGCTCTGTATCCTCTACGCATCCGCTCTGCATCCTCTACGCATCCGCTCTGCATCCTCTACGCATCCGCTCTGCATCCTCTACGCATCCGCTCTGCATCCTCTACGCATCCTCTACGCATCCTCTATACATCCGCTCTGCATCCTCTATACATCCGCTCTGCGTCCTCCCCACGTCCGTTCCTTTCCGTGTTATCTGCTCTGCTTATGCAAATTTTTGCCCCTTTTGAGAGCGGATAACAATGGATGGAACATCTTGCTCGTCCGTTGTGTCCTTTTTGCATCCGTTGGGCAGTGTGACATGGCCTTAAGTTCCATTTGAAGCATGCGCTCTGTAAGTATATTTCTGTTTTGGACAGTAGCACCTTTTCTCTACAGAGTAAATATACATAACCACATGCAATACGTCATAAGGTGACTTCCAGAAATATATTTGAAAATAGTTTTAAATAACAGCTGGCTAGCACACATACCTGGACAGTTGGACTGAGCACTATAGAAATGTTTTGGATATTCATTTTTGTTTCTAGCTCCTTTGCAATGACATGGTCCATATGCACAATCAGCCAGGAAATCAAGAGAAAGTTACATTCTGGTAGCTCTTTCAGGAGGCGCTGGCATTCCTGCCTTTTCTCAGACTCCAAGCTCTTCCCACAAGCATCTTCAAAGCGAGGCATCAGCTCTTTGGTAAGCAGGTTTTCAGGAAGTTCACGCAGGTATTGTTTCAACAAGCTAGCTACTGTGTTGGGCTCATAGTCCTCTAGGTTAGGAGATTCTTCTCGGTCATATGCTGCTTTTAACTCATCCACCTTTGATTTAATTCCTTAAAAATATTTAGAATGATTTTTAAATCCTTTGAGAATAAAAAAGAATTATAGTTCAATATTTTTCTGTCATCTCAATGTACAGTATCACTTGTTACATTTCACTTTTTATCTGAGAACTCCAAAGAATTCACACAGCGCTCCCTCTAACGTTCTCATAGGAACAATCTACGAGATAGGCTAAGGTGAGAGAGAATGACTGAACCGGAATCTCTTCCTAAGAAAAATGGTTAGATGGGAATTTGAACCTAGCTATTTCAGCAGCAATTCTATCCATAAAAGATAGCACAAAATTGTGATTCCCTTTTAAATGGCCAAAAACCATAAATCCTACCAAAATTCAGAGAAACACACTCAGTAATACCACTTTGCTTACAGGATTCTCTTTAGCTACTATTTAAAGCTCTTCTAGTCCTCCTGAACAATACTTCTATCCTATTTTCCATCCTTTCTTCTGCAGATAACAAATTCCTGTGGGCAAATCACATATAACAATGATATACCAGGACTGTGAGTGAGGGCAAATAAAAAAAGTAGAATGGAAGAAAGATCTCTCATTGACAAAAAAAAGGCAGGAGGAAAATAGAGATAGACAGGATGATAATTTGTTGGAATTTCAGAATTCTCTCCATTGCTTTAAATTTGAAACTATGCTAGAATATTCTCTGCACATATCAGTTGCCAGTCTCTTTTTCCTCTATGACCTGTATAATAATATGGGCGGCTAGCAGAGAGGGAGGGATCAGATCACTCTAATCCTTTTCAAAGATTCTAGAGCATGGGGTCAGGGCCAGATCTGGCCCGCAAGGTGCTTAGATCTGGCCCACAGGGCCGCCTTGGAAACAGCAAAGGATCGGCCTGCAGTCCCTCTGTCAGCAAAAACAGAGCTCGGGAGGGCCACATGCACTCCTCCCGAGCTCTATTTTCACTGGCAAAGGGTTGCAAGAGGCCGTCACAGCTGAAAACGAAGCTCGGGAGCCCACTTTCACTGGCAAAGCACTCAGGCCACCATAGGCGCCCTCGAAACGAGTGATTTTGAGTTGGCCACACACCCCCAGCCACGCCTGCCCGGTCCGAGGTCAAATACAACCCTGATGTGGCTCTCAATGAAATTGAGTTTGACACCTCTATTCTAGAGTTTAGACTCTTAGCAGTTTACTAACTTTTATGGGCTTAACTGAAAGGTTATTTAATCAAACCAATTGGCTTATGTCATTTGAATTTCTGCTCATGCACTTCCTGATTCTTATATGAATTTTTCTTCAAGCCTAGATACAGAGCAACACTTAGTTATTATTGAGAGAAACATGCTTTCTGCTATGCTCAGACAGCATATAAACTGCTATCCTAAAAGACCAATCATTCTCCCAGCCAGTCCGAACCTTTTTCTAAGCACTGGACACACAGAATCCCACTTAGTGATAGTGACATTCGTATCTGTTATACTCCGGTGTAAGAGCTCTGCATATAAGATACTGTGCTTGCAAAATATTTATTTTCAGTACAGTTTTATCTTTATTCTCTGATGCTGCATTACATGAATATTGCTGGCATCATGTCTCTCACAATTGGCACTGGCAATTTAAAGCATAGCTGTGCAACTAAATGATTCATTCAAACCACTGTAAATTTTTAGTGAGTCAAAGTTACACAAGTACTATGAATGCCAATTATCTTGACATTACTACCAGGATATTTTCTTCAAATCTTAGCTAAAATTTGTTAAACTGCTGCTTGGCACTTTCTCTGGTTTGAGGACACCTACAAATGAGAAGGAATTCCATTGAAACCAAAGTGTAGGAAGAAGACAAAAATTAATGAACTGTTCTCTGGCTGCTTAAGTTCTTGATAAATCACTACTTATTAGCACTGTACCTTCTCATCCTGTATAAATAAAAAAAAAATATTTAGTCAATTTATATAGCTGCACACCTCAATAAATAAATGACCTTGGGTAGCTAACAGTCTTCAAAGAAAAACAAATACATCTATAAAAAATATTACACAGTAACCAGCAAAATCATAACTATGAGCATAGCCAGGAAATGGGCTCCTTCACATATGTTGGGCCCAGGCAAACAACCTCAAGGATAGACCCTAGCAGCCACAGGATAGAAAACTTATTTTAAAATACAAGAAACTTCCTCTATATATTTACGCTATTGGCCTTTATATTGCTTTGCATGGAACTTTCTGGATGGAAGACACATACACACACACTATAAATGAGCTACAGTCCCCCTCATCATGAACTGCACATTACTATACTAACTCTGAAGTAATGAAACCAACACCATCCTATTGACATCCAGAGTAAAATAACCAACGCAGATGCTAAGTGCCAATTTAAAAATCTGAATTGCCCTTTTCAAAGGTGGCAGACGGTAAACAATGCTGTTTGGAACTCAAAAGCAACCCTGGCAATGAATTCTTTACCATCTTGGTTAACCAAGCTAACTTTCAAAATACATCTATTAAATAAGCCACTGAAACTTTTTAAAATCTATAAACACATTTGTGATTCCTCCAATCACAATTAAGTCAGAACTAATAATAATCTCAGATACGTATAAAACCCTTTTCATTTAGGGAAGCATCCTAAAACAGAAATATTATGGAATTTAAAAGAAACCATGAAGCAGCAAAATCTCATCAGGGACATGAAATCTACCTTCAGGTGAGCCACTATACCTGACACTCTGTAGATGCCTTCGCATTTCATGCCGTATTTTTCTACATAATCTATACATTCCCGGAACACTGCTGGTAGACGGATGCCATCATACAACATGGTCCTTTCTGCTGCATCATTCAAAGGGACTCCAAACACAGGCCGGTACCTGGGAATATCCACCGGTGGCATTTCTACCTCCTGAACTGTTTTTTTCTTTTTCTTCTTCTCCTTCCATTGTTTAACAACATCTGCTGCTGTCAAATCTTTTGATTTCTTCTCTTTATGCTTTTCTTCCTTGTGCTTGTCATCTTTATGCTTTTCATCTTTGGGTTTTTCTTTTATCTTAAAGTCTTTTTCCTTCTTTTTGGAGAAACTTGGCTTCTTAAAAACATGAATCCCTTTAGAGCGTTTTAGCTTAGAAGGGCTTTCAGCTTCATCCCCTGAGCTATCTTCCTGAAAAGCTGCATAACCTTCCGCTGTTGGGAGAGGAAGAACAGAAATAAAACTAGATGTTTAAGCTTTGTGTTAGAAAAAAAAGCTAGTGATGAACTCTAATGTGCTATTATTCAAAACATACATTCTGTTCCACAGAACTAAACAAGTCAAATAATTAGTTTTACACATTTTCCTTTCTGAGAAAAATCAGATCAGTTCATCTCTTGATTATTTAATGACTTGTACACGTGGAGTTTTGTTGCTATGTGCAATCTAAATTTATAATAAATAGTAATGCAATTGTTTGATAATTCTGAAAATATCCCACTTGAGTCTAATGGCATCAGGCTAAGAACTTCATCAAAGAATAAAATCTTGTATCAAAGTGAATCCAAAACTGATGTACAGAGTAATGGCCAGTATAAATCACACATGATCCCCTCAGTTTAAAATCTTAAAAAGATAATGCCAAGGTTATTTTCAGCTCTTAATTGATTTTTAAAAATTAAGGAATGGGGAAAACGGTTTTTTTAAAAAAAACCTCTGTGACCCTGCACTACTAGAATTGTCATGATCCTAAATCAATACTTTACAAGCACATTTAAAAACAGTTGTTGAAAATTGCAAAGAATATAATTCCAACTGAACTCTTTCAATCACTTATTTTTTCTTTCTTTTTCAAATATTAAACCAGGTGTTCTAGAATATATATTAATATATTTGGGCCCATTCTCCAAAAAGAAAGTTTACTTTTCAATTCAATTGGCAAAGCCATCTCAACCATCCTGTCTCTTTATAAGCTATTCTTGCTCAAATAGGTTAAACAAACTGCACATGTGATTCTAATTCCACAGCCATAAAACAAACGTAGCTCTTACCAAACTGAATTACCAAATTCTTTACGGCCTTTGAAATACATGCATAGGTGTCTAATAACTGATACCTCCTCTATAACCAACCCTGCTCTAATAAGTAGGAATAGAAAAATCAGTTTTAAACAAACATATACATCTACAATTAATTGCGACACAAATACTACAATATAAAGGCAATGCTTTTCAAACTACTTATCAGAGAGCCCTTTTTTACTCAATGTAGGTAAAACATTTTAAATTAATTTAAATGTCCCTGTTATGATTGGGTAATAGGCCTCTGTGGTTACCTAAAGAAACACCACTTTTACCCAATTTTCAGTAATTTACACAGGTTTGAGAAGCTATAAGGAAAAAACAAGGAAAAGGCTGAATGCAATTAAAAATTTCAGACTGCAAAATTTGATAAGAATGATTAGTGTACTAGTGGAATTTACAATACAATTGATGTGCAGTGAAACCTCAATTTAGTGTACTAACCATGGAGAGTGAGATCCATTATTCCTGATTGACATTAAATCAGATAGCAATGTCAATGTAGTGATTTATGTTATCTGAATGATTATATCATTGCACAAATGATTTAGATCATCAGGATAAGCTCGTCTCTTGTACGTGAAATATGTTGTACCAAAGTCTACTATACTATGGTTTTTCTATATTCCTAAACCTTGAATAAAAACTCTTTTTAGAGAACTGGAATGCATGATGCAACTAGATGAAAATAAAAATTATAACTTAAACACATACAGTACATATTTCAAACTGTTGTGCCAGAATCCTATCAATGTTCTACAATATACTAGTAACTACAATAGATTCTAGTTACAAAGTATGAGCCCAAAAGTGGCAATATCAACAACAAAGAAGTACAACCTTAGGATACAATACTAATTAAATTTCCATAGAAGGAAGCTTTGATTATTCATTTTAAAAAAAGATATACACAATTGTTCTCTACAATCTCAAATTCTATATATTTCTTAAATGACATAATCAGAAAACAGATTAAAATTCATTTAAGGATTAAAAAATCTTTTTCAATGTTTCAATATTCAAAGTTGTTTTCATACTTCAGAAAATGCTAATAATGGACTGCTAATTAATAAAAATATTACACTATAGCCATTTAAAATAAACAGAACATTTGGTTCTTTGACATATATAAAACTAGACATTAGCATACAAAGGAATGAAAGGTATTATTTTGAGAGGACATCGTATTATGTATTCCCACTTGGAAATACTTTTCACTTAAAAGCTTTGAAAGTTTTTCCATTTTACAGATGTTTAGAGACTGACAACTGAAGAGAAGCCAGGGCTTGTCCTGGTTAAAGTTCCACAAAATATATAAATTCACTTCATGAATTTCTTCATGCTTAAAGAACAGCTGGTTATTTTAAAACATGGATATCATTAACACTCAAAGTGAAGTAATAAATAAAGGACAAAGAACATTTAACAAAGAAAATTGTTCATTAAAAAAAAGACAACGCACACTGATAGCATACACTTTTTCTTAAAGTGACCTACTTCTCTTCTCCTTTTTCTTAAATTTCCCTTTCTTCTTCCCATGTTCTTTCTCATCATCAGACACAATATCAGGAGGCTCGTGGAGGCTGTCATGAGGTGGTGAAGGCTCACTCGTGCGATATAAACCAGGGAATTTGGTTGGGCTGATTTCTTCAGAGCTTGGGGTCCTGGCCAGACTTCCACCATGCTCTACCCTACGGTGTTCGCTGGGGCTGCTTGTGGGGGGCAGGAAGCACTCTGTCATTCTTACTCTCTGGCACCACAGCAGAATAGTATCCTGTTACCTGTCCATTACTCCTGCAACAAAAACACAAGTTGAAACCTTCCAAAGATTCTCAGGGACAAAAATGTTTTCAGGGCTAGATGGGCCAACAGACTCATGGTAGTACTTGAAATAAAGCTGCAAATATAGACAACTGCAATTTAATTATCACTCTAAGCACCAGAAATTCAGTTTGTAGACAGCAGATTCATATAATATCCTGATTGGTATAAGGCTGTGATATTTTCCTTCCATATTTTGGAATTTCACATAGATTTGTTCTTGGCAGCCTGCACATGATAATGATGGAAAGCCATGAAATGACCTTGCTTTGCTATGGGATGACCATAATCAGAAAGATTTCCTGCTGGGAACAGAACCAGTTGGGGATTTGTTAGCAGGCTGCAAAATTGGACTTCACAAGACACATTTATCGTGTGGGCTATAAGGGGCGCTGGTCCTACCTGAATGCTTCTTCTCAGGGAGCCGAAGGGAGAATCCAAAATGGGTAGTCTCTAGTCTCATAGCTCTGCAGACTGAGTTGAAAAACTGAGGACAGACACCCTGGTAACAGTCCCCAGTTCTGAACGACATTAAAGCGAATCCAGCTGCTCCTTGTCCTCTAACAGATAGCCTATTTGATACTGTGAGAAAAAAACATTTCCTCCCTACTCCAACCAGAAGAATACAGGGCGAGACTGGATTCTCCCTTCGCTCCCTGAGAAGAAGCGTTCAGGTAGGACCAACGCCCCTTCTCCACTGAGCCGAAGGGAGAATCCAGGATGGGACATATCAAAACTGGCTGATGGCTGTCCTACGGCAGGGAACTGGATTGATCGGAGGTCCCCACTTCTACATGAACGCCCTGCAGGACTCGTCTTCCAAAGGACACCTCTGCTGAGGCAAAGGAGTCAATTTTATATTGTCTTATGAATGGGGTCACACGCAGCTCTACAAAAGTCCAGAACTGAAGCCTGAACTGCCCAGGCTGCAGTGGTCACCACATTCCTGGTTGAGTGCGCAGTGATTCTTCTGGGCACAGGAAGAGCCAGTAACTCATAGGCCTTTGCAATACAGGCTGTAAGCCAGTAGCCCATGGTGGAAGGTGTCACCCTGGGAGCCAAAGTTGATGGCTGAAAGGAAATGAACAGGGCTTCAGTCCCCTTAAAAGAGGAGGTCCTTCTGATGTATATAAGGAGGGCCCTCCCAACATCCAAGGTGTGCCATTTTCTCTCCAGTGCATGGGTAGGCCCTGGACAGAAGTCAGGCAAAATCAACTCCTGTGAGCGATGGAATAAGGAGTTCACCCTGGGCGTAAAGGTAGGGTCCAACTGCAGAACCACCCTGTCTGCATGGAAAATGCACAGGTCCTTTCTGATGGATAAGGCCATCAACTCCGAGATACGCCTGGCCGAAATAATGGCAAGTGTCACTAAGTGTCACATTATCCAAATAATGGCAAGTGTCACTAAGAATGACACTTTGTACGTGAGTAGGCGAAGACGGACTTCACACAAGGATTCAAATGGGGGAGAAGTCAGTGCCTGCAGGACCCTAGGCAAATCCCAGGTGGGGAAACAGTGGACCACCAGTGGCTTCAAATTAGTGGCTCCCCTAAGGAAGGTTTTCACCCAGGAGTGTTGGGCCAGAGTGGTTGAGTCCTTGACCGAAAAAAACGAGGCCAAGGCAACCACCTGTCTCTTCAAGGTACTGGGGGCGAGACCTATGTCCAACCCATCCTGCAGATACTCTTAACACATTTGCCACACACACAGCAGTAGGTTCCAATAGGTGACTGGCACACCAGCTGCAGAAAATCCTCATGATGCTTCATATATCTTGGTCATGGAAGAACTTCTGACCACCTGGATGGTCTGAAGGACCGTTCTGGAAAACTTCTCCTGTTTCAAGAGCACCTGCTCAAGCGCTAGACGGTCAAACAAAACCAGGCTGGATCTAGCTTCTCAATCGGGCCCTGGCTGAGTGAGATCCTATGCAGGGGAATTTTCCAGTGTCTGGTGACTGACTGGCCCACCAGGTAGGTGAGCCATGGGTGCCTGGGCCAGTAAAGGTCTACCAACAGAACCTCCACCCTCTCTGTCAGTATGTTTCTGATTGTTCCCAGAATCAGGTGAAGGGGGGAAGGCACAGAATAGCTCTTGGGGCCACCTGCACCGCAGAGCATTGACCCCTTCTACTCCCGGTGCTGGGAACCATGCAAAGAACCTTGGGAGCTGTGAGTTCTTTGGAGATGCAAAGAGATCCAGAATCAGATGGCTGAACCATTCCGTCATCTCCTGAAACAGACTGGGATGTAGTCGCCATTCCCATTGGTCAACTGTGGGCCTGCTCAACCAGTCTGCTTGCACATTGGAAACTCGCGAGATGTTTTCTGCTCACAGGGACAACAGATGTCTCTCCGCCCACCTGCACAACCGAATTGCGTCCTGTATTAGAGATCTGGAGCGAGTGTTCCCCTGCCGGTTTATGTGGGCGTTGGTGGCCACATTGTCTGTGAGGAGAAAAACCTGTTTCCCCATCACCTCCTGCCTTAGATCCTTGAGAGTTAAGCAGGCAGCCCTGAGCTCTAGCCAATTTATGTTATGGGCAAGCTCCTTCTGTGATCACCTAACCTGGAGTCCCAAGTTGGCTCCCCCCAGCCATACAGACTGGTGTCGGTGGTGATGATAATCCTCTGGGGCTCCCTGTACAAGCAACCCTGATCCATGGCTCGGAAATGCCACCAATGGAGAGAATGAAGAACCAGCAAGGGGACATGAACCCTCCTTGGTGAGTCACCCCTGCCTGCCTTCTGGTAGGGGAGCAGGAACCACTGCAGGGTTCGAGCAAGAAGCGGGCCCATGGGACAATCCTGATGCACAATATCATCTTGCCAAAAAGTTGAGACAGCAAGATGATAGGCATCTGTCAGACAGGATCTGTGATATGATGTCCCTTATACTGTTTCAATGCTCCTGTGAGAGAAAGACCTGGCCAGTTAAAGTGTCTATGATAGTCCCCAAATGCAAGAGACAGTTTGATGGAACTAGGTGTCCAGGTTTATCGAGAACCCATGCTCTCGAAGGATCCTGATTGTTGAGATCATATCCTCCTCAGCCTGGGGTCTGGAAGAGGATGCTATCAGGATGTCGTCCAGATAGCATAGGATCCTTTTGGATAAGGATCTGAGGTATGCTGCTCCGGCCGCCAGGAGCTTGGTAAAAGTCTGTGGGGTTGATGACAGGCTGAACAGGAGATCCCTGTATTGAAAATGGTGGCCGCCATAGCAAAACCTCAGGAACTGATGGTGTTTGGGATCTATGGGCACATGGGAAGTAGGCCTCTGTCAGGTCTACCAAAGCCCAAAAAATCTCCCTCCCACAGGCCCTGTAGGATAGAGTGAAGGGAGTGCAACTTGAATCTTCAGTAGATTAGATGGCTGTTGAGCCATTTCAAGTTTGAAATTGAAATTGCTCACCACCACCACCCCAGCCTTTGGACTCACAAACCAAATTGAATAGAACCTCTGTCTCTCCTGGTCTCCAGGAACTGGCTGGATGGCCCGAACATCCAGCAGATGGTGGATCGCCGATTCCATGAGATCCCTCTTTGAGGGGTCCCTTGAGACAGGGCAGCACACAAAGGCAATGGGGGGGGGGGGAGAGAGGAAATAAACTCCTGAGAGAAACCTGACCATAAAGTTGTCAGGATCCAAGCGTCTGTTGTGATCTGTTCCCACCTCTGCCAGAACAGTCCCAGACGGCTCCCTATGGGAGAAGAGGCTTGGGTGTCACTTGTTGTATCTAAAAGGTCTGTTGGAACCAAAAGGTCTGTTGAAACCTTGAAAGGACCTTCTGTCATCTTGCCTCTGATGCCCTCTGGTGGCAAAGGCCTATTAAATGAGGATCTTTGGAAGAAGGGCTTACTTTGATGGGGAAAGCTTGCCCCAGCTTCCCCCTGTTTAAAGGAGGGCTTTCTGTAGTAGGGTGGAGACCTGTCATCAAAACGCCTCCCCTGGGAGGGCAGGATATTTCGCTTGTCCCTGGTTTCCATTAAAAAAAAAAAGGGGGATCCAGGGCCTTTCCAAAAAGCCACTCTCCCTTGAAGGGAGCAAATGCCAGCTTCTATTTGTTTCTGGCGTCCATCTGCCAATTTCTTAGCCAGATGAGCCTACATGCTGTTACAGATGAGGCCATGGCTCTGGAAGTTTTGGCTGACATGAGGGTGGCATTAGCTGTTGATTGAGCTGCTGCTATTATCTTAAAATTTAAGCCCTGATGTACCTTGAGGTCCTCAGGTGGGATTCTACCCTGCAGCTGCCACAGCCACTCATTAAATAAGACAGAGTCAGACCCACTGGGGCGAGTGTACCTCCCAGGGGACTCCCACTGTTTTTTAATCACATTCATAAACATCTGGGGCACAGGTACAGCATCCACCACAGATGCTTTCTCAGTGAATAGGTAATCTTCCTGATCCTCCCCCTCTGGGGGAAGATCTCTGGTGACCTTGTCCCTTTTCTTAAGATGAGCCATGCTCTTAACCAGCAGAGTCTTGAAGAGAGCCAGCTGGAAAATGTCCTTAAAGGAGGGGGGACCTGCGACCTCCGACTCCCCATCCGAAAAGCCTTCTCTGGAAGGAGGTCCCTCTCAGAAACATAAGACTGGCTTTTTTCCAAAGGGGATGCAGAACTATTTCTGAAGTAGATCGGCTGTTCTGCAGAAGCCTGCTCCTGCCCCTGAGGAACACCTCTGTTGGTGTCCAAATCAGGCAGCTGGCACAGCTGGTTGACTTCAGCCTGAAATTCTTGTCTAATTGTTTGAGAGATCCAGGCTCTCATGAAGGATGGCATCTCTTGCCTTGGGTCTCCTCAGGCCGCAACCCAGCCGCTGTAAGAGTAAAGGTGGCTTTTTAATTTATTTATTTATTCATTTTTAAATTTTCAGACGCAGGTCTGGTTCTGCTGGAGGCTTGGCTTCCAGGCGCAGCAATCAAAAATCCTTCTGGTGGCTCAGAATTATTATGAATGGCTTTTGCCTTATTTGAAGGTTTTCCTGCAAATCCTGAGAACCTGAGCCACCAGGAGATCCGGCAATCAAATATTGTCTATCTGCCAATTGGTCTTGCTGCAAGCCATCTTGTGGGAGCAGAGGAGAGATGGCTCTGTTTCTCACCGCCTTATCAAACTCCTTTGTCTATGCCTGGCCTTCCTATCTTCTGCCCTAGAGTGTCTTTTAGGGGCTAGGGTCCTAGCTCTGATCCTAATTGTTGCCTCAAGGCCAGTAGTCCTGGACTTAGTTGATCCCCTTGCAGCTCTCTCCCTACTCTGCTGAGGAGCTGATAATTCTTGGCCAGCTCCCCTGGCAGCCATTGTGAGCCCGCCAAAAATAACTGTCACTGACAGGGAGAGAGAAAAGGGAAAAAGGGCAAAAGAAAAATAAAAACAAAATTTATTTGATCTAAAGCTGTCTGCTTTGGTCAGAGCAGCTGTCCATCTCTTCAGAAGGCTAGTGCGACCCACAAGTGGTGAGCTCAGCGTAGCTCCGCAATTTAAGGCAAGAGTCAAAGCAAAAAGGAAAAAAAATGGCTGACTCTTTAGAATTGCTACAAACCCTGAGAGATCAGAGGCTTGCAAGCCAGTGCCGGCTGCATCGCAATCCATTTGGTAGTCTCAAGCGCCTCACAGCTGCCACGGTGCTCTGGTGACTGGACAGGGGTTCAATCCAGATGGCCAGTACCCACCCCAAGGGACAATCCTGGAGACAAGCTGCAGAATTGTCCCGAAACTTCTGAAATGGCTGCCAACGCCGAAAAGGGGCAGAAGTGCCTCGCAGTTTTTGCGGCTAGCACAGATCAATAAGAATGGATTGGGAGAAAGTGAATAGAATAAGACACTGACTCCCGCCCCCCCCCCCCCAAGCCCAGACCACATGGGCTGTCAGGAGCACCTCCAATCAAATTTATAATCACAATTGCAAAAACCAGTCTACCAGTAAATAATTTTTTAAAAAGGCAGTCCAAAAAAAAAAAAAAACCTGTGCAAAGCAAAAGTGCTAACCAGCTAGCCAGTTAGCTGTCAAACTTGCTCTAAGCCTCTGGAAGAAAAAAAAAACCTCAATCCAGGGGGTGAAGATTCTTCTACAATCTGAACTATTCAGAGCCCTTTAAGAGTGGTCTGAACACGCTGAGACCGAGTGAAGAACTGGGGACCGTTACCAGAGGGTTTGTCCTCAGTTTTTCAACTCGGTCTGCAGAGCTATGAGACTAGAAACTACCCATCCTGGATTCTCCCTTCGGCTCAGTGGAGAAGATGCCCATCCCTTTGTCAAAAATAAGCAGGAATTCCACTACTTTTTTCCTTTATTATTTTTCATTAAATATATCAGGAAGACTTGTACAGGAAAATTTACAGCCATCACTTCATAACTTTAATTATCTCCTGCCAAATTTTC
Source organism: Laticauda colubrina (assembly GCA_015471245.1). Classification (NCBI taxonomy): domain Eukaryota; kingdom Metazoa; phylum Chordata; class Lepidosauria; order Squamata; family Elapidae; genus Laticauda; species Laticauda colubrina. The sequence goes on along the minus strand of BLBF01000002.1, from coordinate 62,576,700 downwards.
AGGATTAATTAATCCATGGAAATTATCAGTTTACGGAATACACTAAATCTAATCAACAACTTTAATCAAAAGAAAAATATCATGGCATTCCTGATGAAATTGGCAGGATAAATATGTTAAGCTTGTTTGTACTGTACTTACCATTATCTAAATGTACCCATCCACCACTTCCCAAGCATTTTATTCTTTTCCAGGCAATCGCTTTGTATTAATTTTGAAATTAAAGACTTCTTAGCACAGAGCTATTCTTTAGGCTAATAACAAGATATAGCATTAGGGATGGAGTAGTTCTACAATTCCTCTGTACTATACAGGCAATTAATAGGCACAAGTTCCCCAATATAATCATTCTTCCCTCAGCCCTTCAAACCACCATCATCTAGTGCTCCAAATTGTCAAAACAATGCCAGATCTATGTTGGGTCTCCCTGAAAACCAGAACTGAGATCCAACAAATGAAGGAAAAAGCAAGCAAGGAGATTTTCTTGGTAGCACTTTGTTCCTTAAATTGCCTCAATGCATCTTTCCCAATTGTCTGTAACAGTTTGTCAGAAGAAATGGGCAAATGCAAGAGAAAACATGAAGACCTGCCTATCATATCACTACTCTGATTCAAGCTACATTTCAACACCATGTCTCTCCTTTCTCTTCTAAGATTCTTTGGAAAGATAAGGAGCAGAGGTGCCTCCAAAGTGTTTTTTCATTCCTTAGCTGGAATCTGAACTGGATGAATATTTGTGTACAGAAATTTAAATAAATGCAATAAATAAATGAAATTCACCATTCTCAAACAGAACCGATGCCAGAAATTTAAAAACATCACAAATACATTGCAGTACTCACCAAATATATTAGGCAGCAATTGCTTCTAAAAGCAGATCCATGACATCTACCTGAGAAAACATTCTCAATGTACATGTCATTTATTTTTATCCTTCATTATTTTTATGAATAAGTCAAGGTGGCAAACATACCTAATGTTTCTTCTTCATATTTTCCTCATCACAAACTTGTGAGGTAGGTTGGGCTAAATGTGCATGATTGACCCAAGGTCACCCTGTTGGCTTTCATTCAGAAGGTGGGACTAGTATTTAGTTTCCTGGTTTCTACCTGATTGATGCCTTAGCCAGTAGACCAAATTGGCTCTACTATCAATGCTCCACTGGTACTTTAAATATATATTTTGAACATAAATTATTGGGGGCTGCGTCTTTAGCAAAGCAGAATACAAATGCTTGTATCAGATGAATGACTCTCACACACTGGCATGAAAACAAATTAGCGGTGGTGCACAACAGGCTGCCAAAATCTTAACCACTTTTCTCTTCCTGGTTTCCCCATTTTGAAGGTGGGATTTATACATATGAAATAATTCAGAATAACTACTGCAACTGGCAGAAGACACAAAATCTGTCTATTTAGAAACATCTTTCAAAATGTCTGCTAAAGTTTCAAAGCCAAAAATAACCTCAGTAGATATTCAAGGTTTTTTTTTCAACATCTTTTCCAAGGGAGTTCCAAGACTGTCCTAGGGTCCAATGCATCCCTTCATGTTAATTTTAAGGTGGGATGGAGATTCACGAAGCAATACTATATATTACATAATTATAATGTAGACCTTTAATTTTCCATTCATTTACTTCAATTGCAGAATATAGGTTTTATTTTAAGGCAAATCATGACTTAGCCGATGGGAAACTTTTGTTTTGATTACTATTAATTTACATCCATACAAACCAGTCTGAAATATAATACATTTTTCAACTGAAAGAATAAAACGTCTCTAGTGTACACTATGTGCTGGTAGAACAAGTTTTCATTTCAAAAAACAGTTTCATGGGATAAAGATGATCAAGCAATTCATTGTTCCCATATGAATCACAATCTGCAATTACTATTAGTGAAAGGGTTTATAATGATGCAAATTTCACAGGCAAAGCAAATACTAAACCACACATGATGCAAGAGGTTTCTCCTCTTACTGTCAGGGCTAGTGATAGCTTGTTAGAGAAATTCTAACAAGTGTGTATTAATCTTTCTCTCCAAGGGTAATACTATTCTAAAGATCCATATGGCTATTTTAAAATAAAATTAAAAAAAATGAAGTGCAAATCAAAATTTTCCTATATTTCATGCAGTCTGAAAGGTGTCTGCATTTCCAACCTGGTCAGGCTGAACAGGGACGGGTGTACTGCCACTATATGTCTTTATCCTTAGTAAACCACAGCTGGACAACCCAAGAATCTAAGGCAAAGGCCTCCAAACGTGGAGAATTGGTTGGAAAATTCTGGGAGTTGAAGTCCACAAGTCTTAAAGTTGCCAAGTTAGGGAATCCCTGATCTAAGACTAAAGCAGAGATTTTCCACACCTTTCCTATTTTCTCTTTAAGAGCTGGATAATAATATGTTTCCACAGTATTGTAACATATGGAGAAGATTCTCAGGCTGGGGTAAAAAATACTAAGATCAACTCCATCTGAATAAAAGTCAGAGGTCAATGAAGATCACATGCAGGAATCACTTTCAATTTCATGATCCAAATGTCACCAGCACATAGTCTGTTTTTGCAGTATTGCTTTTTGTGGGGCTTTTTCTCTGATAAAACACTCAAAACTTACTATGGTGTTTTTATTTAAAAGACTTATATCATCACCCATCTTATGAAATAACTGTAAATGGTTCATAACAACATTAATAAACAAAACTGAAAATAAAGATCTGGAATCTAAAACAACATTTTTGGGTCCATCTAACAATATAAACCCCAGAGTCCAACCTTATCTTATTCCAAAACTTGGAAGGAAAGCCAGCTCTTTAGGCCTTTCCAGAAAGCTAAATCAGTGGGGTCCTACCAGGTTCCTGCTGCTCAGGCGAGGGGCTGTTATAGAAATGGCACATTTCCTAGGTGGATGACCCCACTCAAAGAGCCATTTGGACCTGTTTCCCACAGAAAATAAAACACTGGGGTCCAATAATTTAACAACCTGTGTGACTGGGTAGTTGTAGCCAACCTGACATCATCTCCTGCTCTGGAATATGGAGCAAGTCTCCATCACCCACCATCACCCTTACCTCAGGCCAAGCGAGGAGTGACGGGGTGGGGTGGGGCCAGCCAGTGGTGAGATCAGCCAACAGAGAGTCGCAGCAGAGGGCCGAAAAAACGACATAATGGCTCCAGAGCCACAGATTGCAGACCCCTGCCCTACACCAAATGGAACTGGCCACAAAGGAGCCAAACCATTGCAAGGCAACACCTTCTAATTCCTGAAGCTGTTCCAGAAGGACATCAACAGGCCCCAGGAAAGCAAGAATCAGGACAGTAGCACCACCTTTGTCTCAAGACCACCAGAACAAGGATCTACAACTTTAGCAACTTTAAGACTTGTGGGGTTCTACTCCCAGAATTCTTCAACCAGCAAAGCTGGTTGAGGAATTCTGGAAGTTGAAGTCCACTTCGTCTTACAGTTGCCAAGGTTGGAGAGCTCTGCTTCAGAGAACATCCACAAGTGTGACCAACACTGTCTGCATACTGTAACCCAGCCGAAACCTACAGCTGAAAGGATTCAGATAATCTGTTTCATATTAAGGCCTTCTGCTGTTGAAAGGCAACTGCTCTTTCAACAACCTTCCCTAAAGAAGGAAGGCTGGAATTGATAAAAATCTGTTGAATCCAAGTATGGCCTCTGGAAAAGGGGACATATTACTGACTACTGCAAGATGGCTACTAATTTAGATAGATTTAAAAGAGTAATAAATAAACCTATAGGATAAAGGTCTACGAAGTGCTATTCTTAAGACATCTAGGTAGATGAACAACTCAATACAACACATCTATCTGTGACTCAGGATACCAAAGGACCCATCCAGCCATAGTTCAATATTTCTAAGGCCTCGATCCTATATAAAGGGTAGCACATAGATATTGACAACAATAAAATCTAAAAGTGGACTGTGCAAATATCTGGAGAGGGAAGTATTTATTGTTTTATTTAGTAGACAAGATGTATGACTGCCAAGTTCCTGTTCCTGCCCCTTTTCCTGTCCAATTGGCTAAAGTGAATTTCCATGTAGTAGTTTCAAGAAGAAAGGAAATAATCAGGCTAATTTTGGCCAATACTTAGCAAATGCATTTAAAACAAAAATGTTTGAAATTTTTATTTCAATTTATTTTAAAAATCATGCTCCAATATCTCTCTTCCAACAGCAGCTATTGCTTTAATAACATGCAACACAAAAGTAGGATGAAAATTTAAACATATGACTTTCACATCTGCTTTAGCTTGAAAATAGTTTCAATGATAACCAAAAATACATGTAAAACTGAACATGAATTTCTCCTCAAAAGGGTGTGATGTTAAAATGTTTGCACAATGCATATTGTTATGCAATGAAGAAACAGTATTTGTATAGGAATGTTCTTTCTTCACTTCAATTCAGATATCAATAGAGGTTTAAGAAAGAAATCTAACTGTAGCAAGGTGAGGAACCTTGGTAATGTATTAACCAGGTTAAACTTTAAAAAACTGCTGTTACTAATAACATGCTCACGACAGAATCAAGCATAAAATTCTTCATGATATTAACTCCTATAAGGAACAATCTAATTCTAAGTTAAAATAGCTAAAGTAGTAGCAATAGGGGTATGAGTTCCAGTGTTGCGGAATTCTAGTACTGTGGAGTTTTATATGTATTATGCTGCTAATAATTAGCATATGCAATCTATAAAAACATCACCAGATTACACAATTTAATGAAAATCCAAACACTATAACACAACTGTTAGATTAAAAACTATAAACATTATGGCTACAGCAGGGCACTTCCCAACTACATTAATTTAATTTATAGCTTACTATTCTAAATGGATTTAAACTTAGCAGATTATGAAATCGAAAGAACACAATCAAAATACTAAACATAAAATGGTAATATTTATACAATTACAGCATCAAATGAAGATAATTTTTTAAAAAAGGAATTATTTATCTATCAAAAAACTGTGGAGCAGATAAGCTTTTTTAGCCTTTCTGGGAGGAGGATGGCAGTCCAGTGTCTTTAGTAATCATTGAAAAGATTCCAGTTACATCAGAACAGCAAGACGGCCTCTAAAACAAATAACAAGCTTCAGAAAGGATTATGGAAGAGATTACCATTATTAAAATACCCTTGTCCTGGACTACTTAGTTTCAAACTAAGCTGACAATATCATCAACTGAACATATGGCAAACTACTTCCCCCTTATTTTATGTTGTTGACGATTTTCAAGAGTTTTGCAGGAATCTAACCTAAATATAGTTAGAAAGCAAATAATTGAAACCAAGTTCATCCTCTTTACAAGACAGCACTTGATGAATCAGCCTAAATTATTAGAAACAAACAACAATAATTTCCAGGCCACAGCTGCCCCTCTGTCTAGGGAAAGCATAAGAAATATCAGTTGATTATTCGCAATTGATCATAATAAAGGACACAGAACAGTAAAGGTATTTTGTATAATAAAATAAATAGCATATGAGGCAAGACCGATACTCTATTATTTAGTCACACCTATTCTGTGCTACTAGCTATACAATATATGAGAGTATATCAAAGAAACCAAAGGTAACAGATATGAATACTTATATACAATTAATGAGGGAAAGGCTGAGAAGTATTTAAGCAAAATATAGGTAGGTTAGAGAAAGGAATAAAAAGGAATAGAGAACGAAGTATTTCCCATCATAACATCATGAAATTTCAGTCTAAGTAGCACACATTACCAGATTGCTTTACCTGTTAATTTCTTCCCTATTAATTTATCTCACATTAGCCAGAGGATTTCTTTCACATAACAAGCCCCAACAATAGCTTTGGCAGAATCAATTACATTATTTCAAGATCATACTCCACAACAGATTAACAAAAAAGAGGACAAATTGCATTGTGGGAGGATACATTTTGGAACTAGTGATTGTAGGCCACAAATATACACATGTGTGAACCTTGATATGCACACATACAAATAAATACAGCTTGCATTGCACATTTCCACCAATTCTTGATAACAGCAGCTGCTGTCACCGTGAGTGCAAATGCATACTTATCAGTTTAAGAATATCCCTTTGGTTTAGAACACATAATTATCTTAAATGTGGCATATGGAAGATCTTAACAGTGGCATGTATAATTACAAAACACCTACTTTTAAATATATCTAATAAATGAAGTTGCTACTGAAATTCTCCCAACAATCCTTCTCCATACATACTCTTGCTTGCATCCCTGGTTTTTTTTTTTCTTCACAGAAATTAACCAGAAGCAGTAAACAGACAAAGCAACCAGTTGTTTTAGATTACACTCCAACAAGCCTTCCTAGTGCTCAGGGCTGAGGAGTACAGGTCAACCACCTGATGACCATGAATTAATTACCATCCACCAGACTTTCCTTGCCTACTATTTTTCATTTTAATTCGGATGGCAATTCTCAAAATGTACATCTAGCAAAGAATTCTGGAAGTTAGTCTCCAGGTTTATGGAGGCAACCTGGCCCTTCTAACCAGAGCCACAAAAGGTCTCGTCCACACATTCATCGTCGAAATCTGGTGCCTTTTCGCAAATGGGCAGAGAAATCCGAGGGAGCAATGAGAAATGGCAGGCAGACGGCAGAGCATTCATTCCAAGTTTGATTTCCAAGTAGAAATGCAACCTGAAAGCAATGAATGTGGCACATAAAAAGTCCAGGGCAGTTGCGTTGCATCCCTGGAGGCACCCCCACCAAACATCTCAGCAAGCGGGGTGCGCGGGAAATGACAGCGCAAGTTCCAGCCAGAACTTAGGGCGCTGTACGGAGTTGAGTACGCATGCGCATTCCAGAGCACGCGTCAGCTTCTGCCCATCCCCATCGTGGTCACCGAGGGGCGGCCTCCCTAGTCGGGAATGGAACTTCGGGGGAAGAGAACCCGGAATATGGGAAGGCCATGAATCCTCTTCACACTGACCTGAGGAATGGGGAGAGGTATCCTGCCGCTCGCACGACGGCGGTGCTAACTTCACCTCGCTCCCGGCATCATTCAGACCCGGCTCTGCACTCCAACCCGCCGTTGTCTTATTTGCAAGGTCGGGGAGATAGGAAACAGAAAGAGGCGCATGCGCGGTCACCCTTTTCTCCGTCTTTCTCGTTCTGTTTCTTGCAGCCTTTCGGCAACCTAGGTTAGAGGCCGGAATAAGCGCGCAAGCGCATAACGTACCAGGGAGGAGCCATCATAGCGACTGAGCGACCGATCTTCTCTGGAGGATCAAAAGAAGGCAGGCGAAAGGGTTGCGCCTGCGCGCTCACTCCCTGCTAGGGTTTATGAAATAGGCCCGATCCTGATTCCTGCCCTCTCCCCTATGGTGCATTTCGGGAAATGTAGTCTTCTAAGTGCAAGCAAAAGGGACGAGGGAATTTTGAATTGCGTTTACTCGTGTGCTTGAACTACATTTGGGAACTGAGGCTGGTTTGAGGATGGCAAGAATGCATTCAGGATACCGGCCCACATCTTCAACGTGCTTATCTAGCTGTGTTATGTTTCCTTATTGGGCCTTATTCCTGATTGAAGGTGCATTTAGAGCAGTATTTTTCCAATAATGGCAACTTTAAACAGTGTAAACTTCAATTCCCAGAATTCTCCACCCAATATGCTGGGTTGAGAATTCTGGGAATTGAAATCCACACATCTTAAAAGTTGCCAAAGTTGAAAATCCTGACTTAAGCTACCTGGATGGCCAAATCATTCTTGCAACCAGTGCTTTGGGTGTCCCCATATCCGACCTGTAATAACACTTAACTCTAAAAAAGAACAAGGCACCCTTGGCTTTTATTCAGAATAAAACCTTCTAGGTCATTGGCAACATGATAGGGTTGGCCAGAATACATAAAAAACAAGAAATTCTGACCGTTGGTGGCACTGCTGTTCAAGACGATAGAAAGAGAAGGGTCTTTAGCCATTTCTGTCTCTTCATTTCTTGAATGAAAACCAGTTAATCTGCAAGAAAACCCTACATTCAGCTGCCTTAAGGCCATCAAAAACACAAACCCTTTTACCTTAACTCTGTTTCTTTTTATTAATTTTCATCCACAATTTACAAGGATTGGAATGGTCAGCCTGTAGTTCTCCAAATATGGGTAGTCCCTGACTTAAAACCATTCATTTTGTGACTGAGATTACCATGACACCGAAAAAAGTGACTGTGACCAGTTCTCACACATAACTATGTAGCAGCATCACAGTCATGTGATCAAAATTTATGAGCTTGGCTACTGGCATGCATTGACAGCATACCAGGGTCACATGATCACAACCTTTTCAGACAACTTCCAACAAAATCATGGGGAAAGCCAGATCAAAAATGTTTGTAAAATCAGGCACAAGTCACTTAACAACCGCCTTGCTTAGCAACACAAATTCTCATCCCAATTGTGGTTGTAAGTCAAGGACTACCTTTATATTGCAGAATACAGTCTCAGCATGGTTGAGGAGATACTGATAGCTACAGCTTAACTATTTGGGAAAAACTATGGGTTTTCTTTGCTTGGATGAGTCTGTAAAATAGGTTAAGAGATCATCAGCCTACAACAGTGGCCCCCAACCTTTTGGGCACCAAGGACCACGGAAAGAGGTTTTTCAGTGGAACAGATGGGGCGTGGTTGCCTGCATCCTATGGATAGGACTTTGCTTGTTTGCACAGCCTGCTTTCTGGCATGGGGAACCCTGGTCTAGAACATCCATTAAATGTCATAGCCCAAGGGAATATTAACCCAGATGTCTGTAATCATAGACCAGTATTTAATAATTAAACCCAAATGGCTTTTTATTTTTTTGTTCCTCTGGTAAAAAATCAGTCCTTCCAAACTACTTTATTCCTTAGCTCATGCTTTACATGCTGCTTAACCTTCCTTCACTCTTATTGTAGGGACCACAATCTTTTTTTATGTTCAATTGGTTCTTGTATTTTTATAATTGAGGAAAAGAAGAACTCAGTTATTTTTTTATTTGATGTTTTTAAACAATTTACATAGTAATGGTTCATTTCTAACATAGTTTGCTACAAGTTGTTTTCATGATGCTTATCTCTTCTATAAACAACTAAATTCCACTGTTCCTTATAAAACAAAAATTCATTATTTTGGCTTGATTGTATCAGATACTTTTTCAAGTATCAAGTAAAGGTATTACTTTTCCATGCAATTTGTCCTTTACAGTGAGGACATGGCATGTAATTCAGACTAAAGATGTGTGGCTAGGTGATAGTAAACAAAGGTAAGGTATTTAAGGGTGATGATATGGAACTACGGGTACCACTTGGCCACACAGTAGATATACAGACCAGCTAGATGTATCTTAATATCCCATACTCACATGGTAACCATGAGGATGCAAAAAAGCAAAAGCCAAACTATGAAGACAGATCTTGAAAAGCCAGCTGTATGGGAAGAACAAGATCTACACCATCAATACCGGTTGCATTTATTTTAGGTCTGTTTTTTCCTTGTTCTTGACCACTTTTTGGTTGGGGAAAAAAATCCAACTTTCTTGGAAAAATATCAACAGCTGCTTAATTCATTTTCCCTCCCTCCTCCACCCTCAAGCATGAGAACTCAATTCAGTTGGAAATGTAATTCACATACCCGGCATTCAAGCATAATCCTTGAACTTTTGAGTACTTTATTTATATGGCAGATTGCCAAATGCTTTGTCTAATCATTTCAGTTGCAACTTTATTCAATCCTTACAGAATGAGTTCTTTGTTGTAATTATGCTGGTGATAAAACAAATTCATCCTGGGAATTTGTATGTTCTATTCAGTTTGGTGTTCATAAATGGCTTCATATTTGCAGTGTGCTATATAATCACATACTTCCATTTCACTTGCTGTGTTTGAAGGTAACAGAAATGTAATGCCAACAAGTCCAGTTATTTCCTGAAAAAAAAGCACCTTTGGGACAACATGTCCTGGATGACTGAAAATCTCTAGACTTTTAATGCCAACAGTTTCAAATTGGTATCATATATGTTCTTACCTTTTCCTACCATGTCTGCAAGTTTGCAAAATATAACTTTTAAAAAATGTATTTCTCTCAGAAGCAGAATTAACTCAGAAGCAGCTGTTCTTAAGGAAAGCAGTAAATAACTTCCCAGTTTTATTTTTTATTATACAGTACTCTCTTTTTATGACCCTGTTATCCCTTAATTCAGGATAGAGTTGGGGTGACTGGATGGAGCTGAGTGTTCACTGGCCAGATGCACCTCTTGATACAACATGGAGTTCAGAGTAGATTTTTTTTCTTTGTGCCCTAGGAGAGAAACATCTGCCACTATCTCGGATTGAACTCTCAGCCTTCAGAATGGGAGACAAGCTTCTTCACCACTGATATCACCATGCCACTCTCTATTTTTTTTTAATTACAAATATGTGTAGAAAACCCCCAGAAATGTGTACAGTATTTATTCAACAAAATTAGACTTACATACCCCACTACATACATTAATATTAATTTATTAATATAAATAGAAATATTCATATTTCTATCAGTTTATTTAACAAAAACAAAAACTCAGTCCAAAATTCTGAATAGTCCTCCAAACAAGACTCTTGGAAATGAAATGTATGTTCGGATATGTAGACTATTTTTTCCAATTTTGTTTATCAGTGAATGGGAGTCCTGCCCGATTTGTTTAGAATTTAAACATGCAATAAGACACCTCTCATTATGACCTAAGGAAACAGGCAAGAACATGTTGATCTGACCTGATTTCTTTTGAAATTGAATATGCTGCCAACTGTCTTTTTCCCTTTCAGGTGTTCTATAATTTGGATTTAAATCCTCCCTCCCTATTTCCTGGTTATTGCTAAACTCATAGAATGTTCACAGAATGTTCCAGCTTCATATTGCTACACATGGATTCCTGGCCAATGTTTGCAAATTAATTATGGGAAAGGGTTGCAGCAATCAGTTAATGATGAATCATTCATTAATTCATCTGTTCACATATTTATTCATATTTATAAATACTTTGATCCTTCTAGTCTTTTGTTGTTTAGGTTGTGATTAATATTAAAGTCATCCCAAACAAGATTGTGTCGTTCTGGATTTCTGGATATCATGGTTCTGGGGATCTTCCGTCTTTGATTCTAGATGAAGTGGCACAAGACAGACTGACTGCATGTTCTGAGGTTCATGGGTCCTGCTTGAAGAGCAGATAACAGCCATGGCTACCAGGCCCTTTCACAGTTGAGAGTTTGTCTATTCTCAGAATGGAGGCCCTGCTCATGATCACTCCTGTCCTTGTGATCTCCAGTTTGGACTACAGCAGTACATTTTATGCGGGGCTGTATTTGTAAGTGTATTTATAAGCTTCAACTGGAGTAAAATATAGCAGTATGGACAAATACTGGTGCCAGTTATTCATCCACATGTGACACGACTGCTCCAAGAGCTGCATTGACTTCTGGTATGCTACTGGGTGCAATTCAAGATGCTGATTTTCGCCACCAGATTACTTATAGGACCATCTCTTCCCAATTGTTTTTACTTGTACAAAATGATTGAGCAGAAAGAGCATGCTCTAGGTACCATCAGTAGGTAATACTGGTTGGCAGAGCCCAGAAGGAAAACTTTTGCTCTGGCACGTGCTCTGTAGAACATCATTCAATCTGAAATTAGATTGACCCATTCCTGTTGGCCTTTCATGAGGCCTTGAAAACTTGGCTTTTTCTCCAGCCTGGCCCTCTGGGTATGGGTTAGAACATACCTCTTGATTTTATCGATTAGGATTAGATCATAACTCATATTCGTATCTTATCTTCAGGTCTGAAGTCAGGAAGGTAAGAAGAAATGCAACTAAATGGATATTTACCAGTCAGTTTCAGTGTTGGCCATTTTCCCATTTTGAACTGAGATCTTCAGCTTGGCTGCCAATTTTGCTTCTTTCATTTGGGAGTTGCAACTGTGTGGTGGCGCCTAGCTCTGTAGCTTTTCATCTTCCTCTCTTGCTCCAAGGAAGGAATTCTGGGCACACAGTTCATTGACAGAGGAGGCAAAATCCAATGCTGTTTTAGAGGCACTATTGGCTTGGGTAGCCAATAAATCTCTTGTAGGGAGATAGTATGGCCCCTTCCTAATCTCCTTGCATGTTCAGTGGTGGATAATCACCAGTTGCTCTTAATGATTTCTAAGTAATCAGAATATTTCAAAATTAATTGTTGAACAGTAATCTCTGGAAAGGTGGATTAAAACCCGGCATTCTTACCATTAGACTAGACATCACTGAGGTCCAGGTAGCCCTTCCTTAGAACTTATCTACATGACTGGACTTTGTCTCATGCTCCAGAGGATGATGCTGTAACCTTTTTGGAATGCTTTTTGGAAGCCACAGAAATTCTGTACCAAGACTTTCCCCATTTAACTTCATCTTGTACTAACATTACTAACATCCGTAGCTAGTTATTTTTATTAACTCTTTTGATGATGTACAAGGATGAAATGTTTTGACTTGGAATAATTCTGTCATTTATTATGTCTAACATAACTAGAGCCAGTGCATTGCTTCTTAAACTTTGCTGAGTTTCTTCCACACTAGATGTTATCCTGAATAGTTGTGCTCTGTTTACAGAGTATGTAAATCATGTTAAAATAAAATAATATTTGCCTGTATTTTGTCTGTAATTTTCCATGTCTGTTAAAATGCAAATTCCTAACTCTCCAATAAAGCTTTTAAGTACACAGTAACCCTGTTTACTGCCAGAAGGATGTGCAGGTATCTATGGGTATATGAGAAAATTTTCTACATGTAATTTACTTTTTCACTACCACTTATCTCAGCGATAGAGATAGATAGATAGATAGATAGATAGATAGATAGATAGATAGATAGATA